>LR738709.1:525500886-525582511 GCA_902687465.1 Secale cereale | reverse complement strand
TTGCTGGAAAAGACTTAGCACTTAGCGGTTTATCGAGGGGGTCCCATACACCCCAACCGTGTTAGGAACGCATAATCAAGGAACATAATACCGGCTTAAACGGATCCTAACGGCATGAGTGGAACAAAACACCAAGCAAAAGGCTTAGCCTTCCACCCTTGCCAATATATAGATGATTTCATTTTAAGCATTTATATAGTGTGATATAACCCAACCAAACTTCAACATGGAGCAAGCATCTTCACTTCACCTGCAACTAGCAACGCTATAAGAAGGGCTGAGCGAAGCGTACTTAGCCAAGCAACGGTTTGCATAGGTAGGTTGGTTAAACATGGCAATTGGTTACAAGTAGGAGGCTGACAAGAAGATCATGGGCATCGAGGCAAAACTATAGATCGAGACTACTAGCAATAGGCAAAAATAGTAATGTTATCGGGGTTCGGTCATCTTGCCTGAAGAGAAGTCGTTCGGATCGTAAGAAGGGTCCTCGTGCTCAACCTCGTTGGAAACCTCGTGCTCAACTTCGTACCCGGTCTCAGCTTCCGGCTCTAAACAAAACAATCACACCAAGCACCAATCAACAAGATGCAATGCGCACTCAAAAAACATGAAAATAACACATAACAGCAGTTTATATCATGATGCACTCTTGCAACAGCAAAACAAGTGTCTAGATGACATCTAACATGCATGACAACAACAGGTAAAACGTAGAGGACATCTCCACGAACGTCTGGACATGCTACACGCGCAAAACGGAGCAACAGGCACAAAGTTACAGCAGGTCAAAGATTGCATATCAGAACAAGTAAAACTAGACTTAGTGGATTTAGAGTCAACCTTAGCAGATCAGAAAAGGATCCGGCCCGGATCTGAAGCTACAGTGGCGGGCGAATCGGATCCAGCCCGCAAGGCAGAGGCGGCGGCGGCCTGGGAAGGCGCGGAACTGGGCCCGCGCTGCTGCGGCGGCCCACGAACCGCGGAGGCGAGGCGGCCTGCGGTGCGGCAGCTGGGAGGACCCGGCGGTGCGGCCCAGGCGAGTCGGGAGGGCCCAGCCGGCGGGGCTGGCGCGGCCTCGGCCTGGTACGGGCGAAGGCGAGGCCCAGCCTCGGAGGCACGGAAGAGGGAGCCCGCGGAGGGGGCGCTGGCGATCGGCCCGTGGAGCGGTGGGCGACGGCGCGGGAAGGCCCGATGCGACGAAGTGGGGACCGAAGCGACCGGCGGGGTACGGGCCGGCCCGATGCGGTGGCGCTCGGGAACCTGGCGCGGATCGGAGCGACCGGCTGGGCGAGGTGGAGATGCGGCGATGCGGTCGCTCGGCGGATCGAGCGCGTTGACTCCGGGGCTTCGAGCCAGCAGTTTTTGCGGCGGCGGAAGGATCCTTCGGTGGATCCCCTCGGGATCCGGGAGAAATCTGGATCTGAAGTAGAAAATGAAAAAAAAAAGAGGGGAGAGAGGAGGAAGAAGAAGGGGATGCCCAAAATAGACTAGGGGGTCTATAAGTAGCAGTTTTTAGGGTTAGGAGGAGTTTTAGGGGCGCTAGGAGCCCTCCGATCGCGATCCGACGGATCCGATCGTGGGGACAGATTTAAAGGGCCTAGACGGAGATAAAAGAATGCAGCAGGGGTGTTTTCGGGACACAAAGCGAAGGCACTTCGGACCCACACGGACAACGGAGGAAAAAGTCAACGGAGTCCAAACGAGACGAGATTTGAGAGGCGGGTTGCACACAACAAAACAACAACACACAAAACAACCTCGCGGCACACCGGTAACGTAAAACGCCCGAACAACAAAGTAGGCCTACGGGACGTCACGAACACGTGAGGGAGCTCCGGAACGCGAAACGGATAACGGGAAGAAACACGACGAACCGGATGCAACCCACAACACAAAAACAATGCAATGCACATGTCTACATGATATGAATGAAAGCCACACACTCACACAACAAAACGACGAAAGCCCGAAAGACAAAGAACCCGGAATGGAAATAGATGAAGCCGGAGATATATTATATACCCAAAAGGGAAAGTATTACATCCGGGGCATTACAAACTCTCCTCTACTACAAAAAGATCTCGTCCCGAGATCTAGGACTGGAAAAAGGAAGGGTACTCGGAACGAAGATGATCTTCTCGTTCCCAGGTAGCTTCTCGGTCTGTGTGATGTGACCACTAGACTTTCAGAAACTTGATGGACTTGTTGCGAGTCTTGCGTTCGGTTTCTTCGAGAATTGCAACTGGATGCTCTCGGTAGGAAAGGTCTTGTTGAAGATCAATCTCCTCAAACGGAATCATGCGCTCAGGTGCCTTGAAGCATTTGCGAAGCTGAGACACATGGAAGACATCATGAACATTTGCAAAGTTGGAAGGGAGCTCGAGCTGATAGGCTAGATCGCCTCTTTTGCCAAGAATCTTGAAAGGCCCGACGTATCTAGGAGCAAGTTTTCCTTTGATACCGAATCTTTGGGTTCCTTTCATCGGAGAAACTCGGAGATAGACATGATCACCGATGTCGAAAGCCAAATCACGATGCTTGCCGTCATAGTAGCTCTTCTGACGCGACTGAGCGGCCTTGAGATTCTCACATATGACTTTGCACATTTCTTCGGCTTCTGAGATCAAGTCATTGCCAAGAAGTTGGCGTTCGCCTGTTTCAGACCAGTTGAGAGGGGTACGGCACTTTCTGCCATAGAGAATTTCAAATGGTGCTTTGCCTGCACTTGCTTGTAAGCTGTTGTTGTAAGAGAACTCGACAAATGGAAGACAGTCCTCCCATTTCATACCGAAGGAGATGACACAGGCTCTGAGCATATCTTCTAGGATCTGATTCACGCGCTCGACTTGACCACTAGTCTGAGGGTGAAAGGCAGTGCTGAACCTGATCTTCGTGCCCATGGTGGACTGAAAGGAGTCCCAGAACCTTGATGTGAACAAGCTGCCACGGTCTGAGGATATCACTTGAGGAATGCCATGTAGGGACACAATTCTGGAAGTGTATAGCTCTGCAAGTTGAGCTGCATTGATTGATTATTTGACTGGAAGAAAGTGAGCGACTTTGGTAAGCTTGTCAATCACCACAAAGATAGCATCATTGCCTCACTTGGATTTAGGAAAGCCAGTGACGAAGTCCATTTCAATGTGGTCGAACTTCCACTCGGGAATAGGAAGAGGTTGGAGAAGACAGGCTGGACGTTGATGTTCTGCTTTCACTCTTCTGCATACATCACATTCGTTCATGAATTGGGCAATCTCCCTTTTCATGCGTGTCCACCAGTAAGACTGCTTGAGATCTTGATACATCTTGGAACTGCCAGGATGAATGGAAAGGAGAGAATCATGAGCTTTTTCCATTATGAGCTTCCTGAGATCACCTTTGGGAACAACGAGTCTGTCCTCGAAGAACAAGGTATCTCTCTCATCAACACGGAAGCACTTATATTTTGGAGTGCCCTTTGCAATCCCATGTTTCACCTTCTTCACCATGGTATCACTGAGCTGGGCCTCACGGACTTGATCTTCCAAGGTAGGAGCAATTTGGAGATTAGCAAGAAAACCCTGCGGAACAACGTGGAGGTTGAGCTTTCTGAAAGCTTCACAAAGCTCAGGCTGGTGTGGCTTGATAAGAAGGCTGTTGCAATATGCCTTTCTGCTCAAAGCATCTGCAATCACATTCGCCTTGCCTGGAGTGTATTCAATGCTGGGGTTGTACTCTTGAATCATTTCGACCCAACGAGTCTGGCGGAGGTTCAGATGCGGCTGTGTGAAGATGTACTTCAAACTCTTGTGATCAGTGAAGATGTCGACCTTTCTGCCCAACAACAGATGTCTCCACGTAATCAGAGCATGTACCACAGCTGCTAGCTCGAGATCATGTGTGGGATAGTTCTTCTCACTGGGCTTGAGCTGCCGAGAAGTATATGCCACAATTTTCTTATCTTGCATAAGCACACCACCAAGGCCTTGAAGAGAAGCGTCACAGAACACTTCATAGGGCTTGGTTTCATCCGGAGGAGTCAGAACTGGAGCTGAGACAAGCTTCTATTTGAGGGTTTTGAATGCCACTTCACACTCGGGAGACCAAAAGTATTTGACATTCTTCTGAAGCAGGTTGGAAAGAGGCTTGGCAATCTTGGAGAAGTTTTCAACAAACCTTCTGCAATAGCTGGCAAGACCCAGAAAACTGCGGAGCTGCTTGACGTTCTGAGGAGCTTCCCAGTTGACAATTGCTTCAACTTTCTCGGGATTAACCGCAATACCGTCAGCTGAGATAATGTGGCCCAGGTACAAAACCTTATCGAGCCAAAACTCGCACTTTGAGAACTTGGCATAGAATTTATGCTCTCAGAGTCGATCAAGAACCAGACGCAAGTGCTTTTCGTGATCTTCTTCATTCTTGGAAAACACCAGAATATCATCCAGATACACAAGCACGAACTCGCCAGTATAGGGGTTGAAGATGTAATGCATCATCCTTGAAAAGGTAGGAGGAGCATTGGCGAGACCGAAGGACATGACGGTATACTCGTATGAACCGTAGCTCGTTCTGAAGGCCGTCTTGGGAATGTCTTCCTCGCGAATGCGAATTTGATGATAGCCCATTCGGAGGTCAAGCTTAGAGAACACTTTAGCTCCTTTGAGCTGCTCAAAGAGTTCGTTGATGTTGGGGAGCGGATACTTGTTCTTTATCGTCTTCTTGTTCAATGGCCGGTAGTCAACACAGAGACGCTCCGTGCCATCTTTCTTCTTGACAAATAAGACGCCACAGCCCCACGGAGATGTACTCGGTCTGATGAGACCCATACTCTCCTGCTTATCAAGCTGCTTCTTCAATTCCTTCAATTCATCCGGAGAGAGCTTGTAAGGACGCCGGCAAGCAGGCTCAGTGCCCGGCTCGAGTTCAATGACAAACTCCACCTGACGGTGTGGAGGCATGCCTGGAAGATCTTCTGGAAAGACGTCTTGATATTCGTTCACCACTGGAATTTGCTCTATGGCATTAATTTCACCCTTATCATTAAGAGAGAAAAGCCGAATAGTATTATCCCTGGAGGCGAAGATAATCACATCTTCATCAGAATGAGTCAACTTGACTTCCTTTTGAGCACAATCAATGTGAGCATCATGCTGAGAAAGCCAATCCATTCCGAGAATGAGTTCGATGTCAGAATGACCAAGAATCACCGGAGAAGCCAAAAATCGATAATCACCCATGCGAATAGAAACATCCGGAGCATAAACACTGGAGTGCATTCGTCTCCCCGGAGAAATAACTGTTAACTCCCTTGGCAGATTTTTGGTGACAAAATCGTGCTTGGATGCAAATGGATATGACATGAAAGAGCAAGAAGCACCCGAATCAAATAACACTTTAGCTGGAAAAGAGTTCACTGGAAGGTTACCCAGAATGACATCAGAAGAAGCCTCTGCTTGTGCTGCATTCATCAGATTGACCCTTGCAGCCTTTGGATCATGCCTGACAATAGCTGAACTCACAGGTGGTGGAGGAGGAAGACGCTTCGGATTCGGACATCTGTTGGCATAATGACCCTTCTGGCCACACTTGTTGCACACCACTTCAGAGAGAGGACGGAAATGAGAGCCACTGGACTTGGAGCCTTGAGACTGAAACTGCTTCTTCGACTGGTTGCTTGGGTTGGGTGGGTGGGAGAAACCACGACCACTAGAGTTCTTGTTGTTGGAGTTGTTGAAGTTGTTGGAGTTGTTGTATGGAGCTCGAATCACTGGAGGAGGAGGAAGCCAGAATTTCTGTTGTTTCGCAGCCAACTGAGACGATGAGGAAGAGTGAACAGCATCTCGAATTCTCTTCTTAGAAGCCTCCATCTTAAGCTGAGCTGCTTCTTGTTTCAAAGCCATGTTATAGAACTTATCGAATTCGTCTGGCTCGAACAAAGTGAGAGCAAGCTGAAGTTCATCTTTGAGACCTCCACGGAACTGATAGATTTTGCTCTTTGCATCAGGAATGTCTTGCTTTGCATAGCGAGCGAGGTTTTGGAACTTGACATTATACTGATAGACTGTCATGGAGCCTTGCTTGAGGTTGCGGAATTGCTCACGCATACCCTCGATAACACTTGTAGGAATGTGATGCGAGCGGAAATCCTTGCAGAAATTCTCCCACGAGATCACTTGACCCGGCCTTGAGTCTTTGTACTGCTGCCACCAGTCAGCTGCTTGATCTTTCAGTTGGAAGGCTGCAAACTTCACATAGTCATCTTCTTTCACGTTACTGCACTCAAAATGCTTCTTGATATCGGTTAGCCAATCTTCAACATCAAGAGGGTCGACACAGTAACTGAAAGTTTTAGGATTGTTGGCCAAGAACTGGTTGAGGGTAGCATGGTGCTGCTGGAAGAAGTTGCCTTGATTCACTGGAACGCCCTGATTAGTTTGATTAGCTTGCATAGCCTGCATTTGCTGCATCATCTGCATCATCAACTGAGTGTTCTGAGCAGTAGTCTGCATAATTGCTCTCCAAGCCTCAGGCGGAGGAGGAGGGGAAGGAGGATGCTCTGGGACCTCTTCCACCTCTGGGTTAGCATTCGGAACCCTTTTCGGAGCCATCCTGTAAGAGATGACCACGAATCAGCAATTGATTGACAAAAGGAATAAGCTGAATCAATGGAATGAATTGCAACAAGTCTTCACAATAATCATTCGAACAATAAGAACGAATGAAAACATCCGAACAAGAGGAACGAATGAATTTCTCAGTTAATTGATAACATCAGTCTTCACGAGAAGCCACATAGGGATCAAAATGAAAATAAGAAAAACAACAAGGTACGGACAGGAACAAACACAAGAGAGGAGTTTCGTTCTAACATCTTTGTGCTGAAAGCATATGAACGCGTTACGAAAAGGTTTTGCAATCCCCGGATCAGCATAGCCAAGGACCCTTTAAGATGCAACTCCTGATAGTAACATTGGTCATATAACCCCTTCACTCAATGTCGAACCCCGAACTCACTAACCTGCATTCGTTGGAAGAATGCCTACGATCTACTGGATAAAACCCACCTATAGTTTTCCGAAAGATTCCAGTTATGCAATCAGGTGTTGGGGATACACGGGAAGCACCGCGCAATCAACTCTAACCTGCATCCAGGTGTATCCATCCTTCAACACATAACCAGTCTTTCTCGGAAACTGTGTACCTCGGACCTTCGAAAAGCATCCACTATAACAAGCTATGGCAATACTCCCGAACTACCTCCCTAGTACTGGGTGATGTCGGGGTTATCTTGCCACTGGCCGTATAGGGGAGATTTTCGATGTCGGCCGTCTTAAGTATTTAGTACTGCCGCGATATGCTTGTGTCAATGATACCCCGAAGCTCAACTCCTCGGTAACAGGAGGCATCGGGAACAATATCCTTGTCACAAGAACATCGAAACAATCCCAGAATACTCGCGGGATTCCTAAAAAAAAATTTGTGCAAATTTTGAAGATAGGAGAGACAAGAGTAGACGTCAGGGGTCCTCACCAGAGAGAAAGGGGATGAGAAGCAAAGAAATCCTACTCTCCGATATAATATAGGACTCAAAAAGTTTTTAGTGTGTGCCTAGACTCAACCGTCAACGGTTCGATCAAACAGTGGGGGCTCCTAGGTCGGAGAAGGCTCTGAATACCAACTTGTAATGCCCAGGATGGAGTTACACCTCCTACGTGTCGAGGCACGACTTAAAGGCATAATTCCATCCTAGAATGATCTCAAGTTTGGTAATCTTTGCACAACTCATGTAAAAGAGGGGATAGTAAACTGAAAATAGTTGGCTTACACTCGCCACGTCACAGAATTACAGTACAAGTCTCAAACATCATACATTAAGAACACTACAACCCTCTAAGGGCAAAAGCCAAATGACAAAGTACCAAAATCAGATAAAACAACCACAGGCGGATCGAATCCTAGTAAGAGACTCCACTACTGATCGTCCGGGTAGCGCACGTAGTACCGACTACGCTCCTCGTCGTACTCCCAATCCAGCTCGGTGCCATCACCTGGATAGCTCACAGCTGGACCTGCATCTGGTGTGTGAAGTAACTGTGAGCCACAGAGGACTCAGCAATCCCGTTCCCGGGTAACAGAACTATTTAAGCCTTTAGGTGAGGGAAAGGCTGAAGAAGAGAATAAGTCTGCAGCAGCAACTAGCATCTAGCTTACGCAAGTGAGAGCGAGAAGAGAAGGCATCGGCGAGAAGTGATCATGAAGTGATCCTAGCTACAAGCTCACAATCATAACCCCTCCGTGTTCAACTCCCGAATCCCTATTCGGAAATTGACAGTCACGGAACACACGCTGGTAGTGTATTAGTAACAATGTGTCAAGTTATCTACAACCGGAATTAACAAGCTCCCATCTGCCACATAACCGCGGGCACGGCTTTCGAAAGTTCAAACCCTGCAGGGGTGTTCCAACTTGACCCATTACAAGCCCACGATCCGCGGAGTCGCAACTCCAAAGTGGGAAGACCCGAGTATCCTCGGAATCCCGTGCTCAAGATATACCGAGCTAAGGTAAGGCTAATCCAGCAAATCCTCCCGGCGTGTCGACACGCTGATCGTAGCCGCGCGTATCTAGGTCTCAGGACACGACCGGATGGGCGATGCTACAGGTGTATGCCAGATACCTCGGGTTGCCCCAAGGCGGCCCTGCAGGACCCCCATTTCGGACCAACACTCATGTGGAGCACTGGCCCGGGGTTGTTGATTAAGAAAGAGGGTTAATTACTCCCTATGCATGTTTAGTTTGTTATTAGGCAAATAGTACCAATGTTGGGATTTGCTGGAAAAGACTTAGGACTTAGCGGTTTATCGAGGGGGTCCCATACACCCCAACCGTGTTAGGAACGCATAATCAAGGAACATAATACCGGCTTAAACGGATCCTAACGGCATGAGTGGAACAAAACACCAAGCAAAAGGCTTAGCCTTCCACCCTTGCCAATATATAGATGATTTCATTAAGGTAAAACCCAACCATAGCATTAAGATATATTGGTCCCCCTTCAATCCCGTATGCATTAATTTCTATGCTAGGTTGAAGCTTCTGTCACTCTTGCCCTCCAATACGTAGTCCTATCAACATACAACTAACCCTATGGTGTGATCCACGCGCGCGCTCATATGATGGGCACCAAGGGACAGCAACATAACCACAAGCAATTTAAATCAATCATAGCAATTCACCAATCATCGATAGGACAACGATAATCTACTCAGACATCATAATATGGCAACACATCATTGGATAATAATATGAAGCATAAAGCACCATGTTCAAGTAGAGGGTACAGCGGGTTGCGGGAGAGTGGACCACTGTAGATAGATGGGGGAAGGTGAAGGAGATGTTGGTGAAGATGACAGAGGTGTTGGTGTAGATCGCCGTCACACGATGATGGCCCCGGTGGCACTCCGGTGCCACCAGAAGCGAGGGGGAGAGAGCCCCCCTCCTTCTTCTTCTTCCTTGACCTTCTCCCTAGATGGGAGAAGGGTTTCCTCTCTGGTCCATGGCCTCCATGGCGGCGGAGGGGCGAGAGCCCCTCCGAGATTGGATCTGTCTCTCTATCTCTCTCTGTTTCTGCGTTCTCAGATTCTGGCCCTTCACCGTTTCTTAAATTCCCGGAGATCCGTAACTCCGATTGGGCTCATCTTTTGACACGATTTTTATCCGAAAATTAGCTTTCTTGCGGCGAAAGAAGGGCATCAACCGCCTTACGGTGTGGGCTCGAGGGCCCAGGGCGCGCCCTGGGCAGGGGGGCGCGCCCCCCACCCTCGAGGCCCACTCGAGCATCGTCTCGTGTTAGATTCGCTTCCCATAATTCACATATATTCCAAAAAAAATCTCCGTCCGTTTTTATTCCGTTTGATATGGATATTCTGCGAAACAAAAAACATGCAACAAACAGGAACTGACACTGGGCACTGGATCAATATGTTAGTCCCAAAAAATAGTATAAAAAGTTGCCAAAAGTATATGAAAGATGTAGAATATTGGCCTGGAACAATCAAAAATTATAGATACGACGGAGACGTATCAAGAACACACATATATTCATGAAAACATAATAGGTTCATATCTGAAATCATGGCACTCGGGCCCTAGTGACAAGCATTAAGCATGGCAAAGTCATAGCAACATCAATCTTAGAACATAGTGGATACTAGGGATCAAACGCTAACAAAACTAACTCGATTACATGGTAAATCTCATCCAACCTATCACCGTCCAGCAAGCCTACGATGGAATTACTCACGCACGGGGGTGAGCATCATGAAATTGGTGATGGAGGAAGGTTGATGATGACGATGGTGACGATCTCCACTCTCCGGAGCCCCGAACGGACTCCAGATCAGCCCTCCCGAGAGAGATTAGGGCTTGGCGGCGGCTCTGTATCGTAAAACGTGATAATTCTTCCTCTTTGATTTTTTTCTCCCCGAAAGTGAATATATGGAGTCCGGAGGTACGTCGGTGGAGCATCAGGGGGCCCACGAGACAGGGGCACGCCCAGGGGGAGGGGGCGTGCCCCCACCCTCGTGGACAGGGTGTGGGCCCCCCTGACGTAGATCTTTCCGCAGATATTTTTTATATTTTCCAAAATAATTCTCCGTGAATTTTCAGGTCATTCCGAGAACTTTTTATTTCTGCACAAAAACAACACCATGACAATTCTGCTGAAAACAGCGTTAGTCCGGGTTAGTTCCATTCAAATCATGCAAGTTAGAGTCCAAAACAAGGGCAAAAGTGTTTGGAAAAGTAGATACATTGGAGACGTATCACTGCATCATCCCTTCCTCTTTGGGGAAAAATGTAATGCCCAGGATGGAGTTACACCTCCTACGTGTCGAGGCACGACTTAAAGGCATAATTCCATCCTAGAATGATCTCAAGTTTGGTAATCTTTGCACAACTCATGTAAAAGAGGGGATAGTAAACTGAAAATAGTTGGCTTACACTCGCCACGTCACAGAATTACAGTACAAGTCTCAAACATCATACATTAAGAACACTACAACCCTCTAAGGGCAAAAGCCAAATGACAAAGTACCAAACTCAGATAAAACAACCACAGGCGGATCGAATCCTAGTAAGAGACTCCACTACTGATCGTCCGGGTAGCGCACGTAGTACCGACTACGCTCCTCGTCGTACTCCCAATCCAGCTCGGTGCCATCACCTGGATAGCTCACAGCTGGACCTGCATCTGGTGTGTGAAGTAACTGTGAGCCACAGAGGACTCAGCAATCCCGTTCCCGGGTAACAGAACTATTTAAGCCTTTAGGTGAGGGAAAGGCTGAAGAAGAGAATAAGTCTGCAGCAGCAACTAGCATCTAGCTTACGCAAGTGAGAGCGAGAAGAGAAGGCATCGGCGAGAAGTGATCATGAAGTGATCCTAGCTACAAGCTCACAATCATAACCCCTCCGTGTTCAACTCCCGAATCCCTATTCGGAAATTGACAGTCACGGAACACACGCTGGTAGTGTATTAGTAACAATGTGTCAAGTTATCTACAACCGGAATTAACAAGCTCCCATCTGCCACATAACCGCGGGCACGGCTTTCGAAAGTTCAAACCCTGCAGGGGTGTTCCAACTTGACCCATTACAAGCCCACGATCCGCGGAGTCGCAACTCCAAAGTGGGAAGACCCGAGTATCCTCGGAATCCCGTGCTCAAGATATACCGAGCTAAGGTAAGGCTAATCCAGCAAATCCTCCCGGCGTGTCGACACGCTGATCGTAGCCGCGCGTATCTAGGTCTCAGGACACGACCGGATGGGCGATGCTACAGGTGTATGCCAGATACCTCGGGTTGCCCCAAGGCGGCCCTGCAGGACCCCCGTTTCGGACCAACACTCATGTGGAGCACTGGCCCGGGGTTGTTGATTAAGAAAGAGGGTTAATTACTCCCTATGCATGTTTAGTTTGTTATTAGGCAAATAGTACCAATGTTGGGATTTGCTGGAAAAGACTTAGCACTTAGCGGTTTATCGAGGGGGTCCCATACACCCCAACTGTGTTAGGAACGCATAATCAAGGAACATAATACCGGCTTAAACGGATCCTAACGGCATGAGTGGAACAAAACACCAAGCAAATGGCTTAGCCTTCCACCCTTGCCAATATATAGATGATTTCATTTTAAGCATTTATATAGTGTGATATAACCCAACCAAACTTCAACATGGAGCAAGCATCTTCACTTCACCTGCAACTAGCAACGCTATAAGAAGGGCTGAGCGAAGCGTACTTAGCCAAGCAACGGTTTGCATAGGTAGGTTGGTTAAACATGGCAATTGGTTACAAGTAGGAGGCTGACAAGAAGATCATGGGCATCGAGGCAAAACTATAGATCGAGACTACTAGCAATAGGCAAAAATAGTAATGTTATCGGGGTTCGGTCATCTTGCCTGAAGAGAAGTCGTTCGGATCGTAAGAAGGGTCCTCGTGCTCAACCTCGTTGGAAACCTCGTGCTCAACTTCGTACCCGGTCTCAGCTTCCGGCTCTAAACAAAACAATCACACCAAGCACCAATCAACAAGATGCAATGTGCACTCGAAAAACATGAATGCATGATGGATGCACTAAGGATGCACATGGGGCACGGAAAATATCACTCAAGAAAAACACCTCAAAACAAGATAACAATCTGATATTATTAATCTACACAGAAAAACAATCAAGTTTGATATAAGATTCGCTGAAATCGGAGTTACGGGCTAAAAGTTATGCCCGAAACAAGATTTGAGCGAAAGCTGAAAATTACAGCAACATAGCATCTTCGGAGCTCAAAATAATTAAGCTACAGCACACAAAAAGCATGGCAAAGGACTTGAACGCAAGCTAGACATATAGTACAGCAACTAGGTCCAAAGTGCACCCCCAACGGAGTCACGGATCAATAGCAATGATCTTGGACATATTGAACTTTGCAATAAAATTCTGGCAGAAGAATTTTATTGAAACTTTAGAGCAAAAGATAAACATGCTACAGCCACTCAAATGGACATGTGAGGACATGGATGGAAAGACAACAATATATACTACAAGGAACAATCAAAATCCAGCCCAAAACTAACATGCTTTGTCCTACAACATCACACAAACATGGCATCGGAACGTTACAGATTTCAGACTTAGTGAAAAATCACTAAGTCCCAAAACAGCAATATCATCATAGCATATAAAAGAGCATGTTTAAGTCACCTCGAAACTAAACATGGCAAAGGGTAAGCACCTCATCAAAGTGCACATGAAGGTGATCCCGAAACACACAAGCATGCATCATAGAGGTGAACACAACGATTGCAACGAGCTCAACAAGATGGCATTTCATAACAAGTGAAAACACCTTATATGAGCATGGCACTTTGCAACAATGATAACAAGGCAACAATAAATCTACCATGCAACCTATCACAAGCAACACGTAGTTCGTGGCAAGACGAACACGTGGTCATGTCATTTGCATCGTTTGGACAAACGAGCTAAAAGTTATCACATGGCAAAGGTGGCATGAAAATAACACATAACAGCAGTTTATATCATGATGCACTCTTGCAACAGCAAAACAAGTGTCTAGATGACATCTAACATGCATGACAACAACAGGTAAAACGTAGAGGACATCTCCACGAACGTCTGGACATGCTACACGCGCAAAACGGAGCAACAGGCACAAAGTTACAGCAGGTCAAAGATTGCATATCAGAACAGGTAAAACTAGACTTAGTGGATTTAGAGTCAACCTTAGCAGATCAGAAAAGGATCCGGCCCGGATCTGAAGCTACAGTGGCGGGCGGATCGGATCCAGCCCGCAAGGCAGAGGCGGCGGCGGCCTGGGAAGGCGCGGAACTGGGCCCGCGCTGCTGCGGCGGCCCACGAATCGCGGAGGCGAGGCGGCCTGCGGTGCGGCAGCTGGGAGGACCCGGCGGTGCGGCCCAGGCGAGTCGGGAGGGCCCAGCCGGCGGGGTTGGCGCGGCCTCGGCCTGGTACGGGCGAAGGCGAGGCCCAGCCTCGGAGGCGCGGAAGAGGGAGCCCGCGGAGGGGGCGCTGGCGATCGGCCCGTGGAGCGGTGGGCGACGGCGCGGGAAGGCCCGATGCGACGAAGTGGGGACCGAAGCGACCGGCGGGGTACGGGCTGGCCCGATGCGGTGGCGCTCGGGAACCTGGCGCGGATCGGAGCGACCGGCTGGGCGAGGTGGAGATGCGGCGATGCGGTCGCTCGGCGGATCGAGCGCGTTGACTCCGGGGCTTCGAGCCAGCAGTTTTTGCGGCGGCGGAAGGATCCTTCGGTGGATCCCCTCGGGATCCGGGAGAAATCTGGATCTGAAGTAGAAAATGAAAAAAAAAAGAGGGGAGAGAGGAGGAAGAAGAAGGGGATGCCCAAAATAGACTAGGGGGTCTATAAGTAGCAGTTTTTAGGGTTAGGAGGAGTTTTAGGGGCGCTAGGAGCCCTCCGATCGCGATCCGACGGATCCGATCGCGGGGACAGATTTAAAGGGGCTAGACGGAGATAAAAGAATGCAGCAGGGGTGTTTTCGGGACACGAAGCGAAGGCACTTCGGACCCACACGGACAACGGAGGAAAAAGTCAACGGAGTCCAAACGAGACGAGATTTGAGAGGCGGGTTGCACACAACAAAACAACAACACACAAAACAACCTCGCGGCACACCGGTAACGTAAAACGCCCGAACAACAAAGTAGGCCTACGGGACGTCACGGACACGTGAGGGAGCTCCGGAACGCGAAACGGACAACGGGAAGAAACACGACGAACCGGATGCAACCCACAACACAAAAACAATGCAATGCACATGTCTACATGATATGAATGAAAGCCACACACTCACACAACAAAACGACGAAAGCCCGAAAGACAAAGAACCCGGAATGGAAATAGATGAAGCCGGAGATATATTATATACCCAAAAGGGAAAGTATTACATCCGGGGCATTACAAAAAACCAATGTAGCTTTAAGCGACATCAGGTAGTAGCGCGGGCCCCCGTGCTACCACTAGGCTTTTCCCTAGTAGTGGTTGGAGACATATCACGCGCCACAATGGCCCACGAGCGGGCGTGAGGTGACCCATGAGGTGGGCAATGAAGATTGTGCAACGGAGCGTCTAACATAACCGAACATCGTTGTCATTCCTACTCCTAGTGCCTTGTATGCATGCAGCCAAGACACCTAAAGGACTCAAGAAGTCATGCACAAAATGGTCTCTCCTCCAGACGCATAAAGCATCTCCCATGCACCCACCGCTTGAAGGCAATGTCACACGCATAATCGCCCGGTTGTTCTGAGAGGGGTGGCTAGCAAGCATGGCCACCGTACATAAGACAACTATGTATAAAAATTAATAACAACAGCTGACATTGGCTGCAAATCATGCAGTTCAATGCAAACGTCACACTAACAAGTAGTGTATGCGGTGTTGCATACACAAATCTATCTTACATCCACTTCAGTGCATCATCAAAGTTCAACTGTCATGGGGAGTAAGGACTTACAACACTGGTTTTAACATGTGTAGTCATGCCCTTCATCTTGCTAGTGTGGCAATCCTTGAAGATTTCCACCGCATTAGGTTCACGTTCTTTCCTGCACTCCGCCTCAACACGACTAGGTTGTAGCATCCAAGTTCGTGCAAGAGTTAACATGGCCTCCATTGTAGTAGTCTCGCATGTTTTCAACTATCGTGAGTAGCGATAAATTATGATATTGATATTGTCTATGTGTGATTTGATGATCTTATGTGAGGTTTTACCCCTTCATTCAGTTATGCCGTTTCATTTGCTTCCTATTTGGTTCTTTGGCGTTACCTTTATTTTCCACATGGATGTTGCTCATCAAGCTTCTGAATCCGTGTGTGATCTTGATACACATTTTATGTGAGGTTTTACCCCTTCGTTCGGTTATGTGAGGTTTATTGGCCCTCTTCGCATTTTATGCTAAATTTTGACCTTACATTTAACTAACAAAATATTAATGCATGTAACAAAAAATAATATCACAGAAAAGTATATTCAAATACGAATCCAATGATATAATTTTCGGTAACATGCATTATTATTTTCTTAGTTAAGACTATGGTCAAAGTTTGACACAAAATACTAAGAAGGCCAATAAATCAGGACATAGGTAGTATATTTCATTCTTTGGTGTTACCTTATTTACCCTCGTCAGCGTTGTTCATCAACTCGAGATCTAACTCCGACAACAAATAAGGTTTGCAAAGACTTGAAATACAGATAAACAATGCGAAGTTCTTAGCCAATCTCATTTTGTTGAATCACTTGGTTTGCATACAATTATTTGCATGGATTAATTGCCTCAGCATCAGGTCGGCACAAACCGTACAATATGAGAGCATGGTTAATAATAGAGACAGCTGATGGCTATAAGAAACCGCCGTGTCATCAATAGCCATCATCTATATGCACGCATACAATAGTGTGAGCTATAAGTTTGTCTATTGCATTAGTACTTTTTTCCATCTTCTCTCTATCTCTTTCTTCACATTTATTGCATTTACCTAGGAATGCACATATAGCTAGGCTTTTGCATGAGAGTCCACTCTCCCTACTTTTTCATCTCTCTCCTCCACGTAGGCAAAAATGCAATGTAAGCGGGCTATAAGCCCACTATTGTACTTGCTCTGATAGTGATCAACCCAGCGAGGAGATAAACTATATTAATTGTGAACAAAACATTCCCATGTAAAGGTACGACATACACAAAGCTTGCTTCCCGTTGCCAGCAAATTTCTCCGGATAAGTTCTCCGAAGAACTTCCAGAAACGCCACCTGATGGGGAGTTAGAATTTGCCGTTAAACTCTGTCTTCACCTCCCGGGTCGCACGCGCGTGCGGCTCCGGAGGCCCCCTGAACCCTCGTTCCGGTCCTTCCCAAGATCCGCTCCCCGGCCGCTGCCGCCGCCGGCGCCGGCGGTGGCGGCCGCGCTCGGCCGACGAAGGCGGCGGGCGCTGGCTGAGCCCCATCGACGGCCCCGCTTCGCGCGGAGAGGGACGTCCCCAGGGCAGCCATGGTGGTGGGGTGGCCGGCGGCGCGAGTTGCAGGGTCGCTCGCCGGTGCACGGCGGGGAGTGCGACGCGGCGGGGCGGTGAATCTTGGCCGGGCGAGGTGCGCTGCAGGGTGGAGGTCGAGGGTGGTGCGCCAGCACTACTCGTGGCGGCGGCGAGTGCTCAGCCATGGAGGCGGCGGCGCCATGGAGGCCCTGCCGGGAAGGGCCCTGGCGGGTAGCGGGCGGTCGGCTGCCTCCATGTGAGGGGCGTTCGATGCTGCCTCGGGAGAGCTGGTGCGGGGGTGTGCTCGGAGGTGCGGGTCAGATCGGATCTGGTGGCAGTCCCTTGGTGTGGGTGAAGGCCGACGCAGCGGATCTGGCCCTTGCACAGCGTGGCTGGTCGTAGTTGCTCCTCGTCCGTGCTGTTGGTGGTGGTCTGGGTCGCATTCTCTCGGCAGTGCTGGTGGGTGAGGTTCATTGCTACGCAGCTTCAACGGCAGATTGCTGCGGTGACGGCGGTGTGAGGCATCTTGGACAGTGCTGCCGAAACCTTGGGCGAGTGAAGATGTGTGCCATTACGGATGAAAATCATGTTCGGTTTTGATCGGGCCGGCGGCGATGGCACCTGTGGGTGTCGTTCCCCTCCCTGGAGGCGTCGTCGAGTGTGTCACCATTGCCCTCGCTTGCTTGGTGTTGGCAGTTGTCTCCGGGCGAAAGCCTCGATTCGGTTCTGGATCGGTACGATGGCGGCGGCTTCGTTGTCGTTACTCTGTTGGGAGCATCGTGCCAGGAGACATGGAGTTCCGATGTTGCGCTCCTCTGGTGTTTGTCGCTGCCCTAATCGTTCTTCTCTGGCGCTATGTACGTTCGTCGCTGGTGAATCCAAGACGGTGCCTTCCTCGAGTTGGATCGAGTCCTTCCATCCCCTTGCCATCTCCTTTAGGCATCAAGGGGGATGGTGCGTCGGCAAGAGAAGCTCTTGGGTGCAGATGTTCTTCGGAGGTGACCGACGTCGATCATGACGCGGCGAGGTCTTCGGTTTTGGGCTGGCTCTTCTGTGTTGTTGTTGTGTTGGCGTGGGTGGCAGTCCCTTGGACTAGCCGGGTGTGGAGTTGTGCTATGCTCGTTGTTCGCAGTGAGTGGTAGTCGTTTTGTAATTGCAATTCTCTTCTTCTATAAAGCTATGGTACACAATTTGCGTACCCTCGAAAAAAAAAGAATTTGCCGTTAATCTACTGCTAGGCACGACACCAATATGGAAGAAGTTTTATCTCATGTCATCCACCAAATTGGTAGAATTAAAGAAGCAGTTGGGCGAGTAACAACAAATGAATATTTGGACAGACTTTTCATAGAACAGACCAACGGTCAAACTGAGCGGAGGCTTCAAATGGAAGGCAATCATAGTACTTTCTCTGTTTCTTTTTAGTCTTCATATAAGATTTGGTCAAAGTCAAATTGGTTAACTTTGACTAAGTTTGTAGAAAAAATATCGAGATTCACAATATGAAATCAATATTGTTAGATGCATCATGAAATTAATTTTCATACCATATAGCTTTAGTTTTGTAGATGTTGATGTTTTTTCCTACAAAGTTGGTCAAACTTTACAAACTTTATTGGAAGTAGGCACCGGTTGGTTTTCCCTCGATCTGGCTACCAAGCCTTCGCTCTTGCCCACGCACGAAACTCTCATCTAGGTTTCCTTGCCTCTCGCCGGCGCCGCCGGTCCGCCTCATCTTCTATGGTCCTTGGACCATGGAGACACGGTGGATCCCAGCCCTTGCCGGCGGGAGGGCTTCGTTTTTAGATGCTTTTCCGAGTTTAGTTAGGGTTTGTGCCATGCTCAAGAAGACGAGGCGGCGGTGGCTTCTTGAAGATGGAATAAGGTCCTCCCCGTCTAGCCCTCGTCCCGGTGATGTTTCAAGCATCGTCGGATGACGTGTGGAGGTTTGTCTCCGATGGATCTCGTGGAATCCGGTCGGTGTTGTCTTCGGTGGATTCGACTGGACCCGGTCTTCGTTCATCTACGTTTGTATGTGTGCATGTTGGATCCTTTCGGTCTATGCTTCTCTTCATCGGCGGCGGCTGCTGTTCTGGTGCGCTGGTCCTATGGGGCCTTAGCACGACGACTTCCCGATTGTCTACTACAACAATGTTTGCCCGGCTCCGACGAGGGAGGGGTGATGACGGCGGCGCGTCTTCGGCTCGCTCCAGTGTTTGTAGTCGTCGCTAGGTGGTCTACGGACCTGGATGTAAATTTTACTTCTAGTGTTCTTTGTACTACCTTGAAAGCTGATGAATAGATCGGAAGTTTTCTCGCAAAAAAAAGTTGCTATTTTATTTTCACTGTAATGTTTCACATCACCAGTAAGTGTGTGTTAATTTCCAACGGAGGCTCTACCTAGAGACAGCTCAACCCACGCCCCCATCCAAAACAGCGAAGCATCGATCGCAAGGTGCATGTGAAATAGGAGTGGTATACACATGCGGGTAGCCAATCAGCCCTCGGATCAAATGTCAAAAAAGAGAAGAGATCACCGATCATTGTCTTACCTGCCTTGCATCTAACCCGGCCTTCCCCGATCCAGACACTCTGGTTCCCAGCCTTTTCATGTGCATGGAAGTTGCGATCGTGAACTCAGTGTGTCACTAGTGTCGCTTCACATGCAGCTACGCACAAGGATACAAAACCAGGCTTAGTATAGTGATACAAAACGGATGTCCCCGCAGAACAAAAACAAAAAAGTTTTGTGTAGAGTAATCTACGAAGATTCCCTTCTCATCCGTCCATGTTCAGGGGTGCCTGATTGCTCGTCGCCATTCGATGGTCTTTTGCCCACTAGCTAGTGACACCATACACTCTTGACCGGGTACATTTTGTTCCATTTGGCATGCATGTGGTATGTTGGCATGCTACAATCTCAAATTGAGATGCAGATGTAGCGAGCAGCAGGCGACATAATAACATGATCAAGCGTACGACCCGCTCCATATTCTTTCGTCTTCGCCTTGGATACGTTAGATACTCCAATAGTAACTTAAAGTCATCTAATTTTTATGTGGCTAAGGGCATCTTCAACACCGACCCGTAAACCTCCCGCAACGGTTCAGACCGCGTTCTTTGGACCGCGGAAGCCATACAACGCGGGGCGGTTCGGACGATATTTTTCCCGCAAATCCGAGACAAAAGTGGGAGAGTTTGCGGGAGTCCGAACAGATCCCAAGAACGTTTCTGACAGCATCGGCCCACCAAAAACACCTCACCCCTCCCGCGCGTTTTTGGTCACCGCCGCCTCACAGCGTCAGCGCCTGCCTTCATGCCCGCCCAGAGCAGACTCGACCGCTCACTGGCGCCGGCAATGAAGCGGCACGCCAACCGAGAAAGTGTTGCCCGCACCGCTTCCCGGTGCAGGCAACTGTCGCGCGTTCAAATGACACGACGGCCGCCCGTCCATCCGCCTGTCGCTCGCATTGATGGCATGCGGTTACCGAGGCGTCTCCTCCAGCGCCACCCGTTCGTCCCTCTGCTGCCCACTGGTGCTATATGAACCGTTGCCCCGGTGCCCCGACCATAGCCACACTCATCCCTCTCCACACCACTCCTCGCCATGGATCCTTCCGTGGCCAAAGCTCTCTGGGACGGGTTTACGTCGGAGCAGAAGTAACGCCACGGCCGCCATTGCTGCCATCTGACGGACAGGCAGCCAGAGGACGTGCAAATGGAGGACGCCTCCGGCGACGAGCCAGCAGCACCCTCCTCTTCCTTCCCGGCACCCTTCTCTTCCACTCCATCCTCGCCGGTGCATTGCACCATGACCATCGACGAGCCCCGTGCCCATTATATGGACATGGTGTGGGAGAAGCAGTTCCAGGAGCATCTGCAGGCGAAGGAGCAGATCGCCGCCGGCAGGGCGGTAGCACCGGACGTGGACCTGGCGGAGCAGGAGGCGCTGCTTGAGTCCTACCGCTCCGCCTACGAGATTTGCCTCGCCCGCTGACGGTACCGGCAGCGGATGGCGGAGGTGGCTGCCGCCGGCAAGGAGCGTGACGACGTCACAGGCGAGGCGTTGTTCGGTGACACCGACGACGAGGAGAGCGCACCCTGGTGCCACGACCACGAAGAAGCCAGCACATCTGCGGGCGCCGACGACAACAAGGAAGAGTAGTGCATGGTAGGTCGCTACCGCTCGGGTCCCAGGAAGGCCACCGCTCCTCCCCTCCAATCGACGCCAACCTTGATGGGCTCAACATTTTCGGTCGATTAGTTGCTTGGCGGCGATATCGAGACGGACAGCTTCAGTTCCCTGGGCTCCGGAGGCGGAGCTGAAGAGCGATGAGGCGAAGCTAGAAAAGGCCAAGGTTCCGTTCTCGTGGTTCATGGCCGGAGACGAGGACCGGTCACCGGCGATCATTTAGATTATGTATTAATTATACTCCAGAGCCCGCTTAGGACCACTTTCATGTATTTGTAATGAAATCCATCATGTTTATATGAAATCAGGACGTATATCAAATCCGCACTTGTTTGAACGAATTTCATCCGGTTGATTTGAGTTGTTGTGAAAATATGTGTGGCTAGCATTGGATGGCTGCCTCATGTATCCATGTTCACGGACTAATCCCTGTGTGCGGACCAATACCAAATGTTTTTGTGGTTACCGTTCAAGATGCCCTAAGGCCAGCTTGTTGTGGGGTCACAAGTCAGTCACCTCAAAATCGGGTGACATAAGACAGAATCCTAGTCCATTTTGATAGAGCATTGCTTCACATACGATAGAATATGCACAATTTCTGTACAAAATAGTATGGCCACCGTTGATCAACACTGAGTCAAGCTGGGTTCACGATGGATTGCACTATCATACCAAATCGGACAAGCTCTCATCGTACGTGAGGCACTTCCCGATTTCGATAATAGCCAAATTTAATCATTTCGTTTTTTTATCGATCCTGCAAAAGTTTAATCTTTATTCAGATGAATGGCCACTTTTCCAGACCGATGGTTCTTTGCACTGCTTTTGTCTAATCTTCCTGCTAATACATGACAAGGTCATTGGCAAAAACGTTTTCTTTTTTTGAAAAGGAGGTTAAACCTCTGGTCTCTTCATCAATCGATGCATGCAACCATCTTTATTAATTATTTCATAAAGATCTGATAAAAACATACATTAAATCATCCGAAGCCATCATTCACACCTACAAATAAGATAATGAGGAGTGTTAGATGGGATACATGTATTTGGTAGTTTAGGATTTATAATCCGTCTTCTACTTTATCTTTAGGAAAGGCGTCTTGCCCTCCAAATCTTGCACGCAATATATACTCAGCCCTCTAGGCTCAATAATACATCAATCTTACAATCAACTACTCCCTCCGTCCCAAAATTCTTGTCTTAGATTTATCTAGATAGGGGAGTATCTAACACTAAAACGTGACTAGATACATCCGTATTTAGACAAATGAAAGACAAGAATTTTGGGACGGAGGGAGTATTTATCATATTCCGTAACAATCCCTCCCTATCTCTTCTAACATGGTATCAGCCTAATCGATCCTAACCCTAACAGCCGTCGCTTACGCACCCGCGCGCCGATGGCCTCCATGACCGCCGCTGGGAGCCGCGCCGCCCGTACCTAGGGTTCGTTCCCCGGTCGTGTTGACGACTGTCTTAGAGAGTCTTTTTCCCGAGCCTTTACTTCGAGATGTTTCTCTCTCCTGTTGGTCACCTTGATCGGCATTTTTCTTTTTGGTTTTTCGATCTATACTTGATCGGTTTGCGTCGCCCGCCGCCCTCGTCGACCAACCGCGCCTCTACTCCGACACCGACGCGACCGGTCGGCCTTTCCTCCGATCCGGTGGCCACGCGCGTCGAGGCAGCCCGTCACGGCCTGTCGCCGTCCGCGCGTCGACTTGCCCGTCGCCCTGCTCCGACCGGGATTCTTTATCATCCACCGTGTCCGCCGCGTCTGTGCAGCCCCATCGCCGGCTACCTTGGGTGCGCTGGTTGCGGCCCCGTCGCTGGCTGCCTCGGCCTTCCCGGTTACCTTGGGTCGGCTGCGTCGGACTCGCCGGCTTCACCTTGGACTCCCCCGCCACCCCGCCTCCACTAAGCGGCGTTCCGGACCTCGCGCGCGATCGGATTGATCACCCGCCCGCCGCTGCGATGCACCTCATCTACGCCGTGCGACCGACCTGTCTCGTCGGTTGCGTGCACCTCGAAAATCCCGTGAAGATTGTCCTGAGTACAACACACCTTTCCACCGATTGAGCATCTGGTTGCCTCTGTGTCGCCCCGCCGGGAGTGCCACCGCCCCGTGGTTCTCTCTGCGGCTGCACCGATCCGCGTCACCGCTGCGTTGCCCCTTCGAGTAGTAGTGTCGTTGTCCACCGCCGCCCCGAGGCGTCCGCTCCAGTCCGTCCCCGTGGCTGCGCCGACCCTCGCGCCACTGCTGCGTCGCCCCGTCGGGCCGTAGCGAGCGAGGCACGTGATCCACGCAGCCGCCCGAGGCCGTCCCCGCGGTTGCACCGACCCACACTCCGCCGCTGTGCCGCCCCTTCGGGTCATAGCGCCTTGGCCCGCGGTACCCGCCACTACCCCGAGGTCTTCCCGCCGTCGCACCGACCTGCCCGCCGCCGCTGCGTCGCACCTTCGGGCCGTAGCACTGCGGCCCGCGTCCACTCCGCGGTTACCGCGCGTCGACCTCTCGTGGTACGCGTCGCGCCGTCTCCCTCGTCGAGGGAACACCACCGTCTACGCCGGTCTTCGTCATGCTGTCAGGTTCTTCGCTTACTTTGAGCACCGCCGTCGCGCTCCTGACCTAGCCGCCGTCGCCGACAGGCCGCGCCGCCACTCTTCTTGAGCTGCCGCCGCCACTACCCCTATAGCCGCCGCACTCTCCATATCTAAAACCTTTGTCGTTGCCAATTCTTCCACATAACATATCAGGACTAACATCTGGTGCACCAGACCTAAAGCGCACACCACATGCACACGTTTAGAAGCCGCCATCTTCATCGAACCACTGACTCATCTTCAGGAGAGAGATCTGCATCATCTTTGCCAGTCTGTGCATCCGCCGACGCCACCACAGCGCCCAACGGCGCCACCGCCCTGCGCTCGTCTGTCCAGACGCGGAGACTTTGGAAGATATGTCGTGCGTAGCGCCTGCCAACCAGGCATGACCCAGCGTAGCGCCTGTCGGCCAGGCATGACTTGACAGCTCCACCGAAGCTCCGTGCAAGACGGAGCCGCTCCACCTCATGCCTCTATCTTCCAGCACTGTTGCATAGACGATGCTCCCACGAGAGAAATGACACCGCAGTACCGCTATCGTCAGATCCGGAAGAACAGATCCTAGGGTTTCCCCCGAAGCAGTGCCTATCACCAGCAATTATCAAGGACCCACACATTGCCCACCATCACTTAGCCCTCAAGGCGACACCTTCAGGAAAGTCACGGCGTCAAGGACGCCATCGGCGCCCACCGGAGTTAGGGTTTTCACCCGAGAGGCGGAGGGGGAGGGGAGGGATGAAGGAGCAGATATAGAGCAACGTCTCCAAGAAGAAAAGCGGCGCCCTTGAGTGTCGTCATCGTCGTCTCCAAGAAGAATAAGACGTTTTATATAGATTACTAATCTAAAACATCGTATAATCCATCCTTTTTTGTAAATATAAGTCTTTTTAAGATTCTAATATGGACTACATATATAATATATAGAATAAAAATAGTGAATCTGTGCTCTAAAACACGTCTATATATATTTGTATGTAGTGTGTATTAAAATCTCTAAAATGACTGATATTTAGAAACGGTGGTAGTACGTACTCCCTCCGTCGCAAAATTCTTGTCTTCAATTTATCAAAATACGGATGTATCTAATCACGTTTTAGTGTTAGATACTTCCCTATTTAAACAAATATAAGACAAGAATTTTAGGACGGAGGGAGTACTCCCTCTATTCTTAAGTGTAGTGCGCATGAAATTTCTTAGAAGTCAAACATTGTTTAGTTCGACCATGTTTAGTGAGAAATGTATTAACAAAAATAATATGAAATAAATGTAATATATATATATATATATATATGCTTAATGATGTATCTAATGATATTTACTTAATATATATAGATGTAGATATTTGTCCTCTATAAATGTAGTCAAAGTAGGGGAGTTTGACTTCTGAAATTTCCTATGCGCACTACATTTAAGAATAGAGGGAGTACTATTTAGTAGGACAAATTTTGACCGAAACCAAACACCGGCGTCGGAACCACCATGCAGTATTTGCTCGATAGACGATAGATGGTCCATGGATCATGGCTTGTATGGGTGCATGTTGATATGCGACAGGACAATGGAGGAATCAATAAAATAGAATACATTCTATACATGATAAGTAGAACTATTATAGTATTTCTTTACAGAAGGAGTACTTAAGGCCTGTCCGGGTCCCTCTGGCTCCACGACTCCGCTCCCGGAGCAGTAGCTTAAAATGTTGGAGCGAGCGAACAGTAGCTCCACAGATCCTGATATTTCAAGGAGCGGTGGTTTGTCGAACTGGTCCTTAGTATTTAAAATGCAAAGATTAGACAAGTCGAATGAAACAGAGCTCAAAGTTGGTGCTTCGGTTCGGAAAACCCAAGTGTGCAGTAAAGTTACTTGGTTTGGCAAAAATTTCCAGCCCAACCTTTGGTTATTTTCTCGTTTGGTTAACCAACTTATCATTACTTTCTTGGCGCTTTTTTCTAAGAAAAATATAAAATGATCTCAGCACTTCCTAGCTTTTAGCAACCGCAAAACTGAGCCTCATTTTGGCTATCGGTGTACGTATTATACAATTATTGAGATGTAAAAAGTAAAAATAACCTTTGTTCTTCAACTTCAGGCATGCAAGAATGGTCTTCTTGAAGATTGTCTCTATTTCTAAGACATACTCCCTTAGTCCCATAATATAAAAGCGTTTTTGACACTAGTGGGACGGGACGGAGAGAGCAATATATTCTGTATTCAGACGGAGCAATACCTTAACCGTCTGGACCGAAAATCGCAAAGCATTATGCAAGGAAGGGGTGTGGAGTACCAGTTAGCACTGCACGAGGAATGTCGGGTCGCCTTCGATCTACAATAGTGTAAGGTGGGCAGGAGCCTGTCTCGCAGTTGGAAACGGCTACTCCATCGTCTGTCCCAACTTGTCTCTCTCAAAGCAAGTTCATGAGATTCTCAAGTCCTGATCAGCCCCGGAGCCGTACCTATTTTCCTTGACAAGACGATTTGGCAAAGTTCATTCTGGCTTTGGAATCCCTATCAGTCTGGTTGAGTGGCGCATTTGCACCTAACTGGTTGTTGCCATGTCCATTCGTGAGATGCCACTGGCGATCCATATCCTGACGGAACTTATGTTGCAAGGCTAAGCTACCGCGCCTTTTCTGCAAGATGTAGCCGGCACAACTCGTCAGTTGCATCGCAATCCCCGTCCACCTTATTTTGGCAGCCCTTTCTTGGTTGAAATCTCACGTAAAATCGGCCAGGCACGAAAAAACACTTGCAACTGACAAAAGATAAGCGGGGGCCTATTGTTAACTTACACCGATGGTTCGATTTGATGCACAATAATCTCTGCAACAAGGCAACTGCATCCTCACGTATATAAGTGGGCCATGAGAAGTTCAGAGGGTGTTTTGTCTGACCAGCAGCAGCATGCTCCTAAAGCCAGAGCGCCTAGTTGGAAGAATTCCATTTCTCAGATCAAAAGTCTCCAGGACCAGGGCCCGTTCCATTCTCATTTCAAATGAAACGCACAGCAGCCAGTTGGAGGAATTCGGCATGTTGAAAGCTCTAGATGCATACTCCGAACTTTCTGACGCGCAAGGCCTCTAGTGTGCTGTTGCTCACCCTGCATATGATGATCCACTTGTCATTAGCTGGAGGCGCAGAGAATGATTCCTCGCGCCTCCTCGGTTCAGTGGACGACCCAGTAAACAAATTGGTTTTCTGGAGATCATATCAGCCGTTTACCTCTTATTATATCCGCTTGTTCTGTTCCCTTGGGCTCGCTAGCTGCTTCACAAGAACTTGCCTCAGCATCTCGAGCGTCGACCCTAGTGTCAAAAAGGTGTTACAGATTCCCCTGCAAAAAAAAAAAAAAGAGGTGTTATAGATTATGGAATAACAAGAGACGCAAACTACAAACACATCGTGTGCACCGATGCACTTGACCTCAGTTTTTTCCTTTCTTCAATATCAGCAATAATCCAAGTCCTGATCCTGGTGCCAATACGCACCTGCGTCGACATTCCACAAGCACAGGGCCGCGGCCTTCCATCTCATGCTGCCGTTCCTCCTGAACAAGCTCCACCGACCACCACAGTCGCCCAGGTGGTGGAGGTTTCCCGTTCCACCACAAGAGGAAGCCCCGTTTCTCCACCGCATTAACATGAATTTGAGCATGGGGCATGGATATCTAGTTTGCCTATTCGACTGTTATCTAACATCACAGGTATCTGGTTAAATTTGTTTCAAGGTAAGTTCTGGAAGTTCCTTCAGGAGAGATGGCACAACTGGGCATTGATAAGGCAAATTCCAGTTTAGTGCAAGCCTGTACTGCCGAGCATTCTAAGCTCTTGGTTCTTCCTCTTGACTGAACCAGGTTAATCTTCACTTTCTTCTATTTCCTCCATGATATTTGCTCAACTATATACATATACTACTAGGATTTTTTTTAACTTTGTTTCTGGTCAAGATTTTTTTTTTTTTTGCTAGACTGCATGCAGTAATGCACTGCACTATTTGTTACTCCCTCCGTTCCCAAATATTTGTCTTTATAGACATTTCAAAAGGACTACAACATACGGATGTATGTAGACATATTTTAAAGTGTAGATTCACTCATTTTGCTTCGTATGTAGTCACTTGTTGAAATCTCTAGAAAGACAAATATTTGGGAACGGAAGGAGTAGATACCAACCGTGGTATTCTTACAGGGTGCTGTATTCACACGTAGTACCTCTGTTTATAAATATAAGACGTGTTGGCAGTTCAGTTTAGACTGCCAAAAATGTCTTATATTTATGAACAGAGGGTGTACCATATACAAAATAGAGACAGAATTACACAAAATTTACCATGTTCTTACAAATGGGCTACGGGTTGTCTTTGGCAGGCTGAAAATGTGGACTTCCTTTGATTTCACCCTCATGTTCCACATCGACCACTCGTACCAAACTCAGCCAAACAAGAAAAAGATTTCCATGAGTATTATGCGCAAATATGTCAAAAAAGGAAAGAGTAAAACGTTATGGCCTCACTGCATCCAAATGACTGTTCATCAATGAGAAACATCCATTTTCAATTCGTGTTACACATTCTGAGGCCTGAAATTAGAATTATTATAATGATCATTGCTCAACAAGTTAGCTTCCAGTTAATGTTTTACACTACAAGCTTCGATGACCACCCAGTAGCTCAAAATCTGACCTTGCATAACCATACTCCTTGGCAGTCTTGTTGCAAGAGCAATACCAAACTTCAGAAAGCTGCCTAAGCAAATCCTACTAAGAACAAACATTGGCCGAGCAACAGAATCTTCAGAAAACTGCCTAAGCAAATCCCACCAAGAACTGCATAGGCTGATGACATCAAAGGCTCATCTTCCCGGGCGGCCATGGCTACTTCAACACACTGAAGCCCTCGAAAGGGATCTCGCCGTTGAAAGCTCGGACGACATCAGGGATCTCATTTTGGTGTGGCTGCACATACACCTGCAAGAACCGTTTCATGGTAGCCACGAGGACCACGGGCAGCCGATGATTCCCCTCTGGCTTCCCTTCCTTCCTCAGCAGCGCGAGCACCACACACCTCATGCGATGGCTCTCCAAGCTCCGCACCAGCATGCTCGGATAGGCCACGATATCTTCCAGGCTCAAACCCGCCTTTCCGACCAAGAATCCGACATTTTCCTTAATCTTCTTCTCTGAGATAGCCATCGCGGGTGGGTGCCGCTGCAACATTAAGGCAACACGGTCCTTCTCGAAGCCAAGGCTCTGTAAGAGTGCATACTTCCTCTGCAGTGTGGGGGTCTTCATCTTGGAAAGGATGGCAAATGTGTGGACGAACATGGGCACGCCGGGTTTGATGCCAACGTCCTTGACGGCCTGGACGATCTCGGCCAAGCGGTGGGGGCCCTGCATGATGACGCCGGGGTGGACGGCGACGAGCTTGGAGACGTCCTCCGGGGGCAAGCCGTGGACATCCCTTAGTGCGGGGAGCACGAGGTTGAGGGTACTGTTGGGGTTGCAGCGGAGAACGAATGGCATCTTGCGGAGCGCGGTGACGACGCGGGCATTGGAACCGAGGAGCTCGCGGAGAGATTCGAAGAGCGGGGCAAGGTGGTGCTGTATGCTGCGGTGAAGGACGATGGGGCTGAGGGAGACGAGCCTGGGGAGGAGCGGCGCTTTGATGCCGACGGAGGCGAGGAAGTCGAGCTTGGGCTGGAGTGTCTTAACGGGGTCGGAGACAAGGACGACGGGGAACTTGCGGACGGTGGCGGATATATCAGCGTCGGTGAAGCCATACCGGCGGAGGAGGTCGAGGACGGCGTCGGCCTGCGCGGTGGACTCCGGGGAGGCGAGGCGGATGGAGTCCGCGGCGCGGGCGGCGGCGGCGGGGGAGAGCGCGCAGGTGGATTCCACGTAGAAGACAGTGGGGTCGGAAGCGGCAGCGGCGGAGGTGGTGGTGGTGGTAGTGGAGACGGCCGCAGTGAAGTGGCGGAGAAGGAAGGGGAAGAGGCAAAGTCGGCGGCGGCCGGCGGCCAGCATTGGGACGACCGACGACGGGAGGGGACTGGCGACAGGGCAAAGCCGGTTAGGGTTTACTTTTTTATTTTTATTTTTGAGATTTCTTTTTTAACACAGACCCAAACGTTTATATATATATATATATATACGCGTATACACTCACCCATGAACACACGCGCCACACCCTATCCCTATGAGCACATTTGAGGACGCATTTGGTAGTCTGCATTAGGCCCGCGCGGGGTGAAAATGGGTTGTTTGAATGCCTGTGTTTACTGTTTGGCCGCATAGCACGAATCTCAAAGCACCCCTCGGTCTGGCCTGCTAGGAACGGCCGAATCGTCTGTTTCCAGCGAGTCAGGCTCGAGCGATGCAGGGGAGGGAGAATGGCGCATCTCCAAAAAAGCGGTGGGAAGAATTCGAGTCACCGCCCGCCGATTCGGTTGCCCTATATATCGAGGGTCGCCGCCGCGGCAAAACTCCCGCCGCCATTTCCACCCTCCCGAGCTTTCCCTCCGACACGGATCCAGTTCGACGGTGAGGTAAGCGGCGCATCTACTACGACGTGCCACGCACCTCCTCCGTGGCCGTTCCGATGGCCTTTGTAAGTTTAATCACCACCTCCTCTCTTCTAGTTCTAACTAGATCTATCCATGTGCTAAGGTTAGATTGTCCGATCTATTTGAATGCGATGTTGTAGTAGCTAGTTGTGATGGATTAGTGCTCTGTTATGATGTGGTATGCTTTAGCTGTGGTATGCTTGTGCATGTGTTACTGCTAGTTTGATATGTCCATGATGTACTGCTAGTTCGATCTGTCCATGTTGTACTGCTAGTTCAATCTGTCCATATTGTAATGCTAGTTCATACTGTCCAAAATGTACTGCTAGTTCATATTGTCCATGTGTGGTGTCTTGTGGTGTTGATGACGCTTACGTTTGTAGGACATGACCACGCAAGAGTTTAGTCAGGCCATCGTGGTGTCCGAGAGCCAGTTCCCGCTGTCCTACGTCGAGGACTTCCAGCCTCCTATGGAACAGATGCATCTTTATTCAAATGTTTTCGTGGTGCCGCCTACAGTTCCTCCATTTGTGCTGGCTCAGCCCAATGTTGTTGCTCAAAAGGCAATAACAAAGGAGAAGAAGGATGGCAGGGGACGTCATGAAATGGCAGCTGTCGTGGATTTGTCACGGTAGATGCCCTAGGATTAGGACTTAGGTGTGGAGCCATCGCAACTAGGTTAGCTTGAAGGGGTTGAACGGGACAAGAGAAACGGAGAGTTTTTTATCCTGGTTCAGCCCCTCAATGAGGTAAAAGCTTAATCCAGCTGGGGTTGTTATTGCTCGAGTCTCAGTAACCAGGGAGCGAATACGCTTGGCCTAGCTCTCGAGCGATTGTTTCTTGAGTTAACCCGTCGCTGGGTCACCCCTTTATATACAGGCTGATGCCTGACGGCTTACACAGTCCCGGCCGGCTCATACACAACGTGTCCGGCTTGGTAACCAACTAAGCCTTCCTTACAATACAAGTTAAACATATGGCGGTTCACACCCGTGGGCCTCAAATCATCCCCGAGTCTTGGGCCTTCAATAAGCTTGCTCCGCGAACCGCCATCTTCACGCCTTCTTGGGCTTTCTCATATTAAACCGCCAGTGGCATGACCCGGCCCCTCCTGGACGAGTCATACCCAGTAGTTATATCTCCAACATTAGGCCCCAGGTTGATTTGAACTTGTTCACATCAATCTTCAATACTTGACCTGTTAGAATCTTCCATTGACAATTCTTTACTATTTCATTGTAACCCGCTGTGACGTCACATCTCAGACTTGTGTTAACCCGCCATGACGTCATCTCGTACTAACTTCACAAGAAGCCCAACACATCTCAGCAGATCCTTTTTTAATGGGTTTCCTGAAAATCGAGGCGCTTCTGTCGCCACATAATCATTTTTCAGTCACCTCGATTCCCGTGCATGCCATTTATCCATTGCCTTATAAATAGGGGCAGGGGCCTTTCTTTTCACTTTTACCCCTGCCTCCGCCTCTTCTTCTCCTTCCTCGCGACAACCGATGCCTCTAGAGCTTTGCCGCCCCCGTTGACTGCATCAACCTTGGCCACTGCATCAACCTGACCTTGACTAGAAAATGGTGGCGTTCTTTCGCTGTTCATCAGCATCTTCTGGTACTTGTTTTGACTCATCTCAGATCTGCACTAAGGTTTTCTCAGTTCGTTTGAGTTCTTCCGTCGTTCTTCGTCCGGCCTTCTTAGATTGCATAGTTAGATCTAAATCCAACGTTAAAAATACGCATCAATAGTTTTAGCACTCATTTCGAATAGCAAAAGACACTGCCTCTGTTGAAGAAATCATCTGAACACACGAACACTTCTTCCACTGCCACTTTAGGTTTGTAATTTATTTATATTTTCCGAACCGTTGTACATCCGAAATCATAGCATCAATCTATATAACTTGTTTGTCCTTCACTTAGGAAAATTTACTTTCCAAACTCTTGTACTGCAATCCTACGGGCGGCTTATAGGATGACCGTAACCCGCCATATAGCATTAGTCCCCTTATTAAGCCGTCAGTGTTCACTCACAATCCATATGACCTGGTACTGTCCTCCGGTTTAGCCATATGATTTTTTGTAGTACTGATCATTATCCGGCTTAACATCGTAATCTTAAACCGACAATTCATTTCCTTTTTAGTCAAAAAATGTCTAAGGCCAAGACCGTAACTTCCTGCAATTGGGTCGTTTCCCGGGTTACGGAGGAAATATTGAACGAGTATGTCCAGACAGGTGTCTTAGCCAAAAAAGATGATATCCACTGGCGGGTCCCAGGCACAGAAACCCCTCCTCAACCTAAGGAAGGCGAGGTCATTGTCTTTACTGATCATATGCTCCGAGGGTTCACCCCACCCGGCTGAAAGTTTTTCCGTGATGTGCTACACTTTTTCCAGCTCAATCCTCAAGACATTGGGCCCAACTCCATTTCAAACATCTGCAACTTTCAAGTGTTCTACGAGGTGTACCTTCAACAGGAGCCTACCGTAGAACTATTCAGGGAATTTTATTATTTAAACCGGCAGACTGAGTTCACAGATGGGCCCAACCTAGAATTAGGAGGCATTTCTATTCAGTGGCGCAAAGAAGCCACCTTTCCTGCTGCCGCACCTCCCAGTCATCCCAAGGACTGGAATCAAGCTTGGTTTTATTGCAAAGACACCTCCCCTGAAGGTGAAAATTCTCTGTCGGGTTATCATGAGAACCAGCTTAGCAACAGACATCCTTTGCTAGAACGAATCAACAGCAAGGAACGGGCCAAATATAAGCCTATTTTTTCAAAGATCGTGGCCTTAATGGCCAATGGGCAGAATGGAGTTGACTTAGTCTGGTGCTGGGTCGCGTGGAGAATTTTGCCCTTAAGCCGTCGATCTGGCTTAATGTGTGAATATACTGGTAATGTTAAGGATCCCCTACGCCATTGCCAAATAGAACCGACTGATGGTGACATCACCAATATGACCAAGACACTATTGAATGAGACCGTGGAAACTTGCACTAGAACAGGCTTGAGCCCTTTCTATACTCTCGATGAACCGCTAGCTGTAAGTATTTTCACACAACATTCATTAAGTCATCATTTGTCAATCTGCCTTCTCATTATTACTTGATTTCTGCAGGCTGACTCCTCCTTCCGGAATAAGAAACTTCAAGAAAAGATGGCCAAAAAGACCAGGACCAAGACTAAGGCTCCCTGAAAGTCTGCTAAGAAGAAGTCAAATACTTCAAAGCTGTTTGACTTGGATGATAATGAGTCAGAGCCTCGAAGGTAGATCTTGACTCCCCTGGCTCTCTTTTTATTCATCTTATTGACACAGATCATTATTAGGATGATGCGGAGGCCAGCCATGCCGATGGTGAAGAGGTAATTGTCCTTTCCTACGGCTCAGAACCCTTGCCAGGACAGAAATTTCGTCAAGTGTGCCAGAAAGTAAGGTTTTCTCAACCTTTAGCTTACTTGGATCCCAACTGTAGTTTGAGAAACAACAGCATGAAGCTCGCCGCACAACCCGGAATAGTGGCGGCGGGGTCCTCTCCTCCGGCTTGCCCAATACGCCGCCTCGTCATAAGCGCCAAGCAGAGGTTTCACAAATTTCCTACTTAGCTTTTCCAAAAGCAGGTCTTATTCGACATCCTCTTAACCCTTGTGACTCAAACTATCAGGGCACCTCTCACTCTTCATCTGGTGATTCCACTAGGACTCAAGTTCCTATATTCAAGACTGTTCCTGGGTGAGGATACAAAAGCCTGCTTGTTTTAACATCTTACTCAATTGGTATATCAATCTCATCATATATTTTGTTTTCAGTGCTATGGCCAAACCCAGCAAGAAACTCAAGGTGAAAAACCGGCCGAGGATCCCAAGCCTGCAGACCTAGAGGAATGCATTATTTCTGAGCCTTGGCATCAAACTTCTGAAGCGGCAATGGATGACCCGCACCAGAGAAGCACCATGTCACAGTGGACTCTATGGATGTTGACTCGGAGAATGCTAAGCCACCCAGTCCCGCTCAACCGACTCAAGAAACTGAAGATGTAATAGTTACTGGGACGACTTATACAGCTCCAGGCAACCCCACTGTATTATCCAAGCACAACGCCAAAGACGAAATTCCAGCTGTTGATAAGGGCAAGTGGAAACTTTACTTGGAAAGCTATGCCCAGTTCAGTGCTCAAGAGAATCATTCTGGTTATTTAAACCGTCTTCACACCAGCCGTGATTTTGAAGCCGGCTTGGTCAACCTTATGAAGGAGCGTTTTGAGGTAAGCTGTTCAATCTTCTCCATATAAGTATATTTATACCAGCCGCCAAGCCTACTGGATATGATGGAATTGAATATGTTGTAGACTTTAGATAGCCTCTGTGATCTCACATTCATATCATGGCACTATAGTTGTAGAATCAAAACCTATAGCCCCCAAGGGCCGGCTTAGGCTGCTAGGCTAAGCCGGGACTTCAAATTGTAGTTTTCAACTTTGCACATGTAGCCCCCAAGGGCCAGCTTAAACTGATAAGTTGAGCCGGAACTTCACATAGCAGTGCTCAATTTTACACATGTAGCCCCCAAGGGTCGGCTTAAACCGATAAGTTAAGCTGGTACTTACCACCATAATAATGAATAGAATCCAAATGTGTAGCCCCCATGAGTTGTTTGTAGTTGAAAAAACTTTAGGCGGGTCATTTAAGAGTTGTCTTCAAAAGAGCAATGTACATTAGCCCCAAGTGCCAAATATAATACTTGTATTGTGCTTGGGACTTCAAATAAGATGATCATCATAACCACATATTGCTGCGTAATCTCTTTATGTCACAGGCTGAACTAAACCTGAAAGAAGCCCAAGTGGTAGAGCTGCAGCAGAACCTCCAGACTCAGCAATATGAGATTTCCAAGCCAAATCAGAACTGAAAATCGCCTCGGAAAATATTGAGAAGCTGAAAAAGGATTTCAGCACTGAAAGAACCAGTTGGGATACCGAGAAGGCGGCTCTATTAAAGAGAGCGGAAGATGCCGACGCTGCTCTTAAGCTGGTGACGGACGAATTGTCTAGCTTAAAGCAGCAAATCGAAAGTATGACAACTGCCATCTTCAGTAAGTAAAATAATACTTCCACCTGTATCATCAGTGTTCCACAATCATTGGTCGGTTCATCAATATACCCGCTAATATAGGTTCTAGAAGCTCCAAGCTTAGTGACGATATGCACATAATGTTGAAAGCTGTATACACTCTTGTAGAGCAGCTGTATAATGGCGCTCAATGGGCTGTTGCTGCTGCCTTGCATAAAAGGCAACCACCTTCCCTCATCAAGGATGTATTGGAGAAGCTATTTGTACTACCACAAAGAGTGGAGGATTTAAAACGATCAACTGCCAGAGCCGAAGCCATCACCGCTTTGAGCCGGGTAAAGGCGTGGCAAGCTAAACTTGACCCGGAAGAACTAGCCACCGGCCGTCCGAGCTATAAATAAGACATGTCTCCCTTTGTCGCCGATGACTTCACTTAGATAGTGAGGGAGATGCGTCCCTTGGCTAGCAAACTAGCCGAGGAGACTGATCTCTCCAACTATCATCCGGCTTATGATGCTGAAAATGCAAAAGTGAAACCACCGGTTCATGAGGCTGCAGATCTTATCCCGCCAACACGTAAGCACACCTTCGCCCCTGATATTGACCCGTCACCACTTATAGACGGTGAAGTTGTTTTCAAAGCTTTGACTGGGATCAATTGGGCCACGTCTGACTTCCAGCCAACGGGTGAAGAAGAGGTGGAAGAGCCGGTACAAGATAACCCGAATCATCAGCACTCCAAGGCCAAGACAACTGATTACATGGTCGGCTTATCATTCGCAGCATTGGATGATGTGTGTCAAAAACACTTATTCTTTTGGGCCACATGACTGCTACCTCTTGAGCATATGTTGGTTTTCCCTTGAAGAGGAAAGGGTGATGCAGCAAAGTAGCGTAAGTATTTCCCTCAGTTTTGAGAACCAAGGTATCAATCCAGTAGGAGACAATGCACAAATCACCTAGTACCTGCACAAACAATCAAGAACCTTGCAACCAACGCGATAAAGGGGTTGCCAATCCCTTCTCGGTCACTCGCAAAAGTGAGATCTAATAAAGATAGTAAAGTAAATATTTTAGGTATTTTTGTTGTATAGATTGGAAAGTAAAGATCATGAAATAGTAAACAAGACGCGATGTAAATAAAAGAGATTCAATATAATAGGAAAGAGACCCGGGGGCCATAGGTTTCACTAGTGGCTTCTCTCAAGATAACATGCATTATGGTGGGTGAACAAATTACTGCTGAGCAATTGATAGAAAAGCGCATAGTTATGAAGATATCTAAGGCAATGATCATGAATATAGGCATCACGTCTGTGTCTAGTAGACCGAAACGATTATGCATCTACTACTATTACTCCACACATCCACCGCTATCCAGCATGCATCTAGAGTATTAAGTTCATAAGAACGGAGTAACACATTAAGGAAGATGACATGATGTAGAGGGATAAACTCAAGCAATATGATACAAACCCCATCTTTTTATCCTCTATGGCAACAATACAATACATGCCTTGCTGCCCCTACTATCACTGGGAAAGGACACCACAAGATTGAACCCAAAGATAAGCACTTTTCCCATTGCAAGAAAGATCAATCTAGTAGGTCAAACTAAACCGATAATTCGAAGAGACTTGCAAAGATATCAAATCATGCATATAAGAATTTAGAGAAGAACCAAATAATATTCATAGATAAACTTGTTCATAAATCCAAAATTCATTGGATCTCGGCAAACACACCACAAAAAGTATTACATCAAATAGATCTCCAAGAGAATCAATGATAAATTTGTATTGAGGATCAATGAGAGATAAGAAGCCATCTAGCTACTAACTATGGACCCGAAGGTCTGTTGTAAACTACTCACGCTTCATCGGAGAGCCTATGACATTGATATAGAAGCCCTCCGTGATTGATTCCCCCTCCGGCAGATCACCGGAAAAGGCCCCAAGATGGGATCTCACGGGTACAGAAGGTTGCGGCGGTGGAAAAGTGGTTTCCTGGCTCTCCCTAATGTTTCTAGGGTATAAGAGTATATATAGGCGGAAGAGGTACGTCGGTGGAGCTACGAGGGGACCATGAGGGTGGGGGGCGCGCCTACCCCCTGGGCACGCCCTCGTGCCTTGTGGCCTCCTCATGGAGTTCCAGACTTCTACTCCAAGTCTTCTGGATTGCTTTCGGTCCAAGAAAGATCACTGTGAAGGTTTCATTCCATTTGGACACCGTTTGGTATCCCTTTTCCGCAAAACTCTAAAATAGGCACACAAAAAAAACTGGCACTGGGCCTCCGGTTAATAGGTTAGTCCCAAAAATAATATAAAAGAGCATATTAAAGCCCATTAAACATCCAAAACAGATAATATAATAGCATGGAACAATAAAAAATTATAGATACGTTGGAGACGTATCAAGCATCCCCAAGCTTAATTCTTGCTCGTCCTCGAGTAGGTAAATGATAAAAATAGAATTGTTCATGTGGAATGCTACCTAACATAATTATCAATGTAATTTTCTTTATTGTGGCATGAATGTTTAGATCCGAAAGATTCAAGACAAAAGTTTAATATTGACATAAAAATAATAATACTTCAAGCATACTAACAAAGTAATCATGTCTTCTCAAAATAACATGGCCAAAGAAAGTTCATCCCTACAAAATCATATAGTCTAGCTATGCTCTATCTTCATCACACAAAATATTTAAATCATGCACAACCCCGGTTCCAGCCAAGCAATTGTTTCATACTTTAGTATTCTCAAACTTGTTCAACTTTCACGCAATACATGAGCGTAAGCCATGTACATAGCACTATAGGTGGAATAGAATGGTGGTTGTGGAGAAAAAAAGGAGGAAGATGGTCTCACGTCAACTAGGCGTATTAATGGGCTATGGAGATGCCCATCAATAGATATCAATGTGAGTGAGTAGGGATTGCCATGCAACGGATGCACTAGAGCTATAAATGTATGATAGCTCAACAAAAGAAACTAAGTGGGTGTGCATCCAACTTGCTTGCTCACGAAGACCTAGGGCACTTTGAGGAAGCCCATAATTGGAATATACAAGCCAAGTTCTATAACAAAAATTCCCACTAGTATATTGAAGTGACAAAACAAGAGACTCTCTATCATGAAGATCATGGTGCTACTTTGAAGCACAAGTGTGGAAAAATGATAGTAGCATTGCCCCTTCTCTCTTTTTCTCTCATTTTTTATTTGGCCTTTTTTTATGGCCTCTTTTTTTTCCTTTCTTTATTTTTATTTTTATTTTTCATTCGGAGTCTCATCCCGACTTGCGGGGGAATCATAGTCTCCATCAACCTTTCCTCACTGGGACAATGCTCTAATAATGAAGATCATCACACTTTTATTTACTTACAACTCAAGAATTACAACTCGATGCTTAGAACAAAATATGACTCTATATGAATGCCTCTGGCGATGTACCGGGATGTGCAATGAATCAAGAGTGACATGTATGAAAAAATTATGAATGGTGGCTTTTCCACAAATACAATGTCAACTACATGATCATGTAAGGCAATATGACAATGATGGAGCATGTAATAATAAACGGAACGGTGGAAAGTTGCATGGCAATATTGAGGGAAATATGCCCTAGAGGCAATAATAAAGTTATTATTTATTTCCTTATATCATGATAAATGTTTATTATTCATGCTAGAATTGTATTAACCGGAAACTTAATACATGTGTGAATACATAGACAAAACAGAGTGTCCCTAGTATGCCTATACTAGACTAGCTCATTGATCAAAGATGGTTATGTTTCCTAGCCATAGACATGAGTTGTCATTTGATCAACGGGATCACATCATTAGGAGAATGATCTGATGGACAAGACCCATCCGTTAGCTTAGCACTATGATCGTTTAAGTTTTACTGCTATTGCTTTCTTCATGACTTATACATGTTCCTATGACTATGAGATTATGCAACTCCCGAATACCGGAGGAACACTTTGTGTGCTACCAAACGTCACAACGTAACTGGGTGATTATAAAGGTACTCTACAGGTGTCTCCGAAGGTACTTGTTGGGTTGGCGTATTTCGAGATTAGGATTTGTCACTCCGATTGTCGGAGAGGTATCTCTGGGCCCACTCGGCAATGCACATCACTATAAGCCTTGCAAGCATTGCAGCTAATGAGTTAGTTGCAGGATGATGTATTACGGAACGAGTAAAGAGACTTGCCGGTAACAAGATTGAACTAGGTATTGAGATACCGACGATCGAATCTCGGGCAAGTAACACACCGATGACAAAGGGAACAACGTATGTTGTTATGCGGTTTGACCAATAAAGATCTTCGTAGAATATGTAGGAGCCAATATGAGCATCCAGGTTCCGCTATTGGTTATTGACCGGAGATGAGTCTCGGTCATGTCTACATAGTTCTCGAACCCGTAGGGTCCGCACGCTTAACGTTTGATGACGATCGGTATTATGAGTTTATGAGTTTTGATGTACCGAAGGAGTTCGGAGTCCCGGATGAGACTGGGGACATGACGAGGAGTCTCGAAATGGTCGAGACGTAAAAATCGATATATTGGACGACTATATTCGGACATCGGAAAGGTTCCGAGTGATTCGGGTATTTTCGGAGTACCGGGGAGTTACGGGAATAGAAGAGAGAGGCCAAAAGGAAGGAGGCGCGTGCCCCCCTTCTGGTCCGAATTGGACAAGGGGTGCAGCCCCCTTTTCCTTCTCCCTCTCCCCCTCTTTCCTTCTCTCCTACTTCGGAAAGGAAAGGGGAATCCTACTAGGACTTGGGAGTCCTAATAGGACTCCCCACACTTGGCGCGCCCCCTCTAGGGTCGGCCTCTCCCTTGCTCCTTTATATACGGGGGCAGGGAGCACCCTTGGACACACAAGTTGAATTGTTTTAGCCGTGTGCGGTGCCCCTCTCCACAGAAACACACCTCGGTCATACCGTCGCAGTGCTTAGGCGAAGCCCTGCGCCGGTAGATACATCATATCCGTCACCACGCCGTCGTGCTGACGAAACTCTCCCGTGAAGCTCAACTGGATCAAGAGCTCGTGGGACGTCATCAAGCTGAACGTGTGCTAAACGCGGAGGTGCCGTACGTTCGGTGCTTGATCGGTTGAATCGCGAAGAAGTTCGACTACATCAACCGCGTCACTTGACGCTTCCGCTTCCGGTCTACGAGGGTAAGTGACGCTTCCGCTTCCGGTCTACGAGGGTACGTAGACACACTCTTCCCTCTCGTTGCTATGCATCTGGTAGATAGATCTTGCGTGATCGTAGGAAAATTTTAAAATACTACGTTCCCCAACAGTGGCATCATGAGCCAGGTCTATGCGTAGATGATATGCACGAGTAGAACACAAGTGAGTTGTGGACGATACTAGTCATACTGCTTACCAGCATGTCATACTTTGTTTCCGCGGTATTGTTGGATGAAGCGGCCCGGACCGACATTACGCGTACGCTTACGCGAGACTGGTTCTACCGACGTGCTTCGCACACAGGTGGCTGGCGGGTGTCAGTTTCTCCAACTTTAGTTGAATCAAGTGTGGCTACGCCCGGTCCTTGTGAAGGTTAAAACAGCACATACTTGACGAAATATCGTTGTGGTTTTGTATGCGTAGGTAAGAACGGTTCTTGCTAAGCCCGTAGTAGCCACGTAAAACTTGCAACAACAAAGTAGAGGACGTCTAACTTGTTTTTGCAGGGCATGTTGTGATGTGATATGGTCAAGACATGATGAGTTATACGGTTTTGTATGAAATTATCATGTTTTGTAAAGTTATCGGCAACTGGCAGGAGCCATATGGTTCTCGCTTTATTGTATGAAATGCAATCGCCATGTAATTGCTTTACTTTATCACTAAGCGGTGGCGATAGTCGTAGAAGCAATAGTTGGCGAGACGACAACGATGCTACGTTGGAGATCAAGGTGTCGCGCCGGTGACGAAGGTGATCATGACGGTGCTTTGGAGATGGAGATCAAAAGCACAAGATGATGATGGCCATATCATGTCACATATTTTGATTGCATGTGATGTTTATCTTATTATGCTTCTTATTTTGCTTAGTTCGACGGTAGCATTATAAGATGATCCCTTACTAAATTTCAAGGTATAAGTGTTCTCCCTGAGTATGCACCGTTGCGAAAGTTCGTCGTGCCGAGACACCACGTGATGATCGGGTGTGATAAGCTCTACGTTCAAATACAACGGGTGTAAGCCAGTTTTGCACACGCAGAATACTCGGGTTAAACTTGACGAGCCTAGCATATGCAGATATGGCCTCGGAACACTGGAGACCGAAAGGTCGAGCGTGAATCATATAGTAGATATGATCAACATAAGTTGTTCACCATTGAAACTACTCCATCTCACGTGATGATCGGACATGGTTTAGTTGATTTGAATCACGTGATCATTTAGATGACTAGAGGGATGTCTATCTAAGTGGGAGTTCTTAAGTAATATGATTAAATTGAACTTTAATTTATCATGAACTTAGTCCTCGTAGTATTAGCATATCTATGTTGTAGATCAATAGCTCGCGATGTTGCTCCCCGTTTATTTTTTATATGTTCCTAGAGAAAACTAAGTTGAAAGATGTTAGTAGCAATGATGCGGAATTGTTCCGTGATCTGAGGATTATCCTCATTGCTGCACAGAGAATTATGTCCTTGATGCACCGCTAGGTGACATACCTATTGCAGGAGCAGATGTAGACGTTATGAACGTTTTGACAAAAGCTTGGTATGATGACTACTTGATAGTTTAAGTGCACCATGCTTTATGGCTTAGAACCGGGACTTCAAAAATGTTTTGAACGCCACGGAGCATATAAGATGTTCCAAGAGTTGAAATTAGTATTTCATACTCATGCCCGTGTCGAGAGATATAAGACTTCTGACAGTACTTTGCCTACAAGATGGAGGAGAATAGCTCAACCTGTGAGCATGTGCTCAGATTGTCTGGGTACTACAATTACTTGAATCAAGTGGGAGTTAATCTTCCAGATAAGATAGTAATTGACAAAGTTCTCTAGTCACTATCACCAAGTTAGTAGAACTTCGTGATGAACTATAATATGCAAGGGATGACGAAAGGAATTCCCGAGCTCTTCGTAATGCTAAAGTCGGCGAAGGTAGAAATCATGAAAAAGCATCAAGTGTTGATGGTTAACAAGACCACTTGTTTCAAGTAAAGGGCAAAGGGATAGAAGGGGAACTTCAAGAAGAATGACAAGCAAGTTGTCACTCCCGTGAAGAAACCCAAAGCTAAAACTCAAGCCTGAAACTAAGTGCTTCTACTGCAAAGGAAATGGTCACTGGAAGTGGAACTGCCCTAGATACTTGGCGGATAAGAAGGATGGCAAAGTGAACAAAGGTATATTTTGATATACAGATTATTGATGTGTACTTTACTAGTGTTCATAGCAACCCCTGGGTATTTGATACCGGTTCAGTTGCTAAAATTAGTAACTCGTAACGAGAATTGCAGAATGAACAGAGACTAGTTAAAGGTGAAGTGACGATGTGTGTTGGAAGTGGTTCCTAGATTGATATGATCATCATCGCACACTCCCTATACTTTCGGGATTAGTGTAAAACCTAAATAAATGTTATTTGGCATTTGCGTTGAGCATGAATATGATTTGATCATATTTGTTGCAATACGGTTATTCATTTAAAGTCATAGAATAATTGTTATTCTGTTTACATGAATAAAACCTTCGATGGTCATACACCCAATGAAAATAGTTTGTTGGATCTCGATCGTGGTGATACACATATTCATAATATTGAAGCCAAAATATGCAAGGTTAATAATGATAGTGCAACTTATTTGTGGCACTGCTGTTTAGGTCATAATGGTGTAAAGCGCATGAAGAAACTCCATAGTGATGGACTTTTGGAATCACTTGATTATGAATCACTTGGTGCTTGCGAACCATGCCTCATGGGCAAGATGACTAAAACTCCGTTCTCCGGAACAATGGAGCGAGCAACAGATTTGTTGGAGATCATACATACAGATGTATGTGGACCAATGAGTGTTGAAGCTCGCGGCGGGTATCGTTATTTTCTGACCTTCACTGATGATTTGAGCAGATATGGGTATATCTACTTAATGAAGCACAAGTCTAAAACATTTGAAAAGTTCAAAGAATTTCAGAGTGAAGTGGAGAATCATCGTAACAAGAAAATAAGAGTTTCTACGATATGATCGTAGAGGTAAAATATTTGAGTTAGCGAGTTTGGCCTTCAGTAAAAACAATGTGAAATAGTTTCACTACTCACGCCACCTGGAACACCATAGTGTAATGGTGTGTCCGAACGTCATAACCGTACTTTATTAGATATGGTGCGATCGATGATGTCTCTTACCGATCTACCACTATCGCTTTTAGGGTTATGCATTAGAGACATATACATTCACGTTAAATAGGGCACCATCTAAATCCGTGGAGATGACACCGTATGAACTGTGGTTTGACGAGAAACCTAAGCTGTCATTTCTTTAAGTTTGGGACTGCGATGCTTATGTTAAAAAGTTTCAACATGATAAGCTCGAACCCAAATCGGAGAAGTAAATCTTCATAGGATACCCAAAAGAAACTGTTGGGTACACCTTCTATCACAGATCCGAAGGCAAGGTCTTTGTTGCTAAGAGTGGATCCTTTCTAGAGAAGGAGTTTCTCTCGAAAGAAGTGAGTGGGAGGAAAGTGGAACTTGATGAGGTAATTGTACCTTCTCCCGAATTGGATAGTAGTACATCACAGAAACTGGTTCCAGTGATTCCTACACCAATTAGTGAGGAAGCTAATGATGATGATCATGAAACTTTGGATCAAGTTACTGCTGAACTTCGTAGATCAACCAGAGTACGTTCCGCACCAGAGTGGTACGGCAACCCGGTTCTGGAAGTCATGTTACTGGACCATGATGAACCTACGAACTTTGAGGAAGCGATGATGAGCCCAGATTCCGCAAAATGGCTTGAGACCATGAAATCTGAGATGGGATCCATGTATGAGAACAAAGTGTGGACTTTGGTTGACTTGCCCGATGGTCGGCAAGCCATCGAAAATAAATGGATCTTCAAGAGGAAGACTGACGCTGACAGTAATGTTACTATTTACAAAGCTCGACTTGTTGCGAAAGTTTTTCAACAAGTTCAAGGAGTTGACTACGATGAGACTTTCTCACCCGTAGCGATGCTTAAGTTTGTCCGAATCATGTTAGCAATTGCCGTATTTTATGAAATCTGGCAAATGGATAACAAAACTGCATTCTTTAATGGATTTATTAAAGAAGACTTGTATATGATGCAACCAGAAGGTTTTGTCAATCCTAAAGGTGCTAACAAAATGTGCAAGCTCCAGCGATCCATCTATGGAATGGTGCAAGCATCTCGGAGTTGGAATATACGCTTTGATAAGTTGATCAAAGCATATAGATTTATACAGACTTGCGGTGAAGCCTGTATTTACAAGAAGTGAGTGGGAGAACTACAACCTTTCTGATAAGTATATGTGAATGACATATTGTCGATCGGAAATGATGTAGAATTTTCTGGAAAGCATAAAGGAGTGTTTGAAAGGAGTTTTTCAAAGAAAGACCTTGGTGAAGCTGCTTACATATTGGGCATCAAGATCTATAGAGATAGATCAAGACGCTTGATAAGACTTTCGATGAGTACATACCTTGATATGATTTTGAAGTAGTTCAAAATGGATCAGTCAAAGAAGGAGTTCTTACCTGACTTGTAAGGTGTGAAGTTGAGTAAGACTCAAAGCTAGACCACGGCAGAAAAATATAGAGAGAATGAAAGTCATTCCCTATGCCTCAGCCATAGGTTCTATAAAGTATGCCATGCTGTGTACCAAACATGTTGTGTACCTTGCCATGAGTTTGTCAAGAGGGTACAATAGTGATCCAGGAGTAGATCACTGTACAGCGGTCAAAATTATCCTTAGTAACTGGATGACTAAGGAAATGTTTCTCGATTATGGAGGTGATAAAGAGTTCGTTGTAAAGGGTTACGCCGATGCAAGCTTTGACACTAAATCCAGCTGACTCTAAGAATCAATCTGGATGCGTATTGAAAGTGGGAGCAATTAGCTAGAGTAGCTCCATGCAGAGCATTGTAGACACATAGACATTTGCGAAATACATACGGATCTGAATGTGACAGACCCGTTGACTAAACTTCTCTCACGAAGCAAAACATGATCACACCTTAGTACTCTTTGGGTGTTAATCACATAGCGATGTGAACTAGATTATTGACTCTAGTAAACCCTTTGGGTGTTAATCACATGACGATGTGAACTATCGGTGTTAAATCACATGGCGATGTGAACTAGATTATTGACTCTAGTGCAAGTGGGAGATTGAAGGAAATATGCCCTAGAGGCAATAATAAAGTTATTATTTATTTCCTTATATCATGATAAATGTTTATTATTCATGCTAGAATTGTATTAACCGGAAACTTAATACATGTGTGAATACATAGACAAAACAGAGTGTCCCTAGTATGCCTCTACTAGACTAGCTCATTGATCAAAGATGGTTATGTTTCCTAGCCATAGACATGAGTTGTCATTTGATCAACGGGATCACATCATTAGGAGAATGATCTGATGGACAAGACCCATCCGTTAGCTTAGCACTATGATCATTTAAGTTTTACTGCTATTGCTTTCTTCATGACTTATACATGTTCCTATGACTATGAGATTATGCAACTCCCGAATACCGGAGGAACACTTTGTGTGCTACCAAACGTCACAACGTAACTGGGTGATTATAAAGGTACTCTACAGGTGTCTCCGAAGGTACTTGTTGGGTTGGCGTATTTCGAGATTAGGATTTGTCACTCCGATTGTCGGAGAGGTATCTCTGGGCCCACTCGGTAATGCACATCACTATAAGCCTTGCAAGCCTTGCAGCTAATGAGTTAGTTGCAGGATGATGTATTACGGAACGAGTAAAGAGACTTGCCGGTAACAAGATTGAACTAGGTATTGAGATACCGACGATCGAATCTCGGGCAAGTAACATACCGATGACAAAGGGAACAACGTATGTTGTTATGCGGTTTGACCGATAAAGATCTTCGTAGAATATGTAGGAGCCAATATGAGCATCCAGGTTCTGCTATTGGTTATTGACCGGAGATGAGTCTCGGTCATGTCTACATAGTTCTCGAACCCGTAGGGTCCGCACGCTTAACGTTTGATGACGATCGGTATTATGAGTTTATGAGTTTTGATGTACCGAAGGAGTTCGGAGTCCCGGATGAGACCGGGGACATGACGAGGAGTCTCGAAATGGTCGAGACGTAAAAATCGATATATTGGACGACTATATTCGGACATCGGAAAGGTTCCGAGTGATTCGGGTATTTTCGGAGTACCGGGGAGTTACGGGAATAGAAGAGAGAGGCCAAAAGGAAGGAGGCGCGTGCCCCCCTTCTGGTCCGAATTGGACAAGGGGTGCAGCCCCCTTTTCCTTCTCCCTCTCCCCCTCTTTCCTTCTCTCCTACTCCGGAAAGGAAAGGGGAATCCTACTAGGATTTGGGAGTCCTAATAGGACTCCCCACACTTGGCGCGCCCCCTCTAGGGCCGACCTCTCCCTTGCTCCTTTATATACGGGGGCAGGGGGCACCCTAGGACACACAAGTTGAATTGTTTTAGCCGTGTGCGGTGCCCCTCTCCACAGAAACACACCTCGGTCATACCGTCGCAGTGCTTAGGCGAAGCCCTGCGCCGGTAGATACATCATATCCGTCACCACGCCGTCGTGCTGACGAAACTCTCCCGTGAAGCTCAACTGGATCAAGAGCTCGTGGGACGTCATCAAGCTGAACGTGTGCTGAACGCGGAGGTGCCGTACGTTCGGTGCTTGATCAGTTGAATCGCGAAGAAGTTCGACTACATCAACCGCGTCACTTGACGCTTCCGCTTCCGGTCTACGAGGGTACGTAGACACACTCTTCCCTCTCGTTGCTATGCATCTGGTAGATAGATCTTGCGTGATCGTAGGAAAATTTTAAAATACTACGTTCCCCAACAAATATATCTTGGAATGGCTATGGAAATGCCATAATGGGTAGGTATGGTGTGTGTTTTGAGGAAGGTATGGTGGGTGTATGGTACCGGCGAAAGCTGCGCGATACTAGAGAGGCTAGCAACAGTGTAAGGATGAGAGTGCATATAATCCATGGACTATGGAGACGCCCATCAATAGATATCAATGTGAGTGAGTAGGGATTGCCATGCAACGGATGCACTAGAGCTATAAATGTATGAAAGCTCAACAAAAGAAACTAAGTGGGTGTGCATCCAACTTGCTTGCTCACGAAGACCTAGGGCACTTTGAGGAAGCCCATAATTGGAATATACAAGCCAAGTTCTATAACAAAAATTCCCACTAGTATATTGAAGTGACAAAACAAGAGACTCTCTATCATGAAGATCATGGTGCTACTTTGAAGCACAAGTGTGGAAAAATGATAGTAGCATTGCCCCTTCTCTCTTTTTCTCTCATTTTTTATTTGGCCTTTTTTTATGGCCTCTTTTTTTTCTTTTCTTTATTTTTATTTTTCATTCGGAGTCTCATCCCGACTTGCGGGGGAATCATAGTCTCCATCAACCTTTCCTCACTGGGACAATGCTCTAATAATGAAGATCATCACACTTTTATTTACTTACAACTCAAGAATTACAACTCGATGCTTAGAACAAAATATGACTCTATATGAATGCCTCCGGCGGTGTACCGGGATGTGCAATGAATCAAGAGTGACATGTATGAAGAAATTATGAATGGTGGCTTTTCCACAAATACAATGTCAACTACATGATCATGTATGGCAATATGACAATGATGGAGCATGTAATAATAAACGGAACGGTGGAAAGTTGCATGGCAATATATCTTGGAATGGCTATGGAAATGCCATAATGGGTAGGTATGGTGGGTGTTTTGAGGAAGGTATGGTGGGTGTATGGTACCGGCGAAAGTTGCGCGATACTAGAGAGGCTAGCAACAGTGTAAGAATGAGAGTGCATATAATCCATGGACTCAACATTAGTCATAAAGAACTCACATACTTATTGCAAAAATTTACAAGTCATCAAAACAAGCACTACACGCATGCTCCTAGGGGAAGGGTTAGTAGGAGTTAACCATCGCGCGATCCCGACCTTTACCCATAAGGAAGACAATAAATAAATAAATCATGCTCCAACTTCATCACATAGCGATTCACCATACGTGCATGCTACGGGAATCACAAACTTTAACACAATTATTCTTCAAATTCATAATTACTCTACTAGCATGACTCTAATATCACCATCCTCATATTTTAAAACAATCATCAAGCATCAAACTTCTCACAGTATTCAACGCACTTTATATGAAAGTTTTTATTATACCCATCTTGGATGCCCATCATATTAGGACTAGTTTTATAGCCAAAGCAAATTACCATGCTGTTCTAAAAGACTCTCAAAATAATATAAGTTAAGCATTAGAGATCAATAATTTCTATAAAATAAAACCACCACCGTGCTCTAAAAAGATATAAGTGAAGCACTAGAGCAAAATTATCTAGCTTAAACGATATAAGTGAAACACATGGAGTATTCTAATAAATTCTGATTCATGCGTGTCTCTCCTAAAGATTTATTCAGCAAGGATAATTGTGGCAAACTAAAAAGCAAAGACTCATATCATACATGACGCTCCAAGCAGAACACATATCATGTGGTGAATAAAAATGTAGCCTCAAGTAAAGTTACCGATAGACAAAGACGAAAGAGGAGATGCCTTCCCGGGGCATCCCCAAGCTTAGGCTTTTGTTTGTCCTTGAATTTTACCTTTGGGTGCCTTGGGCATCCCCAATCTTAGGCTTTTGCCACTCTTTATTTCATAATCCATCAAATCCTTACCCAAAAATTTGAAAACTTCACAACACAAAACTTAACAGAAAATCTCATAAGCTCCGTTAGTATAAGAAAATAAACCACCAGTTAGGTATTGTAATGAACTCATTCTTTATTTATATTGGTGTTAAACCTACTGTATTCCAACTTCTCTAAGGTTCATACCCCCGATAGTACTCATAGATTCGTCAAAATAAGCAAACAACACACGAAAAACATAATTTGTCAAAAACAGAACAATCTGTAGCAATCTGTAACTTTCGAATACTTATGTAACTCCAAAAATTCTGAAATAAATTTGTGGACGTGAGGAATTTGTCTATTAATTATCTGCAAAAAGAATCAACCTAAAATCACTCTCCAGTAAAAAATGACAGCTAATCTCGTGAGCGCTAAAGTTTCTATTTCTTACAGCAACATCGCAAAGACTTCACCCAAGTCTTCCCAAAGGTTCTACTTGGCACAAACACTAATTAAAACATGAAACCAAATCTAAACATAAGCTAGATGAATGATTTATTACTAAACAGGAGCAAAAATCAAAGAACAAAAATAAAATTGGTTGCCTCCCAACAAGCGCTATCGTTTAACGCCCCTAGCTAGGCATAAAAACGCAAATAGATCTAGGTATTATCATCTTTGGTATGCAATTCTTCAATTGAACACACATAACCCTTAGGAGTTCCTTTGGTTTTGTAAATGATCAAACTCCTAGGCAAGAAACCAAGAAATTCATTTGTAGCAAAAGGTTCCGTAATGATATTGAAAAGGTTGGGGTGAACACTTATTGATTTGAGGTCTCCCTTTTCCTTACTAGAAGATTCACCCTTATTTTTAGGAACATAGATAAACTTGGCAACTTTGGCAGGAGGAGGATTTGAGGTAATTTTATTGGCAGAAAAAGCAGACCCCAAGTTGGTAATAGTATCTTCGAGTTTATCAATTCTAGTGGAATCTTGATATATCTTCTCATTAACTATGGGTTCCTTCTCCCTAAGATTTTTTAGAATAACTCCTACCTTAGATCCATATTGGGTGACTTGGTTGTGGATGTTTTTAACCAAATCTTTGGTTTACTCTACAGTGGCAATTTTATTTCCAATAATATCAAGCCTTTGCATCACATGTTCCAAAGTTAAAATAGTTCCGTTGACCAAAAGAGGTGGTGGGCCTACAAGTCTATCATAGCATTATAAGAATCAAAAGTATGGCTTCCCAAGAAATTCCCTCCAGTAATGGTGTCAAGAACATATCTATTCCAAGGAGTGATGCCTACGTAAAAATTACAAAGAAGAGCGGAAGTGGATTGCTTTCCAGTGGATCTATTTTGAGCATTGCAAATTCTATACCAAGCATCTTTTAGATTTTCTCCGTCCCTTTGTTTAAAATTGAGAACTTCATTGTCGGGAATATTAACAATGATAGGAGGACTAGCCATGAGGGCAAAACAAATGATATAGCACACGGACGCACAAGAAGCGAGCGAAAAAAGGCAAACGGAAGAGAGGCGAGGAAAAGGCAAAGGTTTTCAAAAATCGTTTTAGAAGTGGGGGAGAGGAAAATGAGAGGCGAATGGAAAATAATGTAATGCGAGGGAGAAGAGTTTATGATGGGTAATTGGTATGTATTGACTTGGCATAGATCTCCCCGGCAACGGCGCCAGAAATCCTTCTTGCTACCTCTTGAGCACGCGTTGGTTTTCCCTTGAAGAGGAAAGGGTGATGCAGCAAAGTACCGTAAGTATTTCCCTTAGTTTTGAGAACCAAGGTGTCAATCCACTAGGAGACAACGCACAAATCACCTAGTACCTGCACAAACAATCAAGATCCTTGCAACCAACGCGATAAAGGGGTTGTCAATCCCTTCTCGGTCACTCGCAAAAGTGAGATCTAATAAAGATAGTAAAGTAAATATTTTTGGTATTTTTGTTGTATAGATTGGAAAGTAAATATTACGAAATAGTAAACAAGATGTGATGTAAATAAAAGAGATTCAATATAATAGGAAAGAGACCCGGGGCCATAAGTTTCACTAGTGGCTTCTCTCAAGATAGCATGTATTACGGTGGGTGAACAAATTACTGTCGAGCAATTGATAGAAAAGCGCATAGTTACGAAGATATCTAAGGCAATGATCATGAATATAGGCATCACGTCCGTTTCAAGTAGACCAAAACGATTCTGCATCTACTACTATTAGTCCACACACCGACCACTATCCATCATGCATCTAGAGTATTAAGTTCATAAGAACGGAGTAACGCATTAAGCAAGATGACATGATGTAGAGGGATAAACTCAAGCAATATGATATAAACCCCATCTTTTTATCCTCGATGGCAACAATACAATACGTGCCTTGATGCCCCTACTGTCACTGGGAAAGGACACTGCAAGATTGAACCAAAGCTAAGCACTTCTCCCATTGCAAGAAATAACAATCTAGTAGGCCAAACTAAACCGATAATTCGAAGAGAGTTGCAAAGATATAAAATCATGCATATAAGAATTCAGAGAAGAACCAAATAATATTCATAGATAAACTTGTTCATAAATCCACAATTAATCGGGTCTTGGCAAACACACCGTAATAAGTATTACATCGAATAGATCTCCAAGAGAATCGAGGAGGAATTTGTATTGAGGATCAAAGAGAGAGAAGAAGCCATCTAGCTAATAACTATGGACCCGAAGGTCTGTGGTAAACTACTCACGCTTCATCGGAGAGGCTATGGTGTTGATGTAGAAGCCCTCCGTGATTGATTCCCCCTCCGACAGATCGCTGGAAAAGGCCCCAAGATGGGATCTCATGAGTACAGAAGGTTGCGGCGGTGGAAACGTGGTTTTGTGGCTCTCCCTGATGTTTCTAGGGTATAAGCGTATATATAGGCGGACGAGGTACATCGTTGGAGCTACGAGGGGCCCACGAGGGTGGGGGCGCGCCTACCCCCCTGGGCGTGCCCTCCTGCCTCGTGGCCTCCTGGTGGAGTTCCAGACTTCTACTCCAAGTCTTCTGGATTGCTTTCGGTCCAAGAAACATCATCGCGAATGTTTCATTCCGTTTGGACTCCGTTTGGTATTCCTTTTCTGCGAAACTCTAAAACAGGAAAAAAAAACAGAAACTGGTACTGGGCCTCTCATTAATAGGTTATTCCCAAAAATAATATAAAAGAGCATATTAAAGCCCATTAAACATCCAAAACAGATAATATAATAGCATGGAACAATCAAAAGTTATAGATACGTTGGAGACGTATCAATGACGCCTTGTAATAGGCTAGTTGAAAACGATGATCTGCCATGCCATCGTGCATGTTTATTTGCATAACAGTTTGAATCGCCAATCTGATGTTTGAAGATCTGCGGCTCATGCTGATAATATCATCAATCCATCATGGAAGTCATATAATTATCCCCTACACACCAACAGATAACATGTGCCCTGGCGGTTTACCCCAGGGCGGGTCATAATGTCCCATATAAAAATTGTTGGTGAACGTATAGTCCATAACCAGGGCGGATTATTAAAACCTCACCTATTCATAGAATAAACAAATATCGTACTTGTGAAATTTGTTCATGCTGCCGGCTTACCATACCATATGCAGCAAAGGGTAACAACCCAAAAAGCCTCAGAGCACAACACTCCAAGTGCACAATCACATCATACTGGCGACTTATTGTCCAAAGCCAAACTGGGTTATCAACACTCCGGATATGCTCAAATATGAGCCATAAAGATGAAGGCTACATGGCCTGAATCTTTTTAAACCATATGCCAATACGGCACAAAAATATAAACCAAAACAATATGTCAACTAAAATCAGAAAAGACAAGGCTTTTATAGGCTGCCAAACCTCAATATCAAGTGCTTTTCAAAGGGCCGCACAACCACTGAGTTAATACTTTATTCAAACCTGTAAGCCGGGCCTCACACGACCAATCACCATTTTAACTTTGACAAGTTCAGGGTCTGTACAAGATTGACTATCAAGAGTACGGTGGGTCATTCTAGGATTACCTGGTTGGAGTGGCAGACATAGAAAGGCAGGATAACCCGGATTTTTGGTGAATGCACTTGGCATCCAAGCCGACTCACAAGGATAAATATGGCTATGTTCATTGAACAGGAAGCCCCCAAGTGATTTTAACCAAGTCATCAAGGCAAGTTACCTATGTTTGAACTGCACATTATAGCAAGTTCTCTTTGGTAATCGTTCAACTTGGGCAAAAAACACAGTTGTTTATGTAGCCCAGCGTATAAGCCGGATCAAAGGGTAGTCATAGCTATGCTCAGTGAGCAGGAAGCCCCCATGTATTTTGTATCAAGGTGTGCAAGACAGATCAAGAGGGTAATCATAGCTATGCTCAATGAGCAGGAAGCCCCCAAGTGATCTTATGATGTAACAATAAAGGCTCAGATACTCAGAAATGAAATGACAAAGGCCCCAAATTATCAGGGATGCCGGCTTTATTATATTAATCATATAATATATATACACTGATAGAAATATGTACAGCACAAGAGCCGATGGCTCAGGTGTAATAAGGCCGAAGATGTGCAATATTCCACGGCCGACGGGTCTCCTCCTCCGACGTGCGTGAGTCCTTGTGGTCTCGAACATCGATAATGTAGTATGATCCGTTGTTCAAATTTTTGCTGCCCACAAAAGGTCCTTCCCAAGGTGGGGATAACTTGTGCATGTCTGTTTGATCCTGGATGAGCCGGAGCACCAAATCACCTTCTTGAAAGGTATGAGTTTTAACCCGGTGGCTATGATAGCGACGCAGTTCTTGCTGATAAATCGCCGAATGAGCCGCTGCATGATCATGATACGTCTCCAACGTATCTACTTTTCCAAACCCTTTTGCCCTTGTTTTGGACTCTAACTTGCATGATTAGAATGGAACTAACCCGGACTGACGCTGTTTTCCGCAGAACTGCCATGGTGTTGTTTTTGTGCAGAATAAAAAGTTCTCGGAATCGCCTGAAAATCAACAGAGAATTATTTCAGAAAATATAAAAAATATTTGCAAGGAGATACTCACCGGGGGGCTCACACTGTGTCCTCGAGGGTGGGGGGCGCGCCCCCCTTCCCAGGGCGCACCCCCTGCGTCGAGGGCCCCCCGATGCTCCACCGACGTACCCCCAGATCCTATATCTTCCGTTTCGGGGAGAAAAAAATTAGAGAGAAGGAATTATCGCGTTTCACGAGACGGAGCCGCCGCCAAGCCCTAATCTCTCTCGGGAGGGCTGATCTGGAGTCCGTTCGGGGCTCCAGAGAGTGGAGATCGTCGCCATCATCATCATCAACCTTCCTCCATCACCAATTCCATGATGCTCACCGCCGTGCGTGAGTAATTCCATCGTAGGCTTGCTGGACGGTGATGGGTTGGATGGGATCTATCATGTAATCGAGTTAGTTTTGTTAGGGTTTGATCCCTAGTATCCACTATGTTCTGAGATTGATGTTGCTATGACCTTGCTATGCTTAATGCTTGTCACTAGGGCCCGAGTGCTATGATTTCAGATCTATACCTATTATGTTTCCATGAATATATGTGTGTTCTTGATCCTATCTTGCAAGTCTATAGTCACCTACTATGTGTTATGATCCGGCAACCCCGAAGTGACAATATTCAGGACCACTCCCGGTGATGATCATAGTTTGAGGAGTTCATGTATTCACTGTGTGTTAATGCTATGGTCCGGTACTCTATTAAAAGGAGGCCGTAATATCCCTTAGTTTCCAATAGGACCCCGCTGCCACGGGAGGGTAGGACAAAAGATGTCATGCAAGTTCTTTTCCATAAGCACGTATGACAATATTCAGAATACATGCCTACATTGCATTGATGAACTGGAGCTAGTTCCGTGTCACCCTAGGTTATAACTTCTACATGATGAATTGCATCCGACATAATTTCCCATCACCGATCCAATGCCTACGAGCTTTACCTATATTGCTGGATGCTTATTTACTTTTCCGTTGCTACTATCACAAAAACTACAAAAACACTATAATTACTTTTATTGTTGCTACCGCCACTATCATATTATTTTGCTACTAAACTATCTTGCTGCAGATACTAAGTTTCCAGGTGTGGTTGAATTGACAACTCAGCTGCTAATACTTAAGAGTATTCTTTGGCTCCCCTTGTGTCGAATCAACAAATTTGGGTTTAATACTTTACCCTCGAAAACTGTTGCGATCCCCTACACTTGTGGGTTGTCAAGACTATTTTCTGACGCCGTTGCCGGGGAGCATAGCTCTATTCTTTAAGTCACTTGGGATTTATATCTGCTTATCACTATGAAGAATTTGAAGGACTCAAAAACCAAGATCTTACCCTCAACTACGAGGGAAGGTAAGGAACTGCCATCTAGCTCTGCACTTGATTCTCCTTCTGTTATGATTAAACTTGTGACACCTACTCCTGCTATTGAATCTGATATGTCGTATGTTCTTGATGATGCTACTTCTGCTATGTATGATGAAACTATCTCTATGCCTGATACTGTGCCACTAGGTGAATTTCTAGATGAACAAATTGCTAAGGTTAGGGAGAGTGCAAATGTTGATGATTATGGAAGTGATGATGAAACTACTCCCAATAGATATGAATTGCCTATTGTGCCTGAGGGTTATGTTATGGATGAAGAAACTGCTAGAGACTTTCTTGCTTGCAATGATTGATATGATCTTAAGAAGTTATTAGCTAAGTTGAAAGAAAAGTCCTTGAATGCTAGAATGAAACATGACCCTGCTTTCTCTACTTCACCTATCCGTGTCACTGATAAGGATTATGAATTCCTCTGTTGATGCTGAGTTAATTACTTTGGTTGAATCTGATCCTTTCCATGGCTATGAGTTTGAAACTGTTGTGGCACATCTTACTAAGTTGAATGATATAGCCACCCTGTTTACCAATGATGAAAATATTCGCTACTATTATATCCTTAAGTTGTTTCCGTTCTCGTTAAAGGGTGATGCTAAGACTTGGTTTAATTCTCTTGATCCTGGTTGTGTGCGTAGTCCCCAGGATATGATGTATTACTTCTCTGCTAAATATTTTCCCGCTCATAATAAACAAGCTGCCTTACCGGAAATATATAACTTTGCTCAAACTGAAGAAGAGAGTCTCCCACAAGCTTGGGGGAGGCTTCTCCAGTTACATAATGCTTTGCTTGATCATCCTCTTGAGATGCATGATATACTTGATGTCTTTTATAATGGACTAACCGATGCTTCCAGAGACCACCTGGATAGTTGTGCTGGTTGTGTTTTCAGGGAAAGAACAGTTGAACAAGCTAAATTACTATTGAATAATATGCTGGCCAATGAAAATAATTGGACACTTCCTGAACCAGCCCCTAAGCCAACTCCGAAGAAAAGAGGTGTTCTATTTCTCAATCCTGAAGATATGCAAGAGGCAAAGAAATCTATGAAAGAAAAAGGTATTAAAGCTGAAGATGTTAAGAATTTACCACCTATTGAAGAAATACATGGTCTTGATAACCCGACACAGGTAGTAAAGGTAAATTGTCTTTATAGATTTGATGAACGTGATATTCCTCGTTATAAGTCTGCTAGCCAATGCTTAGATGAGTTTGACAATTTCATTGTGAAACAAGAAAACTTCAATGCTTATGTTGGTAGACAATTACAACACAATGCTTATATGATTGAAAGCTTGAGTGATTATCTGTCTAATGCTAAAAGTGAACTGAAACTTATTAGTAAACATGCTTCTATGGTCACCACTCAAGTAGAACAAGTACTTAAAGCTCAAAATGATTTGCTCAATGAATTAAATAGTAAGAATAATGACTATGCTGTTAGAGTTGCAACTATAGGTGGTAAAACGACCCAGGAACCTCTGTATCCTGAAGGCCACCCTAAGAGAATTGAGCAAGATTCTCAGAGAGCTAATTTAGACGCACCTAGTTCTTCTAAGAAGAAGAAAAAGAAAAATGATAGGACTTTGCATGCTTCTAGTGAACCTGTAGCTGCCACACCTGAGAATCCCAATGATATATCTGTTTCTGATGCTGAGACACTATCTGGTAATGAACATGAACCTAGTGATAATGTTAATGATGATGTTCATGTTGATGCTCAACCTAGCAATGATAATGATGTAGAGATTGAACCTGCTGTTGATCGTGATAACCCACAATCAAAGAATCAACGTTATGATAAGAAAGACTTTGTTGCTAAGAAGCACGGTAGGGAAAGAGAACCATGGGTTCAGAAACCCATGCCTTTTCCTCCGAAACCATCCAAGAAAAAGGATGATGAGGATTTTGAACGCTTTGCTGAAATGATTAGACCTATCTTTTTGCGTATGCGTTTGACTGATGTACTTAAAACAAATCCTTATGCTAAGTATATGAAAGACATTCTTACCAACAAAAGAAAGATACCTGAAGTAGAAATTTCCACCATGCTTGCCAATTAAATTTTTTAGGGTGGAATGCCTAAGAAATTAGGAGATCCAGGAGTACCTACTATACCTTGCTCCATTAAGAGAAACTATGTTAAAACTGGTTTGTGTGATCTTGGAGCCGGCGTTAGTGTTATGCCTCTCGCTTTATATCGTAGACTTGACTTGAGCAAGTTGACACCTACTGAAATATCCTTGCAAATGGTCGATAAATCAACTGCTATACCTGTCGGTATTTGTGAGGATGTGCCCGTTGTAGTTGCAAATGTTACTATTCTAACGGACTTTGTTATACTTGATATTCCTGAGGACGATAGTATGTCTATTATTCTTGGAAGACCTTTTTTGAATACTGCAGGGGATGTTATTGATTGCAACAAAGGCAATGTCACTTTTCATGTCAGTGGTAATGAGCATACGGTACACTTTCCAAGGGAACAACCTGAGGTCTTCAGTATCAATTATATTGGAAAAACTTCAACTATCACTATTGGAGGTTTTGAGTTTCCTATTCCAACTATCAAGAAGGCATATGACATTCTTATTGTTGGGGACATACATATCCCCATTGAGGTAACCTAGTGTTATTCGAAAATTCTCCGATTTCATGTTACTCGGAAAGAGTTTATTAACAAGACCTGATCAACCTTGTTAATGGATTCCTCTTGATGAACATGGGATATGTGAATCTAGATAGCACAAACCTTCTGTACCCTCCTTTTACTTTATGTTAATTAGGTTAAATAAAACAAAAATAGCATTGTCTGTCTGTTTCCAGACTTATCCGTTCAATAAAAAATATCCCGAAAATAAAAGTTCTCCAAATGCCATGAAAATGAAATATGCATTTTCCTAGAATATTTAAGAAAATATGGCACTGAACACACAGCGAGGGGAGCCAGCACGTGGCCTCGAGGGCACAGGGCGCGCCCCCCTGCCCAGGGCGCGCCCCCTGCCTCGAGGGCCCCACGTGGCCCCCCTCCACTTATCCTTTCACCCATGCTCTTCTTCTTCCTCCCAAAAAGATCTCCAACCAGCTCAAACCAGAGTTCTAGCTCATTTTGCTACCATTTTCGATCTCCTTGCTCAAAGCACCATTCACCAAACTGTTTGGGGAGATTGTTCCTTGGTATGTGACTCCTCCATTGGTCCAATTAGTTTTCTCTAGTGCTTTATTTGTTGCAAATTTATGCTGCATTAGTGACCTTGTTCTTGAGCTTGCATGTCAAATTTTCTTGGTCCCAAGTAGTTCTAATGCATGATATTGCCTCTAGGCACTAGTAGGAGTTGTTGCTATCAATCTTGTTGAGTTTGGTTAACTTTTATTGCGACTTACTAAAAATTTCAGAATTTTTCAGAAAAGGAAAATGTTAAAAAGATTATTGAGGGGCTCCTCCAGCAAGAGCTCAGAGGAGAAGAAGAAAGAAGAAAATAAGAAGCCCAAGCATAATCTTCCTCGCATGGCGGAAGTTCGACCGTGCAAATGGCCTTGTAATAATTTCATGATGTCCGCCGGTATTTCGAAGACTTTTATTGGATGGCAAATAATGCAGGCCTCACCGACTCCCTCAACGACCAAAAAGAACAGTATCACTTACTCACCAATATTTTCACGGAAAGTTTTCATTTTCACTCTAGGAAAACACCACATACGGTGGAGTTTTGCTTATATGATGTGAGTAAGGAGATATCACTGTTAGATTTTTGTGAAATATGCAAAGTACCCTTTGGAGGTAGACTTGATGAACCACGTCATGAAGACGTCAAAGGGTTTATTGATATGATAGCCGTAGGTGAAACTAGAGAAGTTTCAGGGGCAAGAATCACTAGTATACACTTCCATGTTTTGCGCTACTTTGCTTTATTTGCTAGTAGGTGTTTAATTGGTCGCGGGAACAGTGGGAATCTCAGTGCCCCCTGATATTATCATTTTACGCCATGCTTTGTTTCGAGACACAACTTTTAGCTTGGGCGCCGTCGTTGCCAAACGATTGAGTCTGAACCGCTCAAAGGGGCCCGCCTTTGGAGGCATCTTCGCTTCTCGCCTTGCTGAATATTTTAATATACCTATTAGGCATCATGAGAAGGAAGAAAAATTGCTTGCCGCTGTTTATCTAGACTACAAGAGCATGGTAGCTCATGACTTTATTGTTAAAGACAAGAATATGTAGCTCAATTATAAATTGAGGTTTGATGAAATATACTGTGAAATTGTTACCTTGCCTGCACCTTCTTTGTCTGATCTATCTACAGGCGTATTCCTCATCACCTCAGATGCCTTCTAGAAGTACCAATGCTAGGCACAAGCTTCAGAGCCTGAGCCAGAACCACCACTTGATCCTTTCCGTCAATCTGTTTATGGGTGGGAGCTGGACGAGCTCGCCAACCAGTGGCATCCAGAGGACACATCTTAGTACACTGGAGGTAGTGGCTTTGATCCGTGGCCATAGACCAACTTAGGCCAAAAGCCTAAGCTTGGGGGCGTACGTGTTTCTCACCGACTTACATTCATGTTCACACACTTATTTTAGTTGTCGGTGCTCACACTCTTTCACTGTACCATCCATGCTTAGTTTAAATTTCTTTTTCTTAGTCTTTTTCTTGTGTGCTAGAAAAACCCAGAAAAACAAAAAATATTAGTTGTAGCTTCTAGCTAGTTTACTTTCTTTGCTTGTTGTAGTAGTAACTAAAAGTGAAAACCCAAAAAGATTTCCTGTTCTTCTTTTGCTTGTTGGGAGCTTTCCCGTGTAAATAGTTTCTTGTCTTTTCTTTGGGGGATAAGAGTAGAAGACCATGATTAATGCTTAGTGGCTCTCATATGGTTTGTTGTTGATTTAATCTTGAGCCATATTACCTTGTCTTCTCTCTTGTATCAAATGTCTGCAGATTCTAGCTTAGTCCAATGCACGTGCACTATTATTATTTTCCACACCGTTCGGTCGTGCGAGTGAAAGGCAATAAGGATTATATATGATGAACTAATTGAGATGAGAAAAGCTGGTATGAACTCGACCTCTCTTGTTTTTGTAAATATGATTGCTCTTCGTTCTTGATGCAGCTTGTTTTGAATGAAACATGTTTGCAATGACAATTAGAGATCATAGCTGCTTATGCCATGCTTAATTAGCTGAGAGTTTATAATGGTCTATCTTGCGTGCCAACATGATATTAAAATGGTTGTGATGTGGTATAATGGGTGGTATCCTCCTTTGAACGATTTAAGTGACTTGACTTGGCACATGTTCATGCATGTAGTTGAAACAAATCAACATAGCCTTCACGATATTTATGCTCATGGTGATTTATATCCTACTCATGCTTGCATTCATTGTTGATTAATTTTAATGCATGTTCATGACCGTTGTTGCTCTCTAGCTGGTCGCTTCCGAGTCTCTTTCTAGCCTTCACCTGTACTAAGCGGTAATACTGCTTGTGCATCCACTTCCATAAACCCCAAAGTTATTCCACATGAGTCCACCATACCTTCCTATATGCGGTATTTACCTGCCGTTCCAAGTAAATTTGTATGTGCCAAACTCTAAACCTTCAAATGAAATTCTATTTTGTATGCTCGAACAGCTCATGTATCAACTAGGGCTGTCTATATCTTCCATGCTAGGTGGGTTATTCTCACGATGAGTGGACTCCGCTCATCATTCATGAGAAAATGGCTGGTAATCGGGATGCCCAGTCCCATGCTCAAATCACAATAATTAAACAAAACTCCCCCAGGGCTTTTGCTTGTTTGGACTGTACCCCGTGGATTCGGATGGCCGCGGAGTGTGCTTGTTGGTGGTTGGGGGAGTTTAAACTTTACCATTTTGTTTGGGAACCACCTATAATGTGTGTAGCATGGGAGATATCGAGATTCTTGGTTGTTATGTTGACAATGAAAGTATACCGCTCAAAATGTTATTCAATCTCTATTTAAAAATCGAGCTATCGCACCTCTACAAATCCCTGCTTCCCTCTGCGAAGGGCCTATCTATTTACTTTTTATGCAGAGTCATCATCCTCTTATCAAAGAGCACTAGTAGGAGAGCACCTCCGTCGTTGCATGTATTACTATTAATTTGCATTGAGTATGATCATGACTGGATCTCTTTTACCATGAATTACAATGTCTAGTCAGTCCTTGATCCTTAAAGGTGCTCTGCATTTATGTTTTGCGGTCTCAGAAAGGGCTAGCGAGATACCATCCTGTCATATCATATCATGATTGTTTTGAGAAGTGTTGTCATCCGAGGTTTATAATTATTGCTCGCTATTTGATTATGCCATTGATGTGAGTAGTCTTGAGACCTGAAAGTTATTGTGAATGTGGTTAGTTCATGATCTTGTTGAAAACCTGAATGCTAGCTTACATATCTACAACAACAAGAGCAAACAGAGTTTGTCAACGTTTTTGTTTATCACTTTCAGTTTATCAACTGAATTGCTTGAGGACAAGCAAAGGTTTAAGCTTGGGGGAGTTGATACGTCTCCAACGTATCTACTTTTACAAACCCTTTTGACCTTGTTTTGGACTCTAACTTGCATGATTTGAATGGAACTAACCCGGACTGACGCTATTTTCAGCAGAACTGCCATGGTGTTGTTTTTGTGCAGAATAAAAAGTTCTCGGAATCGCCTGAAAATCAACAGAGAATTATTTCAGAAAATATAAAAAATATCTGCAAGAAGATACTCACCGGGAGGCCCACACCCTGTCCTCGAGGGTGGGGGGCGCGCCCCCCTGCCTCGAGGGCCCCCCATGCTCCACCGGCATACCCCCAGATCCTATATCTTCCGTTTCGGGGAGAAAAAAAATCAGAGAGAAGGAATTATCGCGTTTCAGGAGACAGAGCTGCCGCCAAGCCCTAATCTCTCTCGGGAGGGCTGATCTGGAGTCTGTTCGGGGCTCTAGAGAGTGGAGATCGTTGCTATCGTCATCATCAACCTTCCTCCATCACCAATTCCATGATGCTCACCGCCGTGCGTGCGTAATTCCATCGTAGGCTTGCTGGATGGTGATGGGTTGGATGGGATCTATCATGTAATCGAGTTAGTTTTGTTAGGGATTGATCCCTAGTATCCACTATGTTCTAAGATTGATGTTGCTATGACATTGCTATGCTTAATGCTTGTCACTAGGGCCCGAGTGCCATGATTTCAGATCTGAACCTATTATGTTTCCATGAATATATGTGTGTTCTTGATCCTATCTTGCAAGTCTATAGTCACCTACTATGTGTTATGATCCGACAACCCCGAAGTGACAATAATCGGGACCACTCCCGATGATGACCATAGTTTGAGCAGTTCATGTATTCACTATGTGTTAATGCTTTGGTCCGATACTCTATTAAAAGGAGGCCTTAATATCCCTTAGTTTCCAATAGGACCCCGCTGCCACGGGAGGGTAGGACAAAATATGTCATGCAAGTTCTTTTCCATAAGCACGTATGACTATATTCGGAATACATGCCTACATTGCATTGATGAACTGGAGCTAGTTTTGTGTCACCCTAGGTTATAACTTCTACATGATGAATTGCATCCGACATAATTTCCCATCACCGATCCAATGCCTACGAGCTTTCCCTATATTGCTAGCTGCTTATTTACTTTTCCGTTGCTACTATCAGAAAAACTACAAAAACACTATCGTTAATTTTATTGCTGCTACCGTCACTATCATATTACTTTGCTACTAAACTATCTTGCTGCAGATACTAAGTTTCCAGGTGTGGTTGAATTGACAACTCAGCTGCTAATACTTAAGAGTATTCTTTGGCTCCCCTTGTGTAGAATCAACAAATTTGGGTTTAATACTTTACCCTCGAAAACTATTGCGATCCCCTACACTTGTGGGTTATCAGATCACACTGTTCATTCAAGAGGTCAAGGTCATCCTGAAGTGCTTGCTCGTTATCAGCTTCAACATAAGCCGCCACACGGGGCGAGCGTGACGTATGTCACTGGGAAGAACCGCCTCTGCTCCATAAACCATGAAGAAAGGCGTGTAACCCGTAGATCTGTTGGGAGTAGTGTTGATACTCCAAAGCATGGGGGTAGCTCCTCAACCCAACAACCTGACGTCCTCTGCAAAGGGACCATAAGTCGGGGCTTGATGCCTCTTAAGATTTATTGATTAGCCCTTTCAGCTTGTCCATTGGACTGGGGGTGAGTGCTACCTCTTGAGCTTGCGTTGTTTTTCCCTTGAAGAGGAAAGGGTGATGCATCACAGTAGCGTAAGTATTTCCCTCAGTTTTCGAGAACCAAGGTATCAATCCAGTAGGAGACTACACGCGAGTCCCTCGTACCTACACAAACAAATAAGAACCTTGCAACCAACACGATAAAGGGGTTGTCAATCCCTTCTCGGTCAGTTGCAAAAGTGAGATCTGATAGAGATAATAAGATAAATATTTTTGGTATTTTTGTTATATAGATTGAAAGTAAAGATTGCAAATAAAAGTAAAGTAAAGATAAATAGTTTATGGAAGATTTATACGATGGAAGATAGACCCGGGGGCCATAGGTTTCACTAGTGGCTTCTCTCAAGATAACATATTTCTACAGTGGGTGAACAAATTACTGTCGAGCAATTGATAGGAAAGCACATAGTTATGATAATATCTAGGCATGATCATTGTTTATAGGCATCACGCCCGTGACAAGTAGACCGAAACGATTCTGCATCTACCACTATTACTCCACACATCGACCGCTATCCAGCATGCATCTAGAGTATTAAGTTCATAAGAACATAGTAACGCTTTAAGCAAGATGACATGATGTAGAGGTATAAACTCATGCAATATGATATAAACCCCATCTTTTAATCCTCGATGGCAACAATACAATACGTGCCTTGCTGCCCCTGCTGTCACTAGGAAATGACACTGCAAGATTGAACCCAAAGCTAAGCACTTCTCCCATTGCAAGAAAGATCAATCTAGTAGGCCAAACCAAACTGATAATTCGAAGAGACTTGCAAAGATATTTAAATCATGCATAAAAGATTTCAGAGAAGAATCAACTATTGTTCATAGATAATCTTGATCATAAACCCACAATTCATCGGATCTCAACAAACACACCGCAAAAAGAATTACATCAAATAGATCTCCAAGAAGATCGAGGAGAACTTTGTATTGAGATCCAAAGAGAGAGAGAAGAAGCCATCTAGCTAATAACTATGGACTCGAAGGTCTGTGGTAAACTACTCACGCTTCATCGGAGAGGCTATGGCGTTTTTATAGAAGCCCTCTGTGATTGATTCCCCTCCGGCAGATCGCCGGAAAAGGCCCCAAGATGGGATCCCACGGGTACAGAAGGTTGCGGCGGTGGAAAATTGGTTTCCTGGCTCTCCCTAATGTTTCTAGGGTATAAGAGTATATATAGGCGGAAGAGGTATGTCGGTGGAGTTACGGGGGGCCCACGAGGGTGGGGGCGCGCCTACCCCCCTGGGCGCGCCCCCTGGCTCGTGGCCACCCCGTGGCTTCCCTGGCGTGTACTCCTAGTCTTCTGTGTTGCGTTTGTTCCAAAAACGATCCTCCCGAAGGTTTCATTCCATTTGGACTTCGTTCGATATTCCTTTTCTGCGAAACACTGAAATAGGCAAAAAACAGCAATTTGCACTGGGCCTTGGGTTAGTAGGTTAGTCCCAAAAATAATATAAAAGTGTATAATAAATCCCATTAAACATCCAAAACAGGAAATATAATAGCATGGATCAATAAAAAATTATAGATATGTTGGAGACGTATCAGTGAGCCACAGATGAAACGTCGAGACGAATATGCTCTTGTTGACAGAATTCTTTCATAGCACCTGATACGTCTCCAACGTATCTATAATTTTTGATTGTTCCATGCTATTATTTATGAAGTCTTGGATGTTTAATGGGCTTTATCATTCACTTTTATATCATTTTTGGGACTAACCTACTAACCCAAGGGCCCAGTCCAGATTGCTATTTTTCGCCTGTTTCAGGGTTTTGCAGAAAAAGAATATCAAACGGAGTCCAAACATAATGAAACCTTCGCGAGAGATATTTTTGGATAAAATCACGCCAGAGGAACTTGAGAACCACGTCAGGGGAGCGTCGAGGCGCCCACGAGGGTGGGGGGTGCGCCCCCTTCCCAGGGCGCGCCCCCTACCTCGTGGGCCCCTTGAGCGTCCCCCGGTGCCCTCCTTCTTCCTATATAAGTCTACGTACCCCAGAAACTCCGAAGACAGAGAGAAAACCTTAATTCCACCGCCGTACCTTCTGTTCCCGTGGAGATCCCATCTTGGAACCTGTTCCAGAGCTCCACCGGAGGGGGATCCATCACAGAGGCCTTCATCATCATCATCATCGACCTCACCATGAGTTGTGAGTAGTTTACCACAGACCTCCGGGTCCATAGCTAGTATCTAGATGGCTTATTCTCTCTCTCTGGATCTCAATACAAAGTTTCCTCGGTCTTCGAGGAGATCTATTCGATGTAATCTCTTTTTGGGGTGTGTTTGTCGAGATCCGATGAATTGTGAGTTTATGATCAAGGTTATCTACAAAAGATATTTGGTTCTTCTCTGAACTTTTTATGTGTGCTCATAATATCCTTGCAAGTCTCTTCGAATTATTGGTTTGGTTTGGCCTACTAGATCTATAGTTCTTCCAATGGGAGAAGTGCTTGGCTTTGGGTTCAATCTTGCGGTGTCCTTTCCCAGTGACAGTAGGGGCAGCAAGGCACGTATTGTATTGTTGCCATCGAGGATAAAAAGATGGGGTTTATATCATATTGCTTGAGTTTATCCCTCTACATCATGTCATCTTGCTTAAGGCGTTACTCTGTTCTTATGAACTCAATACACTACATGCATGCTGGATAGCGATCGATGTGTGGAGTAATAGTAGTAGATGCAGAATCGTTTCAGTCTACTTGTCTCGCACGTGATGCCTATATACAATGATCATGCCTAGATAGTCTCATAATTATTCACTTTTCTATCAATTGCTCGACAGTAATTTGTACCCGCCGTAGAATATCGCTATCATGAGAGAAGCCACTAGAGAAAACTATGGCCCCCGGGTCTATTCTCAAAATATCAATCTACATCTACTTTACTTTTACCGTTTTTATTTGCTATTTTATTAAACTAAAAATACCGAAAATATCAACTATCATCTCTATCAGATCTCACTTCCGTAAGTGACCGTAAAGGGATTGACAACCCCTTATCGCGTTGGCTGCGAAGTTCTTATTTGTTTGTGCAGGTGCGAGGGACTCGCACGTGGTCTCCTACTGGATTGATACCTTGGTTCTCAAAAACTAAGGGAAATACTTATGCTACTGTGCTGCATCTCCCTTTCCTCTTCGAGGGAATACAACGCAAGCTCAAGAGGTAGCAAGAAGAATTTCTAGCGCCGTTGTCAGGGAAGCTTACGCAAAAGTCATATACTAAGTACCTATCACAAACCCGTATCATTCGCATTACATTTTTGCCTCTCGTTTTCCTCTCCCCACTTCACCCTTGCCGTTTTATTTGCCCTTCTTCCGCTGTGTGTTTATCGTTTGCTTGCTTCTTGTTTGCTTGTGTGCTGCTTGCTTGCTTGTTATCATGTCTAGCATACCTATCATTATCACCACTCCCGAGAGTGAGGTCCTCAACTTCAAACAAAGGGAGGAAAAAAACTTAAAAGATGCCTGGTATAGAATTTGCAATGCTCAAAATAGATCTAATCGGAAGCTTTACACTTCCGTGCTTCTTCACAATTTTTATGTTGGCATAAATCCGTGGAATAGATTTATCTTATATACCATTACCGGAGGGAATTTCTTGGGTAGCCACACCGTTGATTCTTATAAAGCTATGACTGAATTATTTGGCTCACCACCTCTTATGGTTAATGGGACCATTTTAACTTTGGAGCATGTTATGCAAAGGTTATAAATCATTGAAAACAAAGTTGCTACGGTAGAACTGGTAGAGAACTTGGATAGAAAAATTCATAATGAAATCACCCAATATGGATCCAAGGTAGGAGTTGTTTTGAAAAATCTTAAGGAAAAAGATCCCATAGTTAAAGAAAAGCTAGATCAAGATTCTACTAGAATCAATAAACTTGAGGATATTATCACTAATGTGGGTTCTGCTCTTTCCGCTATAAAAACTACCCCGAATACCTCTACTAAATTATCTAAGTTCATGTATGTCCCTAAAGACAAGGGTGAAACATCTAGACTCGCGGATCTCAAATCCATAAGTGTTCACCCTAACTTTCTTACTTTTGCAAGAGACCCTTTTGACACTTTAGAATTTCTTGATTTCTTGCCCAAGAGTTTGATTATTCATAAGGAAAAAGAAGTGCCCAAGAACCATAAGTGCTTAATCAAAGAATTTCCTTCCAAGGATGGCAATACCTAGATCTATCCTGTATCGTGCCTAGCTAGGGACGTAAAATGATAGCGTTTGTTGGGAGGCAACCCAATTTTAAGTTTTTTGTTTTTATTGCTGTTAGGGAATAAATATTGCTTATAGACACTGATTAGATGTGATTTCATGTTTAGTTTAGTGTTTGTGCCAAGTAGAACCTTTGGGAAGACTTGTGTGAAGTTTATATGATCTTGCTGTGAAAAACAGAATCGTTAGAGCTTGCTAAAGTAGTCGTGGGATTTTACTGGAGCGTGATTTTTAATTGTCTCTTTTTGCAGATGATTTATAGACAAATTCCGCAAATTTACCAATTTAGTTTGAATTTTTTCGAGTTCCAGAAGTAGGCGAAACCTGCAGATTACTACAGACTGTTCTGTCTTTGACAGATTCTGTTTTTTCGTGTGTTGTTTGCTTATTCCGATGCATCTATGAGTAGTATTGGAGGATATGAACCATAGAGAAGTTGGAGTAAAGTAGGTTTAACACCAATATAAACAAATAATGAATTCATTGCTGTACCTTTGAGCAGTGGTTTGCTTTCTTATACTAACGGAGCTCACGAGAATTTTTGTCTAAGTTTTGTGTTGTGAAATTTTCAAGTTTTGAGTATTGCTTTGATGGACTATGGAACAAGGAGTAACAAAGGCCTAATCTTGGGGATGCCCATGGCACCCCAAGTAAATTCAAGATAATGAAAAGCCTAAGCTTGGGGATGCCCCGGGAAGGCATCCCCTCGTCCGTCTTCATCCATCGGTAACTATACTTGGAGCTATATTTTTATTCGCAACATGTTATGTGTTTTGCTTGGAGCGTCTTGTATAATTTGAGTCTTTGCTTGTTAGTTTGCCACAATCATCCTTGCTGGACACACCTATTTGAGAGAGTTAAATATGGCCTAGAAATTGTTAGAACACTCTATGTGCTTCACTTTTATCTTTTGAGTTGAATAGTTTTTCTCTAGTGCTTCACTTATATCTTTTAGAGCACGGTGGTGGTAATATTTTGTAGAAATTGTTGAACTCTCATGCTTCACTTATATCTATTTGAGAGTCTATTAAAATAGCATGTTAATGTGTTTAGGCTAAAAGAACTAGTCTTCACATGATAGACATCCAATGTCAATGTAGTAAAAAAAAATCACACTAAGTGCATTGAATAGAATGAGATGTTGTATGCTTGATAATTGTTTTGATCTATGAGGATAGTGATATTAGAGTCATGCTAGTGGAGTTATTATGAAATTTAGAAATACTTGTGTTAAGGTTAGTAATTCCCGTAGCATGCACGTATGGTGAACCGTTGTGTGACTAAGTTAGAGCATGAGGTATTTGTAGAGTGCCAACCTTTGTTTGGAGGTCGGGGGCGCGCGATGGTTAACTCCTACCGACCTCCCCCCTAGGAGCATGCGTTGATTGCTTTGTTTTGATGACTCGTAGATTTTTGCAATAAGTATATGAGTTCGTATGACTAATGTTGAGTCCATGGATTATACGCACTCTCACCCTTCCACCATTGCTAGCCTCTCTTGTACCGTGCAACTTTCGCCGGTGCCATAAGCCCACTATATATCCTTGCTCAAAACAACCACCATATTGTTCCTCAAAACAGCCACCATACCTACCTATCATGGCATTTCCATACCATTCCGAGATATATTGCCATGCAACTTTCCACCGTTCCGTTCATATGATACGCATCATATTGTCATATTGCCATTGCATGATCATGTAGTTGACATCGTATTTGTGGCAAGGCCACCATGCATAATTTTTATACATGTCACTCTTGTTTCATTGCACATACCGGTACACCACCGGAGGCATTCATATAGAGTCATACTTTGTTGTTGTAGTATCGAGTTGTAATGAAAGTGTGATGATCATCATTATTAGAGCATTGTCCCATGGGAGGAAAGGCTAAATCTATAAAGCCCCTCCGTAAAAGAAAAGAAAAAAAAGAAAGGCCAAAGAAAAAAAAGGGAGGCCCAAAAAAAAGAAAAAGGAAAAAAAAGAGGAAAAAAAAGGGGACAATTGCTACTATGTTTTTCCACACTTCTGCTTCAAAGTAGCACCATGTTCTTCATTGTAGAGAGTCTCATGCTTAGTCACTTTCATATACTAGTGGGAATTTTCATTATAGAACTTGGCTTGTATATTCCAACGATGGGCTTCCTCAAATGCCCTAGGTCTTCGTGAGCAAGCAAGTTGGATGCACATCCACTAGTTTCTTTTGTTGAGCTTTCATTCATATTTAGCTCTAGTGCATCCGTTGCATGGCAATCCCTACTCACTCACATTGATATCTATTGATGGGCATCTCCATAGCCCGTTGATACGCCTAGTCAATGTGAGACTATCTCCCTCTTTTTGTCTTCTCCACAACCACCTCTATTCCACCCATAGTGCTATATCCATGGCTCACGCTCATGTATTGCGTGAAAGTAGAAAGGTTTAAAAAGATAGAGTATGAAAACAAATGCTTGGCTGAAATCGGGGTTGTGCATGATATGAATATTTTTGTGTGATAACGAGGGAGTATAGCCAACACTATATGATTTTGTCGGGATAACTTTCTTTAGCCATAGTATTTTGAGAAGACATGATTGCTTTGTTAGTATGCTTGAAGTATTATTGTTTCTTATGTCAATATAGACTTTTATCATGAATCTTTCAGATATGAACATTCATGCCACAATTAAGAGAATTACATCGAAAAACTATATTGGTTAGCATTCCACATCAAAATTTCTTTATTTATCATTTACCTACTCAAGGACGAGCAGGAATTAAGCTTGGGGATGCTTGATACGTCTCCAACGTATCTATAATTTTTGATTGTTCCATTTTATTATTTATGAAGTCTTGGATGTTTAATGGGCTTTATCATTCACTTTTATATCATTTTTGGGACTAACCTACTAACCCAAGGGCCCAGTCCAGATTGCTGTTTTTTGCTTGTTTAAGGGTTTTGCAGAAAAAGAATATCAAACAGAGTCCAAACGAAATGAAATCTTGGCGAGAGATATTTTTGGAGAAAATCACGCCAGACGAACTTGAGAACCACGTCAGGGGAGCGTCGAGGCGCCCAGGAGGGTGGGGGCCGTGCCCCCTTCCCAGGGCGCGCCCCCCTACCTCGTGGGCCCCTCGAGCATCCTGTCGGTGTACTAAGATAGGGATACCTTAGTACCCCAACTTGTGCACGGGCAATGGCAGCTTCCCGCGGCAGGGCTTACCACGTGCTCGCCGGAAACCTTTCTGGTCCCTATGAAGCCATTCAAGAACAAAGTATACAAGTCAGAAGATCAAGGCCCCGGCAAGAGGAGCTTGCCGGGAAGGCCGCACCAGGCCCAAGGATATCACTTTAGTACAAGACCCTGGCAAGAGGAGCTTGTCTGGAAGGCCAAGGATCACATATCTCAAGAAATGCCTCGGCGTATCAGGCGCCCCGGCAGGACCCGGAGAGCGACAAGCTTCCGGGCCCGGCAAGATCATTACCCCGGCAAGGTGCTTGCCGGGGAAACCTATGCTGTGTGCCCGCGCTCCAGCTCATCGGCCCACGCGTCGCCCTGGGGCCCTTCCAGGGGCACGTGGCGGATGGCTGTGCAACCTGGGGTACACGTTGGCAAACCACGGTGACGAGGCTACCGCCGTGGCGAATGGAGAAGCATGGACGGACACTTTTGGGGTCGACGGCGACGGGCATTTAAAGCCCTTGTCCCCCACTGTCAAAGTTGGGTGAAGACCACTGTTCATCCACTGTTCACGCACTATTGCCGCACTGTTACAACTACCACCAAAATTACGCTTTTGCCCTCCTCTACGTTGACACCTGTCGGTGACCCCTTGAGCTATAAAAGGAGGCCCATGCACAACGTAGAAAGGGTTCGAAACCTAGACAACTCTCTCGCTCGGTATAGTTAGCACTGTAGCTCTTCAAGCTCCCGAGCTCAGGAACTCAATACAACCTAAGGCAGGAGTAGGGTTTTACGCGTCCTCGCGGCCCGAACCTGGGTAAAACTGCCCGCGTGTGCTCCTCGATCTGCTCTCCGTGCTCCCTCCGCTCCCTTACCGCAACGTAAAAGGGGCTCCGGTCCCATAGGTGCTCGTGGGAGGACAGTTTCCCCCGACATCTTTGGCGCGCCAGGTAGGGGGCGTCGAGGTTGTGCGAACCTGATCCGGCGCTCACGCGGGCGCATTCTTCATCAACCTCTCCAGCTTCGTCAACTTCATCAGCTACAACAACATGCCTCCGAAGAAGAAGGCTTCGGAGGTCGGAGGCCCGTCTGCGTCGATTCCACCGCCACCAGAACCAACGGTTGGTGGAGGAGACGCCGGCTGAAGGGTGGTCGCCGGCGAGGAAACTCACGGCGCCACCAAGTCCAAGGACAAGACGGACGACCAGGCGAATTCCAAGGCCTCGGTGTCCGTGGACGCGCCACGTCTCTCTCGGGAGGTGCAAGACCCATAGCGGCGTGGTACAGGAGGTACCATACGCTTGCTGGGGCGAAGCCAAGCCGGAGGATCGCGGGATGCTCAAGGCCATCATGCTGGCACGAGCAAGGCGCGGTCGCCGGGACGGGAACATGCTCCTTCTAACGCTGTTAGAAGTCCGAGCGTGTCCCGCTCCTCGCACCGCTCGCCGCCGTTCCCCTCTTCTCCAGCAGAAGCTCTAGCGAGAGCACAGCTGCTACTCGATTTCCCTCCAGCGGCAGACAAGGCCGAAGACTGAAGGGCGACGATCCAGAGCCTCATCGCCTTCGCCAACAACGACGCGCCGCAGCAGCCGGCAACCTCACGGCCACGGCAAGTCGATCAAGCGAAGGCCGATGGCAACAAGACCGCCGGGGGTGCAACTACCGTGCACTCCCCGCCGCGGAAGCAGAAATCGCCGCCCCGCCGGATCAACGTCGACGACGACTCCACGGCGTCGTCGGATCCACGGGCTCGCCGCGATCAGCGCCAAGTCCTATACGACAGGCGGCAAGAAGATGCTCGGACTCGCATCGAGTGTCGACGAGAAGCCCGAAGACAGTCAGACCACCGCGCCGGGACCGCTGTCGACGCGCACGCGCCCGGTGAACCAGGCGACTTGCCGTACGCGGCAGGTTTTCCTGCGTTCACCCGTGAGCTGCGGCAAGTCCAGTGGCCCAGCATGAAAAACTTCAAGCCCGACGTACCCGAGAAGTACGACGGAAAGACACACCCCTCGGAGTTCCTCAGCATCTACACTATAGCAGTGCAGGCTGCCGGGGGGCGCGACGAGAGGATACTAGCCAACTACTTCCCGCTAGTGCTTAAGCCAAACGTCCGCTCTTGGCTTATGCACTTGCCGGAGAACTCCATTTCTTCGTGGGCAGATCTGTGCCACCAGTTTGTTGGCGCCTTCACGGGCGGCCACAAACCCCACGGCCAGGAGAGCGATCTCCACATCTTGGCCCAGAAGGAGGGAGAGTCCCTGCGCAAGTATATCCAGAGATTCAGCCGCCTGCAACACAACATTCCCGACGTCCACCCTGCCGCGGTTATCAGCGCGTTCCACCAGAACGTGCGTAACCGCCGGATGAGGGAAGAGATGGCCATGACCAAGATCCGGGATGTCAGTGAGCTCTACGCTCTGGCTGACAAGTGCGCACGCGCCGAAGAGGGGAGGAAACTCCCCGGAGAGGATGCTGGCGCAGGAGGAAGTGACAGCGAGGATGCCGCCCCGGCAAGGAAGAGCCGGCGGCGGAACAACAGAAAGAAGAAGAACAAGGAGGTGCTGGTTGTCGAGCAGTCCGGCAAGGAGGCTCCCGCCAAGAAGGCACAGGCTGGCGGTTCCGGCAAGGAGCCTGCCCCTGTAGCGGCAGCCGACAAGCAGGACGGCTCCGACAAGCAGTACTGCAAGATCCACCGCACCAAGGGCCACGATCTTCAGAACTGCAAACGAGTCGAGTACCTCGTAGAATAGCAGAAGGCTGAATACGAGCGTCGCGACAAGGAGAAGGCCCAAGCTGGCGGAGGAGAACCCAGCAAGAAGCGGCCGTTCAATGGCCGGGGAGGACACCGCGGCAAGGCCAAGCAGCGGCAAGGTGACAGACCTCCCCGGGGCCGCGACAAGGATGAAGACGAAGACGATGAGGATGACATGGAAGAAGGAGATAATAGCGAGCAGGAGTTCCAGAAGGCCACAGAGGTCCTGTGTATCGATGGAGGCGCTTCTCTGCACACTTCCCACCGCCAGCTCAAGCAGTGGGTGCGCGAAGTGAATGCAGCAGAGCCGCCCGTCGAGTCCCGCAGGCTGCTGAAGTGGTCCGGCACGTCCATTATCTTTGACCCTGAGGACCACCCTGACCGCACCACAGCGGTCGGGTGCTTGCCGATGTTGGTCTCACCAACTATCCGCAACCTCAAGGTCACCAAGATGTTGGTTGACGGCGGGGCCGGCCTGAACTTGATCTCCTCAGCTGTGATCAAGAAGCTACAGATCCCAGACGGCGAGCTCGAAGAAACCGGGTCGTTCCAAGGGATCAACCCGGGAAGGAGCAAGCCGAAGGGCAAGATTACTCTGCCAGTGACCTTTGGCGGGGAGCTCAACTTCAGGACGGAAAGGATCACATTCGATGTAGCCGATATCCCATTACCATACAATGGGATACTTGGACGTCCTGCCCTCGCAAAGTTCATGGCAGCTTCCCACCATGCCTACAACATACTCAAGATGCCGGGGCCGATAAGCGTCATCTCTGTCCCTGGCGACAAGAAGGACGCGCTTATCTGCGCCGACAAGATTTACCGGGATGCAGCAGCCGCAGCAGAAAGCAACACACTTGCCGCTGAAGCTCCCGGGGGGAAGACCAAGACCAAGTCCGGCAAGGTTTCTGGGGCCCACTCCGGCAAACGCACCTCTTCGGAGTGCTGCGCTGCCGTCAAGGACGCACCATCGAGCTCCACCGGCAAGAGCAAGAAAGGGATGGCAGCTCCACCGGCAACCAAGAAGGTGTCCGCCCAGGAGGACGGCACTGGTGGTACCTTCACCATCAGTGCTACGCTCGACAACAAATAGGAAAGCGCGCTCGTTGCCTTCCTGCGGGCGAATGTCGATGTGTTTGCGTGGCAACCATCTGACATCCCCGGCGTTCCCAGGAAGGTAATTGAGCACAAGCTTGCTGTTTGTCCTCATGCGCGGCCCGTCAAGCAGAAGGTCAGAAAGCAAGCCGTGGAGCGCCAAGAGTTCATCGCCAAAGAGATAAAGAAGTTGGAAGCAGCAGGCCTAGTTAGAGGCGTGATCCATCCCACGTGGTTAGCCAATCCAGTTGTCGTGCGCAAGGCCAATGGGAAGTGGAGACTTTGTATAGACTTCACCGATGTGAATAAAGCATGTCCCAAGGATCCATTTCCCTTGCCGCGTATTGACCAGATTGTTGACTCCACCACCAGATATTCATGGCCAAGGAAGATGAAGAGAAGACTGCATTCATTACTCCATGTGGCACATATTGCTTCATACGCATGCCCTTTGGATTGAAGAATGCAGGCTCGACATTTGCAAGGGTGGTGCACACTGCTTTTGAGCCACAGATACACAGAAATGTGGAAGCCTACATGGATGATATAGTGGTCAAGAGCAAGAGCAAAGATACCCTGATCCAAGACTTAGAAGAAACCTTTGAGAATCTGCGCAAGATCCAACTAAAGCTGAACCCCGAGAAGTGCGTCTTCGGAGTCCCCTCCGGCAAGCTTCTCGGGTTCTTTGTGTCCCAGAGGGGGATTGAAGCCAATCCCGACAAGATAAAAGCCATCGAGCAGATCGAAGCCCCGAAGCGCGTCAAGGACGTAAGGAGACTTGCTGGTTGTGTGGCTGCCCTCAGCAGGTTCATTTCAAAGTCTGCAGAACGCGCCCTGCCTTTCTTCAAAATCTTGAAAAAGGCAGGTCCTATGAAATGGACTCCAGAAGCGGAGCCAGCGCTGCAAGACTTGAAAGGATACATGTCCTCTACTCTGATACTTGTCGCACCTAGGCCACAAGAGAAGTTGCTGCTGTATCTAGCGGCAACCAATCAAGTGGTTAGTGCTGCGTTGGTATCAGAGAGGGAGGCGGATGAGGAACGCACACCTCCGGCAAGCGAATCCAGCGACAAGCAGGGGGCTACTCCGACAAGCTCTAGCCCCGACAAGGACAAGTCTGCGCAGGAACAATAAGAAGTGCGAAAGAAGATGGTGTAGCGCCCGGTGTATTTTGTAAGTTCCCTCTTGCAGGGGGCTAGATCAAGATACTCTGGGGTGCAGAAGTTGCTATTCGGCCTCCTCATGGCCTCGAGAAAGCTGCGCCATTACTTCCAAGCACACGAGATAACAGTGGTCACTCGCTTTCCGTTGAAAAGGATACTGCAGAATCCAGAGGCAACAGGTAGGATCGTCGAGTGGGCACTGGAGCTGTCAAGCTTTGGTCTCAAGTTTGAGAGTACTTCAACCATACAGAGCAGAGCTTTGGCAGAATTTATAGCGGAATGGACCCCAACGCCAGATGAAGAAGTCCAAGAGACAAGCGTCCCCGTCCAAGAAGCAAGCAAAGAATGGATGATGTACTTTGATGGTGCTTTCTCGCTGCAAAGCGCCAGTGCTGGCGTGGTACTCATTGCGCCCACCGGAGAGCACCTCAAGTATGTTATCCAGATGCACTTTCCCAGGGAACAAGCGACAAACAATACTGCTGAGTATGAAGGGTTGCTTGCCGGCCTCAGAATTGCAGCCGAGCTTGGGATCAAGAAGTTGATTGTGCGGGGAGATTCGCAGTTGGTGGTCCGACAAGTGAATAAGAGTTATCAGAGCCCCTTGATGGAAGCTTATGTTGATGAAGTGAGGAAGCTTGAAGAGCACTTTGAAGGTCTGCAAATGGAGCACGTCCCAAGAGCTCAGAATGATATTGCGGATGGCCTTTCAAAGTGTGCTGCAATGAAGTTACCTGTGGAACCAGCGACCTTCCTGCTCAAGTTAACTCAACCATCTGTTACACCATCAGTTGGGCAGAACAAGAAGAGAAAGTTGGTCTCCGGCGACTACTTGCCGGCGGATCTTCCCGAAGCCGCTGCCAAGGTCCCCAAGATCAACAGCCGAGATGCTGAGGAACAGTTTGCTCCTGCAGATCCAAGGGTCTGTACAGTTGAAGCAGGCGTTCCCGACAAGCCCTGCCCCGGCAGGCTTGCCGGGGGACCATCAGCTCCGGCAGAACCCGAGGTTCTTGCCGTAGAAGCTGGGGTTCCCGCAGCAGCCCTCATGCCTTTAGTCCTTGCCGTTGAGCCTCGGGCTCCGGCATGGGCACAGCAGATCGTCCGTTTTCTGCAAACTGGAGAACTTCCCGATGAGCCAGAAGAGATAGAGAAGATAACCAGACAGTCAAGTATGTACGAGTTCGTTGACAACAAATTGTACAGAAGAAGACTCAACGGTGTCAGGTTGAAGTGCATTTCCAGGGAAGATGGACAGAAGCTGTTGGCAGAGATACATGGAGGCATATGTGGCCACCACATTGGCGCAAGGGCACTTGCCGGGAAGGCGTTCCGGCAAGGGTTCTTCTGGCAAGAAGCCCTCCAAGATGCAACTGCACAAGTAACCAAGTGTGAAGCGTGCCAGTTCCATGCCAAGAAAATTCACCAGCCAGCTCAAGCTCTCCAGACGATCCCTTTGTCCTGGCCCTTCTCGGTCTGGGGGCTCGATATCCTCGGCCCCTTTCCCCGCGCAGTCGGGGGCTTTGAGTACTTGTACGTAGCAATCGACAAGTTCACAAAGTGGCCAGAAGTGGAACCAGTGAGAAAGGTGACATCACAGTCAGCAGTCAGGCTCTTCAGAGCGATTGTTTGCCGTTTCGGAATCCCTAACAGGATCATCACCGACAACGGCACACAGTTTACAAGTCGCACCTTCATGCAGTACGTCCAAGACCTTGGCACCAAGGTCTGCTTCGCTTCTGTTGCTCACCCGAGAAGCAATGGTCAAGCGGAGAGGGCCAATGCTGAAGTGCTGCGCGGGCTTAAGACAAGAACCTTCGACAGGCTGCGCAAGTGCGGAAGAAACTGGATAGAGGAGTTGCCGGCGGCTCTTTGGTCAATCAGGACGAGACCAAGTCGAGCCACCGGACAGACCCCCTTTGCCCTTGTCTATGGAGCAGAGGCAGTTCTCCCCACGGAACTCGTATACGGATCTCCTCGAGTGCTCGCTTATGATGAGCTCGAGCAAGAGCAACTGCGACAAGATGACGCATTGCTCCTCGAGGAGGAACGTCTCCAGGCTGCTGTACGAGCTGCTCGATACAAGCAAGCCTTGCGTCGCTATCATAGCCGCAAGGTCAAGGCTAGGAGTCTCGAGGAAGGCGACCTTGTTCTTCGGCGTGTTCAGTCCGCCAAGAATTCCAACTAGTTGACGCCGAAGTGGGAAGGCCCTTATCGGGTGAGACAAGTCACAAGGCCCGACGCTGTCCGCCTTGAGACCGAAGAAGGCTTACCGGTGAGCAACTCCTGGAACATAGAGCATCTTCGCAAGTTTCACCCATAAGGCGCGGTTGCCGTGATCCGCTCCGGCAACCATCTTTTGTACGAGTCTTGCCACTGTTGCATGTAAACCTTTGTACAAAGCCGGGCGCAGATCCCGTGCATCAGTAAAGTTTTTGTGCTTCGCACTATTTGCCATTTCCATGCTTTTCTTTGTTATTTGCATGCATTGTTTGGCACCTTGTGCAACACACAACCCCGGTAAGCATTAGCAAGCCATGGGGCCCTATACTTGGTTTCCCTCCTCTTTTTCTTTCCCTCTTAAGCAGAAGGAATATCCCTCGCGCACAAGTTTGCCCGGGGGGAAGGAAGTGGAGGATGAACCAAGTGTTGTTCAAGAAAGAGAAGCCTTGTCGGGGAACAAGCAATTTATGAAAGCTAAGTTACCAAAGTTTAAGTAATTCAAATTTTTAAATTTTAGTTGTCAAATTTTTAAATTTTAGTTGTCTTCCTTGAACAACCACACTTTGTATGGAAAACCTGTGCGCGGAGGAACCTACCCGCGGCTAGCCGCGCCCTTACTCTGTTTCGAGCACGCTCAACGTCTTAAGTGAGCTGCGACAAGTGTCGCGCCCTTACTTCGTTTTCGAGTTCGCTCAGCAGTCTAAGTGTGCTGCGACTAGTTGCGGCAAGGTTACTTGCCGACAAGGTCTTTGCCAGCAGGCTGCTAAGAGTCCAGCACTCAGCACTTGCGACAAGGGCCCCCTGCCGGCAAGTCCCCTAAAAGCGTAGGGTAGAAAGCATACAGAGTGAAGGACCAAAAACAAGGGAGATAACACTGCATTGATTGTTCAAAACAAGATTCTATATTACAAGGATAGCTTGCCGCTGTTCTAATCGACTACTGCCTATAACTTAATTGGCAGCGGCAAGGGAAGAAGAAGCAAAGGAATCTAGTCTACGCGATCGCCTTCACGCCTCGTGATCTTGCTCACCTTGGCGACAATGTGGGCAACCTGCGCCTTCAACGCCTCCTGGTCAGCTTCGGGCGGCAGGGTGCGGAGGACGTTGACGAGGTTGATGTCGGGGTTGCGGTAGACGATCTTCGACAAGACGCGCTCCAGAGTGCCCATGCAGAGCCGACGCGCCTCGTCGACCAGCTGCGCGGAGATCTTCTCCCGCAGCCGCGCAAGCGCCGGCGCGATTCCCTGGAAGAACAAACTTAGCTTGGCGCTGTGGGGGAGGCTCTCGTCCGGGGAGTACACAAGATGTTCAGCCCTCAGCGCCATCATCTTCATGTCAATACTGGCAGCGGAGGTGACCAGCTCATCAGTCCATTGCTCCACTGCCCGGCTGAAGTTGTTCGCTGAGACGGCGACGCTCTCCACCAAGTTCCGCTCCTTGCGGAGCTCGTCCTTCAGCTTCGTCTCGCGGTCCCGGGCGGCGTCGAGCGAATCAGTCAGAGTGGAGACCTTCAACTCTAAGTCAGCAATGGAATCCTTGGCGGCAGTGAGCTCGTCGCCTTTCTTGGAGAGACGTACCTGCAAGTCAGAGTTGGTGTGGGCATCTTTCTCCCGCTCCACATTGAGCGCGGTGATTCTGTCCGCGCTCGCCTTCAGGTACCGCTCCAGCTGCTCCACCTTGGCCTCAAGGTCCTTCTTGGCGGTCTCCGCGGTGGCTGCGGCGGCCTTCGCCTCCTTCAGGGCCCCGCCAATGGCCTGCTCCCGGGCGGTGAGGTCGTCCTCGTGGGCATCGAGGTCGACCTTCCGCTGGTTGAGCACTCCTTCTCGCCTGGACAGCTCCTCGGCGGCCAGTCGCTGCTGCTCCTCGGCCTCAGCTTTCTCAAGGAGGAATGCTTGCTGCTCCTCGGCAAGCCCTTCGCGCTCCTCCGCCAAGTTGCGGAGGGCCGCCTGGTTGGCGGCGCGGAGCTCCGCGGCGCGCTTCTCCAAGTCAGCTCCAGTCTTGGCGGTGAGAGCTTCCCGAGACTCCAGCTTCGCCTGCCTGGCCCGGTACAGAGCCAGAAGCCGACGAAGGAGCTTCTCCTCTTCGGGCTCGTCGCTACCGCCGGGCGCTTCAAGAACCTTCAACCCCGCGGAGGCGAGGACCTCTCCGTCAAAGGTCTCTCCCTCCACGGGGGCTCGAGACGAGGACCCCCACGGGACTTGTATGAAAATCCCGTTGGGGGCCTCCAGGTAGACGCCCTGCCCAGCCGTGGAGGCGGAAGGGTCGGCGGCCGGTGCAGCGCTTGACGCTCCTGCTGCCTCCGGGCCAGCAGTGTGGTCGCCGGTCCCTTCCCCAGCCGCGGCGTCTGCGGGCGGGGCGGTCTCTTCAGCGGCAGGCTCGTCGGCTCCAGCCATGCCCTCAACGGCAGTGGCGTTGCCGCCGTCGCCGTGCACCTCCTCCTCAACGGTGGCCTCCGTCTCCATCCGCTCTGGGGCTGGAGGATCTAGCAGAAGAAAAAGAAAAGAAAGAGTCAAGCAAATATCCAAAAAGACAAGTCCAAGAAGAAGAAGCTACAAGATTTACCTTCGTGGACTTCTTCAACGACGGGCTCCCTCGCCGGGGAATCCACCCTTGGCGGCGGAGTGGTGGCCCCTGCTGGCGGAGGGCCGCCCGCGCCCTCCCTTGGCGGGGTGCTCACCCTCGTCGGGCTGCTCACCCTTGGCGGGGTACTCGCCCTTGGCGGAGTACCCGTCCTTGGCGGAGCATTCTCCCTTGCCGGGGAGTTCACCCTTGGCGGAGGAGGGGCAGAGGCAAGAAGCAGCGGAGGTTTCTGGAGAATCAAGGCGCAATGAAGACGATGGAGGGGAACTGCCCCTGCTTCCTCTGCTTTTAAGGGGGGGGGGG
>LR738709.1:525469355-525500802 GCA_902687465.1 Secale cereale | reverse complement strand
GGGGTGGGGGACGTTCCGCATTTCCCATTAAAGAAACAGGCCACGATCTCTCCCACGACGCCGCAATCGACGCGTGCCGTTAGGGAGGGACGCGGCGGATACGGAAGGGGATACGGCTTGCCGTGGGCCGCGCGTGCCCGTGCACTGTCTTGGGCCTGGCCCAACAGCGCTCGGCACCGTGTGTGGCCCAGGCCCGGGGGCTCCTGTCGGTGTACTAAGATAGGGATACCTTAGTACCCCAACTTGTGCACGGGCAGTGGCAGCTTCCCGCGGCAGGGCTTACCACGTGCTCGCCGGAAACCTTTCTGGTCCCTATGAAGCCATTCAAGAACAAAGTATACAAGTCAGAAGATCAAGGCCCCGACAAGAGGAGCTTGCCGGGAAGGCCGCACCAGGCCCAAGGATATCACTTTAGTACAAGACCCTAGCAAGAGGAGCTTGTCAGGAAGGCCAAGGATCACATATCTCAAGAAATGCCTCGGTGTATCAGGCGCCCCGGCAGGACCCGGAGAGCGACAAGCTTCCGGGCCCGACAAGATCATTACCCCGGCAAGGTGCTTGCCGGGGAAACCTATGCTGTGTGCCCGCGCTCCAGCTCATCGGCCCACGCGTCGCCCTGGGGCCCTTCCAGGGGCACGTGGCGGATGGCTGTGCAGCCTGGGGTACACGTTGGCAAACCACGGTGACGAGGCTACCGCCGTGGCGAACGGAGAAGCATGGACGGACACTTTTGGGGTCGACGGCGACGGGCATTTAAAGCCCTTGTCCCCCACTGTCAAAGTTAGGTGAAGACCACTGTTCATCCACTGTTCACGCACTATTGCCGCACTGTTACAACTACCACCAAAATTACGCTTTTTCCCTCCTCTACGTTGACACCTATCGGTGACCCCTTGAGCTATAAAAGGAGGCCCATGCACAACGTAGAAAGGGTTCGAAACCTAGACAACTCTCTCGCTCGGTATAGTTAGCACTGTAGCTCTTCAAGCTCCCGAGCTCAGGAACTCAATACAACCTAAGGCAGGAGTAGGGTTTTATGCGTCCTCGCGGCCCGAACCTGGGTAAAACTGCCCGCGTGTGCTCCTCGATCTGCTCTCCGTGCTCCCTCCGCTCCCTTACCGCAACGTAAAAGAGGCTACGGTCCCATAGGTGCTCGTGGGAGGACAGTTTCCCCCGACACATCCCCCGGTGCCCTCCTTATTCCTATATAAGTTTACGTACCGCAGAAACTCCGAAGACAGAGAGAAAACCCTAATTCCACCGCCATACCTCCCGTTCCCGTGGAGATCCCATCTTGGAGCCTGTTCCGGAGCTCCACCGGAGGGGGATCCATCATGGAGGCCTTCATCATCATCATCATCATCATCATCATCTCCCTCACCATGAGTTGTGAGTAGTTTACCACAGACCTTCGGGTCCATAGCTAGTATCTAGATGGCTTCTTCTCTCTCTCTGGATCTCAATACAAAGTTCTCCTCGGTCTTTGAGGAGATCTATTTGATGTAATCTCTTTTTGCGGTGTGTTTGTCGATATCCGATGATTTGTGAGTTTATGATCAAGGTTATCTACGAAAGATATTTGGTTCTTCTCTGAACTTTTTATGTGTGCTCATAATATCCTTACAAGTATCTTCGAATTATTGGTTTGGTTTGGCCTACTAGATCTATAGTTCTTGCAATGGGAGAAGTGCTTGGCTTTGGGTTCAATCTTGCGGTGTCCTTTCCCAGTGACAGTAGGGGCAGCAAGGCACATATTGTATTATTGCCATCGAGGATAAAAAAGATGGGGTTTATATCATATTGCTTGAGTTTATCCCTCTACATCATGTCATCTTGCTTAAGGCGTTACTCTGTTCTTATGAACTCAATACACTAGATGCATGCTGGATAGCGGTCGATGTGTGGAGTAATAGTAGTAGATGTAGAATCATTTCGGTCTACTTGTCTCGGACGTGATGCCTATATACAATGATCATGCCTAGATAGTCTCATAATTATTCTCTTTTCTATCAATTGCTCGACAGTAATTTGTTTACCGTCGTAGAATATCGCTATCATGAGAGAAGCCACTAGAGAAAACTATGGCCCCCGGGTCTATTCTCAACATATCAATCTACATCTACTTTACTTTTACCGTTTTTATTTGCTGTTTTATTAAAATAAAAATACCAAAAATATCAACTATCATCTCTATCAGATCTCACTTCCGTAAGTGACCGTAAAGGGATTGACAACCCCTTATCGCATTGGCTGGAAAGTTCTTATTTGTTTGTGCAGGTGCGAGGGACTCGCGCGTGGTATCCTACTGGATTGATACCTTGGTTCCCAAAAACTATGGGAAATACTTACGCTACCGTGCTGCATCTCCCTTTCCTCTTCGAGGGAATACAACGCAAGCTCAAGAGGTAGCAGCACCCTTAGACAGATTAGTGCCATTATTAATGATGATACTATGAGGATATCCAAAATGAAAGACCACCTTTTTCATGAATTGAACCGCCGTCGCTGCATCACATTTGCTGACCGGCTCAACCTCAATCCACTTTGTAAATTTACCAACTGCCACCAAGAGGTGAGTCCTTTTATCTTTAGACCTTTTAAAAGTCCCAACCATATCCAGCCCCTAGACTGCAAATGGCCAAGTAATTGGAATCATCCTCAATTATTGAGCCGACACGTGAGCTCGTCTGGAAAATTTCTGACAGGCGTCATACTTGCTAACCAAATCTTCTACATTGGCATGAGCGGTCAGCCAATAAAACCCATGACGGAAAGCCTTGGCCATGAGAGACTTAGAGCCGGCGTGTGCTACTTCTCGAGCTTGTGTTGTATTCCCTCAAAGAGGAAAGGGTGATGCAACACAGTAGCGTAAGTATTTCTCTCAGTTTTTAAGAACCAAGGTATCAATCCAGTAGGAGACTGATACGTCCAAAACGTATCTATAATTTCTGCTTGCTCCATGCCACTTTTGGGTGATATTGCTATGATATTCATACACTTCCATACAATTTTGATCATATTTGGACTAACTTACTAATCCAGTGCACCCCAGTGCCAGTTTCTGTTTTCGGCTGTTTTTGTATTTCAGGTTTTCACGTTTCGAGAACTGCCCAGAAAAATCCAGAAAAATTATATAAAAAATCAGCGTATCGGAAACAACACTGCGTCCGAAGGGCAACCTGGGGGGGGGCGGGCACAGGGGCTCCAGGCGCCCTGTGGGCGCGCCCCCCCGGGGCCGCGCCGGGGGGGGGGGGGGGGGGCGCCTCGGCCCCCCGAGAGCCCCCCGGTGCCCTACTTTGGCATATATTTAAAGGACTCTCCGAAACCCTCGAAACATGACTTCTTTTCGCGATCCCATCTATGTTCCGCCGCCGCCGCCGCTTCCAAGATCGGGAGTACCAGGAGAACTCTTCCCGGCACCCTGCCGGAGGGGAGGATCACCACCGGGAGCTTCTCCACCACCATGGACGCCTCCCGGATGACTCGTGAGTAGTCTCCCTTGGACCATGAGTCCATGACCAGTAGCTATGTGATGTTCTCCTCCCGTTCTTGTGCTTCACTAATTAGCCCTCGTGAGCTGCCCTACATGATCGAGGCACCTATGTAATCCTTGTGCTGTTGCTATGTTGAGTTTGCTGGGATCCGATGGATTATGAGATTATGTTCAGATTGATCTTGAGTAATATATTTGATTCACCTCTTTTATATTTTAGTTCATAAGTAATTCTTGCATGTTCTCCGTTGTTATTTATTGCTTTGGCCAAGTAGTAGGTAGTGACTCCAAGAGGGAACGTTATGCTCGATTGTGGGTTCATGCCCCTCGATGACTAGCTTGAGTGACAGAAACATGAGTCTAGGGGATGTGCTGTTGCCACAAGGGGGAAAACAACGGTGCTTGTGCCCGCGGGTGCAAGGATTGTTTACTTTACGCAAAGTTCTTTTAATGCAGTTGTCTGTTGCATTGAGTTTACACTATGGGTGGGACTCGCAACTTAATACCAGCGAGATGTTCTGGATAGATATCTCAAGGTGGATGATTAGTAGTAGATATTGATGGATTTCGGTCTACTTACTTTGGCGTACCGCCCATGCTTTGAACCTCAACCTTTCTTGCAATGTAGTCAGCATTGGTTTGCGTTCGTGGTCCTGTCAATTGCCCAGCTGTAATTTGTTTACCTCACATAGCTGTTTTATCGTCTTTTGGGAGAGAGACATCACTAGTGAACATCATGAGACTCCGGTCCATATTACCATCATTGATCACATCCACTATTTACTTTCCGCTATTTTATTTACTATTTCAAAACACTATCTATCACTACTATCATATTGCTTTTAACCCTTTGTGAACTACAAGGCCGGAGAGATTGACAACCTCTCTGTACTCGTTGGGAGAAAAGTTATTTGTATCTGTGTGCAGGTCCACGTTGATTGCTAATTGCGCCGTTAGCAGTTGACACCTACCTGTTGAACCTAGGAGTCTCTGGGGATTCGATCCTTGGCATCTTTGCTAGGGGAAAACACTTCTACTTACTGCATCTTACACCTTCCACTTGGGGTAACCAACGAGGGGTTCGAGGCCCATCAAGGAGTATTTTCTAGCGCCGTTGCCGGGGACTCCACTCTTCAGGATAGGGGAGTTGCATGCTATCTTTTAACTTTCCTTTTTAGTCTTGTTAGTTTACCTTTCATTTTTGCTTTAGTTTCTTTTATCGAAAATCACAAAAATAGTTATCTTGCTTGCTTGCTACTATGGGTTCCACCGAGAACACCAAGTTGTGTGACTTCACTAGTCACAACAACGATGACTTTATCAGCACACCTATCACTACACCTGCCACTTCAGCACCTTCATATGAAATTAAACCTGCTTTACTGAACTTAGTTATGAGAGAACAATTCTCCGGTGCTGGAGATGATGCTGCTCTACACTTGAACAACTTTGTAGAACTTTGTGATATGCAAAAGTACCAAGAAATAGATGGTAATATTGTTAAGCTTAAGGTTTTTCCTTTCTCTTTGAGAGGAGGAGCTAAAATTTGGTTTCAGTCTTTTCCTAGAAATAGCATAGATTCATGGGACAAGTGCAAATATGCTTTTATCGGAAAATTCTATCCACCTGCTAAGATTATCCAACTTAGAAGTAACATCATGAATTTTTAAACAATTGGATAATGAACACGTTGCCCAAGCTTGGGAACGTATGAAGTCTCTTATCAAGAAATGCCCTACTCACGGTTTGACTACTTGGATGGTTATCCAAACTTTTTATGCATGCTTGAACTTTACCTCGCGGAACTTGTTAGATTCGGCCGCGGGAGGAACTTTTATGTCAACTACACTTGGTGCTGCCACAAAGCTTCTCGATGAGATGATGACCAACTATTCCCAATGGCACACCGAACGCGCTTGTCGGGGGAAACTGTCCACCAGGAACACCTATGGGACCGGAGCCCCTTGTATGTTGCGGTAAGGGAGCGGAGGGAGCACAAAGAGCGGATCGAGGAGAGCACGCGGGCAGTTTACCCAGGTTCGGGCCGCGCGGACGCGTAAAACCCTACTCCTGCTTGGTTTGTATTGAGTTTGTGAGCTTGGGAGCTTGAAGAACTAGCTACACCAAGTAAGAGAGCTATCAAGGTTCCGAACCCTTTCTACGTTGTGCATGGGCCTCCTTTTATAGCTCAAGGGGTCACCGACAGGTGTCAACGTAGAAGAAGGGCAAAAATGTAACTTTGGCGGTAGTTGTAACAGTGCGGGAACAGTGCGTGAACAGTGGATGAACAGTGGTCATCACCTACTTTGACAGTGGGGGACAAGAGCATTAAATGCCCGTCGCCGTCGACCCCAAAAGCACCCGCCCGTGCGTCTCCGATCGCCACGGCGGTAGCCTCGTCACCGTGGAGTGCCACCGTGTCCCCCAGGCTGCACAGCCATCCGCCACGCGTCCCTGGAAGGGCCCCAGGGCGACGCGTGGGTCGATGAGCTGGAGCACGGGCACACAGCGTGAGTTCCCCCCGGCAAGCACCTTGCCGGGGTCTTGATCTCGCCGGGCCCAGAAGCTTGTCGCTCCCCGGGCCCTGCCGAGGCGCATGCTGCGCCAAGGCGTGTCTTCTGTGATGCAGTCTTCTGGTCTTCCTGGCAAGCTCCTCTTGCCAGGGTCTTGCGTTAATGTGATAGTCTTGGGCCTGGGACGGCCTTCCCGGCAAGCTCCAATTGCCGGGGTCTCGGTCTTCTGACTTGTATACTTTGTTTTTGAATGGCTTAATAAGGATTGGAAAGGTCTCCGGCAAGCGCGTGGTGAGCCCTGCCGCGGGAAGCTGCTACTGCCCGTGCCCAAGTTGGGGTACTGAGGTACCCCTACCTTAGTACACCGACAGGAGCCCCCGGGCCTGGGCCACACACGGTGCCGAGCGCTGTTGGGCCAGGCCCAAGACGGTGCACGGGCACGCGCGGACCACGGCGAGCCGTAGATTCCCTTCCGCATCCGCCGCGCCTCTCCCTAACGGCACGCATCGATTGCGGCGTCGTGGGAGAGATCGTGGCCACGTTCTTTAATGGGAAATGCGGAGCGTCCCCCACTCCCCCCTTAAAAGCAGAGGAAGCAGGGGCAGTTTCCCTCCTGCGCTTTCATTGCTTCTTCAACCTCCAGAAATCCCCCGCTGCGCTCCGCCTCCACACCTCCTCCGCCGTCTTCCGCATCCGCGGCGCCGTCGAACTCCTCGCCCCTTCCCTCGCCGCCTCCGCCATGGCCCCGAAGACCGAGAAGACGAAGGCGGAGAAGGCCAAGAGGGAGAAATCCGAGCAGGCGGCGAAGCTTGCTCTCTTGCGGAAGAGGAATGTGGTCTTCGCGCCAAGGCTCGGCGCGAGGGAGCTCTGGAACAAGTATTACCTCTTCTGGGCCAAGGAGACCAAGGCTCATCCCCGGACCAGAGTCTACCCCGCCGGCGCCAAAGATCTGCTTCCCGGCGGGTATTTCTTCTTCGCTGTTTTCTTCCACTGCGGCGTGTGTCCTCCATTCTCAGAGTTTTTCTGCGACATCATGAACACGTACAACCTCCATCTCTTAGACTTCACCCCCAACGCCATCCTCACGATGGCGGTTTTCGCACATCTGTGCGAAAACTACATAGGGATCTATCCAAACGTAGTACTCTTTCGGCATTTCTTCATGCCTAGAGTAGAGGCCGGCGCTCCCCTCTCCGGGGGCATCTCTTGGATCTTCCACTTGAACTAGAAGGAGTCATATCTGAAAGGAGAGCTCCGCGGCAAGTGGGAGGAGTGGCGCGCGGATTGGTGTTGGATAGTGGAGGACCAGCCGGAGCCTTTCACTGCGCCGCGCACAACAGCCATAGTGCGCGGTAGGGAGTGGAGCGAGTTGGCCCCGGATGATGTCAAGCTCAACGTCGCCCTCGTCAGGATACTTCGTCTCCGGGTAGCCAAGTTGACCATCGGAGAGGTAGGAGCAGATTTCCTCCGCCGCCGCATTGCCCCTTTACAGGAGAGGAAAAGGCCAGCATGGGAGTTCGGCAATGCGGCGGATATTATGAGGCTGCGCCCGGGTTTGAACTTCAACTTCACGGCGCCGGAGCTGAAGGGGATGGTCCGGGAGCTTTTTAAGCACGACCCGGCCCATCCGGAGTGGTTTAGATCCCCCCGGGGAGTGGTGCCGCTGTGCAACAGCACCGCCCGGGACGCCTTGCGCGCAATGATGCCCGCGTGTGACTCCCACGGCGTCGACCCCACTTGGATAGTGCCCACGCCGCAATCATGAGTTTCTTTGATAATCTGGTCGAGGTGCCCAAGAACGCCGAGGAGAACAAGGGTCTCACTCGGGAAACCACGGAGCGGGATCTAGCTTATATCGCTTCCCGGATGGAAGAAGCCGCCGCAGCTGCAGCGGCAGGAGATTTTGGGTTTACCGTCGACGAGGCAGATGCTGAGGACGCGTCGTGCCAAGCCGAAGAGGCGGAGATCCGCAGACTACTCAAGCTCCGGCCCGACGAGCTCGCCGGGGTTCCTTCTCTGAGGTACGCCGGGATTCCCGGGATCATGAGCGAGGCCGCGGCAAGAGGCGAGGTTGCCGGAGGCGGCAGAGGTGCCGGAGGGAGCGGAGCCGCCGGGCAGGATGCTGGACCCAGCGGGCCCACTGGGGAGGAGGAGGAAGACGTCGAAGCCGACGGAGACACCGGCGGGTCTCTTGGACTCGACGACGATGCCTCCTCGTTGTCGGAGAACTCCCCGCCTCCAACAAGTCCAAAGCAAGCGCCGGGGAAGCGCCTCCGCAAGGCGCCCACAGCGACGAGGACGCAGGCGCCCCGACAGCAGCCTGCTCGCCGGGCGGCGCGGGCCACCAGAGCGAGCCAAGGCGCGACGAAGGCCCCCAACGCACCGGCCGCGGCGGAGGCGCCCCGCGTGCCAGCCGCGGCGGAGGCGCCCCGCGTACCAGCACCTAGCGGAGGGGGATCCTCTCAGAGTGGAGCAGCTGCTCCGCCTGCTCCCCGGGCCTCGGCGCCAACGGAGGGTGGGTCCTCGCAGCCCCCAGCCCCGGAGACCGCCAAGCGCCCGAGGGAGCCTTCTCCTCCTGCTCCTCGCGCGGGAGCGCCTCAGGTGGAGTTCGACTTCTCCGCCCTGAGCGACGACGACGACGAGGAAGAGGAGTAAGCACTTGTGTTTTGCAGCTTCTTCAATTCTGTCTTGATCCTTCCGTTGATGATTCTGATCTTGTTTTTGTTTTTAGGTCCCTGGTCCAGGGGGCAGCGAAGCGGGCCAAGATCCCTGTGGTCGAGGTCGAGGACGACTCACCCGTCGCGGCGACAGGAGACGCGCCGGCGACGAACTTGTCGGATCCATCTGCTGCTCCGAGGAGCAGCCCCCAGCGCAGCCCCCAGCGTAAGTCTGGTCTTGGGCTTCTTGCTTGTCGGGCGCGCTTGAGGTTTTAGCTTGGTACTAACGTTTTGTTGTCTTGTTTGTCTTGTGCAGAAATGGAGCCGCAGCTACAGGAGCGCCCGGAGACTGCCTCCGGCGAGCCACCGGCTCCGCCCTCCCCGCCAAGGGTAGACTCCCCGGCGAGGGAGAACGTTCCGACGAGGACGGGCACCCCGCCAAGGGCGGGCTCCCCGCCAAGAGCGAGCAGCCCGACGAGGGCAGCCACACCGCCAAGGGAGGGCACGAGCAACCCTCCGCCAGCAGGGGCCACTGCTCCACCGCCAAGGGAGGACTCCCCGGCGAGGGAGCCAGTCGTCGAAGACGTCCACGAAGGTAAATTTTGCAGCTTTATCTTCTTGGATTTGTCTTTTTGGATATTTGCTTGATATCTTCTTTTCTTCTTCTGTTAGATCCTCCCGCACCGGACCGGATGGAGACCGAGGTCATCGGCGAGGAGGGCGCGCAAGGCGACGGCGGCAACGCCCCTGTCGTTGAAGACATGGCAGGAGCCGACGAGCCTGCTGCCGAGGAGACTGCTCCAACCGCAGACGCCGCGGCCGGGGGGGGGGGGGGGGACGGCGGCCACACTGCCGGCCCGGAGGCGGCAGGAGCGTCAAGCGCTGCGCCGGCCACCGACCCCTCCGCCGATAAGGAGCAGCCCGGCTTCTATCTTGAGGCCCCCAATGGCGTCTTCATACAAGTGCCGTGGGGGTCTTCGTCGCGAGCCCCCGTGGAGGGAGAGACCTTTGATGGAGAGGTCCTCGCCTCCGCGGGGTTGAAGATCGTTGAGGCGCCTGGCGGGAGCGATGAACCCGAAGAGGAGAAACTTCTCCGCCAGCTCCTGGCCCTTTACCGGGCCAGGCAGGCAAAACTGGAGTCACGAGAAGCCCTCACCGCCAAGGCCGGAGCAGATTTGGAGAAACGCGCCGCCGAGCTCCGTGCCGCCAACCAGGCGGCTCTCCGCGACTTGGCGGAGGAGCGCGAGAGGCTTGCCGGAGAGCACCAAGAGTTCCTCCTGGAGAAGGCTGAGGCCGAGGAGCAGCAGAGACTGGTCGGTGAAGCGCTGTCCCAGCGAGAAGGGGCGCTCAACCAGCGGAAGGTCGACCTCGACGCTCACGAAGACGACCTTACCGCCCGGGAGCAGGCCCTTGGCGGAGAGTTGAAGGAAGCGAAAGCCGCTGCAGCCACCGTGGAGACCGCCAAGAAGGACCTTGAAGCTAAGGTGGCGCAGCTGGAGGAGTACCTGAAGGCGAGCACGGAGAGGGTCACCGCACTCAACATAGAGCGCGAGAAGGACGCCCATACCAACTCCGAGCTTCAGGTACGCCTCTCCAAGCAGGGCGACGAGCTCAAAGCCGCCAAGGACTCAATTGCTGATCTGGAGTTGAAGGTTTCCACGCTGAGAGATTCACTCGACGCCGCCCGGGACCGCGAGACCAAACTGAAGGAGGAGCTCCGCAAGGAGCGGGAGCTGGTGGAGAGCACTGCCACCTCCGCGAACCTCTTCAACCAGGCGGTGGAGCAATGGACGGAGGAGCTGGTCGCTTCCGCCGCCAACATCGACAAGGAGCTAATGGCGCTGAGGGTGGAGCACCTCGTGTACTCTCCGGACCCGAACCTTCCCCACAGCGCCAAGCTCAGTCTTTTCTTCAGGGGAGTCGCGCCGGCGCTCGCACGGCTGCACGAGAAGCTCCCCGCGCAGCTGGCCGAGGAGTCGCGCCAGCTCTGCGCGGGTACTTTGAAGTGCGTCTTGACCAAGATTGTCTACCGCAACCCTGGTATAAATCTCGTCAACGTTCTCCGCAGCTTGCCGGACGACGTAGATCAGGAGGCGCTGAAGGCGCAGGTCGCCCACATCATCGCCAAGGTGAATAAGATCTCCAGGCGTGAGGGCGATCGCGTAGATCAGGCCTCCTTCTCTCTATTTCTTTTGTTGCTGCATAGCGTGCCATGAACATGAATCTATTAGTCATTGCGACAAGTTATCCCTTGTAATATATTATCTTATTTTGATCAATCGATGCAGTGTTATCTCCCTTGCTTTGGTCCTTTACTTTGTATGCTTTTAACCCTACGCTTCTAGGGGACTTGCCGGCAAGGGGCCCTTGCCGCGAGCGCTGAGTGCTGGACTCTGAGCAGCCTGCTGGCCAAGACCTTACCGGCAAGCAACCTTGCCGCAGCTAGTCGCAACGCACTTAGCTTGCTGAGCGAACTCGAAAACGAAGCAAGGGCGCGACACTTGTCGCAGCTCACTTGAGTCGTTGAGCGTACTCGAAAACAAAGTAAGGGTGCGGCTAGCCACGGGTAGGTTCCTCCGCGCACAGGTTTTCCATACAAAGTGTGGTTGTTCAAGGAAGATAACAAAAATTTAAAAATTTGAACTGCTCAAATTCAGGTAACTTAGCTTTCATATGTGGCTTGTTTCGTCGGCAAGGCTCCTCTTTCTTGAACAGCACTTAGTTCATCCTCCATCTCCTTCCCCCCCGGCAAACTTGTGCGCGAGGAACATTCCTTCTGCTGAAGAGGGAAAGAAAAAGAAGAGGGAAAACAAGTATAGGGCCTTTCGGCGTGCTAATGCTTACCGGGTATGTGTGTTGCACAAGATGCCAAACAACGCATGCAAATAACGAAGAAAATCATGGAAAAGGCAAATAGTGCGAAACATAAAAGCTTTATTGATGCACGGGATCTGCGCCCGGCTTTGTACAAAGGATTACATGCGACAGCGGCAATACTCGTACAAAAGGTGGTTGCCGGAGCGGATCACGGCAACCGCGCCTTATGGGTGAAACTTGCGAAGATGCTCTATGTTCCAGGAGTTGCTCACCGGTAAGCCTTCTTCGGTCTCAAGGCGGACAGCGCCGGGCCTTGTGACTTGTCTCACCCGATAAGGGCCTTCCCACTTCGGCGTCAACTTGTTGGAATTCTTGGCGGACTGAACACGCCGAAGAACTAGGTCGCCTTCCTCGAGACTCCTGGCCTTAACCTTGCGGCTATGATAGCGTCGCAAGGCTTGCTGGTATCGAGCAGCTCGTACAGCAGCCTGGAGACGTTCCTCCTCGAGGAGCAATGCATCATCTTGTCGCAGTTGCTCTTGCTTGAGCTCATCATAAGCGAGCACTCGAGGGGATCCGTATACGAGTTCCGTGGGGAGAACTGCCTCTGCTCCATAGACTAGAGCAAAGGGTGTCTGTCCGGTGGCTCGATTTGGTGTCGTCCTGATTGACCAAAGATCCGCCGGTAGCTCCTCTATCCAGTTTTTTCCGCACTTGCGCAGCCTGTCGAAAGTTCTTGTCTTGAGCCCGCGTAGCACTTCAGCATTGGCCCTCTCCGCTTGACCGTTGCTCCTCGGGTGAGCAACAGAAGCGAAACAGACCTTGGCGCCAAGGTCTTGGACGTACTGCATGAAGGTGCGACTAGTGAACTGCGTGCCGTTGTCGGTGATGATCCTGTTAGGGATTCCGAAACGGCAAACAATTGATCTGAAGAACCTGACTGCTGACTGTGCTGTCACCTTTCTCACTGGTTCCACTTCCGGCCACTTTGTGAACTTGTCGATTGCAACGTACAAGTACTCAAAGCCCCCGACAGCACGGGGGAAGGGGCCGAGGATATCAAGCCCCCAGACCGAGAAGGGCCAGGACAAAGGGATCGTCTGGAGAGCTTGAGCTGGCTGATGAATTTGCTTGGCATGGAACTGGCACGCTTCACACTTGGTTACTTGTGCAGTTGCATCTTGGAGGGCTTCTTGCCAAAAGAACCCTTGCCGGAACGCCTTCCCGGCAAGTGCCCTTGCGCCAATGTGGTGGCCACATATGCCTCCATGTATTTCTGCCAACAGCTTCTGTCCATCTTCTCTGGAAATGCACTTCAACCTGACACCGTAGAGCCTTCTTCTGTACAGTTCGTTGTCGACGAACTGGTACATACTTGACTGTCTTGTTATCTTCTCTATCTCTTCTGGGTCGTCGAGAAGTTCTCCAGTTTGTAGAAAACGGACGATCTGCTGTGCCCATGCTGGAGCCCGAGGCTCAACAGCAAGGACTAAAGGCATGAGGGCCGCTGCGGGAACCCTAGCTTCTACGGCAAGAACCTCCGGTTCTACCGGAGCTGATGGTCCCCCGGCAAGCTCGCCGGGGCGAGGCTTGTCGGGAACGATTGCTTCAACTGTACAGATCCTTGGATTTGCAGGAGCAAACTGTTCCTCAGCGTTCTGGTCGTTGATCTTGGGAACCTTGGCGGCGGCTTCGGGAAGATCCGCCGGCAAGTAGTCGCCGGAGAAAGGGTCTGTATTGGACAACCTAAGAAGAGAAAGTGATGGACAACCTAGTCTGTAATGGACAGAGGTTTGTATTGAATATGAAGTGAGAAATCAATTGGACAACCTAAGAAGAGAAAGTTGGTCTCCGGCGACTACTTGCCGGCGGATCTTCCCGAAGCCGCCGCCAAGGTTCCCAAGATCAACGACCAGAACGCTGAGGAACAGTTTGCTCCTGCAGATCCAAGGATCTATACAGTTGAAGCAATCGTTCCCGACAAGCCTCGCCCCGGCGAGCTTGCCGGGGGACCATCAGCTCCGGTAGAACCGGAGGTTCTTGCCGTGGAAGCTGGGGTTCCCGCAGCGGCCCTCATGCCTTTAGTCCTTGCTGTTGAGCCTCGGGCTCCAGCATGGGCACAGCAGATCGTCCGTTTTCTGCGAACTGGAGAACTTCCCGACGACCCAGAAGAGATAGAGAAGATAACAAGACAGTCAAGTATGTACCAGTTCGTCGACAACGAACTGTACAGAAGAAGGCTCAACGGTGTCAGGTTGAAGTGCATTTCCAGAGAAGATGGACAGAAGCTGTTGGCAGAAATACATGGAGGCATATGTGGCCACCACATTGGCGCAAGGGCACTTGCCGGGAAGGCGTTCCGGCAAGGGTTCTTTTGGCAAGAAGCCCTCCAAGATGCAACTGCACAAGTAACCAAGTGTGAAGCGTGCCAGTTCCATGTCAAGCAAATTCATCAGCCAGCTCAAGCTCTCCAGACGATCCCTTTGTCCTGGCCCTTCTCGGTCTGGGGCTCGATATCCTCGGCCCCTTCCCCCGTGCTGTCGGGGGCTTTGAGTACTTGTACGTTGCAATCGACAAGTTCACAAAGTGGCCGGAAGTGGAACCAGTGAGAAAGGTGACAGCACAGTCAGCAGTCAGGTTCTTCAGATCAATTGTTTGCCGTTTCGGAATCCCTAACAGGATCATCACCGACAACGGCACGCAGTTCACTAGTCGCACCTTCATGCAGTACGTCCAAGACCTTGGCGCCAAGGTCTGTTTCGCTTCTGTTGCTCACCCGAGGAGCAACGGTCAAGCGGAGAGGGCCAATGCTGAAGTGCTGCGCGGGCTCAAGACAAGAACTTTCGACAGGCTGCGCAAGTGCGGAAAAAACTGGATAGAGGAGCTACCGGCGGCTCTTTGGTCAATCAGGACGACACCAAATCGAGCCACCGGACAGACACCCTTTGCTCTAGTCTATGGAGCAGAGGCAGTTCTCCCCACGGAACTCGTATACGGATCCCCTCGAGTGCTCGCTTATGATGAGCTCGAGCAAGAGCAACTGCGACAAGATGATGCATTGCTCCTCGAGGAGGAACGTCTCCAGGCTGCTGTACGAGCTGCTCGATACCAGCAAGCCTTGCGACGCTATCATAGCCGCAAGGTTAAGGCCAGGAGTCTCGAGGAAGGCGACCTTGTTCTTCGGCGTGTTCAGTCCGCCAAGAATTCCAACAAGTTAACGCCGAAGTGGGAAGGCCCTTATCGGGTGAGACAAGTCACAAGGCCCGGCGCTGTCCGCCTTGAGACCGAAGAAGGCTTACCCGTGAGCAACTCCTGGAACATAGAGCATCTTCGCAAGTTTCACCCATAAGGCGCGGTTGCCGTGATCCGCTCCGGCAACCACCTTTTGTACGAGTATTGCCGCTATCGCATGTAATCCTTTGTACAAAGCCGGGCGCAGATCCCGTGCATCAGTAAAGCTTTTATGTTTCGCACTATTTGCCTTTTCCATGCTTTTCTTCGTTATTTGCATGCGTTGTTTGGCATCTTGTGCAACACACATACCCGGTAAGCATTAGCACGCCGAAAGGCCCTATACTTGTTTTCCCTCTTCTTTTTCTTTCCCTCTTCAGCAGAAGGAATGTTCCTCGCGCACAAGTTTGCCGGGGGGGGGGAAGGAGATGGAGGATGAACTAAGTGCTGTTCAAGAAAGAGGAGCCTTGCCGGCGAAACAAGCAACATATGAAAGCTAAGTTACCTGAATTTGAGCAGTTCAAATTTTTAAATTTTTGTTATCTTCCTTGAACAACCACACTTTGTATGGAAAACCTGTGCGCGGAGGAACCTACCCGTGGCTAGCCGCACCCTTACTTTGTTTTCGAGTACGCTCAACGACTCAAGTGAGCTGCGACAAGTGTCGCGCCCTTGCTTCGTTTTCGAGTTCGCTCAGCAAGCTAAGTGCGTTGCGACTAGCTGCGGCAAGGTTGCTTGCCGGTAAGGCCTTGGCCAGCAGGCTGCTCAGAGTCCAGCACTCAGCGCTCGCGGCAAGGGCCCCTTGCCGGCAAGTCCCCTAGAAGCGTAGGGTTAAAAGCATACAAAGTAAAGGACCAAAGCAAGGGAGATAACACTGCATCGATTGATCAAAATAAGATAATATATTACAAGGGATAACTTGTCGCAATGACTAATAGATTCATGTTCATGGCACGCTATGCAGCAACAAAGGAAATAGAGAGAAGGAGGCCTAATCTACGCGACCGCCCTCACGCCTGGAGATCTTATTCACCTTGGCGATGATGTGGGCGACCTGCGCCTTCAGCGCCTCCTGATCTGCGTCGTCCGGCAAGCTGCGGAGAATGTTGACGAGATTTATACCAGGGTTGCGGTAGACAATCTTGGTCAAGACGTGCTCCAAAGTACCCGCGCAGAGCTAGCGCGACTCCTCGGCCAGCTGCGCGGGGAGCTTCTCCTGCAGCCGTGCGAGCGCCGGCGCGACTCCCCTGAAGAAAAGACTGAGCTTGGCGCTGTGGGGAAGGTTCGGGTCCGGAGAGTACACGAGGTGCTCCACCCTCAGCGCCATTAGCTCCTTGTCGATGTTGGCGGCGGAAGCAACCAGCTCCTCCGTCCATTGCTCCACCGCCTAGTTGAAGAGGTTCGCGGAGGTGGCAATGCTCTCCACCAGCTCCCGCTCCTTGCGGAGCTCCTCCTTCAGTTTGGTCTCGCGGTCCCGGGCGGCGTCGAGTGAATCTCTCAGCGTGGAAACCTTCAACTCCAGATCAGCAATTGAGTCCTTGGCGGCTTTGAGCTCGTCGCCCTGCTTGGAGAGGCGTACATGAAGCTCGGAGTTGGTATGGGCGTCCTTCTCGCGCTCTATGTTGAGTGCGGTGACCCTCTCCGTGCTCGCCTTCAGGTACTCCTCCAGCTGCGCCACCTTAGCTTCAAGGTCCTTCTTGGCGGTCTCCGCGGTGGCTGCAGCGGCTTTCGCTTCCTTCAACTCTCCGCCAAGGGCCTGCTCCCGGGCGGTAAGGTCGTCCTCGTGAGCGTCGAGGTCGACCTTCCGCTGGTTGAGCGCTCCTTCTCGCTGGGACATCGCTTCACCGACCAGTCTCTGCTGCTCCTCGGCCTCAGCCTTCTCCAGGAGGAACTCTTGCTGCTCTCCGGCAAGCCTCTCGCGCTCCTCCGCCAAGTCGCGGAGAGCTGCCTGGTTGGCGGCACAGAGCTCGGCGGCGCGTTTCTCCAAATCTGCTCCGGCCTTGGCGGTGAGGGCTTCTCGTGACTCCAGTTTCGCCTGCCTGGCCCGGTAAAGGGCTAGGAGCTGGCGGAGAAGTTTCTCCTCTTCGGGCTCATCGCTCCCGCCAGGCGCCTCAACGATCTTCAACCCCGCGGGGGCGAGGACCTCTCCATCAAAGGTCTCTCCCTCCACGGGGGCTCGCGACGAAGACCCCCACGGCACTTGTATGAAGACGCCATTGGGGGCCTCAAGATAGAAGCCGGGCTGCTCCTTATCGGCGGAGGGGTCGGCGGCCGGCGCAGCGCTTGACGCTCCTGCCGCCTCCGGGCCGGCAGTGTGGCCGCCGTCCCCCCGGCCGCGGCGTCTGCGGTTGGAGCAGTCTCCTCGGCAGCAGGCTCGTCGGCTCCTGCCATGTCTTCAACGACAGGGGCGTTGCCGCCGTCGCCTTGCGCGCCCTCCTCGCCGATGACCTCGATCTCCATCCGGTCCGGTGCGGGAGGATCTAACAGAAGAAGAAAAGAAGATATCAAGCAAATATCCAAAAAGACAAATCCAAGAAGATAAAGCTGCAAAATTTACCTTCGCGGACGTCTTCGACGACTGGCTCCCTCGCCGGGGAGTCCTCCCTTGGCGGTGGAGCAGTGGCCCCTGCTGGCGGAGGGCCGCTCGTGCCCTCCCTTGGCGGGGTGGCTGCCCTCGTCGGGCTGCTCGCTCTTGGCGGGGAGCCCGCCCTTGGCAGGGTGCCTGTCCTCGTCGGAACGTTCTCCCTCGCCGGGGAGTCTACCCTTGGTGGGGAGGGCGGAGCCGGTGGCTCGCCGGAGGCAGTCTCTGGGCGCTCGTGTAGCTGCGGCTCCATTTCTGCACAAGACAAACAAGACAACAAAACGTTAGTACCAAGCTAAAACCTCAAGCGCGCCCGACAAGCAAGAAGCCCAAGACCAGACTTACGCTGGGGGCTGCGCTGGGGGCTGCTCCTCGGAGCAGCAGATGGATCCGGCAAGTTCGTCGCCGGCGCGTCTCCTGTCGTCGCGAACGGAAGGCCGTAGGTTCGGCCCCTACCTGGCACGCCAAAGATGTCGGGGGAAACTGTCCACCACGAACACCTATGGGACCGGAGCCCCTTGTACGTTGCGGTAAGGGAGCGGAGGGAGCACAAAGAGCGGATCGAGGAGAGCACGCGGGCAGTTTACCCAGGTTCGGGCCGCGCGGACGCGTAAAACCCTACTCCTGCTTGGTTTGTATTGAGTTTGTGAGCTTGGGAGCTTGAAGAACTAGCTACACCGAGTAAGAGAGCTATCAAGGTTCCGAACCCTTTCTACGTTGTGCATGGGCCTCCTTTTATAGCTCAAGGGGTCACCGACAGGTGTCAACGTAGAAGAAGGGCAAAAATGTAACTTTGGCGGTAGTTGTAACAGTGCGGGAACAGTGCGTGAACAGTGGTCATCACCTACTTTGACAGTGGGGGACAAGAGCATTAAATGCCCGTCGCCGTCGACCCCAAAAGCGCCCGCCCGTGCGTCTCCGATCACCACGACGGTAGCCTCGTCACCGTGGAGTGCCACCGTGTCCCCCAGGCTGCACAGCCATCCGCCACGCGTCCCTGGAAGGGCCCCAGGGCGACGCGTGGGTCGATGAGCTGGAGCGCGGGCACACAGCGTGAGTTCCCCCCGGCAAGCACCTTGCCGGGGTCTTGATCTCGCCGGGCCCAGAAGCTTGTCGCTCCCCGGGCCCTGCCGAGGCGCATGCTGCGCCAAGGCGTGTCTTCTATGATGCAGTCTTCTGGTCTTCCTGGCAAGCTCCTCTTGCCAGGGTCTTGCGTTAATGTGATAGTCTTGGGCCTGGGACGGCCTTCCCGGCAAGCTCCACTTGCCGGGGTCTCGGTCTTCTGACTTGTATACTTTGTTTTTGAATGGCTTAATAAGGATTGGAAAGGTCTCCGGCAAGCGCGTGGTGAGCCCTGCCGCGGGAAGCTGCTACTGCCCGTGCACAAGTTGGGGTACTGAGGTACCCCTACCTTAGTACACCGACAACGCTCCAACAGGTAGGAAGGTAAACTCTGTCGAGGAGATTTCCTCCCATAATGAAAAAGTTGACTTGATTATGTCTCTACTTTCGAAGCAATCTACTATTGATCCTTGTGATGTTCCTTTAAATTCTTTGATTGCTCAAGAACAAGTAGATGTTAACTTTATCTCTAGAAATAATTTCAACAACAATGCTTATAGGAGTAACTTTGGTAACAATTCTAGACCGTTCCCCTCTAACTCTTATGGGAACAACAATGCTTATCCTAGTACCAAGAACTCCAACACTGAACTAGAGAGCATGCTTAGAGATTTCATCACTACCCAAAAAGCCTTTAATAAGAATGTAGAAGAGAAACTACATAAACTAGATGATCTTTCTTTTAAGGTAGACCACTTAGCCAATGAGGTAAAATTGCTAAAAATTGAAACTTCTCCACTTAAGGAGAGGGAAGTCATCCCCATTAATGCTAATCAAGTGCAAATTAATGAAAACATTAGGATGATGGCTAAGCTTAAAGAAAGATGGGCTAGAGAAAGGGAGGAAGAGGAAAGAATTAAGAGCCTTCCTACCCACCACACTGTTGCTACTATCCAAGTTATTGAGGATGTTCACACTCTTAGCACCCAATGTACTCCTGGTCCCAATGGACCTATTAATGGTGATGCTATAGAAACTACCAAACATGTGAGCCTTAAGGACACCACTACCACTTTACTTGATGCTCGTGACCTTGATTTTGATAATTGCACTCTTACAGAAGTTATTGATTTCCTTCACAAAATGTCTAGAGATCCCCACACTAGCACGCTTAACCTTGCCTTCACAGAGCATATCACTAATGCTCTCATCAAAGCTAGGGAGGAGAAACTTAGAGTAGAAGCCTCCATACCTAGAAAGCTAGAAGATGGTTGGGATCCTATGATAAAAATTAATTTGAATGACTTCTCTTGTTATGCATTATGTGATGTTGGTGCTAGTACTTCTGTTATGCCCAAAAGGATATATGATATGCTTAAATTGAAACCTTATGATTCTTGTTCTTTTGGTGTTCGTCTCGTTGATTCTTCCATAAAGAAACCTTTGGGGAGGATCGACGATGTTCTTATTGTTGTCAATGATAATTATGTGCCCGTTGATTTTACTATTATGGATATTGAATGTGATCCTTCATGTCCAATTATTTTGGGACGTCCCTTTTTGCGCACCGTTGGTGCTATCATTGACATGAAAGAGGGTAATATAAAATTTCAGTTTCCTCTCAAGAAAGGGATGGAACACTTCCCTCGTAAGAAGGTCAAGTTACCTTTTGAGTCCGTTGTACGGGCTAGCTATTCTTTTACTCTTGATAAAACTTGATCTTTGCATTATGCCTAGCTTAAAGGCATAAAAGAAAGCGCTTTTGGGAGGCAGCCCACATGAATAAATTTTTTGCTTTTGTTGTGTCTTGATGTTGTTTACTGCTGTAGCATCATCATTGTATCTTTGCTTTTCATATTTGTGCCAAGTATAGCCTCTGATTGCTAGAAAGTTCAAAAGTTGTGAGGTGCTGTCCAGGAAACAGATTCTGTCCTTGGATAGAAAAATTCGTATAAAATCACCAGATCATCTTTTTGGTCTGAATTTTTTCGACAGCGTTCTCTATATAATTGTATTTTGTGCATAAGTTCTGAGTTTTTTGATTTGAGTTGCAGAAGTATCCCGAACAGGTCAATTACTGCCTGCTGTTCTGTTTTTCACAGATTCTGTCCTGTTTTGCCTTACCTTCACTTTGCAAATTGAGAACTTGCTTTTTCTTTGCAAAAACCTTTTGGCAATCTTGAGAAACAGTAGAACTTCAAGAATATCCTTATTTCCAGCAAGGTATAATTATTTTATTAAGGATACTAACCTCGCTAATCAGATTATGATGAGTTGTGTATGAAGGGAGTTTTCAAGTGTGCGAGGGAAGTTGATAAAAAGATTCAGGAGTGTCAAGCGCTCAAGCTTGGGGATGCCCCCGTGCACCCCCAAGAAATATTCAAGGAGACTCAAGCGTCTAAGCTTGGGTATGCCCCCGTGCATCCCCTTCTCCATCAACATTATAAGTTCGTCTTTCGTTCCACTATATTTTAATCACTTCATGTGCTATGTGCTATGCTTGGAGCGTCTTGCTTCTAGTTTTCTTTGTTTTTAGTTTTTCATAACGAGTCGGAACCCAGCATTCCTTTATGTGGGAGAGAAACACGCTCCACCTCTACCTAGAACATTACATAGAATTTTCATGTCTATCTATGCTGTGTGTGTTCTTTGTCTTTTAATAGCTACTATCGTGCTCTGCTCTTAGTATTCATGCTTATCTTTTCAAGAGCTTTTATTTAGTTGTTTGCTTGAACTCTCTTTAATTACCATGCTCACCTTATTAAGAGAGTTTGCTTCCGTTGCATGGGTTAATGTGTCTATGATAAAGATGCTACTTTCATGATGGTGCTTAGTAGTTCAGGTTTTCTTATGGTTAATCTCAGATAGCTGGGGGGTTCCCAATGTGTCATTGGAGTACCAACTTGGTTTGTTTGCCTATGATGTGGTATGGTTTAGTAATATCTTCCTTCGAGAATTTATTTTGATTGACTTGGCGTATGCTCACGCATATTCAAGACTGTAAAGAAAGTCTGTCAAGCCTTGATGATCTTTTATTTCTGAGTAGCGATAAAACTACCATGCCTGATTCAATATTGCTTTGTCGCTCTGCATGATTATGACCGTCATTGCTCTCTTAGTTGGTCGCTCCCAGTCTTTTGCTAACCTCCACCTGCACTAAGCAAATTAACCATGCAATACATAGCTCATGGGAAAGTAGCCTAAAAACTATTGTGGTAAAGAATATGTTGCCTATGTATTTTATTTCTTATGAGTTGCTTGCTGAGCGGTAACCATGTTTCTGGGGACGCCATCAACTGTCACACTTTTGTTGAATATCATGTGAGTTGCTATGCATGTTCTTCTTGTCTGAAGTAAGGGTGATTTACCGTGGGTTGAATTAATATGCATATTGTTAGAGAAGAACATTGGGCCGCCAACCAAAGCCATGCATCATGGTGGAAGTTTTAGCTTGGACCTTAATCCTCAATCTCTCATGAGAATATGCTTATGCATTAAAGAGGAGTCCATCATCTATTTTCTATGTTGTCCCGGTATGGATGTCCTCAGGTTGAGATCTATCAAAAATGAGATATCAAATGCGATCTATCTCCTTGGACCTTTGTACAGGTGGCATAGAGGTACCCCTTTGTGACACTTGGTTAAAACATATGCAATGCAATGATAACCCATGGGGATCCGAGCTAATTAGGACAAGGAGCGAGCACTATTAGTATTCGATGCATGAGGCTTGCAACTTATAAGATGTTTTATGCATGACACATATAAAGTACTACTACCGTTGACACAATTGCTTCCATGTTTCAAAATAAAAAGCTCTAGCACTTCAAGCACCAACTACTGAGAGCATGATTGTCATTCTGAGTGTAATGTGCATTGTCCCAAAGTAGCATTGTCTTTTGCATGATTGTGATATCGTTTATTCTGAAATGATTGTATCTAGTCATCACTTAAACCTTGAAGGTGCCCCTGCACTTATGTTTTGCATCACAAAAGGGGGCAAGCTAGATATCACTTTATCATATTTGCACATCATGTTCATTGCAAATCTTTTTGATGTTTCAGTTTCATGTTGTAAAACTTTCAGTCATTTGTGATTTTCTCTTGAGGCAACTTAATTACTTTAGAATCATTGTCTCAGTAAGCTTTTGTCATATGACTATGAGAAAGTCCTATATGATTAATAGCATGTCACCACAGAAATTATTCTTGTTATCATTTACCTACTCGAGGACGAGCAGGAATTAAGCTTGGGGATGTTGATACGTCCAAAATGTATCTATAATTTCTGCTTGCTCCATGCCACTTTTGGGTGATATTGCTATGATATTCATACACTTCCATACACTTTTGATCATATTTGGACTAACTTACTAATCCAGTGCACCCTAGTGCCAGTTTCTGTTTTCGGCTGTTTTTGTATTTCAGGTTTTCACGTTTCGAGAACTGCCCAGAAAAATCCAGAAAAACTATATAAAAAATCAGCGTATCAGAAACAACACTGCGTCCGAAGGGCAACCTGGGGGGGGGCACAGGGGCTCCAGGCGCCCTGTGGGCGCGCCCCCCCTGGGCCACGCCGGGGGGGCGCCTCGGCCCCCCGAGAGCCCCCCGGTGCCCTACTTTGGCATATATTTAAAGGACTCTCCGAAACCCTCGAAACAGGACTTCTTTTCGCGATCCCATCTCTGTTCCGCCGCCGCCGCCGCTTCCAAGATTGGGAGCACCAGGAGAACTCTTCCCGGCACCCTGCCGGAGGGGAGGATCACCACCGGGAGCTTCTCCACCACCATGGACGCCTCCCGGATGACTCGTGAGTAGTCTCCCTTGGACCATGAGTCCATGACCAGTTGCTATGTGATGTTCTCCTCCCGTTCTTGTGCTTCACTAATTAGCCCTCGTGAGCTGCCCTACATGATCGAGGCACCTATGTAATCCTTGTGCTGTTGCTATGTTGAGTTTGCTGGGATCCGATGGATTATGAGATTATGTTCAGATTGATCTTGAGTAATATATTTGATTCACCTCTTTTATATTTTAGTTCATAAGTAATTCTTGCATGTTCTCCGTTGTTATTTATTGCTTTGGCCAAGTAGTAGGTAGTGACTCCAAGAGGGAACGTTATGCTCGATTATGGGTTCATGCCCCTCGATGACTAGCTTGAGTGACAGAAACATGAGTCTAGGTGATGTGCTGTTGCCACAAGGGGGAAAACAACGGTGCTTGTGCCCGCGGGTGCAAGGATTGTTTACTTTACGCAAAGTTCTTTTAATGCAGTTGTCTGTTGCATTGAGTTTACACTATGGGTGGGACTCGCAACTTAATACCAGCGAGATGTTCTGGATAGATATCTCAAGGTGGATGATTAGTAGTAGATATTGATGGATTTCGGTCTACTTACTTTGGCGTACCGCCCATGCTTTGAACCTCAACCTTTCTTGCAATGTAGTCAGCATTGGTTTGCGTTCGTGGTCCTGTCAATTGCCCAGCTGTAATTTGTTTACCTCACATAGCTGTTTTATCGTCTTTTGGGAGAGAGACATCACTAGTGAACATCATGAGACTCCGGTCCATATTACCATCATTGATCACATCCACTATTTACTTTCCGCTATTTTATTTACTATTGCAAAACACTATCTATCACTACTATCATATTGCTTTTAACCCTTTGTGAACTACAAGGCCGGAGAGATTGACAACCTCTCTGTACTCGTTGGGAACAAAGTTATTTGTATCTGTGTGCAGGTCCACGTTGATTGCTAATTGCGCCGTTAGCAGTTGACACCTACCTGTTGAACCTAGGAGTCTCTGGGGATTCGATCCTTGGCATCTTTGCTAGGGGAAAACACTTCTACTTACTGCATCTTACACCTTCCACTTGGGGTAACCAACGAGGGGTTCGAGGCCCATCAGAGACCACGCGCGAGTCCCTCGCACCTGCACAAACAAATAAGAACCTTGCAGCCAATGCGATAAAAGGGGTTGTCAATCCCTTCTCGGTCACTTACGAGAGTGAGATCTGATAGATATGATAAGATAATATTTTTGGTATTTTTGGTATAGACTGAAAGTAAAGATTGCAAAAAGAAGTAAAGTAAACAGTAGACGGAAGATTAATATGATGAAGATAGACCCGGGGGCCATAGGTTTCACTAGTGGCTTCTGTCATGATAGCAGAATTCTACGGTGGGTGAACAAACAACTGTCGAGCAATTGATAGAAGAGCGCATAGTTATGAGAATATCTAGGCATGATCATTGTATATAGGCATGACGTCCGTGACAAGTAGACCAAAACGATTCTGCATCTACTACTATTACTCCACACATCGACCGCTATCCAACATGCATCTAGAGTATTGAGTTCATAAGAATAGAGTAACACCTTAAGCAAGATGACATGATGTAGAGGGATAAACTCATGCAATATGATATAAACCCCATCTTTTTATCCTCGATGGCAACAATACAATACGTGCCTTGCTGCCCCTACTTTCACTGGGAAAGGACACCGCAAGACTGAACCCAAAGCCAAGCACTTCTCCCATTGCAAGAACTATAGATCTAGTAGGCCAAACCAAACCGATAATTCGAAGAGACTTGCAAGGATATTTAAATCATGCATAAAAGATTTCAGAAAAAATCCAATATTGTTCATAGATAATCTTGATCATAAACCCACAATTCATCGGATCTCAACAAACACACCGCAAAAAGATTACATTGAATAGATCTCCTCGAAGATCGAGGAGAACTTTGTATTGAGATCCAAAGAGAGAGAAGAAGCCATCTAGCTAATAACTATGGACCCGAAGGTCTATGGTAAACTACTCACAACTCATCGGAGAGGCTATGGTGTTGATGTAGAAGCCCTCCATGGTCGATCCCCCTCCGATGGAGCTCCGGAACATGCCCCAAGATGGGATCTCACGGGTACAGAAGGTTGCGGCGGTGGAATTAGGGTTTTGTCCGTCTCTCCGATATTTTCAGGGTATGAGAGTATATATAGGCTGAAGAGGCACGTCAGGGGAGCCAGAGGGGGCCCACGAGGGTGGGGGGCGCTCCTACCCCCCTAGGCATGCCCCTGCCCTCGTGGCCGCCTCTCTCGCTTCCAGGCGTGTACTCCAAGTCTTCTGTGTTGATATCGTTCCAAAAAGAACTCTCCCGAAGGTTTCATTCCGTTTGGACTCCGTTTGATATTCCTTTTCTGCTAAACACTGAAATAGGAAATAAACTACAATCTGCACTGGGCCTTGGGTTAGTAGGTTAGTCCAAAAAAATAAAATAAAAGTGTATAATAAAGCCCATTAAACATCCAAAACAGAATATATAATAGCATGGAACAATAAAAAAGTATAGATACATTGGAGACGTATCAAACATCCCAAAGCTTAATTCCTGCTCGTCCTCGAGTAGGTAAATGATAAAAATAGAATTTTTGATGTGGAATGCTAACCAACATAATTCTGAATGTAATTTTCTTTATTGTGGCATGAATGTTCAGATCCGAAAGATTCAAGATAAAAGTTTATATTGACATAAGAATAATAATACTTCAAGCATACTAACAAAGCAATCATGTCTTCTCAAAATAACATGGCCAAAGAAAGTTCATCCCTACAAAATCATATAGCTTGGCTATGATCTATCTTCGTCACACAAAATACTCAAATCATGCACAACCCCGGTTTCAGCCAAGCAATTGTTTCATACTTAATTGTTTTTCAAACTCTTTCAAGTTTCACGCAATACATGAGCGTGTGCCATGGATATAGCATTATAGGGAATAGAGTGGTGGTTGTGGAGAAGACAAAAGAGGAAGATGGTCTCACATTGACTAGGCGTATCAATGGGCTATGGAGATGCCCATCAATAGATATCAATGTGAGTGAGTAGGGATTGCCATGCAACAGATGCACTAGAGCTATAAATGTATGAAAGCTCAACAAAAGAAACTAAGTGGGTGTGCATCCAACATGCTTGGTCACGAAGACCTAGGGAATTTGAGGAAGCCCATCGTTGGAATATACAAGCCAAGTCCTATAATGAAAATTCCCACTAGTATATGAAAGTGACTAAACAAGAGACTCTCCATCATGAAGATCATGGTGCTACTTTGAAGCACAAGTGTCGAAAAATATAGTAGCATTGTCCCTTTTTTTCTTTTTTTTCTTTTTTTGGGCCTTTCTTTTTTTCTTTGGCCTTTGTTCTTCTTTTTTTCATTGGGACAATGCTCTAATAATGATGATCATCACACTTCTATTGATTTACAACTCGATACTAGAACAAAGTATGACTCTGTATGAATGCCTCCGGCGGTGTACCGGGATGTGCAATGAATCAAGAGTGGCATGTATGAAAAATTACGCATGGTGGCCTAGCCACAAATACGATGTCAACTACATGATCATGCATTGCAATATGACAATGATGAAGTGTGTCATAGTAAACAAAACGGTGGAAAGTTGCATGGTAATATATCTCGGAATGGCTATGGAAATACCATGATAGGTAGGTATGGTGGCTGTTTTGAGGAAGGTATAAGGTGGGTGTATGGTACTGATACGTCTCCAATGTATCTATAATTTTTGATTGTTCCATGCCATTATATTATCCTTCTAGGATGTCTTATGGGATTTATTATACACTTTTATATGATTTTTGGGACTAACCTATTAACCCAGAGCCCAGTGCCAGTTTATGTTTTTCTCCTGTTTTAGGGTTTTACAGAAAAGTAAAATCAAACGGAGTCCAATTGGCGAGCCAATTTTTGACGATTTTTTCTGGACCAAAAGAAGCCCCCAAAGCAAAAGAGTTGAGCCAGGAGAGCCACGGGCTGCCCTCGAGGGTGGGGGCCACACCCTAGGCAGGGGGCACGCCCCCTATCTCGAGGACGGCCCGTAGCTCCCCTTTACTTGGCCCCTACTCCAAAAATTCCTATAAATACTGAAACCTTCAGAAATTAAACTAGATCGAGAGTTCCGCCGCCGAAAGCCTCTGTAGCCACCGAAAACCAATCTAGACCCCGTTCCGGCACCCTGCCGGAGGGAGGAACCCTCACCGGTGGCCATCTTCATCATCCCGGCGCTCTACATGACGAGGAGGGAGTAGTCCACCCTCGGGGCTGAGGGTATGTATCAGTAGCTATGTGTTTGATCTCTCTCTCTCGTGTTCTTGAGATGTCATGATCTTGATGTATCGCGAGCTTTGCTATTCTAGTTGGATCTTCTTCTCCCCCTCTACTCTCTTGTAATGGATTGAGTTTTCCCTTTGAAGTTATCTTATCGGATTGAGTCTTTAAGGATTTGAGAACACTTGATGTATGTCTTGCACGTGTTTATCTATGGTGACAATGGGATATCATGTGATCTACTTGATGTATGTTTTGGTGATCAACTTGCGGGTTCCGTGACTTTGGGAATCTATGCATAGGGGTTGGCACACGTTTTCGTCTTGACTTTCCGGTGGAAACTTTGGGGCACTCTTTGAAGTTCTATGTGTTGGTTGAATAGATGTTTCTGAGATTGTGTGATGCATATCGTATAATCATGCCCACGGATACTTGAGGTGACATTGGAGTATCTAGGTGACATTAGGGTTTTGATTGATTTGTGTCTTAAGGTGTTATTCTAGTACGAACTCTATGATAGATTGAATGTTACTACGGAATCTTGAATAGATCGATTAGAAAGAATACTTTGAGGTGGTTTCGTACCCTACCATAATCTCTTCGTTTGTTCTCCGCTATTAGTTACTTTGGAGTGACTCTTTGTTGCATGTTGAGGGCTAGTAATATGGTCCAATTATGCTATCCTTGTTGAGAGAACTTGCACAAGCGAAAGTATGAACCCTAGGCCTTGCCTACTATCATCGCAACACCGTTTATGCTCACGTTTACCACTTTCTCCCTTGGTGTTTTATATATTCTTATTACAAAAACCTATATCTACCATCCATATTGCACTTGTATCACCATCTCTTCGCCGAACTAGTGCACCTATACAATTTACCATTGTATTGGGTGTGTTAGGGACAAAAGAGACTCTTTGTTATTTGGTTGCAGGGTTGTTTGAGAGAGACCATCTTCATCCTACACCTCCCACGGATTGATAAACCTTAGGTCATCCATTTGAGGGAAATTTGCTACTGTCCTACAAACCTCTGCACTTGGAGGCCCAATAACGTCTACAAGAAGAAGGGTGCGTAGTAGACATCAAGCTCTTTTCTGGCACCGTTGCCGGGGAGGTGAGTGCTTGAAGGTATATCTTTAGATCTTGCAATCGAATCTTTTTGTTTCTTGTATTATCACTAGTTTCGTTTATAAAAGAAAACTACAAAAAAATGGAATTAAGGTTACATCATAAGCTTCATCTTTTTAATATCTTTCGTGAAAATGATGGAAAGGAAAATTGTGCTCAAGTACTAGAAGAACAATTACATAGAATGCTTGGCACTAAAGGCTTGAATGATGAGCATGCCTGCAATAATGTTAGTGTGAATCCTTTGAATATCCATAGTACTAATGATGATTGCACTAGTCATGACGAAAATATCTCTTATAAGCATGTTGATTTTTGTGGAGTGCATAGAGTTTGCAAGTACATACCAAATAGGGAAGATATATTTTGCAAGAGGCATACACATTTAGAAACTAAATGGTTGCTACAGAGGCTAGATGATTTTGCTAAAAATTTAAAATATCTTTGCCATGCTTGTGAACTTTGCAATGAATGTGATCATTTAAATCCCCAATGTGAATTGTTTCATGATCGAATCGTGTCCAAAAATTGCGATGACTTGATTTCTCTTACACATCATAATGAACTTAGTTTGCTTATGGGTTATGAAGAAATGAAACATTTAACTAAGGATCTTCCAGAATTTGTTCTTGATAAAGTTCTTGATTTTGATCTGGAGGAAATTTATATGTATTGTGCTATGAATTTTATTGAAAATCCTTATATTGCCAATTACCTTGAGTTAAGAAAACAAATAGGAGATGAAGAGAATACTAATGAAAGGGAAGAGATTTCCCAATATCCTCCTATTATTTCTTATGATGAATCAGGTAACGAGGAGGAGCCTCCCATTCTACCAATCTCATTAATAAGGAGCTCCAAAAAGAAGATTAAACTCATACTTAATGTGAAGAAGAACAAGAAAATACGGAGAAGCAAAGAGAAAAAGGTATCCCTTCCACATGATGTTGCTTCTATTACTCATCGTGATGATGATAATTGCTATACTATCGGTGCTATCCACACTATTAATGATGAGAGTGATTATGCCTATGATATGAAAATGCCCAAGATTGGGGATGCTATGTTTGATGAGAATGATATATTTGAGAATTTATTTGCTGCAATTAATGTTTGTACGAAGCTTGGGGATGCTACGCTTGATGAAGATGATATTTTTAGCCTCCCAAGTCTTGATATGCAAGTCTATTATGATGAAAGCATGCCTCCTATTTATGATGATTATTGTGATGCCACTTATGCTATAAAAAGTAGTGATGACTATACCGATAAAACTTGTCATGATTATGATTACCCTTTCTCTGAACATTACTCTTTTAATGTGGAAACAATCTATAGTATTCAAGTCTCTTATGATACTCCCACTATTCCGAATGAGAAGAATTTTGCTTATGTGAAGAGTAGTAAAATTTCTATGCAAGTAGATCATGAAAAGAATGCTTTATGTGCTGGTTATATTGTTGATTAATTCATGATGCTACTGAAAATTATTATGAGAGAGGATCATATGCTTGTAAGAATTGCAATAATATCAAGTTTCCTCTCTATGTGCTTAAAGTTTTGAAGTTATGCTTGTTTTCCCTTCCTATGCTAGTTGATTATCATTACCATAAGTTGTTTGCTTACAAAATCCCTATGCATAGGAAGTGGGTTAGACTTAAATGTGCTATTCATATGCTTCATGATGCTCCCGTTATGTTTCAATTCTTATCTTTTATGTGAGCATCATTGTGCCTAGCTAGGGGCGTTAAACGATAACGCTTGTTGGGAGGCAACCCAACTTTATATTTTTTGTTTTTCTTGCTGTTAGGGAATAAATATTGCATCTAGCCTCTGATTATATGTAGTTTCTTGTTTTGTTTAGTGTTTGTGCCAAGTAGAACCTTTGGGAAGACTTATACGATCTTGCTGTGAAAAACAAAATCGTTAGCGCTGGCTAAAGTGGTCGGCAGATTTTACTGGAGCATGATATTTAGTTGATTCTTTCTGCAGGCGATTGGTAGAGAAATTCCTCAAATTTAACAATTTAGTTTGTATTTTTTGGAGTTCCATAAGTAGGCGAACCCTGCATATTACTACAGACTGTTTTGTCTTTGACAGATTCTGTTTTTCGTGTGTAGTTTGCTTATTCCGATGCATCTATGAGTAGTATTGGAGGATATGAACCATAGAGAAGTTGGAGTACAGTTGGTTTAACACCAATATAAACAAAGAATGAATTTATTGCTGTACCTTTGAGTAGTAGTTTGCTTTCTTATACTAACGGAGCTCACAAGATTTTTGTCTAAGTTTTGTGCTGTGAAGTTTTCAAGTTTTGAGTATTGCTTTGATGGACTACGGAACAAAGAGTAGCAAAGGCATAAGCTTGGGGATGCCCATGGCACCCCAAGTAAATTCAAGATAATCAAAAGCCTAAGCTTGGGGATGCCCCGGGAAGGCATCCCCTCTTTCGTCTTCATCCATCGGTAACTATACTTGGAGCTATATTTTTATTTGCAACATGATATGTGTTTTGCTTGGAGCGTCAATTTATTTTAGTTTGTTTTGCTTGCTGTTTGAATAATATACCAAGATCTGAAATTCTTAAATGTTAGAGAGAATTCACATAGTTACATAATTATTCAACTTCTCATTGATCTTCCCTTATATCTTTCGGAGTAGTTTGTTATTGCTCTAGTGCTTCACTTATATCTTTTAGAGCACGACGGTGGTTTTATTTCGAAGAAATAGATGAACTCTCATGCTTCACTTATATCCTTTTGAGAGTCTATTAAAACAGCATGGTAATGTGTTTAGGCTAAAGAAACTAGTCTTCACATGATAGACATCCAATGT
>LR738709.1:525355036-525465987 GCA_902687465.1 Secale cereale | reverse complement strand
TGAATTAAGGTTACATCATATGCTTCATCTTTTCAATATCTTTCGCGAAAATGATGGAAAGGAAAATTGTGCTCAAGTACTAGATGAAGAATTACATAGAATGCTTGGCACTAAAGGCTTGAATGATGAGCATGCTTGCAATATTGTTACTGTGAATCCTTTGAATATCCATAGTACTAATGATGATTGCACTAGTCATGACGAAAATATCTCTTATAAGCATGTTGATTTTTGTGGAGTGCATAGAGTTTGCAAGTACATACCAAATAGGGAAGATAGATTTTGCAAGAGGCATAAGTATTTAGAAACTAAATGGTTGCTACAGAGGCTAGATGATTGTGCTGAAAATTTTAAATGTCTTTGCCATGCTTGTGAACTTTGCAATGAACATGATCATTTAAATCCCCAATGTGAATTGTTTCATGATCGAATCGTGTCCAAAAATTGTGATGACTTGATTTCTCTTGCACATCATAATGAACTTAGTTTGCTTGTTGGTTATGAAGAAATGAAACGTTTAACTAAGGATCTTCCAGAATTTGTTCTTGATAAAGTTCTTGATTTTGATCTGGAGGAAATTTATATGTATTGTGCTATGAATTGTATTGAAAATCCTTATATTGCCAATTACCTTGAATCAAGAAAACAAATAGGAGATGAAGAGAATACTAATGAAAGGGAAGAGATTTCCCAATATCCTCCTATTATTTCTTATGATGAATCAGGTAACGAGGAGGAGCCTCCCATTCTACCAATCTCATTAATAAGGAGCTCCAAAAAGAAGATTAAACCCATACTTAATGTGAAGAAGAAAAAGAAAAGATGGAGAAGCAAAGACAAAAAGGTATCCCTTCCACATGATGTTGCTTCTATTACTCATCGTGATGATGATAATTGCTATACTATCGGTGCTATCCAAACTATTAATGATGAGAGTGATTATGCCTATGATATGAAAAGTCCCAAGATTGGGATGCTATGTTTGATGAGAATGATATATTTGAGAATTTATTTTCTGCAATTAATGTTTGTACCAATCTTGGGGATGCTATGCTTGATGAAGATGATATTTTTAGCCTCCCAAGTCTTGATATGCAAGTCTATTATGATGAAAGCATGCCTCCTATTTATGATGATTATTGTGATGCCACTTATGCTATAAAAAGTAGTGATGATTATACCGATAAAACTTGTCATGATTATGATTACCCTTTCTCTGAACATTACTCTTTTAATGTGGAAACAATCTATAGTATTCAAGTCTCTTATGATACTCCCACTATTCCAAAGAGAAGAATTTTGCTAAAGTGAAGAGTAGTAAAATTTCTATGCAAGTAGATCATGAAAAGAATGCTTTATGTGCTGGTTATATTTTTGAATTAATTCATGATGCTACTGAAAATTATTATGAGATAGGATCATATGCTTGTAAGAATTGCAATAATATCAACTTTTCTCTCTATGTGCTTAAAGTTTTGAAGTTATGCTTGTTTTCCCTTCCTATGCTAGTAGATTATCGCTACGATAAGTTGTTTGCTTACAAAATACCTATGCATAGGAAGTGGGTTAGACTTAAATGTGCTATTCATATGCTTCATGATGCTCCCGTTATGTTTCAATTCTTATCTTTTATGTGAGCATCATTGTGCCTAGCTAGGGGCGTTAAACGATAGCGCTTCTTGGGAGGCAACCCAACTTTATATTTTTTGTTTTTCTTGATGTTAGGGAATAAATATTGCATCTAGCCTCTGATTATATGTGGTTTCACATTTTTTTTAGTGTTTGTGCCAAGTAGAACCTTTGGGAAGACTTGTGTGAAGTTTATACGATCTTGCTGTGAAAAACAGAATCGTTAGCGCTCGCTAAAGTGGTCGGCAGATTTTACTGGAGCAAGATATTTAGTTGATTATTTTTTCAGAAGATTGGTAGACAAATTCCGCAAATTTATCAATTTAATTTGAATTTTTTGGAGTTCCATAACTAGGCGAACCCTGCAGATTACTACAGACTGTTTTGTCTTTGACAAATTCTGTTTTTCGTGTGTTGTTTGCTTATTCCGATGCATCTATGAGTAGTATTGGAGGATATGAACCATAGAGAAGTTGGAGTACAGTAGGTTTAAAACCAATATAAACAAAGAATTAATTCATTGCTGTACCTTTGAGTAGTAGTTTGTTGTCTTATACTAACGGAGCTCACGAGATTTTTGTCTAAGTTTTGTGTTGTGAAGTTTTCAAGTTTTGAGTATTGCTTTGATGGACTACGGAACAAAGAATAGCAAAGACATAAGCTTGGGGATGCCCATGGCACCCCAAGTAAATTCAAGATAATCAAAAGCCTAAGCTCGGGGATGCCCCGGGAAGGCATCCCCTCTTTCGTCTTCATCCATCGGTAACTATAATTGGAGCTATATTTTTATTCGCAACATGATATGTGTTTTGCTTGGAGCGTCAATTTATTTTAGTTTGTTTTGCTTGCTATTTGAATAATATAAAAAGATCTTAAATTTTTAAATGTTAGAGAGAATTCACATAGTTACATAATTATTCAACTTCTCATTGATCTTCCCTTATATCTTCCAGAGTAGTTTGTTATTGCTCTAGTGCTTCACTTATATCTTTTAGAGCACGGCGGTGGTTTTATTTCGAAGAAATAGATGAACTCTCATGCTTCACTTATGTCCTTTTGAGAGTCTATTAAAACAGCATGGTAATGTGTTTAGGCTAAAGAAACTAGTCTTCACATGATAGACATCCAATGTCAATGTAGTAAAAAAAATTTCACACCAAGTGCATTGAATAGAATGAGATGTTGGATGCTTAATAATTGTTTTGAGATATGAGGATAGTGATATCAGAGTCATGCTAGTGGAGTTATTATGAAACTGAGAAATACTTGTGTTAAGGTTAGTGATTCCCTTAGCATGGACGTATGGTGAACCGTTGTGTGACTAAGTTAAAGCATGAGGTATTTGTAAAGCGTCAACCTTTGTGTAGAGGTCGGGGGCGCGCGATGGTTAACTCCTACCAACCTCCCCCCTAGGAGCATGCGTTGATTGCTTTGTTTTGATGACTCATAGATTTTTGCAATAAGTATATGAGTTCTTATGACTAATGTTGAGTCCATGGATTATACGCACTCTCACCCTTCTACCATTGCTAGCCTCTCTTGTACCACACAACTTTCGCCGGTGCCATAAACCCACTATATATCCTTCCTCAAAACAGCCACCATATTGTTCCTCAAAACAGCCACCATACCTACCTATGATGGCATTTCCATAGCCATTTCGAGATATATTGCCATGCAACTTTCCACCGTTCCGTTAATATGACACGCATCATATTGTCATATTGCCATTGCATGATCATGTAGTTGACATCATACTTGTGGCAAGGCCACCATGCATAATTTTTATACATGTCACTCTTGTTTCATTGCACATACCGGTACACCGCCGGAGGCATTCATATAGAGTCATACTTTGTTGTTGTAGTATCGAGTTGTAATGAAAGTGTGATGATCATCATTATTAGAGCATTGTCCCATGGGAGGAAAGGCTAAATCTATAAAGCCCCTCCGCAAAAAAAAAAGAAAAATAAGAAGAAAAAAGGGCCAAAGAAAAAAAAGGGCAAAAAAAAGAGAAAAAAAAAGAAAATAAAAAGAAAAAAAGGGACAATTGCTACTATCTTTTTCCACACTTGTGCTTCAAAGTAGCACCATGTTCTTCATTGTAGAGAGTCTCATGCTTAGTCACTTTCATATACTAGTGGGATTTTTCATTATAGAACTTGGCTTATATATTCCAACAATGGGCTTCCTCAAATGCTCTAGGTCTTCGTAAGCAAGCAAGTTGGATGCACACCCACTAGTTTCTTTTGTTGAGCTTTCATTCATATTTAGCTCTAGTGCATCCGTTGCATGGCAATCCCTACTCACTCACATTGATGTCTATTAATGGGCATCTCCATAGCCCGTTGATACGCCTAGTCGATGTGAGACTATCTCCCTCCTTTTTGTCTTCTCCACAACCACCTCTATTCCACCCATAGTGCTATGTCCATGGCTCACGCTCATGTATTGCGTGAAAGTTGAAAGGTTTGAAAAGATAGAGTATGAAAACAAGTGCTTGGCTGATATCAGGGTTGTGCATGATATGAATATTTTTTTTGATAACGAGGGAGCATAGCCAACACTATATGATTTTGTAGGGATACATTTCTTTAGCCATAGTATTTTGAGAAGACATGATTGCTTTGTTAGTATTGCTTGAAGTATTGTTATTTCTTATGTCAATACAGACTTTTATCTTGAATCTTTCAGATCTGAACATTCATGCCACAATTAAGAGAATTACATTGAAAAATTATATTGCTTAGCATTCCACATCGAAAATTCTTTCTTTATCATTTACCTACTCGAGGACGAGCAGGAATTAAGCTTGGGGATGCTGATACGTCTCCAACGTATCTATAATTTTTGATTGTTCCATGCTATTATATTATCCTTCTAGGATGTCTTATGGGCTCTATTATACACTTCTATATGATTTTTGGGACTAACCTATTAACCCAGAGCCCAGTGCCAGTTTATGTTTTTCTCCTATTTTAGGGTTTTACAGAAAAGGAAAATCAAACGGAGCCCAATTGACGAGCCAATTTTTGACGATTTTTTCTGGACCAAAAGAAGCCCCCGAAGCAAAATAGTTGAGCCAGGAGAGCCACGGGCTGCCCTCGAGGGTGGGGGCCACGCCCTAGACAGGGGGGCGCGCCCCCTATCTCGAGGACGGCCCGTAGCTCCCCTTTACTTAGCCCCGACTCCAAAAATTCCTATAAATACTGAAACCTTCGGAAATTAACCTAGATCGAGAGTTCCGCCGCCGAAAGCCTCTATAACCACCGAAAACCAATCTAGACCCCGTTCTGGCACCCTGCCGAAGGGGGGAACCCTCACCGGTGGCCATCTTCATCATCCCGGCGCTCTCCATGACGACGAGGGAGTAGTCCACCCTCGGGGCTGAGGGTATGTATCAGTAGCTATGTGTTTGATCTCTCTTTCTCTCTCTCTCGTGTTCTTGAGATGGCACGATAGTGATGTATCGCGAGCTTTGCTATTCTAGTTGGATATTCTTCTCCCCCTCTACTCTCTTGTAATGGATTGAGTTTTCCCTTTGAAGTTATCTTATCGGATTGAGTCTTTAACGATTTGAGAACACTTGATGTATGTCTTGCACGTGTTTATCTGTGGTGACAATGGGATATCATGTGATCTACTTGATGTATGTTTTGGTGATCAACTAGCGGGTTCCGTGACCTTGGGAATCTATGCATAGGGGTTGGCACACGTTTTCGTCTTGACTTTCTAGTAGAAACTTTGGGGCACTCTTTGAAGTTCTATGTATTGGTTGAATAGATGTTTTTGAGATTGTGTGATGCATATCGTATAATCATGCCCACGGATACATGAGGTGACATTGGAGTATCTAGGTGACATTAGGGTTTTGATTGATTTGTGTCTTAAGGTGTTATTCTAGTACGAACTCTATGATAGATTGAACGTTACTACGGACTCTTGAATAGATCGATCAGAAAGAATATCACCATCCTCATATCTCAAAACAATCATCAAGTGTCAAACTTCTCATAGTATTCAATGCACTTTATATGAAAGTTTTTACTATACCTGTTTCGGATGCCTATCATATTACGACTAGTTTTATAACCAAAGCACATTACCATGCTGTTCTAAGATACTCTCAAAAATATATAAGTGAAGCATGAGAGATCAATAATTTCTACAAAATAAAACCACCACCGCGCTCTAAAAGATATAAGTGAAGCACTAGAGCAAAACTATCTAGCTCAAAAGATATAAGTGAAGCACATAGAGTATTCTAATAAATTCCAAATCACGTGTATCTCTCTCAAAAGGTGTGTCCAGCAAGGATGATTGTGGTAAACTAAAAAGCAAAGACTCAAATCATACATGACGCTCCAAGCAAAACACATATCATGTGGTGAATAAAAATATAGTCTCAAGTAAAGTTACCGATAGACGAAGACGAAAGAGGGGATGCCTTCCCGGGGCATCCGCAAGCTTAGGCTCTTGGTTGTCTTTGAATTTTACCTTGGGGTGCCTTGGGCATACCCAAGCTTAGTCTCTTGCCACTCTTTGTTCCATAGTCCATCAAATCCATACTCAAAACTTGAAAACTTCACAACACAAAACTTAGCCAAAAATCTCATGAGATCCATTAGTATAAGAAAACAAACCACCACTCAAAGGTACTTTAATGAACTCATTATTTGTTTATATTGGTGTTAAACCTACTGTATTCCAACTTCTCTATGATTCATACCCCCCGATACTACTCATAAATTCATCAAAATAAGCAAACAACACACGAAAAACATAATCTGTCAAAAACAGAACAGTCAGTAGCAATCTGTAACTTTCGAATACTTCTGTAACTCTACAAAAATTGAAAGAAATTGGTGGACGTGAGGAATTTGTCTATTAATCATCTGCAAAAAGAATCAACTAAAAAACACTCTCCAGTAAAAAATGGTAGCTAATCTCGTGAGGGCTAAAGTTTTTGTTTTTTACAACATGATCGCATAAACTTCACACAAGTCTTCCCAAAGGTTCTACTTGGCACAAACACTAATTAAAACATAAAACCACATCTAAACAGAAGCTAGATGCAATATTTATTCCTAAACAGAAGCACAAACAAAGAAAATAAAATTGGGTTGCCTCCCAACAAGCGCTATCGTTTAATGCACCTAGCTAGGCATGATACAAGAATAGATCTAGGTATTGCCATCTTTGGTAGGCAATCCATAAGTGGCTCTCATAATAGATTCATAAGGTAATTTGATTTTCTTTCTAGGAAAGTGTTCCATGCCTTTCCTTAACAGAAATTGGAATCTAATACTTTCTTCCTTCATATCAATAATTGCACCAATCGTTCTAAGGAAAGGTCTAACAAGAATAATAGTACATGTAGGATTGCAATCTATATCAAGAACGATGAAATCTACGGGCACATAATTCCTATTTGCAACAATAAGAACATTATTAATCCTTCCCATAGGTTTCTTAATAGTAGAATCCGCAAGATGCAAATTTAAAGAACAATCATCAAGTTCATGGAAACCTAACATATCACACAAAAGTTTTTGGAATTGTGGAAACACTTGCACCCAGATCACACAAAGCAAAGCATTCATGATCTTTAATATTATTTTTAATAGTAGGTTCCCACTCATCATAAATCTTTCTAGGGATAGAAACTTCTAATTCAAGTTTTTCTTCATAAGATTGCATTAAAGCATCAACTATGTGTTTGGTAAAAGCTTTATTTTGACTATAAGCATAAGGAGAATTTAGCACGGATTGCATCAAGGAAATACAATCTATTAAAGAGCAATCATTATAATTAAATCCCTTGAAATCCAATATAGTGGGTTCATTGTTGTGTAAAGTTTTGACCTCTTCAATCCCACTTTTAACAATTTTAGCATCAAGATCTAAAAACTCCGAATCATTGTGACGCCTTTTAACTAAAGTAGACTCATCTCGAGTCCCATCTTTATCAAGATTCATAACAGAAAACAAGGGTTTAATAGGAGATACATCAATCACTTTTATATCTTCATCTTTATTATCATGAAAACTGGAAGAACACGCTTTCATAAAGCAATCTCTTTTAGCACGCATCCTAGCGGTTCTTTCTTTGCACTCATCAATGGAAATTCTCATGGCTTTGAGAGACTCATTGATATCATGCTTAGGTGGAATAAATCTAAGTTTCAAAGAATCAACATCAAGAGAAATTCTATCCACGTTCCTAGCCAATTCATCAATCTTAAGCAATTTTTCTTCAAGCAAAACATTGAAATTCTTTTGCGAATTCATAAATTCTTTAACACTAGTTTCAAAATCAGAGGGCATCTTATTAAAATTTCCATAAGAGTTGTTGTAGGGATTGCCATAATTATTAGAGGAATTACTAGGAAAAGGCCTAGAATTAAAGTTTGCTCTATAAGCATTGTTACCAAAATTATTCCTACCAACAAAATTCACATCCAAAGATTCATTATTATTCTCAATCAACGTGGACAAATGCATATCATTAGGATCAGAAGAAGCACTCTTAGTAGCAAATAATTTCATAAGTTCATCCATCTTTCCACTCAAAACACTAATCTCTTCAATAGCATGTACTTTTTTACTAGTAGATCTTTCGATGTGCCATTGAGAGTAGTTAACCATAATATTATCTAGGAGTTTGGTAGCTTCTCTTAGGGTGATTTCCATGAAAGTGCCCCCCCGCGGCCGAATCTAAAAGATTTCTAGAAGCAAAATTCAAGCCAGCATAAAAGTTTTATATAATCATCCATAAGTTCAAACCATGTGTAGGGCAATTACGTATCATTTATTTCATTCTCTCCCAATCTTGTGCAACATGCTCATGATCTAGTTGCTTAAAATTCATGATATCGTTTCTAAGAGAGATAATCTTAGCGGGAGGAACATACTAGAGATAAAGGCATCTTTGCACTTATTCCATGAATCAATACTATTTCCAGGCGAAGAAGAGAACCAAGTTTTAGCACGATCTCTAAGCGAAAACGGGAGTAGCTTTAATTTAACAATATCATTATTCGTATCCCTCTTCTTTTGCATACCGCACAAATCAACAAAGTTGTTTAGATGGGTAGCGGCATCTTCACTAGGAAGGCTAGAAAATTGATCTTTCGTGACAAGATTCAATAGAGAAACATTGATTTCACAAGATTCAGCATCGGTAATAGGAGCAATCGGAGTGCTAATAAAATGATTATTGTTGGTATTGGAGAAGTCACACAATTTGGTATTGTCTTGAGCCATAGTGACAAACAAGCAATCCAACACACAAGCAAACAAGAAACAAGCGAAAAAGAGGCGAACGGAAGAAGGAGGGCGAATAAAACGGCAAAGGTGAAGTGGGGGAGAGGAAAACGAGAGGCAAATAATGTAATGCGAGGGATAAGGGTTTGTGATAGGTACTTGGTATATGACTTTTGCGTAGATCTCCCCGGCAATGGCGCCAGAAATTCTTCTTGCTACTTCTCGAGCTTGCGTTGTATTCCCTCAAAGAGGAAAGGGTGATACATCATAGTAGCGTAAGTATTTCCCTCAGTTTTTGAGAACCAAGGTATCAATCTAGTAGGAGACCACGCGCGAGTCCCTCGCACCTGCACAAACAAATAAGAACCTCGCAGCCAACGCGATAAAAGGGGTTGTCAATCCCTTCTCGGTCACTTACGAGAGTGAGATCTGATAGATATGATAAGATAATATTTTTGGTATAGATTGAAAGTAAAGATTGCAAAACAAAGTAAAGTAAACAGTAGACAGAAGATTAATATGATGAAGACAGACCTGGGGGCCATAGGTTTCACTAGTGGCTTCTCTCATGATAGCAGAATTCTACGATGGGTGAACAAATTACTGTCGAACAATTGATAGAAGAGCGCATAGTTATGAGAATATCTAGGCATGATCATTGTATATAGGCATCACGTCCGTGACAAGTAGACCAAAACAATTCTGCATCTACTACTATTACTCCACACATCGACCGCTATCCAGCATGCATCTAGAGTATTAACTTCATAAGAACAGAGTAACACCTTAAGCAAGATGACCTGATGTAGAGGGACAAAATCATGCAATATGATATAAACCCCATCGTTTTATCCTCGATGGCAACAATACAATATGTGCCTTGCTGCCCCTGCTGTCACTGGGAAAGGACACCGCAGGATTGAACCCAAAGCCAAGCACTTCTCCCATTGCAAGAACTATAGATCTAGTAGGCCAAACCAAACCGATAATTCGAAGAGACTTGCAAGGATATTTAAATCATGCATAAAAGATTTCAGAAAAGAATCCAATATTGTTCATAGATAATCTTGATCATAAACCCACAATTCATCGGATCTCAACTAACACGTCACAAAAAGATTACATCAAATAGATCTCCTCGAAGATTGAGGAGAACTTTGTATTGAGAACCAAAGAGAGAGAAGAAGCCATCTAGCTAATAACTATGGACCCAAAGGTCTGTGGTAAAACTGCCCACAACTCATCAAAGAGGATATGGTGTTGATGTAGAAGCCCTCCGTGATTGATCCCCCTCCGATGGAGCTCCAGAACAGGCCCCAAGATGGGATCTCACGGGTACAGAAGGTTGTGGCGCTGGAATTAGGGTTTCGACCGTCTCCCTCATGTTTTCAAGGTATGAGAGTATATATAGGCTGAAGAGGCACGTCAGGGGAGCTATAGGGGGCCCACGAGGGTGGGGTCACGCCTACCCCCTGGGCGCCCCCTGCCCTCATGGCCGCCTCTCTCGCTTCCAGGCATGTACTCCAAGTCTTCTGTGTTTATATCGTTCCAAAAATAACTCTCCCGAAGGTTTCATTCCGTTTGGACTCCGTTTGATATTCCTTTTCTGCGAAACACTAAAATAGGTAAAAAACAACAATCTGTACTGGGCCTTGGGTTAGTAGGTTAGTTCCAAAAATATATAAAAGTGTATAATAAAGCCCATTAAACATCCAAAACAGAATATATAATAGCATGGAACAACCAAAAATTATAGATATGTTGGAGACGTATCAGCGTGATGACCACAATCTCCTTCATGAATCTCTCGTAGAATTTCATGGCCCTCATCAGGAGAAATGCAACGTTGAAACACCCCTGTGACACTGCATCGGTGCAACTCACCATTGACTATAGTCATCGACTTAGATCACCGGGTTATCTGCCTGGCCAGAGTTTCATCCTCAGGTAACTCGCCCCGGGTCATATAAGTCAAATATGGCACTGTCCAATCAGGAATAATATGAAGAGCCGCCACCAATTGTGCCTCCAGGTCAGGGATAGCAAGATCCTCCTCTGTAGTCAATTTAACCGAAGGGTTATTCAAACCATCAAGGAAAACATTGGGCGGCACCGGCTTATGCTGAGAGCCGAGCCGGCTTAATGCATCAGCCGCCTCATTTTTCCTACAATCAACATGTTCCACGTGATAACCCTTGAAATGACCAGCAATTACATCAACCGCCTAGCGAGAAGCCGCCATGAGCGGGTCTTTGGAATCCCAAGTTCCCGAGACTTGCTGAGCCACCAAGTCTGAGTCGCCGAAACACCTCACCCAGCTTATATTCATCTCCTTAGCCATCTGAAGACCATGGAGCAAGGCCTCATACTCAGCTGCATTGTTAGTACAAGGGAACATCAGTCTTAAAACATAGCAGAACTTATCACCTCGTGGGTAAGTCAAAATAACTCCAACCCCGGAGCCTTCCAACTGCCTGGATCCATCAAAATGAATAGTCCAATATGTGTTATCAGGCTTTTCCTCAGGTATCTACAGCTCTGTCCAGTCATTGATAAAATCCACAAGTGCTTGAGACTTGATAGCTGTCTGAGGCACATACTTCAAACCATGGGGTCCAAGCTCAATGGCCCACTTGGCCACCCGGCCTGTGGCTTCTCTGTTTTAAATAATATCCCCTAAGGGGGCAGAACTGACCACAGTGATGGGATGACCAAGGAAATATTGCTTCAACTTGAGACTAGCCATGAATACTCCATAGACCAACTTCTACCAATGTGGGTATCTTCGCTTAGATTCAATGAGGACCTCATTGACATAATAAACCGACCGCTGAACTAGATACTCCTTGCCTGATTCCTTTCTTTCCACAACCACTGCTATACTGACGACATGACTGTTAACATCCACATATAACAGTAAAGGCTCCTTGTCAACAGGAGCTACAAGAACCGGCGGCTCAGCCAACTGCTTCTTAAGTGCCTCAAACGCCTGATTGGCAACATCACTCCAGACAAAGTGGTCTGTTTTCTTCATCATCTGGTACAAAGGGATAGCCTTCTCTCTGAGGCGGCTGATAAACCGGCTTAAAGCCGCAATACGGCCCGCCAAACGCCGAACATCGTTAATACACGCCGGTTTAGCCAAGGAAGTGATAGCCTTGATCTTTTCCGGGTTAGCCTCAATGCCTCTCTCAGAAACCAAAAAGCCCAATAGTTTACCAGTCGGAACACCAAAAACACAGTTGGCCGGGTTAAGCATCATTTTGTAGACCCGGAGATTGTAAAAGGTCTCCTTCAAATCATATAGAAAGGTCTCTTTCTTCCTTGACTTCACAACTATATCATCCACATAGATATGAACATTGCGCCCAATTTGATCATGGAGACAATTCTGAACACAGCGCTGATACGTCGCATGGGCACTCTTGAGCCTAAAAGGCATAGATACATAGCATAAGGCTCCAAAAGGAGTGATAAAAGTTGTCTTCTCTTGATCCTTAACTGCCATCTTGATCTAATGATAACATGTGTAAGCATCCAAAAAACTCAAACGGTCACAACCCGCCGTAGCATCAATAATTTGATCAATACGAGGGAGAGCAAAAGGATCACCCGGACAAGCCTTATTAAGATCTGTGTAATCCGCACACATACACCAACTGCCATTTTTCTTAAGCACCATCACCGGGTTAGCCAACCACTCAGGATGAAAGACATCAACAATGAACCCAGCCGCCAAGAGCCAGGCCACTTCTTCTCCAATGGCCTTGCGCCTCTCTTCATTAAAAGGATGAAGGAACTGCCTGACCGGTTTGAACTTTTGATCAATATTGAGAGTGTGCTCAACGAGTTCCCTCGGTACACCTGGCATGTCCGAAGGCTTCCATGCAAAGATGTCCCGATTCTCACGGATGAACTCGATGAGCGCGCTTTCCTATTTCGGATTCAGGTTAGCAATGATAGTGAACTGTTGGGATGAATCGCCAGGAACAAAATCAACCTGCTTAGTGTCATCTACAGACTTAAACTTCATCAAAGGGTCATGCTCTGTGGTTGGCTTCTTCAAGGGGGTCATATCCGCCGAGTCGACATATTTTTTATAGAATTTCAATTCCTCCATTGCGCAAACAGATTCAGTGTAAGCAGTATCACCCCCTTGACACTCCAAAGCTATCTTCCTATCGCCATGCACTGTGATGGTGCCTTTATGACCCCGCATCTTAAGCTGCAAATAAACATAACAAGGTCGAGCCATAAGCGTAAGCCGGTCTTCCAAACAAAGCGTGACAAGGACTCTTGATCTTGGCCACCTCAAAGGTCAATTTTTAGCCCTGTAATCCTATTCATCACCAAAAGGCACTTCCAATGGTATCTTACCCACTGGATATGCCGACTTGCCAGGCACTACCCCGTGAAAAACAATATTGGACGTCTTTAGATCCTTGTCAGTCAAGTTCATACGACGAAAAGTGTCATAGTAAAGGATATTGATGCTACTGCCTCTGTCCATAAGCACCATTGTGACCTTGTATCCTCCCACCTCGGGAGCAACCACCAAAGCCAATTGACCCGGATTGTCAACCTGGAGCGGATAATCCTCACGGCTCCATATGGTAGGCTACTCAGACCACTGCAAGTATCGAGGGACTGCGGCCTCAACCGAGTTTACTGCTCGTTTATGAACTTTCCAATCTTGTTTGCACAAACTCGTGGTAAGCACATGATATTGACCACTATTCAACAGCTTCGGGTTGCTCTGGTAACCAAACGGCTGTTGCTGATTCCCTTGATTAGATTGTTGATTAAAACCACCTTGGTTGCCTTGTCCTTGACAACCAGAGCTTGAACCGCCACCTCCAAAGCCAGGCCCATGAGAGCCGCACCCTGACCCGCTAGGCGGGTCGTTATTGTTCTAGAAAAAACATAATTTCTATACTCTCTCATGATGAAGCAGTCTTTCCACAGATGACTGGCCGGCTTCTCATCTGTACCGTGCTTTGGGAAAGGCTGATTCATCATTGCCTCAAGGTTGAACTTCGGCCCACCAAACCAGGGATTTGACCCCTTACCTTTTCAACACTGATTATTATTCTGAGTATTGGTATTGGCCACAAAATCTAGGCTGTTGTCCATCTGCTTACGCTTACCATTATTGCCTTGACCCGGCGCATTATGTTGCTGTCCCTTGGCATTGCCATTCTTCTTTCCCTTGCCGGCCTTATCCTCATTAGACTCCGGGTCCTTTGTACTATCAGAGTCAGCGTACTTGATGAGAGCCGCCATGAATTCTCCCATGTCATTGCAGTGGCGCTTAAGCCGCCCCATCTTCTGCTTAAGGGGAATGAAACGACATTTCTTTTCCAACATCAGGATGACTGAACCAGCGTTGATACTATCCGATGAGTGGATAACAGTTGAAATCTGGTGTACCCAGTGGGTTGTTGATTCTCCCTCACTCTGGACACAAGTGTCTAAGTCAAGAATTGACATAGGCTGCTTGCACGTGTCTTTATTTTTTTGATAAAACACTTCTTCAATTCAGCCCATGATCTGATGGAGTTAGGGGGCAATCCTTTCAGCCAAGTGCGCGTCGGCCCATCCAACATCATTTTGAAGTACTTAGCACATGCAGCCTCACTAACTTCCAACATCTCCATGGCCATCTCATAACTCTCAATCCAAGCCTCTGGGGGTTGATCTGTCGTGTAGTTAGGTACCTTGCGGGGGCCCTTGAAATCCTTAGGCAAACGGTCGTTGCGTAGCGCCGACGCTAAACATGGCACACCAAGGGTTCTAGAGGTCACTCCTGCCTCCACAGACACCGTCGGGTAAACCGGCGATTGCGGACGAGCCGCCAACTGAGCCACCAGCTCAGCCTCACGCCGCGCCCTGCCCTGGTACACTAAGTCCTGAGCGTCATTGCCAGCGTGCGGCGGGTCATGCCTACGAGGTTGGTTGTGGTGCTTCTCACTGCTTGAAACTGCCGGCGACTCAATATGCCTGCTATAACTCCGGCTTGGACGAGGGGTTGAATGAATCTGTTCATGGTTCTATGAATAAGTTGCCTGTTGAGCCACTGTTGTCTGAAGAAGCTCACCGGCCCTCCATATCTCCATCACAGCTGGAGACTCGCCTTCCACAGGGATAGCCGCCAATCGCGTCGCTGCAGCAACCATATTGTCCAGAGGATTAGAGTAATGACCCAGAGGTGTCAGGACACGCTGAGGCGGAGTCAAATTAAAATGAGGTGGGTCCGTAGCCCGCGGCTGAATCAGTGCTCCGGTCGCGGGCATCTCAACCGCCTGGTTTATCACGGGCGGGTTACTGGTTCCTGCCCCAGGCGTGTTAAAGAGGTTCGTAGCCTCAAAATCTGCGGGCAGACGGGTTTGATGCCTCCTCCTTATGACGGCGTTTGAAGCGTTCTGATCCATGGTAAGCCAGAACGATTCTGCTTGGATCCGTTGCGCCTGAGCATCCAAAGCGGCTCGTTCTGTCGCCATCCTAGCGTTCTCAGCATTAAATTCCTCCTTGGCCTGAGCTATCCCATCTCGTAATTTTGCAACACCCACCTTATGATGTGCTTGATTTTTTGGTGTCACCTCTGCGACCAGTAAGGTCGCTAAAGCCTCCAAAAGTTCAGACAACACTTGAGCCGGCGGGCGTGCAGAACCGCTAGCACCAGCAGTTGTCGCAGCCGTTGAACTGGAGGTCATAGCCGCATCATTCGTCAGACCAAGCACCGATTGTGTGCCGGCCATGAAGACCGCAAACCTGTTCGGCGGCTCATAGGGGTCCGGAATACTGTCACCATCGGAACAGCCCCCAAGCATGTCGTCCTGTAGTTTATACATTGAATCGGTCTCACCAGTTGAAGACTCACCATCAGAGCAGATTACCGTTTCTCCCCTAGACACAGACCCTTCATCGAGATCCGCTCCCTGAATGAAACCAACGAAAACATGCTTCGTGGCGGTTCGAACATTGGCGGGTTGCGCGCGTTGTGCCGTCTCGATGATGTCGGTGCAGGTGTCTGGCTGATGCCCAGACTCACCAATCTTGCCAATGAAGACATGAATCCCATCGAAGGGGACCCGGTACCCGTACTCGACTGAGCCGGCCTCGGGGCCCCAGCTTGAGTCGTCGATGTCGAGCTTGCCACGTCAACTTTTAGTCATCCGGCCCACGGCATATACCTTAATCCCTGTGAAACTGCCCTTCAAGAACTCGAAACCACCATGGGCTAGCCCCATGGTTGGCGCCAACTGTCGTGGATTTGTCACGGCAGATGCCCTGGGATTAGGACTTAGGTGTGGAGCCATCGCAACTAGGTTAGCTTGAAGGGGCTAAATAGGACAAGAGACACAGAGAGTTTTTTATCCTGGTTCAGCCCCTCAATGAGGTAAAAGCTTAATCTAGATGGGTTTGTTATTGCTCGAGTCTCAATAACCAGGGAGTGAATACGCTTGACCTTGCTCTTGAGCGATTGTTTCTTGAGTTAACCCACCGTCGGGTCACCCCTTTATATACAGGCTGATGCCTGGCGACTTACAGAGTCCCGACTGGCTCATACACAACGTGTCCGGCTCGGTAACCAACTATGGCTTCCTTACAATACAAGTTAAACATATGGTGGTTCACACCCGTGGGCCTCAAATCATCCCCGGGTCTTGGGCCTTAAATAAGCTTGCTTCGCGAACCGCCATCTTCACGCCTTCTTGGGCTTTCTCATATTAAACCTCCAGTGGCATGACCCGTCCCCTCCTTGGCGGGTCATACCCAATAGTTATATCTCCAAAAGCAACTGTTCCTCTCCACTTTTGTGCTTCACAAGATGTGTGAGATCATAGCTAGTGGGGTGAGTACTGACAAGAGCTTCAAGGAGGTGCCCTTGAACCTTGTTACAAAGCAGGTGTTCGACTTCTGTGGACAGGAGGCCACCTCGACGCAAGTGTACAACCACCCGAGGAAGTGGAGAGCGAGGTGGATCACCGCATCCAAGCTCACAGACCTTAGCGGTGCTTCATGGGATGAGGACACCAACTCGATCCTTCTGGAAGCAGAGCGCTACCAAGGACACATCGCGGTTAAGTCACAAACCATGCCATTCTAACAAACCATGAGTTTAAGTCTATGAACCATTGCCATACTAACTAACCTCTTTGCCCTATTTCTTCTTAGGCTCACCCCAAAAACGCAAAGTTCCTTAACACCCCTATCGAGAACTACCACCAGATGCAGTAGATTTTCTCCTTCGGGCTGGCAATCGGCAAGCATGCCATGGGCTCGGGTCAGCCACTGAGCTCGCTGATGCCCGAGTATCCAGACACCCTGGAGCCAAAGACCATCAATGTTGATACTCCTGAGAAGGAAGATGAGCATGTTCATGTGCTTGATAGGAAGAGGAAGCGGGCAGCCTTCATGGATGAGGAGCTCGGCGTCTTCAACAACATGACTGAGGTAGTGAAGGAGGTGGCCACTGCCACCAGGGAGAGAAAGAGTGTGGACGTCCATCCTGAGCTCTACGGCGCCGTCATGGAGCAGATTGGTTTCAACCCAGAGGCTCTCATGATGGCTCTTAGCAACCTGCTGGACAACAGAACCCAGGGTGTTGGGTTTGTTGCCATGGGAGAAGCCCACATGGTGCTCTGGCTGAGGACCTGGCTTGGCAAGCACTACTATTAGTGTTGCTTCTGCTGGTGGCGACGACATGCATGATCCTCGACGGCAATGGCGACAAGGATGACGACGTATATTTTGTGTAGTTAGGGCTTAAAAACAATCTTATAGTGTGTATATTTTGGTGAGGTGGTATATACTACCCCTTGCGGTGATCCTCACGGTGATCACGAACTTGCGGTGGTAGGATGACACCCTCTTTTGGATGTGGTGGTAGGATGACACCAAAGTAGTGCTAGGTTGAACTTGCAATGATCATGCATGCTTACTAATGATCTTTTGCTCCATTGCTTGCTCCTAGAGTTCTTTATTGCTTGCTTTTTGTGTGTTCCAATGCTTGTTGCTTCAACTTATTGCTCGTTTGCGCTTCCAGGGCAAGTGGTATGTGGTGTTCGATGGTAGGGTTCCAGGGATTTACAGTTCAGGGAAAGCTTGCAACAAAAAAGTTTCAGGGTACAATGACCGCAATCACAGAGGAGGGTTTCAAACTAGGCAGGTGAAAGAAGATGCTTACTCTAAGTACGTGCGAGAGCATTCATGCAGCAAGGTTGATGTTGGCAAGAAGGTGGACCGACAGTTAGGGCTGAAGAATTTCATCATCTTTGTCCAGTTCATCATCATAGCAGTGTTCTGGCGTTGGTGTGTTCAGTGTGATCGTGTGTAAGATGTAGTAGTACTGGTAAGCTCACCAAGTATGGTACAAGGTGTGCACAACTCTATGCTTGTATATAACCAAACAACGTGCACCCGTGTGAGCACATACAATGCGAGCAACCAAATGCGGTGCGTAGAGGCATCGTTACGATGCAGGGAGAGGACATACATGCAACCAAACTAAGTTCAGATGTTGGTTTTTGGCCTGCATTTGCTCAGCAACTGGGACAAGTACGCAAATGAAAAAAAAACTATGCAGGTAACCGAACACGCCCTGAGAGTATCATATTGAAATTTTACCTTGTAGTCGACGGGAACGTCTCCTCCCACTGAACGCGTATCGCCAGTAATCCTGAAATAATCCAGGATAAATGCGAGCACCGGAATTTGAACCCTGATGGGCTGGGGATACAACTCTCCTCCTAACTATCAAACCACATGTTGATTCGCATCCCGCATAACAACCATTTTATACAACCAAAAAATATTCATCTAAGATATCGCAAAATGTCCACGTCTTGTAAACAATATATAGCTCCCCACTAGAAAATGTCCCTCATACCAAAGATATCTAAAATCCGAAGCAGTTTTCGCAAGGACCTGTAAAATGAGAAAAACAGTTAGCGGGAGGGAACTTTCAGCTCTGGCGCCGGCCATCGCCGTCATTGGCGCCACGGTCTGAAACTTGATTTGGGCCATCTTCACTGTCAGCTATGCTGCTCGCTCCCTCTAGACGCGGCCGTGCTGCTCCCCTTCCCCACACACGGTTGCACTCGAGCGGCGGGCGCACGGTGGAGACGGCGGCGTCCCAAGAGCCACCCCTCTCCACAAGTCTCCTGCTCTACACATGCGCGCTCCAGCTCCACGCTCCTAGCTGGGCCACCTCCCCCAGCCTCCACCCGGAGAGATCCAACGACCAGCCGCCAGCCATGGGCTTCGGTGGCACAAATGGTGTCAGCGGTGCGAGTGAGACTACTGCAGCTGGACCAGGGCCGCCATCTTGCCCTCGCCGCCCTCATCTTCACCTTCGCCATCGTGAAGCCGCATATGGCCAGCGCCAACGACGTCCTCCTAATGCTCTTCGAGCTCGCCTGCCCCCCAACTCCATGGCGAGGCTGCCGCTACAGCTCCTATTGTACAATGCCACAGTGACCATCTCCCTGCGCAACCCCAACCCGCACTGTGGCAACAAACGCCACCCTCATCTTCGCATTGGTCGTGCGTGGATCCAATTACATTATATATTTTGTTTTATGGGGGCTTTATGCTAATTTGCAACAATTTATACGGGATTTGTTCTGCCGACACACAAATCATACCCTAAATTTATTTTGGGGGGAGACGTAAACTGTTTTGCAGGATGGAATATACAACATCGTCGAGAGTTGCTCTTAAAGCGGTTCTTCTTTTTTAGACGACATCGCGTAGCACTCATGGTTGGGCCAGGCCCAATGGGGGACACGAGCTAGACTCGCACTTCTACGAGCTAGTGCATGTACGCATGTATTCTTGTCTCAAAAACAAAAAAAACGTACGCATGTTTTCTAAAAAAATCTTAGATGTTTTTTTCTTCATTTTATTACATTTGTTTATATTTTAAAATATTCTAAATACATATAATCCAAACATTAATTTACTAAAGATTTGAAAAGTTTAATTGTACATTTAGAAAAATGTTAAGATAATGTAAAAATATATTCGTGCAATTTTTAAGGAATGTTTGCACCATTCCAAAAGAACCCCAATACGAGACGAACGACAGATATGAGGTCCCTCCCAAGCGAACAAGGGCTAATGCTCATTCAGAGCCTTGGGTGTGCAAACATAATTGTCCAAACTGATAATGTGAACATGGTAGAGGCGCTGAATTTGAACGAGGGTTACTCAATGATTGCAGTACCAATACTTAATGAATGTCAAATTCTACTTTCAAATTTCGAGAAGGTACTTGTTGAAAATTGTAACAGGGAGTCAAACATGGTTGCTCATGAGCTAGCTAGGTTCGGGAGTAGTAATCCACCGACTTTGTGGTCGGATACACCTCCTAGCCTTATTATCCCTTTGTTAGCTGATGATGTAAGGTTGATTTGAGTTAATAAAGCTAGCCGTGAAGGCCTTCCCGTAAAAAAAGCAAATGTACATAGTTTGTATCAATTACGCCGATTGATCAAAGTTGGTTTAGGTGTGTTAGGATCGCCTTGTGCTTCGAATAGATACGGATGTACCTTTACAATTGATAATTGCCAAGTTCTGAAGTGTTAGAGGGTTGATGATTAGGTAAAAAATATCTAACGAACCATAGCGAAACTGCTAAAAACTAGTAGTAAATGCATGTTAGAACAACTATAGTAGAGTCGACATATACGCAATCGCTATATAGCATATGGAGCACGTTCCATATGATTTTGAAGGATGGACAGGCGGCGGCCAAATGTAGAGTCGTCATACCTCAGTCTACATAAATTTTCATTGATGGGACTCATACTTCATTAGCTACATACTTATTCTCCAATTGTAGTAAAAATTGCCTATTCAATTAGCTAACAACAGTAAACCAAAAGTCACAAGCATTAGAGTGTGGCGGAGGCGACTCAATTATTGGGAGGACGAGGGCGACCATGAGCATGCTTGCGAGAGCAAGGACGATTTGGACTGTGATTTCGATGGACAACCTTCTAAAGTACATGGATGACATTATTAATTCAAACTCCAACACTGAATTTTTTTGTGAGAGCGAGCTATGGAGTCCTCACGGTCCACACCGATGTGAACCCGCTACCTCCCTCCATGTACAACTTTTGCACACTCACAGTTGGGCAGCGCCCACCGATGTGGCCACATTTCCATCCACCAGCGAGGTCCTCACGTGCGCTATAAAAGTGCGCGCCTACTCGCTCACAATAACACAACAACATCAGTGACCAGCAGCCATCAACCATTTCTCTTTTTTTCTTCATGCGCTACCTTTTCTTTGCCTTGAGTAATGGCGACCATGGTGGCATTGAGCTCCTTCACTGGTGCCGTCGATGTTGCCCGGTCCACCGTCCATTCTCCAGTGATGTACCTGCATTGAAGAAAATGACTCTCTAAAACTTCCGGATTGTCTCCCACGCAACATTTTCTTAAAACCATTAAGTTAGGCCTAAAGTGCTCAAATAATTGATACCCTGATCCCAAGGTATATCAAAGCCAATCCTAATCAACAATAGTTTATAATCTAGCAGTGACCACAAAGTAACATGTATCATGTAACAACAAAGTCTAACTCTCTTTCTATGCATTGGCATGTCATAAAAGAACAATTTATGTGCACAAAGTAAATGCCAATGCATATCATAAGTAGTTTCTTGCAATTTTATTGCAATGGAAATATAGAGAGGTGGAGATGTGGTTCCTCTCTCATAATAATTGCAAGTAGAAGCAGCAAGCACATGCATATTATATCCATTAAAATCATTATGTGTAATGGTAAAATGCAACCATCAATATAATCCTTAATAAGAGCAAGCTTCTCCAATATAGGGTAGTTGGGAGAATTCAAAAAGATAATATGACTACCATGTGTGGGTGCAATAGCAACAATTTCATTCTTAACATAAGGAACTATAACAAGTTCATCTACATAAGTTGACAAGCATCATTCATGCTGGCATCATGACCATAAGCATAACAAGTATCAAGTTAATCAAAAAGAGATATTTCAAATGAATCCAAGGGATCATAGCATTCATCCTTCGGTAAGCATGAAGGGAATTAAACGATGTATGAGTTGAAGAGTTACTCTCATTAGAAGGTGGGCATAGGTAACTAATCCGCTCTTCCTCCTTTTGTTCTTCGCTCTCCTCCTTATCTTTTTCATCTAATGGGCTCACAGTTTCATCAATTTTTTTCTTCCACAGATTCCTACAAAATATTAGGCTCTTCTTGGAAAATGGAGACTCTCTCAATAATTTATTTAATATAAGCATTAGAAGCATAGTTTTCATAGCAATATTTGAGTATGAAAAAAAAAATCAGATTTGTAAAGAGTTTCCTCATACTTTAGCACACTTAAAATCAACAAATTCTTCAATTTATTCAATACCATAGTAATCATAAACACCATTGGTAGAAGAAGATAAAATTTTATTATCATTAAAATCACATTTGTAGGGAAGGTGTTTTTAGGGTCCTTTCTAGAATAACAAATAAAATCATGTATTCCGCATAAATTCCAAGCATAGCATTGCAAATAATTTATTTGATCCCATAAGAGTTTCCTTTTTTTAGGCAAGCTGTGACCACAAAATAAGCATTTTTATCTAATGATTTTTTCCTCAACTAAGCTAGTTGGGTTTGCAGCACGAGCACAAACAGATCGAAGATGATCCAAGTAGAAAGCTTCAGCAGTAAGGATTATAGGTGGTTCCTCAACCATTGGGTTAGAAAGTACGACTTTTTTTAGTATTTTACATTTCCTACCCATAAATAAAGATATGGGCTCTACTTAGAGATAAAGCCAACAAGCGCACACGAGAATATTCACAGCATGCCATTGCTCCCTGGCAACAGTGACATAAAAAGGTCTTGAGAATCCACAAGTATAGCGGATTAGTTATACATATGCCCCGTCATGCATTCATTTATAAAAACACTCCCCGGAAAGTTGAAAGTTGATAGGCACCCGAGGATTTGGCTCGCCATGGTTTGTGTCGGTATGGTGGAATGTGAGAAAAACCTTTTGCATGGGAACCACCATTAACGTGTTTGGCATGAAAGATATTGGGAACATTGTTGATAAACCTTTGACAAGGAAAGTACACCTCTCAAATGAAATTATCTCTTTTTAGCAGTGAGCTCTGGCACAAAAGCAAACCCTTGCTTCCCTATGCGAATGGCCTATCAATATGCTTATGTTGTTGAGTCAATTCCATTTGTCTCTCTTTTGGCACCACGTATTGAGCATGGCAATCACTCTTAGCTTTGCATGTACCCTTCTAATATAAATTTGTTGAGAATTGTATGAATGTGATAGTTATCTTCAAATTGGGTACCTATTCGTCATATTTAATTGATTGCTTTATGTTTGTAATATAATCTTGAAAGGTTGCAAGATACTTCATTACCACTTTATGGTATAATGAACTTATTGAAATGATGCTACTTGTTATTGGATTATCATTATTTATGTGATCAAAGATATGTTTTATTCTACCATTGACACTTCATATATGATTTCTATTATTGTTTACCTACTCGAGGACGAGCAGGAATTAAGCTTGGGGATGCTGATACATCTCCAACGTATATGTAATTTATGAAGTATTCATGCTAAATTTACATGAGTTAATGAGTTATACATGGTTTTGGTGCACTTTTATATTATTTTAATGGACTAACATATTAATCTAGTGCCGAGTGCCAGTTCCTATTTTTGCTTGATTTTTCTTTCACGGAAGAACCTTACCAAACAAAGTCCAAACACGATAAAAATTTATGACTATTTTATGGAAGGTAATAGACCCAGGAAGCTTTGTCGGTGGCGGGGGAGGTACCTGAGGGGGACATAAGATTAGGGGCGCCTCCTAGGGCGCGCCATGTGAGCTTGTCAGGCCCTTGAGACTCCGCCTAACGTGAATCCAACGCTGAAATATCCCATAAATTCAGATAGCCCCGAAAGTAACCTAGAACTTATAGTCCGCCGCCGCAAGCCATTGTTCTGAGGGATCTCATATAGAGGCCTTTTTCGGCACCCCGCGAGAGGGGGAACCCATCACGAAGGCCATCTTCATCATCCTTGTTGCCTCCACGATGATGTGTGAGTAGTTCATCCACAAGGCCGAGGGTTTGTACCGGGAGCTATGTGTTTGATCTCTCACTCTCTTTCTCGTGTTCTAGATTTTATACGACCTTGATGTATAATGAGCTTTATCAATCTAACTAGATCACATGATGTTCACCTCCCTCACTTTGGGGAACGATGCACGGAAAACAAAAAAAATCTATGCACACACAAGATCTATCCATGGATATGCATAACAACGAGAGGGGAGAATGTGTCTACGTACCCTTATAGACCGTAAGCGGAAGCGTTTATTAACGCGGTTGATGTAGTCGAACTTCTTCACGATCCAACCGGTCAAGTACCGGACGAACAACACCTCCGTGTTCAGCACATGTTTAGCTCGGTGACATCCTCGCCTTCTTGATCCAGCAAGACGGGCAAACTAGTGGATGTGTTCTGGCAGCACAATGGCGTGGTGACGGTGGTGGTAATACTATCTCCATAGGGCTTCGCCTAAGCACTACGAAAATATGACCGAGGGACGAAACTACGGAGAGAGACGCCACACACGGTTGGGATATTGTCGTGGGGTTGTGTGGTGCCCCTCCCTCATATATATATATATATATATATATATATATATATAGGTGGGGGAGGAGAGGCAGCCCCTAGGGCGCGTGCCTAGCTGCGCCCCCTTTCCTTATTTGAACATGGGGAAAGGAAAGGGGGGTTGGCTGCCTTTGGGCGCCCCCTTCCTTCCCCCCTTTTCCTTGGCACGTGGGCTGGGGTGGAGGGGCGCGCCAGCCCCCTTGTGGGCTGGTGTGCTCCCACTTTGGCCCATAAGGCCCACCGCTCACCGATGGCCTCCCGGAACCCCTTCCGGCACTCCGATAAATTACCCGGTACTTTCGAAACCTTTCTAGTGACCAAATTCTATCGTCCTATATATCAATCTTTACCTCCGGACCATTCCGGAGCTCCTCGTCATGTCTGTGATCTCATATGGGACTCCGAACAATATCGGTCACCAAAACATATAACTCATATAACATTATATCGTCAACGAACGTTAAGCGTGCGGACCCTATGGGTTCGAGAACTATGTAGACATGACCGAGACACTTCTCCGGTCAATAACCAATAGCGGAACCTGGATGCCCATATTGGTTCCTACATATTCTATGAAGATCTTTAACGGTCGTACCGTTATGACAGCATACGCAATTCCCTTTGTCTGTCAGTATGGTACTTGCCCTAGATTCGATCGTCGGTACCTCTGTCGGTGTCAAAACCGGCAGATCTCGGGTAGGGGGGCCAAGCTATGCGTTTAAGGATTGATGGTAACAGGAGACTTGGGACACGATGTTTGCCCAGGTTCAGGCCCTCTCAGTCGAGGTAATGTTGGGGAACGTAGTATTTCAAAAAAATCCTACGATCACGCAAGATCTATCTACTTAGATGCGTAGCAACGAGAGGGGAGAGACTGTGTCTACGTACCCTCGTAGCCCGAAAGCAGAAGCATCTAGTGACGCAATTGATGTAGTCGAACGTCTTCGCAATCCAACCGATCCAAGCACCGAACGTACGGCACCTCCGCTTTCAGCACACGTTCATCTCGATGACGTCCCACGAGCTCTTGATCCAGTTGAGCTTCACCGGAGAGTTTCATCAGCACGACGGCGTGATGACAGTGATGATGAAGTTACTGACGCAGGGCTTCGCCTAAGCACCGCTACGATATGACGGAGGTGGATTATGGTGAAGGGGGGCACCGCACACGGCTAAGAACAATGTCAACTTGTGTGTTCTAGAGTGCCCCCCTCCCCACGTATATAAAGGAGGGAGGGGAGGCCGGCCGGCCTCTCTAGGCGCGCCAAATGGGGGAGGAATCCTCCTCCTAGTAGGAGTAGGATTCCTCCTTTCCTAGTCCTACTAGGAGGGGAAAGGAAGGAGAGGGGGAGGAGAAGGAAAGAGGGGGCGCAGCCCCTCCCCTAGTCCAGTTCGGACTAGCCCCATGGAGGGCGTGCAGCCAGCCCTCGTGGCTTCTCCTATTTTCCCCTTAAAGCCCACTAAGGCCCATATGTACTTTCGTATTCTCGTAACTCCCCCGGTACTCCGAAAAATACCCGGATCACTCGGAACCTTTCCGATGTCCAAATATAGCCTTCCAATATATCGATCTTTACGGCTCGATCATTTTAAGACTCCTCATCATGTCCCCGATCTCATCCGGGACTCCGAACTACCTTCCGTACATCAAAACACATAAACTCATAATACCGATCGTCACCGAATGTTAAGTGTGCGGACCCTACGGGTTCGAGAACTATGTATACATGACCGAGACTCATCTCCGGTCAATAACCAATACGGGAACCTGGATGCTCATATTGTCTCCTACATATTCTACGAAGATCTTTATCGGTTAAACCGCATACATACGTTGTTCCCTTTGTCATCGGTATGTTACTTGCCCGAGATTCGATCGTCAGTATCATCATACTTAGTTCAATCTCGTCACCGGTAAGTCTCTTTACTCGTTCCGTAATACATCATCTTGTGACTAACTCATTAGTCATTTGCTTGCAAGGCTTATTATGATGTGTATTACCGAGAGGGCCCAGAGATACCTCTCCAACACTCGGAGTGACAAATCCTATTCTCGATCTATGCCAACACCACAAACACCTTCGGAGACACCTGCAGAGCTGTCACAACCCTAGTTCTGGTATGCACTAGGTTAGCTTTGGTGTTGCATCATGTGAAAGCCTCAAAAAAATATTTTTGAAAATGACCCAAATGAAAATTGCTCCAAAAGGGGCCCAAGAAAATGTTCATGTTGCTCTCTGAAAATATTGGTTAGAGATAAAAATCAAACCAATATTATTAGGAGCTCATAAATATCTATTTTGGGTTTTTGGAATTAATGCAATAAATATTTGCATTGGATATATATTTATTATATTTTAATATATGTCCAATAATTCTGGAAATTTGTGAGGGGCTTGGCTTAAATCCTTAGGTCCCTGCAAAATTGTCAGAATAATTTAAATGATTTCCTTTAAAAATCAAAACAAATGTTAGAAAAATAGAAAATAAAAATAAAAAGGGAAGAGCTTTACCTGTGCTACCCTGGTGGCCCAACTGCTTGGCCCAGCAGCCGGCCCAGGTGACTTGCAGCACCAGTCACCCCCAACCTCGCGCCAGGAGGCCAGGGGTGCGTGCCCGACGCGTGCACCGTCGCACCGCGCCACCTCCTGCCTGCCTGCTCCTCTCCCCCGACGCCTGACTGCTTCTGGATGACGCCACGCACCCCCCAGGACCCTCGCACTCTCCCCCGTCCTCTTCCCCCTTGTCCGCTCTCTGCTCCGCTCGGACCCGAGCGCCGCCGTCGCCGCCGTTCGCCGTTGCCGCGCCCACAGCCACGGCCTTGCCTCTCCGACTTGTCTGCGAGCTCCGCCTTGACCTCCTCGTCCTCTCCGCCGTTTCACTTGAGCTGGGAAGCACCGCAACATCGCCATCGCCGACATCTTCACCATCGGCCACAGGAGATCACCTTCGGCTGTTCGTCGCCGTCCGTGCCTCCCTCGAGCTGCCGAGCCTGCATCCGAGTTCTCTGTGAGCCCCCACATCGTTTCCCCCTACTCCCATGCCTGAATTTGAGCTCAAGCCTCTGTTTCATCGGAGACCGAAATGCGCCGCCGCCCACGCTCGTCGCCGGTGGTGCTCCGGTGACCTTTTGGTCCCGGGCGTGCGTCTAACATGTTCGCCGCATCGCGTAGGAGCCGTAGATGCTAGTGCTGCCCCGCCTAGGCCACTACAACCACGAGCCCGAGCTCGACCGAGCTCCGGCCGCCGCTGCCGAGGTCGCCGTCGACAATTCCGGCCACCCCAGGCCCGGAGACCACCACCATCCGACGCGGCGCATAGCCAGCATCCTAGAGATGCCTTCAGCGCATCGATCCGAGCCCTGTGGAGGATTTCCGATCACCTCCAGCGTCTCGGGCCTCGCCGGCGGCTAAACGCCGGCGGGTTTGACCCGTTGACCGGCGTGGGTTGACCCCCACTGACCAGTTGACCTTGCCCTCTCTCTCACTGACATGTGGGCCCTGCCCAGCTAATTAGTTGATAGGATTAGTGTTAGTGCTAATTAACTTAGTTAGGTTAGTCACTATAGTCACTGACTAGTGGGCCCTGCCCAGTTAGTTAGGGCTAACTAACTTATTTAGTTTGCTGAGCCACTGACGTGTGGACCCCACACGTCAGGTTTGACCTGAGTCAGCGCTACTGACTTGCTGACGCAAGCATGATGTAGTGCTGACGCAATAAACAATTTTCTGGAATTGTTTTTGTTTAGGAAAATCCAGAAAATTGTTTAAACTTCAAAAAATCATAGAAATTCAACCATAGCTCAGAATGAAATAATTTATATATGAAAATTTATCAAAAAAATTCAATCTATCCATCTGTACGAGTTTCATGCATGATAATCCAACTTATACTTGCTGTATAGGTGAAAACACATAAATGGCACTTTTAAATGCTAAATTTGGAATTGCATTTGAACCCTTGGTTCAAATGGACTTCTTTCAAATAGAATGCTAGTTGCATTAGCTCAAATAACATCACATCTTCATGCCATGTTCATGCATCATATTGTTGCATATGCTTGTGTTTGATAGTCGGCACCGTTCTTCTCGATAGGTCCAGCTTCGGAGACCGTTCCAGAGTACCTGTCAGAGGAGCAGTGCTCTACACGTTGTTATACCGGGCAAGCAAACCCCCTTGTTCATTCCGATACAATTCCTCTCTCGCTCCTGCTCTCTGTTATTGCATTAGGACAACAACGATTCCACTGCTACTTTATGCTGCGGTAGTTGAACCCATTCCTCTGCATGACCTGTCATTGCCACAGTAAATAGTTGAAACCCACTAGCATGTGTAGGAGTTGATTGAAGCCATGTTGTGATCTTACCATGGCATGCCTGCTATTGCTTAGAGTGTGTCAGGTCTGATTCATTGGGAATGAATTGGAGTGCAGTGATATATTCTGATGCTGAGAGTCAAGTGTGTGAACACGTTTTGGTAAAGGTAGCGGTGAGAGGCCATGTAGGAGTACATGGTGGGTTGTCTCACTGGAACCGTCCTTAGGAACTGAGTTCTGTGTTGGTTGTCCAATGACTAGCTACTACCACACATTGGGTTCCGGTAACTCGACCCCTCTCGACTTATTAATCAACATGATCTCTGTCCAGGAGTTGCAACTAGTTTCTGGTGTTTGTAGGTAGTGCTAGTAGTCTACCAAGTGGCACTCGGCCAGGTGGGCTTGGGACAGACAAGGCACCGTCGCATGGTGTACCAAGCGTAGATCCATTCGGCGAGGTGGGCTTGGTAACCCTGCGCACATCATTTGGGGCCGTGAGCGACACCCCGGCCGGATCTCCTTACGGATGGAACCCGAATAGGCGATAAACCTGGACTAGAGTCTTGTGTGGTTAGTCAGGTCGTGGCCGACACCCTCGCCAGGCTTCCGCTTGAAGGTTGCCGAGATACACGATGTGTACATGGCGGTAAGTGGCGAGAGCGTGTGTGAAGAAGTACACCCCTGCAGGGTTATCATGATCTATTCGAATAGCCGGGTCCATGGTTATGGACTTCTTGGATGCTTACGTGGTACATAGCCAACTTGAAATGGATACTCTAAAATACTCAAGACAAGTGTGAGTGCTGTGGACGGCCTTCTCGTAGGGGGACGGGGATGAATCCATAGTGGTGTATTGTGCGGTGCTTAGTGGACTCGTGTGCGCCACCTCAAAAGAGTTACCAGCAGTCGTAGTACAGGATAGCCACTGAGTCAAAGCTGGCTTGCTGCAACTAAACCCCACTTTGCATTCTTGATACAAGTGCGTGTATGGTAGGATCTGATGTAAGTCTTGCTGAGTACCTTTGTACTCATGTTTGCTTAATTTATGTTTTGCAGATGAGACTGCTGTCTCACTAGTAGTTCCGCTTGGACTTCGACAAGTAGCTTGTTACCTCAGCTAAGTTCTTAGACGAGTGTTGTAGATAGTCATGCTCTTCAGTCTTTTTCATTTGTAGATGTCTGTAGTCAGACATGTTGTGCTTCCGCTTGTTGCTTGTATGCTCTAAATGTTGGGTCTTGAGACCCATGTTTGTAATATCTGGCTCCTGGGAGCCTAATGAATAAATACTTTGTTTCTTAGAGTCTTGTTGTGATGCCATGTTGTATTTACACATATCGAGCATATTGTGTGTATGTTATTGAAATGCTTCGTATGTGTGTGATCCGACACCTAGTTGTTTACCCTTGGTAGCCTATCTTACAGGGAAATGTCTCCTAGTGCTTCCACTGAGCCTTGGTAGCTTGCTACTGCTCCGGAACACTTAGGCTGACCGACATGTGTCCTTCTTCGTTCCTATGTCTGTACCTTAGGGGAAATGTCACGTGTTGTTCCTTTAAGTCCTTGTAGCTTGCTACGACTTGGGTTCATACGTTGATGACCGACACGTTCGTTGCTGGGTCATGTATGCCTGTCTCTGTAATTTAGTGCCACTTTTGGTTTATAACTGGTCATGTCGGCCCGAGTTCTCTGTCATATGGATGCTAGCGACACTATCATATACATGAGCCAAAATGCGCAAACGGTCCCGGGCCAGGTAAGGTGGCACCCGTGGGGATACCGTGCGTGAGGCCGCAAAGTGATATGGTGTGTTACATGCTAGACCGATCTGACTTAGGATCGGGGTCCCGACAGCTTTTGGTATCAGAGCCTGACTGCCTGTAGGATTACCAAGCCAAACTGGTCGAAGTTGAGTCTAGAAATACCTTAGTTTTATAAGGGAATTGATTGTGGAAGGGAACATAAGGCTCTTTTTACTCCTTATACCTCATGTCTTCTGCTCTGAGTCATCCTACCTTTCCTACGGGGTTAAGGAACTAGGTTTCTTATCCGGTTATTAGGATCACGAGTTACTACTCCGTAGTCCCATAGGATTTGTTGATCAGAGTCCTACTCCTGTTTTCAAGTTCTTCCAGTGTAGTTTGTTTAGTACTATCACAGAACCTTGAGTGATGATGTTGAGTTGTTGAACTACCCTTTGTTAGCAGGATGTCTCATTCTGAGCATTTTACTGCCGTTATGCTGCCGGAATTATCCTAGTAGTTCGAGAGATACTAATTTCTTGTTCTACCTTATGCATCCTATAAATGTTGATGTTTCCGTCCTCGGTTTCGCTTCTCAGGATGTCTTCAGTTAAGCGAAGCTCAGCTGCTCGTTTACAGAACCACGGAGGTGGTAGGGATGGGGAGGATCCTCCCTACCAGCATTCGTTGGCAGAGTTAATGATTGAGATGGAGAGAAACAAGCGTGAGTCTAACCGCTTGTTGGCACGTATTGAGGAGAACACCGCACATCAGTGCAAGGAGTCAGCAACCATCCATGACTTCATTCGTTTGAAACCACCCACCTTCCATCATCCCATTGAGCCACTCGATGCAGATGACTGGCTCCGTAGTATCACTTACAAGCTGCGTTCTGCGAACGTAGCTGAAGATGACAAGGTCATCTATGCCACTTATCACCTGGAAGGTCCTGCTAGTCGTTGGTGGCAGAACTATGAGGCCATGATTCCAGCTGGCCAGATTCCTACCTGGAGAGATTTCACAGAGGCTTTTCGTGAGCATCATATCCCACAAGCTCTCATCGATCGCAAGAGAGAAGAGTTCTGTAGTCTTACACAGGCTAAGATGGCTGTTGATGCTTATAGTAGAGAGTTTGAGAACCTCGCCCGCTATGCTACAGAGGAAGTGTCCACGGACGCCAAGAAGCAGGCTAGGTTCCGGAAGGGTCTCAACCCCAAGCTGCGTCGCGATCTCCACTTGCATAATTGCAACACATTCCAGGCTCTTGTGAACAAGGCCATCAATGCAGAGACAACTCAGCTCACTTACGAGGAGTCTCGTAAGCACACCCTTGATTTGGGATCTTCCTCCGGTTCTAGTTCTCAGAAGCGCCGGATTTGGGTTCCGAACTCTGTTCTTCCACCTAGTTGTACACCGAGGCCATCTTATGTGGTACCTCTTCCAGTTCAGCAGTATGCTCTACCCAGGCCAATTGGTGGACCGTCTGCCAACATGGGTCCACATCCTACCTCCAGGATTTGTTACAAGTGCGGAGAGCTGGGCCACATTGTTGTATTTGCACTCAGACCCGTGTTGCTCCACCCCAGTCCGAGAAATCTGTTGGCCGTGATAAGCCATCACGCAAGATGATCAGTGTCAAGTCAGCTCCCACCGAACATGGACGTGTGCATCACGTCTCAGCCAAAAACGCTCATGATGATCCAGATGTCGTTCTTGGCACACTCCTTGTCAATTGTCATCCGGCATCGGTTCTATTCGATACTGGAGCATCTCATTCTTTCATTTCCGAAAGTTATGCCCGCCTGCATGACATGTCATTCTGTGATATGCCCTCCCCCCTACTCATTCAAACTCCTGGGTCCAAATGGCAAACTTCTAGTGTAAGCCATGGAAATGAAATCCTTGTCGACAGACTTGTGTTCCTTGCATCACTTGTAGCCCTCAAGTCTTCAGATATTAATATCATCTTGGGTATGGACTGGATGACAGCTCATCATGCCAAGATTGATTGTTTCACTAGGTCTGTTCAGCTTACACACCCATCTGGCAAGATAGTCACTGTCACCACTAGAGTTGCAAAGCGTCAACTCTATTCTCTTAATGCCAGCCATCTTCCAGACCTTGAAGATGTTCCAGTAGTCCGTGAGTTTCCGGATGTCTTTCCAGAGGAACTGCCAGGTGTTCCACCTGACCGAGATGTAGAGTTTGTTATAGATCTTATCCCAGGAACCGCTCCAATCTCTAGGAGACCTTACAAGATGGCACCCTTAGAACTAGCTGAGCTTAAGAAACAACTTGATGAGTCCTTGCAAAAGGGTTTCATCCGTCCTAGTTCTTCTCCTTGGGCTTGCCCCGTCCTCTTTGTCAAGAAGAAGGATGGTACGGATCGGATGGTTGTAGATTATCGTCCCGTTAATTTGGTCACGGTAAAGAACAAGTATCCGCTTCCCAGGATCAACGACCTGTATGATCAGCTCGTTGGATCCTCAGTCTTTTCGAAGATGGATTTGAGGTTGGGATACCATCAAATCAAGATTAGAAATGGGGACATCCCCAAGACGGCTTTTGTCACTCGTTATGGTCAGTACGAGTACACCGTCATGTCCTTCGGTCTAACCAATGCTCCAACCACTTTCTCCCGCTTGATGAACTTGATCTTCATGGAGTACTTAGATAAGTTCGTCGTGGTTTACCTCGATGATATTCTTATTTACTCGAAGAACGAGGAAGAGCATGCCGAACATCTTAGACTTCTTCTAGAAAAACCCAGAGAGCACCGCCTTTATGCCAAGTTCTCCAAGTGCAAATTTTGGTTGCCAGAAGTGACCTATCTCGGCCATGTAATCTCTGGTAAGGGCATTTCTGTCAACCCCGAGAGAGTTCAGGCCGTCCTTGATTGGACTCCACCTGAAACAGCTAAACAAGTTAGGAGTTTCCTTGGTCTAGCCAGTTATTGTCGCCACTTTGTTGAGAACTTCTCTAAAGTGGCCAAACCTCTCACGGAACTTCTCAAGAAAGATAAAAAGTTTGAGTGGTCCCCATAGTGTGAGCATAGTTTTCAGGAACTGAAAAGACGCCTGACTTCTGCTCCCATACTTGTGCCACCGGATTTCACTAAGGACTTTGTTATCTACTGTGATGCCTCACGACAGGGACTAGGTTGCATTCTTATGCAGGATCGTCATGTGATTGCCTATGCATCTCGACAGTTGCATCCACATGAGGAGAATTATCCTACACATGATCTAGAGCTAGCAGCCGTAGTCTACGCACTTAAGACCTTGCGACATTACCTCCTTGGTAACCGTTGCGAGATCTACACCGATCACCAGAGCCTCAAGTATATCTTCACCCAACCAGATTTGAACCTTAGGCAAAGACGTTGGTTGGAGTTGATCTCAGATTATGACTTAGGGATTACCTACACCCCAGGCAAGGGAAATGTCATGGCTGATGCGCTGAGTCGTAAGTCCTATTGCAACAATCTCATGTTGCAGCATGGCCAACCACTTCTCCATGAGGAATTATGTAAGCTTAACCTTCACATCGCTCCTCACGGATTCCTTTCTACCTTGGTGGCAAAACCTACTCTTGTGGATCATATCATAGAAGCCTAGAAGCATGATACAGGGATTATCCGGATCAAGAGAAACATTGCCAAGGGTATTGCTGGTAGTTTTTCCATAGATGAGCGAGGTGTTGTTTTCTTCCAGAACTGGCTGGTGGTTCCCAAGAAGCAACATCTTCGGCAACTGATCCTTAAGGAGGCTCATGAATCTCCTCTCGCGATTCATCCCGGTAGTACTAAGATGTATCAGGACCTACGCTAGAGGTTCTGGTGGACAAGGATGAAGAGAGAAATCGCTCAATTCATTGCTAACTGTGACGCTTGTCGTCGCGTTAAGGCACAACATCAAAGACCTGTTGGCACCCTTCAACCTCTAGCTATTCCTGAGTGGAAATGGGATAAAGTTGGTATGGACTTCATCACCGGTTTTCCCAGGACCAAGAGATGGAATAATGCTATCTTCGTAGTCATTGATCGTCTGTCCAAAGTGGCTCACTTCCTACCTGTTCGAGAGAGTATCACTGCTAGTCAGCTTGCTGACTTGTATATTTCTCGGATAGTGTTACTTCGTGGTGTTCCACTAGAGATCAATTCAGATCGTGGTAGTCTTTTCACTTCTCATTTATGGGAGAGTTTCCAGACTGCCATGGGCACCCATCTTTCCTTCAGTACCGCTTTCCACCCTCAATCAAGTGGTCAGGTGGAACGGGTTAACCAAATTCTCGAAGACATGCTTAGAGCTTGCGTTATCTCATTTGGTATGGATTGGGAGAAATGTCTTCCTTTCGCCGAGTTTGCTTATAACAATAGCTATCAATCCAGTCTCAAGAAAGCTCCTTTTGAGATTCTCTGTGGACGAAGATGTCGAACACCTTTGAACTGGTCAGAAACCGGTGAAAGACAATTCTTTGGACCGGATATGATCCAGGAAGCAGAAGAGCAAGTTCGCATCATTCGTGAGAATTTGAAAACAGCCCAGTCTCGGTAAAAGAGCCAGTATGATTGTCATCATAAGGAAGTGCCTTATGAAGTTGGCGACAAAGCCTACCTTCGGGTTACTCCTTTGAAGGGTATCCATCGTTTCGGTATCAAGGGCAAGTTGGTTCCTCGTTACATTGGTCCTTTCGCATTCTCGCTAAACGAGGAGAGGTCGCCTACCAGTTGGAACTACCCCCACATCTTTCTCGAGTTCATGATGTGTTCCACGTCTCTCAACTCAGGCGTTGCTTCTCGGATCCCATCTGCGGAGTGGACCACGAAACGCTTGATCTCCAAGATAACCTCACATATCGAGAGTACCCCGTTCGCATTCTGGATCAAGCAGAGCGTGTCACTCGACGTCATAACATCAAGTTTCTCAAGGTTCAATGGTCTCATCATTCCAAGAGAGAAGCTACTTGGGAGCGAGAAGATCGTCTCCGACTAGAGTACCCCACTTTCTTTTCGCCGACTCCTGAATCTCGGGACGAGATTCTTTCGAGTGGGGGCGAGTTGTCACAACCCTAGTTCTGGTATGCACTAGGCTAGCTTTGGTGTTGCATCATGTTTAAAATTCAAATGAATTTGAATTGAGGACATGTGAAAGCCTCAAAAAAATATTTTTGAAAATAACCCAAATGAAAATTGCTCCAAAAGGGGCCCAAGAAAATGTTCATGTTGCTCTCTGAAAATATTGGTTAGAGATAAAAATCAAACCAATATTATTAGGAGCTCATAAATATCTATTTTGGGTTTTTGGAATTAATGCAATAAATATTTGCATTGGATATATATTTATTATATTTTAATATATGTCCAATAATTCTGGAAATTTGTGAGGGGTTTGGGTTAAATCCTTAGGTCCCTGCAAAATTGTCAGAATAATTTAAATGATTTCCTTTAAAAATCAGAACAAATGTCAGAAAAATAGAAAATAAAAATAAAAAGGGAAGAGCTTTACTTGTGCTACCCTAGTGGCCCAACTGCTTGGCCCAGCAGCTGGCCCAGGTGACTGGCAGCGCCAGTCACCCCCAAGCTCACGCCAGTCACCCCCAACCTCGCGCCAGGAGGCCAGGGGCGCGTGCCCGACGCGTGCACCGCCGCGCCGCGCCACCTCCTGCCTACCTGCTCCTCTCCCTCGATGCCTGGCTGCTTCTGGACGACGCCATGCACCCCCCCAGGACCCTCGCACTCTCCCCCGTCCTCTTCCCCCTTCTCCGCTCTCTTCTCCGCTCGGACCCGAGCGCCGCCGTCATCGCCGTTCGCCGTTGCCGCGCCCACAGCCACGGCCTCACCTCTCCGACTTGTCTGTGAGCTCCGCATTGACCTCCTCGTCCTCTCCGCCGTTTCACTTGAGCTGGGAAGCACCGCAACATCGCCATCGCCGTCATCTTCACCGTCGGCCATCGGAGATCATCTTCGGCTGTTCGTCGCTGCCCGTGCCTCCCCCGAGCCGCCGAGCCTGCATCCGAGTTCTCTGTGAGCCCCCACGTCGTTTCCCCCTACTCCCATGCCTTAATTTGAGCTCAAGCCTCTGTTTCATCGGAGACCGAAATGCGTTGCCGCCCACGCTCGTCGCCGATGGTGCTCCGGTGACCTCTTGGTCCCGAGCGTGCGTCTGACGTGTTTGCCGCATCGCGTAGGAGCCGTAGATGCTAGTGCTGCCCCACCTAGGCCACTACAACCACGAGCCCGAGCTCGACCGAGCTCCGGCCGCCGCTGCTGAGGTCGCCGTCGACGATTCCGGCCACCCTAGGCATGGAGACCACCACCATCCGACGCGGCACATCGCCAGCGTCCTAGAGATGCCTTCAGCGCATCGTTCCAAGCCCTGTGGAGGATTTCCGATCACCTCCAGCGTCTCGGGCCTCGCCGGCGGCTAAACGCCGGCGGGTTTGACCCGTGGACCGGTGTGGGTTGACCCCCACTGCCCAGTTGACCTATCCAAATTCTATCTAGCCATCTGTACCAGTTTCATGCATGATAAACCAACTTATACTTGCTGTATAGGTGAAAACACATAAATGGCACTTTTAAATGTTAAATTTGGAATTGCATTAGAACCCTTGGTTCAAATGGACTTCTTTCAAATAGAATGCTAGTTGCATTAGCTCAAATAACATCACATCTTCATGCATCATATTGTCGCATATGCTTGTGTTTGATTGTCGGCATCATTCTTCTCGATAGGTCCAGCTCCGGATGCCGTTCCAGAGTACCTGTCAGAGGAGCAGTGCTCTACACGTTGTTATACCAGGCAAGAAAACCCCCTTGTTCATTCCAATACAATCCCTCTCTCGCTCCCGCTCTCTGTTATTGCATTAGGACAACAACGATTCAACTGCTACTTTATGCTGCGGTAGTTGAACCCATTCCTCTACATGACCTGTCATTGCCACAGTAAATAGTTGAAACCCACTAGCATGTGTAGGAGTTGATTGAAGCCATGTTGTGATCTTACCATGCCATGCCTGCTATTGCTTAGAATGTGTCAGGTCTGATTCATTGGGAATGAATTGGAGTGCAGTGATATATTCTGATGCTGAGAGTCAAGTGTGTGAACACGTTTTGGTAAAGGTAGCGGTGAGAGGCCATGTAGGAGTACATGGTGGGTTGTCTCACTGGAACCGTCCTTAGGAACTGAGTTCTGTGTTTGTTGTCCAATGACTAGCTAGTACCACACATTGGGTTCCGGTAACTCGACCCCTCTCGACTTATTAATCAACATGATCTCTGTCCAGGAGTTGCAACTAGTTTCTGGTGTTTGTAGGTAGTGCTAGTATTCTACCAAGTGGCACTCGGCCAGGTGGGCTTGGGACAGACTAGGCACTGTGGCACGGTGTACCAAGCGTAGATCCATTCGGCGAGGTGGGCTTGGGAACCCTGCGCACATCATTTGGGGCCGTGAGCGACACCCCGACCGGATCTCCTTACGGATGGAACCTGAATAGGCGATAAACCTGGACTAGAGTCTTGTGTGGTTAGTCAGGTCGTGGCCGACACCCTCGCCAGGCTTCCGCTTGAAGGTTGCCGTGATACACGACGTGTACATGGAGGTAAGTGGCGAGAGCGTGTGTGAAGAAGTACACCCCTGCAGGGTTATCATGATCTATTCGAATAGCCGGGTCCATGGTTATGGACTTCTTGGATGCTTACGTGGTACATAGACAACTTGAAGTGGATACTATAAAATACTCAAGACAAGTGTGAGTGCTGTGGACGGCCTTCTCATAGGGAGACGGGGATGAATCCATAGTGGTGTATTGTGTGGTGCTTAGTGGACTCGTGTGCGCCACCTCAAAAGAGTTACCAGCAGTCGTAGTACAGGATAGCCACTGAGTCAAAGCTGGCTTGCTGCAACTAAACCCCACTTTGCCTTCTTGATACAAGTGCATGTATGATAGGATGTGATGTAAGTCTTGCTGAGTACCTTTGTACTCATGTTTGCTTAATTTATGTTTTGCAGATGAGACTGCTGTCTCACTAGTAGTTCCGCTTGGACTTCGACAAGTAGCTTGTTACCTCAGCTACGTTCTTGGACGAGTGTTGTAGATAGTCAGGCTCTTCAGCCTTTTTCATATGTAGATGTCTGTACTCAGACATGTTGTGCTTCCGCTTGTTGCTTGTATGCTCTGAATGTTGGGTCATGAGACCCATGTTTGTAATATCTGGCTCCTCGGAGCCTAATGAATAAATACTTTGTTTCTTAGAGTCGTGTTGTGATGCCATGTTGTATTTGCACATATCGAGCATATTGTGTGTATGTTATTGAAATGCTTGGTATTGTGGGATCCGACACCTAGTTGTTTACCCTTGGTAGCCTATCTTACAGGGAAATGTCTCCTAGTGCTTCCACTGAGCCTTGGTAGCATGCTACTACTCCGGAACACTTAGGCTGACCAACATGTGTCCTTCTTCGTTCCTGTGTCTGTCCCTTAGGGGAAATGTCACGCGTTGTTCCTTTAAGTCCTTGTAGCTTGCTACGACTTGGGTTCATACGTTGATGACCGACACGTTCGTTGCTGGGTCATGTATGCCTGTCTCTGTAATTTAGTGCCACTTTTGGTTTATAACTGGTCATGTCGGCCCGGGTTCTTGTAACACCCCAAAAATTTAGCAATGTTTTATTAAATAAAATTTTGCCAGTGAAATAAAATTTTGCCTTCTGCTGGATGTTCCTTTGGATTCCAGGACAATTCTTGCTCTGTTATGCTGGAGTTGTTACCCCTAGTAAAAAACTTTCCAGCTAATGCTAGATTCTCTTATGCACCTATTAAAACTTTGCTTGTATCAGCAGGATTAATTATATTAATAGCCCCCCTAATTATCTGCCCCTATATTTTTGATTCCCTTTAATTTTAAGGCCTCTTTTGAACTACAACTACTTGATGAATTTATTTATAAATTCAACCAAAAATTGGAGATGTGAAGTAATGCTATTAGATCACTTTTATGCAAGAATATAACTATTTTATTTAATATTTTGAGCTCCACAACATGTTTGCCAATCTGGTTCAGTAGGCCCAATTGCACTACAACCCTATCTAATATTCCTGTAATGCTCCCACCAAAATTATGGGATGTACATAGCAGTATGTTATCCAACTTTTTGCAAAAACCCAGCTTGGTCCTTTGGAAGATTTGAGTGAACCAACCTCTTTTCCATTCTGGTTCAGTTTGGTGATTTGCACTGCAACCCTAGTTTATCTTGCTCCAGTGCCTTTGAGCTTCCTCATGCTTATAGTCTCTCTTGCAAAACCCTTAAGTCCAGAAGAGTGGGCCTATTGGGATAGTTTTGGTTCATGAAACAATGCTCTGCATTTTCTGTCCAGAACTGAAGTTTTGCAAAACTTGCACTAACAAGTTTTTGCTTTTGATAAACTAACCCCACCACCCTATTACTCATCCAAGGAGACAACCATCTGGTAAATTTGGCCACCACAAGAGCTAGCTAGATGCCACTGGCATTTTGTCAAACACCCTGAGGGCACGACCAATTTTGGCTTAGTTTCTGGTTCATGTTATGAACTTGATCCCCTGCCCAGACCAGCATGTCTCTTGAGTTTGTTCCAACCCATAGCCCCACCCTGCTGACCCCCTTGCGGTTTGGAGCTCACTAGCACGCCTTGGCATATCACCGAGCATGTAGCGTGCGTGCTCTGGGCGCGCCCAGAGTTCGCGTTTTGCACGTGCATGCGCTCGGGTCGCCGAGTCACGTCCCCGGCCCCATCTCCGCTGCGGAGCCACGCCCGGCCTTATCCGCACCCAAGAACATGCCAAGCCGTACCTGGGGCACCACAGTGCCGCCGTCAGGGCACTTTCGGCGCCACGCCGGTGCTCACAGTGGCTTTCTGCCACGGTCGGCGCCGCCCAAGCCACGCGCGCTCGCCAGCTGCCCCCTGGAGCAGTGCGAGCTCATCCGCAAGCTCGACCGCATGCGTTCGTCGTCGCCACGTCCCCTGCTGCTACGGAATGGCGGTCGCCAGCGATCTTATCCCCGGCTGGCATGGAACCGCCATTGCCCGCCTATATAAGAGGCCCCCGAGCTCGTCAGACCCTTCAGCAGCCTCACACGATCACTCACCTATCCGCCCGTAGTAGTAGGAAGACCAGAGAGGTCGTCCCCTTCCTCTCCGGCAACCTCGGCCGCCGTCCCTGCCTCGAGCAATCCGGCGCCACCAGTGCCTCCCGCGCCCGTCCAGCACCACCGTCGCCTTCCCCTCAACGTTGCGGAGCTGCCCGACCTCTCGAACACGACCAAAACCCACCGCAACGCGGATCCCCAATTCTGCCCGAAGCTTCCTCCGCCGTGGAGCTCGCCGCCGGCGACTCCCTCCGTCCCCTCCGGCCAGTCGACTACCGGGAGGACCGCCTAGGAGTAGCGGATCCATTCCTGCACTCCGTATCCCCCGAGGAGCCTCCGTTCGCCGGAGACGATCGCCGGAGTTCCGCCTCCGCTCGGGCAGAGGAAGAGGAGGGAGGGGCGACTGGTCAAACCTGACCAGTGAGCCCTCTGGACCCACTGTTAGTGACCCAGTTTCACCTCCCCACGCTTTTAAGTGAAGGCGTAAAACACAGAGTACGTATTCCCTAGCTCGAAGACGTATTCTCAGCCGAAACGTTTTCTTTTCTGTTTTAGTTTAAAAATCAGAATTTGACCAAACTTTGACTGGCTTTAACTTTTTAACTACAGCTCCGAATGGATTGATTCTTTTTCTGTTGTTCCTCAAATTTGGTCTAGTTTATTTTCAAATTTATTTGAAAATTTTCCAGACAACTTTTTTGTGCGGTTGTGATTCTATGTATTAATTTTATACTCCTTTTTTTTAGGATTTTGAAGAGGGAGAAAACTTCCAAAATTCTTGGAATGCTTTTCTCCTCCCCTCTACTTGAAGGCAAGCATCTTGAACCCCGTGATAATACACGTTGTGTGTTGTTTGCTATAACACAAGAACCCCATTGATATGCCCAAATGGAGCACCATTATTTCATGTAGAAGTCTTGCTCTTGCATATCTACTTGTGATGAAATATCTTTTCTGGTATGTTTGTGATATTGGTGGCAGTAACCACTTCTCATGCCTCATATGCCTGATGATAATTCGGACGGAATCCGAAGGAAAGTTGTGTTCCGGTGAGCATAGCTAAGTGACTGACATCTCGTGATGACGAACGATGTGCAGTGAGGCAGGATGAAGCATGAGGGGGTGGTGACCCTGTCAGAGAACGGTGTCAAGCTATATGAAACAAACCTTATAGTAAAGCTGAAACCTCCTAAGTCGACCATAGATCGAGTCTTGCTCCAGTAACCCCCATACTTGTTTCGTGCTACCACGTGTCCCTGCCACAGGTAGGGTACGGTTCAGTAAATTTGTCGATCCCTATTCTATTACACACCGTATAGAGAGGCCACGGTAGAAGATGTCGGCTGCATCCGGTAGGCAGGCCACCTGGTCCGGGGGCATGGGTGTTTCGGTTGGAGCCGAAGGGGATAGCTTCCCCAGTTTTTGCACGCATTATAAATTGTTGTGATCCCATGCTAATCGAGGTTGTAGCCTCCCCACTTAAAGTTTGGCTTAACTAGTGTCATGGGTGATTCCAGACACCGGTAAGTTAGGCTGGTGTGTGCAGTCAGGTGTGTCTTCAAACTAAAAGACCGTAGGCGGAATTAGTCCAGAGAGGTTATAGAAAATCCGTTATTCGTGGGTAAAGAGTACACCCTCTGCAGAGATATAAAACCTATTCGAATAGCCGTGTCCATGGTTAAGGACTACAGTCTGGGATGGGTCGAGTGTCGGTCTTCGGAGGAGAAACCTATTTAACCAGAACATTATTTATGACCTGTGACAAGTAGTGATTGTGATTTATCATTATTATGGACTAACCATTCATATTATTTGAAACAATGAGTATCTTTGGGACGGTTCTACCTCCCGGATATTCACTATTATTTATTTACTTTACAAGCCCTTTCTGTGATGTTGCTCAGACGTCCGACTGTGGCATTCTTTTTATCCATAAGCCCTTTATGTGATGTCGCTCAGACATCCGACTGTGGCATTCTTTTTATTTTATAAGCCCTTTATGTGATGTCGCTCAGACGTCCGACTGTGGCATTTCGTTATTTGCTTTTCTTTATAAGCCCTTTATGTGATGTCGCTCAGACGTCCGACTGTGGCATTCCTGTCTTTTAATTTTCCATAAGCCCTTTCTGCGGTGTCGCTCAGACGCTCGATTATGGCATGCCTGTTATTTAATATGCTACTACTATCTGTTTACATATGCATTTTCACTTTGGATGTCCTGCCTGCGATTGTAGTCTGTCATATCATTATTAATTGTAATATATCCTCGAGCATGTTTATGTCTCACCCATTTTCATAATGTTTGCAAGTACATTCAAAGTACTCACTGGATTGTCCCTGGCTATTGTCTTGGCCAGGTTCCTTGCGTGGGAAGGAACGACGTGATGCCACCCCGGAGCCTACACTGTTGGAGTTAGCAGCCTCGCGAAGATAGGTGTTATCCCGGTCAGCCATTCCTGTTGGAGATGGAGTCCCACAGACGCCGACGTGTCACAACCGCTTCCGCCACCATCCACTAGAAACCCCGTGTTGTACTTAAAGGCCATAATGGTCTTGTAGTACATATTTGTACCTCTGCTTGGAATTTTTCTGTATCAAGAAGTGCCTCATCAGCTAACAGTAATCCTGGGGCTGGTGAGCACAAGGTCCGTTTTTTGGGAAATTAATGTCCCGAAATTCCGGTCCTGACAATCTTGGTATCAGAGCGAGGCTGACCGTTGGCTAATCCTATCTTAGCCAGGTCCAAACACTTAGATTAACCACCACACCAGACCATGTTCCAACCCCAGCGAAGCTTCCCGCGTAAGATACCCACACAGTGGACCGACACCTTTAGCAGTCGGTGCCCAACCTATCAGCATAGCTTACCGATCACGCGCCAGTGACCGACACCTAAACAGTTCCTTCCGCAAGCGTGCGAAGGAAGACTCCGTCCTTTCCTATAAATAGGGCACGCTAGCCCCCAAACCCAACACCACACAGCCTCTACCCCCATACCGAGCTAAAATGCTAGGACCCATTGTCCACAATGAAACCACAGCAACCAACCTTGAAGGTTTTGTGACCGTGCTCGCAAACCTCACCCGTCGTGCCTTTGCGATGGAAGAGCCCCCAGAAGTTGTTGTGTACCAAGACTCCATGGGCGGTGAGAGCCGTCAATTCTGGGCCACTGTACACATATACGGTAGGGGTCTGTCGCCAGAGGGCCCCTACAGGTTCACCGGAAAGACAACTTCCTTTGAGCCGCAAGCTATCCAACTAGCCGCTCGGGAGGCTATAGTTCAACTCAGGCACCTGCCGCCCAGAGTTAACTGTCGCCCATTTTACTACAAACCCAGTCGTAATGGGTATGGTAGGCCTCCCCGAGTCGCGAGCGGAGACCACGAGACGGATCCTGCATTATTGCATCTGGTACGCTATGTTAGTGTACTCGAGGAACTGTTCGATCAAATCACCCTTGTTCTGATCGCAGCTCGTGGAGAACTGCTTCGCCGACCCCCAGCAAGAGGACGAGACGAGTCCGGCACCGAAAACCCAGTCGTGTTGTTCGGACAACCAATCGAGTCCCCAAGGCCTGCCGCGGTCATTGACCAGAATGCCTTGGTGTCTCCGGAAGTGATGCGTCGCTTGTTTGGCGCACGCTCCAACGGGATTGTGGCCAACAATCCTCGTGAGGGACATCATCGCTGCCCCGACCTTGCACCTCCTCAGCCATCGCCAGCCAACCCCAAGGATGAAGCTCCCGAAGGAGCTTCAGCATCCACAAGGCAAGGCCGCTTGGATATAAACGAGGTTGATTAAATCACCCGAGTAGTACCAAGCCTTTTCTAGCCCACACCCCGTGGTGTTGTAACCTGTATGCCGATATGTATGTACAGTTTATTTTGCACCCTCATAGCACTCGTACTCCATTGTGTCAGTGTGTGTATGCCTTTTATTCTTTTCTCAGGTGTAACTCCCAGAGCACCTCACCGACAACCCTACAACGAATATGTCTTTTTACAAGACGTGAGTTCCTGTAGCTTTGACCCCAACCTCGTTAAGTGAAACCGACGATATAGATGCCCTCACCATAACCCTATAAACCAGCTAGACTGCTATATATAGGCCACACCGTGAGCTTGACAAGCATCCCTCGCCCGGTGCTCTCCTCTCACAGCCTTTTCCTTCACCATGCCGATCCCTAGTATTTACCTGAGAACCACTGAGGCATCCCCCGGTAGTTTCGTGAAGATATTGTGGGATTTTACCTGCAGTACCATGAGTGCTACCCGTCCACCCCAGTATGAGCTGCTCAAATCAAGGATCACACCATCCACCTCGAAATATTGGGCAGTGGTGCACATCCTACCCGCCAACCCAAACCAAGACCCCACAGAGGTTTCCTTCATGGGGAAATCCATGCCAACTCCTCAGATGGCCATTGAGGCTGCCGCTTGCGAAGCGCTTGCGTGCCTTCAATTCGCGGTGCCCTATGCCAGGGAGAGGGGATATTACTACTTTCCAAGCCGCGCAGCACCCGGAGAAGCAGCATCTTTTCCTGGTGGGCGTATTGAGAGAGACCCGGTACTACCCAACCTTACACAGTACGTCATCACGCAAGAGCGTTTGACCCAGCGGATAATGGGTTATCTCCAGAGCCTCGCCGATTTAAATCCTCGGATCGCCATCGACAGACCATTGAGGCCCGCGCAGGAGAAGCACATCCATCGACTGGTCAACCCACTCCCACCGATAGAAGAAAAATTTCCCCCGGCACCAGAGACCTTTTCCCAGGACCCTGTTCATTTACCGTTTATATTTTAGACGTAACTGCCACGTGAGTGTACCCGTATCTTTTTATGAGAACCGTGTGTCGCATCGTGTGTTAAATAAATCTTTCCTGTGTTGTTGCACCTTGTCCATCTGCATAACATTAATGTTTTTACCTCGCAACACCACAACAGCAGTAATACAACTCCGGCCACTCCACCCAGTAGACTAAGTTGCTAGTCCACCTACACATGCTCCATCCACCACCTCCTTGCACACCACAGTTTCTTGAGAAGAAACTCGTGGAAATTTATTCAAGCACTAAATGCCTACCACGCGCTAACCACCATTAGCCCTGACACTCTCACCTAATCCCCGTGATCGCCGCCGCCGCGGAGAGCTAGCACTCGAGCCGTCGCATCACGACGATCGTCGAGGATCATCGCACACAAGAGCACCGATACCCCCAGCAATGCCGCCAACCCCACGCACACGAGGATCATACACCAGTCCGGCATCACCTCCGCCATTAGAGCCTTGACCCGAGCTCCTGCAAACACGAATGGAGGAGAGGGAAGAAAGGAGAAGAAGAGAGGCCAGGTAGAAGGAGTAGCACCTCGGCCGTTTTATAGTTCAAGATCGGTGTACAGTGGGCGAAGTCCACCAGCGCCACTCGTCGCTCGACCGCCGGTGTTCGGAGGCGAATCCGCGAGCAGTGCCGACAGCGCACTGGCCCGCGAGGTGAGTGCACGCTGCACCGGCAGCTAGCATGCCGCGCACTATGGCAGTACGACCTAGATGCCCTACGAGCTAGTCGTCGCCGGTGGAGAAAGTGCGGGAAAGTGCGCGGGAGAGAGGAGAAGAGAGTACCGGGGGTAGGAGAAGAGGCTGACAATGGGCCCAGGCCCCACCTGTCAGCCAGTGAGAGCACTGTGCTCTCAGGTGCAACCAGCGTATTTGTAAATTTAGAAAAAATACCCTTTCTAAATTTACTATGTCCCAGAGTAGAAATATATCGTTTTCCACGGCAGTAGATTTTTCCTTTCCCGTGCCACGCCAGTGTTTAACACTGCAGTTTGCATCACTGTTTACTCATGCACTGTGATGGCAGTTATTTGCATAATTGGAGCAGTAAAATTTTGGGTAGTATCTTTTTAGGCAGTAGTAGACCTTATAGCAACCCTTAACAAATCTCGAGGACGAGATTTTTCTTAAGGGGGGTAGTGTTGTAACACCCAAAAAATTTAGCAATGTTTTATTAAATAAAATTTTGCCAGTGAATTAAAATTTTGCCTTCTGCTGGATGTTCCTTTGGATTCCAGGACAATTCTTGCTCTGTTATGCTGGAGTTGTTACCCCTAGTAAAACACTTTCCAGCTAATGCTAGATTCTCTTATGCACCTATTAAAACTTTGCTTGTATCAGCAGGATTAATTATATTAATAGCCCCCTAATTATCTGCCCCTATATTTTTGATTCCCTTTAATTTTAAGGCCTCTTTTGAACTACAACCACTTGATGAATTTATAAATAAATTCAACCAAAAATTGGAGATGTCAAGTGATGCTATTAGATCACTTTTATGCAAGAATATAACTATTTCATTTAATATTTTGAGCTCCACAACATGTTTGCCAATCTGGTTCAGTAGGCCTAATTGCACTACAACCCTATCTAATATTCCTGTAATGCTCCCACCAAAATTATGGGATGTTCATAGCAGTATGTTATCCAACTTTTTGCAAAAACCCAGCTTGGTCCTTTGGAAGATTTGAGTGAACCAACCTCTTTTCCATTCTGGTTCAGTTTGGTGATTTGCACTGCAACCCTAGTTTATCTTGCTCCAGTGCCTTTGAGCTTCCTCATGCTTATAGTCTCTCTTGCAAAACCCTTAAGTCCAGAAGAGTGGGCCTATTGGGATAGTTTTGGTTCATGAAACAATGCTCTGCATTTTCTGTCCAGAACTGAAGTTTTGCAAAACTTGCACTAACAAGTTTTTGCTTTTGATAAACTAACCCCACCACCCTATTACTCATCCAAGGAGACAACCATCTGGTAAATTTGGCCACCACAAGAGCTAGCTAGATGCCACTGGCATTTTGTCAAACACCCTGAGGGCACGACCAATTTTGGCTTAGTTTCTGGTTCATGTTATGAACTTGATCCCCTGCCCAGACCAGCATGTCTCTTGAGTTTGTTCCAACCCATAGCCCCACCCTGCTGACCCCCTTGCGGTTTGGAGCTCACTAGCACGCCTTGGCATATCACCGAGCACGTAGCGTGCGTGCTCTGGGCGCGCCCAGAGCGCACGTTTTGCACGTGCGTGCGCTCGGGTCGCCGCGTCACGCCCCCGGCCCCAGCTCCGCTGCGGAGCCACGCCCGGCCTTATCCGCACCCAAGAACACGCCAAGCCGTACCTGGGACGCCACAGCGCCGCCGTCAGGGCACTTTCGGCGGCACGCCGGCGCTCACAGTGGCTTTCTGCCACGGTCGGCGCCGCCCAAGCCACGCGTGCTCGCCAGCTGCCCCCTGGAGCAGTGCGAGCTCATCCGCAAGCTCGACCGCATGCGTTCGTCGTCGCCATGTCTCCTGCTGCTACAGAATGGCGGTCGCCGGCGATCTTATCCCCGGCCGGCGCGGAACCGCCATTGCCCGCCTATATAAGAGGCCCCCGAGCTCGTCAGACCCTTCAGCAGCCTCACACGATCACTCACCTATCCGCCCGTAGCAGTAGGAAGACCAGAGAGGTCGTCCCCTTCCTCTCCGGCAACCTCGGCCGCCGTCCCTGCCTCGAGCAATCTGGCGCCACCAGGGCCTCCTCCGCCCGTCCAGCTCCACCGTCGCCTTCCCCTCAACCTTGCGGAGCTGCCCGACCTCTCGAACACGACCAAAACCCACCGCAACGCGGATCCCCAATTCTGCTTGAAGCTTCCTCCGCCGTGGAGCTCGCCGCCGGCGACTCCCTCCGTCCCCTCCGACCAGTCGACTACCGGGAGGACCGCCTAGGAGTAGCGGATCCATTCCTGCACTCCGTATCCCCCGAGGAGCATCCGTTCGCCGCGACGATCGCCGGAGTTCCGCCTCCGCTCGGGCAGAGGAAGAGGAGGGAGGGGCGACTGGTCAAACCTAACCAGTGGGCCCCCTGGACCCACTGTCAGTGACCCAGTTTCACCTCCCCACGCTTTTAAGTGAAGGCGTAAAACCCAGAGTACGTATTCCCTAGCTCGAAGACGTATTCTCAGCCGAAACGTTTTCTTTTCTGTTTTAGTTTAAAAATCAGAATTTGACCAAACTTTGACTGGCTTTAACTTTTTAACTACGGCTCCAAATGGATTGATTGTTTTTCTGCTGTTCCTCAAATTTGGTCTAGTTTATTTTCAAATTCATTTGAAAATTTTCCAGACAACTTTTTTGTGCTATTGTGATTCTATGTATTAATTTTATACTCCTTTTTTAAGGATTTTGAAGAGGGAGAAAACTTCCAAAATTCTTGGAATGCTTTTCTCCTCCCCTCTACTTGAAGGCAAGCATCTTGAACCCCGTGATAATACACGTTGTGTGTTGTTTGCTATAACACAAGAACCCCATTGATATGCCAAAATGGAGCACCATTATTTCATGTAGAAGTCTTGCTCTTGCATATCTACTTGTGATGAAATATCTTTTCTGGTATGTTTGTGATATTGGTGGCAGTAACCACTTCTCATGCCTCATATGCGTGATGATAATTCGGACGGAATCCGAAGGAAAGTTGTGTTCCGGTGAGCATAGCTAAGTGACTGACATCTCATGATGACGAACGATGTGCAGTGAGGCAGGATGAAGCATGAGGGGTGGTGGCCCTGTCAGAGAACGGTGTCAAGCTATATGACACAAACCTTATAGTAAAGCTGAAACCTCCTGAGTCGACCATAGATCGAGTCTTGCTCCAGTAACCCCCATACTTGTTTCGTGCTACCACGTGTCCCTGCCACAGGTAGGGTACGGTTCAGTAAATTTGTCGATCCCTATTCTATTACACACCGTACAGAGAGGCCACGGTGGAAGATGTCGGCTGCATCCGGTAGGCAGGCCACCTGGTCCGGGGGCATGGGTGTTTCGGTTGGAGCCGAAGGGGATAGCTTCCCCAGTTTTTGCACGCGTTATAAATTGTTGTGATCCCATGCTAATCGAGGTTGTAGCCTCCCCACTTAAAGTTTGGCTTAACTAGTGTCATGGGTGATTCCAGACACCGGTAAGTTAGGCTGGTGTGTGCAGTCAGGTGTGTCTTCAAACTAAAAGACCGTAGGCGGAATTAGTCCAGAGAGGTTATAGAAAATCCGTTATTCGTGGGTAAAGAGTACACCCTCTGCAGAGATATAAAACCTATTCGAATAGCCGTGTCCATGGTTAAGGACTACAGTCTGGGATGGGTCGAGTGTCGGTCTTCGGAGGAGAAACCTATTTAACCAGAACATTATTTATGACCTGTGACAAGTAGTGATTGTGATTTATCATTATTATGGACTAACCATTCATATTATTTGAAACAATGAGTATCTTTGGGACGGTTCTACCTCCCGGATATTCACTATTATTTATTTACTTTACAAGCCCTTTCTGTGATGTCGCTCAGACGTCCGACTGTGGCATTCTTTTTTATCCATAAGCCCTTTATGTGATGTCGCTCAGACATCCGACTGTGGCATTCTTTTTATTTTATAAGCCCTTTATGTGATGTTGCTCAGACGTGCGACTGTGGCATTTCGTTATTTGCTTTTCTTTATAAGCCCTTTATGTGATGTCGCTCAGACGTCCGACTGTGGCATTCCTGTCTTTTAATTTTCCATAAGCCCTTTCTGCGGTGTCGCTCAGACGCCCGACTATGGCATGCCTGTTATTTAATATGCTACTACTATCTGTTTACATATGCATTTTCACTTTGGATGTCCTGCCTGCGATTGTAGTCAGTCATATCATTATTAATCGTAATTTATCCTCGAGCATGTTTATGTCTCACCCATTTTCATAATGTTTGCAAGTACATTCAAAGTACTCACTGGATTGTCCCTGGCTATTGTCTTGGCCAGGTTCCTTGCGTGGGAAGGAACGACGTGATGCCACCCCGGAGCCTACACTGTTGGAGTTAGCAGCCTCGCGAAGATAGGTGTTATCCCGGTCAGCCGTTCCTGTTGGAGATGGAGTCCCACAGACGCCGACGTGTCACAACCGCTTCCGCCACCATCCACTAGAAACCCTGTGTAGTACTTAAAGGCCAGAATGGTCTTGTACTACATATTTGTACCTTTGCTTGGAATTTTTCTGTATCAAGAAGTGCCTCATCAGCTAACAGTAATCCTGGGGTTGGTGAGCACAAGGTCCGTTTTTTGGGAAATTAATGTCCCGAAATTCCGGTCCTGACAATCTTGGTATCAGAGCGAGGCTGACCGTTGGCTAATCCTATCTTAGCCAGGTCCAAACACTTAGATTAACCACCACACCAGACCATGTTCCAACCCCAGCGAAGCTTCCCGCGTAAGATACCCACACAGTGGACCGACACCTTTAGCAGTCCGTGCCCAACCTATCAGCATAGCTTACCGATCACGCGCCAGTGACCGACACCTAAACAGTTCCTTCCGCAAGCGTGCGAAGGAAGACTCCGTCCTTTCCTATAAATAGGGCACGCTAGCCCCCAAACCCAACACCACACAGCCTCTACCCCCATACCGAGCTAAAATGCTAGGACCCATTGTCCACAATGAAACCACAGCAACCAACCTTGAAGGTTTTGGGACCGTGCTCGCAAACCTCACCCGTCGTGCCTTTGCGATGGAAGAGCCCCCAGAATATGTTGTGTACCAAGACTCCATGGGCGGTGAGAGCCGTCAATTCTGGGCCACTGTACACATATACGGTAGGGGTCTGTCGCCAGAGCGCCCCTACAGGTTCACCGGAAAGACAACTTCCTTTGAGCCGCAAGCTATCCAACTAGCCGCTCGGGAGGCTATAGTTCAACTCAGGCACCTGCCGCCCAGAGTTAACTGTCGCCCATTTTACTACAACCCCAGTCGTAATGGGTATGGTAGGCCTCCCCGAGTCGCGAGCGGAGACCACGAGACGGATCCTGCATTATTGCATCTGGTACGCTATGTTAGTGTACTCGAGGAACTGTTCGATCAAATCACCCTTGTTCTGATCGCAGCTCGTGGAGAACTGCTTCGCCGACCCCCAGCAAGAGGACGAGATGAGTCCGGCACCAAAAACCCAGTCGTGTTGTTCGGACAACCAATCGAGTCCCCAAGGCCTACCGCGGTCATTGACCAGAATGCCTTGGTGTCTCCGGAAGTGATGCGTCGCTTGTTTGGCGCACGCTCCAATGGGATTGTGGCCAACAATCCTCGTGAGGGACATCATCACTGCCCCGACCTTGCACCTCCTCAGCCATCGCCAGCCAACCCCAAGGATGAAGCTCCCGAAGAAGCTTCAGCATCCACAAGGCAAGGCCGCTTGGATATAAACGAGGTTGATTAAATCACCCGAGTAGTACCAAGCCTTTTCTAGCCCACACCCCGTGGTGTTGTAACCTGTATGCCGATATGTATGTACAGTTTATTTTGCACCCTCATAGCACTCGTACTCCGTTGTGTCAGTGTGTGTATGCCTTTTATTCTTTTCTCAGGTGTAACTCCCAGAGCACCTCACCGACAACCCTACAGCGAATATGTCTTTTTACAAGACGTGAGTTCCTGTAGCTTTGACCCCAACCTCGTTAAGTGAAACCGACGATATAGATGCCCTCACCATAACCCTATAAACCAGCTAGACTGCTATATATAGGCCACACCGTGAGCTTGACAAGCATCCCTCGCCCGGTGCTCTCCTCTCACAGCCTTTTCCTTCACCATGCCGATCCCTAGTATTTACCTGAGAACCCCTGAGGCATCCCCCGGTAGTTTCGTGAAGATATTGTGGGATTTTACCTGCAGTACCATGAGTGCTACCCGTCCAACCCAGTATGAGCTGCTCAAATCAAGGATCACACCATCCACCTCGAAATATTGGGCAGTGGTGCACATCCCACCCGCCAACCCAAACCAAGACCCCACAGAGGTTTCCTTCATGGGTAAATCCATGCCAACTCCTCAGATGACCATTGAGGCTGCCGCTTGCGAAGCGCTTGCTCGCCTTCAATTCGCGGTGCCCTATGCCATTGAGAGGGGATATTACTACTTTCCAAGTCGCGCAGCACCCGGAGAAGCAGCATCTTTTCCTGGTGGGCGTATTGAGAGAGACCCGGTACTACCCAACCTTACACAATACGTCATCACGCAAGAGCGTTTGACCCAGCGGATAATGGGTTATCTCCAGAGCCTCGCCGATTTAAATCCTCGGATCGCCATCGGCAGACCATTGAGGCCCTCGCAGGAGAAGCACATCCATCGACTGGTCAACCCACTCCCACCGATAGAAGAAAAATGTCCCACGGCACCAGAGACCTTTTCCCAGGACCCTGTTCATTTACCGTTTATATTTTAGACGTAACTGCCACGTGAGTGTGCCTGTATCTTTTTATGAGAACCGTGTGTCGCATCGTGTGTTAAATAAATCTTTCCTGTGTTGTTGCACCTTGTCCATCTGCATAACATTAATGTTTTTACCTCGCAACACCACAACAGCAGTAATACAACTCCGGCCACTCCACCCAGTAGACTAAGTTGCTAGTCCACCTACACATGCTCCATCCACCACCTCCTTCCACACCACAGTTTCTTGAGAAGAAACTCGTGGAAATTTATTCAAGCACTAAATGCCTACCACGCGCTAACCACCATTAGCCCTGAAACTCTCACCTAATCCCCGTGATCGCCGACGCCGCGGAGAGCTAGCACTCGAGCCGTCGCATCACGACGATCGTCGAGGATCATCGCACACAAGAGCACCGATACCCCCAGCAATGCCGCCAACCCCACGCACACGAGGATCATACACCAGTCCGGCATCACCTCCGCCATTAGAGCCTTGACCCGAGCTCCTGCAAACACGAATGGAGGAGAGGGAAGAAAGGAGAAGAAGAGAGGCCAGGTAGAAGGAGTAGCACCTCGGCCGTTTTATAGTTCAAGATCGGTGTACAGTGGGCGAAGTCCACCAGCGCCGCTCGTCGCTCGACCGCCGGTGTTCGGAGGTGAATCCGCGAGCAGTGCCGACAGCGCACTGGCCCGCGAGGTGAGTGCACGCTGCACCGGCAGCTAGCATGCCGCGCACTATGGCAGTACGGCCTAGATGCCCTACGAGCTAGTCGTCGCCGGTGGAGAAAGTGCGGGAAAGTGCGCGGGAGAGAGGAGAAGAGAGTACCGGGGGTAGGAGAAGAGGCTGACAATGGGCCCAGGCCCCACCTGTCAGCCAGTGAGAGCACTGTGCTCTCAGGTGCAACCAGCGTATTTGTAAATTTAGAAAAAATACCCTTTCTAAATTTACTATGTCCCAGAGTAGAAATATATCGTTTTCCACGGCAGTAGATTTTTCCTTTCCCGTGCCACGCCAATGTTTAACACTGCAGTTTGCATCACTGTTTACTCATGCACTGTGATGGCAGTTATTTGCATAATTAGAGAAGTAAAATTTTGGGTAGTATCTTTTTAGGCAGTAGTAGACCTTATAGCAACCCTTAACAAATCTCGAGGACGAGATTTTTCTTAAGGGGGGTAGTGTTGTAACACCCAAAAAAATTAGCAATGTTTTATTAAATAAAATTTTGCCAGTGAATTAAAATTTTGCCTTCTGCTGGATGTTCCTTTGGATTCCAGGACAATTCTTGCTCTGTTATGCTGGAGTTGTTACCCCTAGTAAAACACTTTCCAGCTAATGCTAGATTCTCTTATGCACCTATTAAAACTTTGCTTGTATCAGCAGGATTAATTATATTAATAGCCCCCTAATTATCTGCCCCTATATTTTTTATTCCCTTTAATTTTAAGGCCTCTTTTGAACTACAACCACTTGATGAATTTATTTATAAATTCAACCAAAAATTGGAGATGTCAAGTGATGCTATTAGATCACTTTTATGCAAGAATATAACTATTTCATTTAATATTTTGAGCTCCACAACATGTTTGCCAATCTGGTTCAGTAGGCCTAATTGCACTACAACCCTATCTAATATTCCTGTAATGCTCCCACTAAAATTATGGGATGTTCATAGCAGTATGTTATCCAACTTTTTGCAAAAACCCAGCTTGGTCCTTTGGAAGATTTGAGTGAACCAACCTCTTTTCCATTCTGGTTCAGTTTGGTGATTTGCACTGCAACCCTAGTTTGTCTTGCTCCAGTGCCTTTGAGCTTCCTCATGCTTATAGTCTCTCTTGCAAAACCCTTAAGTCCAGAAGAGTGGGCCTATTGGGATAGTTTTGGTTCATGAAACAATGCTCTGCATTTTCTGTCAAGAACTGAAGTTTTGCAAAACTTGCACTAACAAGTTTTTGCTTTTGATAAACTAACCCCACCACCCTCTTACTCATCCAAGGAGACAACCATCTGGTAAATTTGGCCACCACAAGTGCTAGCTAGATGCCACTGGCATTTTGTCAAACACCCTGAGGGCACGACCAATTTTGGCTTAGTTTCTGGTTCATGTTATGAACTTGATCCCCTGTCCAGACTAGCATGTCTCTTGAGTTTGTTGCAACCCATAGCCCCACCCTGCTGACCCCCTTGCGGTTTGGAGCTCACTAGCACGCCTTGGCATATCACCGAGCACGTAGCGTGCGTTCTCTGGGCGCGCCCAGAGCGCGCGTTTTGCACGTGCGTGTGCTCGGGTCGCCGCGTCACGCCCCCGGCCCCAGCTCCGCTGCGGAGCCACGCCCGGCCTTATCCGCACCCAAGAACACGCCAAGCCGTACCTGGGACGCCACAGCGCCGCCGTCAGGGCATTTTCGGCGGCACGCCGGCGCTCACAGTGGCTTTCTGCCACGGTCGGCGCCGCCCAAGCCACGCCCGCTCGCCAGCTGCCCCCTGGAGCAGTGCGAGCTCATCCGCAAGCTCGACCGCATGCGTTCGTCGTCGCCATGTCTCCTGCTACTACAGAATGGCGGTCGCCGGCGATCTTATCCCCGGCCGGCGCGGAACCGCCATTGCCCGCCTATATAAGAGGCCCCCGAGCTCGTCAGACCCTTCAGCAGCCTCACACGATCACTCACCTATCCGCCCGTAGCAGTAGGAAGACCAGAGAGGTCGTCCCCTTCCTCTCCGGCAACCTCGGCCGTCGTCCCTACCTCGAGCAATCTGGCGCCACCAGGGCCTCCTCCGCCCGTCCAGCACCACCGTCGCCCTCCCCTCAACCTTGCGGAGCTGCCCGACCTCTCGAACACGACCAAAACCCACCGCAACGCGGATCCCCAATTCTGCTTGAAGCTTCCTCTGCCGTGGAGCTCGCCGCCGGCGACTCCCACCGTCCCCTCCGACCAGTCGACTACCGGGAGGACCGCCTAGGAGTAGCGGATCCATTCCTGCACTCCGTATCCCCCGAGGAGCATCCGTTCGCCGCGACGATCGCCGGAGTTCCGCCTCCGCTCGGGCAGAGGAAGAGGAGGGAGGGGCGACTGGTCAAACCTAACCAGTGGGCCCCCTGGACCCACTGTCAGTGACCCAGTTTCACCTCCCCACGCTTTTAAGTGAAGGCGTAAAACACAGAGTACGTATTCCCTAGCTCGAAGACGTATTCTCAGCCGAAACGTTTTCTTTTCTGTTTTAGTTTAAAAATCAGAATTTGACCAAACTTTGACTGGCTTTAACTTTTTAACTACGGCTCCAAATGGATTGATTCTTTTTCTGCTGTTCCTCAAATTTGGTCTAGTTTATTTTCAAATTCATTTGAAAATTTTCCAGACAACTTTTTTGTGCTATTGTGATTCTATGTATTAATTTTATACTCCTTTTTTAAGGATTTTGAAGAGGGAGAAAACTTCCAAAATTCTTGGAATGCTTTTCTCCTCCCCTCTACTTGAAGGCAAGCATCTTGAACCCCGTGATAATACACATTGTGTGTTGTTTGCTATAACACAAGAACCCCATTGATATGCCAAAATGGAGCACAATTATTTCATGTAGAAGTCTTGCTCTTGCATATCTACTTGTGATGAAATATCTTTTCTGGTATGTTTGTGATATTGGTGGCAGTAACCACTTCTCATGCCTCATATGCCTGATGATAATTCGGACGGAATCCGAAGGAAAGTTGTGTTCCGGTGAGCATAGCTAAGTGACTGACATCTCGTGATGACGAACGATGTGCAGTGAGGCAGGATGAAGCATGAGGGGTGGTGACCCTGTCAGAGAACGGTGTCAAGCAATATGACACAAACCTTATAGTAAAGCTGAAACCTCCTGAGTCGACCATAGATCGAGTCTTGCTCCAGTAACCCCCATACTTGTTTCGTGCTACCACGTGTCCCTGCCACAGGTAGGGTACGGTTCAGTAAATTTGTCGATCCTTGTTCTATTACACACCGTACAGAGAGGCCACGGTGGAAGATGTCGGCTGCATCCGGTAGGCAGGCCACCTGGTCTGGGGGCATGGGTGTTTCGGTTGGAGCCGAAGGGGATAGCTTCCCCAGTTTTCGCACGCGTTATAAATTGTTGTGATCCCATGCTAGTCGAGGTTGTAGCCTCCCCACTTAAAGTTTGGTTTAACTAGTGTCATGGGTGATTCGAGACACCGGTAAGTTAGGCTGGTGTGTGCAGTCAGGTGTGTCTTCAAACTAAAAGACCGTAGGCGGAATTAGTCTAGAGAGGTTATAGAAAATCCGTTATTCGTGGGTAAATAGTACACCCTCTGCAGAGATATAAAACCTATTCGAATAGCCGTGTCCATGGTTAAGGACTATAGTTTGGGATGGGTCGAGTGTCGGTCTTAATGTCGGTCTTCGGAGGAGAAACCTATTTAACCAGAACATTATTTATGACCTGTGACAGGTAGTGATTGTGATCTATCATTATTATGGACTAACCATTCATATTATTTGAAACAATGAGTATCTTTGGGACGGTTCTACCTCCCGGATATTAACTATTATTTATTTACTTTACAAGCCCTTTCTGTGATGTCGCTCAGACGTCCGACTGTGGCATTCTTTTTATCCATAAGCCCTTTATGTGATGTCGCTCAGACGTCCAACTATGGCATTCTTTTTATTTTATAAGCCCTTTATGTGATGTCGCTTAGACGTCCGACTGTGGCATTTCGTTATTTGCTTTTCTTTATAAGCCCTTTATGTGATGTCGCTCAAATGTCCGACTGTGGCATTCCTGTCTTTTAATTTTCCATAAGCCCTTTCTGCGGTGTCGCTCAGACGCCCGACTGTGGCATGCCTGTTATTTAATATGCTACTACTATCTGTTTACATATGCATTTTCACTTTGGATGTCCTGCCTGTGATTGTAGTCTGTCATATCATTATTAATCGTAATTTATCCTCGAGCATGTTTATGTCTCACCCATTTTCATAATGTTTGCGAGTACATTCAAAGTACTCACTGGCTTGTCCCTGGCTATTGTCTTGGCCAGGTTCCTTGCGTGGGAAGGAACGACGTGATGCAACCCCGGAGCCTACACTGTTGGAGTTAGTAGCCTCGCGAAGATAGGTGTTATCCCGATCAGCCGTTCCTGTTGGAGATGGAGTCCCACAGACGCCGACGTGTCACAACCGCTTCCGCCACCATCCACTAGAAACCCCGTGTTGTACTTAAATGCCAGAATGGTCTTGTACTACATATTTGTACCTTTGCTTGGAATTTTTCTGTATCAAGAAGTGCCTCATCAGCTAACAGTAATCCTGGGGCTGGTGAGCACAAGGTCCGCTTTTTGGGAAATTAATATCCCGAAATTCCGGTCCTGACAGTTCTCTGTCATATGGATGCTAGCGACACTATCATATACGTGAGCCAAAATGCGCAAATGGTCCCGGGCCAGGTAAGGTGGCACCCGTGGGGATACCGTGCGTGAGGCCGCAAAGTGATATGGTGTGTTACATGCTAGACCGGTGTGACTTAGGATCGGGGTCCCGACAAGAGCACCTTTATAATCACCCAGTTACGTTGTGACGTTTGATAATACACAAGGTGTTCCTCCGATATTCGGGAGTTGCATAATCTCATAGTCATAGGAACATGTATATGTCATGAAGAAAGCAATAGCAGTAAAACTAAACGACCTAGTTGCTAAGCTAACGGATGGGTCTTGTCCATCACATCATTCTCCTAATGATGAGATCCCATTGATCAAATGACAACTCATGTCTATGGCTAGGAAACGTAACCATCTTTGATCAATGAGCTAGTCTAGTAGAGGCATACTAGGGACACTCTGTGTTGTCTATGTATTCACACATGTACTAAGTTTCCGGTTAATACAATTCTAGCGCGAATAATAAACATTTAACATGATATAAGGAAATATAAATAACCACTTTATTATTGCCTCTAGGGCATATTTCCTTCAGTCTCCCACTTGCACTAGAGTCAATAATCTAGTTCACATTGCCATGTGATTTAATATTGATAGTTCACATCGTTATGTGAATAACACCCAAAGTTCACATCGCCATGTGACCAACACCCAAAGGGTTTACTAGAGTCAATAATCTAGTTCACATCGCCATGTGATTAACACCCAAAGAGTACTAAGGTGTGATCATGTTTTGCTTCATGAGAGAAGTTTAGTCAGCGGGTCTGTCACATTCAGATCCGTATGTATTTCGCAAATTTCTATGTCTACAATGCTATGCATGGTGCTACTCTATCTAATTGCTCCCACTTTCAATACACATCCAAATTGATACTTAGAGTCATCTGGATTAGTGTCAAAGCTTGCATTGGCGTAACTCTTTCCGACGAACTCTTTATCACCTCCATAATCGAGAAATATTTCCATAGTCCTCTAAGGATAATTTTGACCGTTTTCCAGTGATCTACTCCTAGATCAAAATTGTACTCTCTTGCCAAACTCAGGGTAGGGCATACAATAGGTCTGGTACAACACTCGTCCAAGAACGTAGCTGAGGTACAAGCTACTTGTCGAAGTCCAAGCGGAACTACTAGTGAGACATCAATCCTATCTGCAAAACATGAATTAAGCAAACATGAGTACAAAGGTACTCAGCAAGACTTACATCTGATCCTATCAAACATGCACAAGTATCAAGATGGCAAGGTGGGGTTTAGTTGCAGCAAGCCAGCTTTGACTCAGTGGCTATCCTATTCTATGATTGCTGGTAACTCTTTTGAGGTGGCGCACACGAGTCCACTAAGCACCACACAATACACCACTATGGATTCATCCCCGTCTCCCTACGAGAAGGCCATCCATAGCACTCACACTTGTCTTGAGTATTTTAGAGTATCCACTTCAAGTTGTCTATGTACCACGTAAGCATCCAAGAAGTCCATATCCGCGGACCCGGCTATTCGAATAGATTATGTTAACCCTGCAGGGGTGTACTTCTTCACACACGCTCTCGCCACTTACCGCCATGTACATCTCGTGTATCTCGGCAACCTTGAAACGGAAGCCTGGCGAGGGTGTCGGCCACGACCTGACTAACCACACAAGTCTCTCGTCCAGGTTTATCGCCTATTCGGGTTCCATCCGCAAGGGAGTCCGGCCGAGGTTTCCATCACGGCCCCAAACGATGTGTACAGGGTTCCCGAGCCCACCATCCGGGTGCCACTCGGTACACCGGGCCACGTGTGCCTAGTTTGTCCCAAGCCCACCCTGCCGGGTGCCACCTGGTAGAGAAATAACACTACCTACAAACACCAGAAACTAGTTGCAACTCCTGGACAGAGATCATGTTGATTAATAAGTCGAGAGGGGCACTTAAGCATTCCAATGCGTGGTAGTAGCTGATCATTGGACAACATACACAGAACTCAGTTCTTAGGGACGGTTCCAGTGAGACAACCCACCATGTACTCCTACATGGCCTCTCACCACTACCTTTACCAAAACGTGTTCACACACTTAACCCTCAGCATCGGAACATATCAATGTACTCCAATTCATTCCCGATGAATCAGACCTGACACACTCTAAGCAATAGCAAGCAAGGCATGGTAAGATCACAACATGGCTTCAATCAACTCCTACACATGCTAGTGGGTTTCAACTATTTACTGTGGAATGACAGGTCATGCAGAGGAATGGGTTCAACTACCGCAGCATAAAGTAGCAGTTGAAGTCGCTGTTGTCCTAATGCAATAACAGGGAGCAGGAGCGAGAGAATAGGATTGTTTCGGAATGAACAAAGGGGTTTGCTTGCCTGGTAAAACAACGTGCAGAACACTGCTCCTCTGACAGGTACTTTGGATCGGTCTCCGGAGCTGGACCTATCGAGAAGAACGGTGCCGACAATCAAACACAAGCATATGCAACAATATGATGCATGAATATGGCATGAAGTTATGATGTTGTTTGAGCTGGTGCAACTAGCATTCAATTTGAAAGAAGCCCATTTGAACCAAGGGTTCAAATGCAATTTTAAAAATAAGCATTTTAAATGCCAAATATGTGTTTTCAAATAAACAGTAGGTTAAACTTCATTTGTCATGCATGAAAATGGTACAGATGGATAGGCTGAATTTTTCTGATAATTTTTTCATATATAAATTATTTCATTCTGAGCTACGGTTGAATTTCTATGAATTTTTGAAGTTTTGAATATTTTCTGGAATTTCCTGTTTAAAAATAATTCCAGAAAATAATTAATTGCGTCAGCACTGCGTCATGCTTGCGTCAGCAAGTCAACAGTGCTGACTGGGTCAAACCTGACGTGTGGGGCCACACGTCAGTGACACCGGGGCTAAACCCGAGTCAAACCTAGCTGACCAGGGTTTGACCAAGCCCTGGGGCCCATAGTCAGTGGCTTAGGGGGTGGTTTAGGTGGCAGGGTTAGCAGCTAAGCACGCGCCACGTCAGTCGCCGGAGTTTCGCCGGCGACGACCTCGAGCCACGGTGGAAGTTCGCCGGAACGAGCTGGAGGCCACGGTTGGGCAAACGGAGGCCACCGGCGGGTAGCCCGTGCACGGGCGCATCCAGCCGCGCACAGGGAAGGTCGTGGGAACCGCGGAGCTCGTCGGAGCAGGGCTCGCGGCGGCGGTGGCTTCGGCCAGAACGAAAACCACGGCTACGACGCGGGAGAAGGGGGAGAAGAGAGGGAAAGCATGGGGGAAACAGAGAGGAGCTCACGGCGGGGCTGCTGAGCAGGCCAGTGGGCTCGGGGAGGCGCTGAAGACGGCGAATCAGAGTCGACGGTCGGCGGCGTCCGAGGAGGAAGACGATGTCGACGGCGGCTCCACAGGGCGTCCGGCGTCTGGTGGCTTGACGGAGAGGACGAACGAGTTGTGGCGGAGCTCGTGGGCTCTACGGAGGGGCGAGGGAACGGCTCTGGCTACGACTACGGCGAGCGGCGGCGACGGTGGCATTCGGAGCCGAGCGGGGGAGGGAGATAGAGGTGAAGGGAGGGTCCAGAGAGAGTGAAAAAGAGGGCGCGCTCGATCCAGACGGCAGTGGCGACGTCGGCCGTCTCGTTGCGCTGGCAGGGGAGGGCAGGCAGGCAGCTCGCATGGCGAGCGGAGCGCTCGCGTGCGCCGGGCACGCGCCTCGCCTACTGGCGCGAGGTGGGGGACGGTGCGGTGGCCGGTGGGCTAGGCCGACTGCTGGGCCAGGCAGTTGGGCCACCAGGGTGGCACAGGTAAGTTGCTTTCTTTTATAATTTTCTTTTCTATTTTTTTCTGACATTTGTTTTGATTTAATTTCTAAATTAAATCAATTATTTTCTTCTGACATATTTATTTTGCAGGGACCTAGGAATTAACCCAAACCCCTCAAAATAAAGAACCAGAATTTTGGACATATATAAAATATATAATATATATATATATATACCCAAGCAAATAGCTATTGCATTAATTCCAAATGCCCAAAATAAATACTTATGAGCTCCTAATAATATTGGCTTGATTTTTATCTCTGATCAATATTTTTAGAGGGCCACATGAACATTTTCTTGGACCTTTTTGGAGCAATTTTTATTTGGGTCATTTTCAAAAAGGGTTTCTGAGGGTTTCACAAGTCCTCAATTCAATTTCATTTGAAAATTAAACATGATGCAAACAACAAGACTAACCTAGTGCATACTAGAACTAGGGTTGTGACAACTCGCCTCCACTCGAAAGAATCTTGTCCCGAGATTCAGGAGTAGGCGGAAAGAAGGTGGGGTACTCCAGTCGGAGACGATCTTCTCGCTCCCAAGTAGCTTCTCTCTCGGAATGATGAGACCATTGAACTTTGAGGAACTTGATGTTATGATATCGAGTGACACGCTCTGCTTGATCCAGAATGCAAATGGGATACTCTCGATATGTGAGGTTATCTTGGAGATCAAGCGTTTCGTGGTCCACTCCGCGGATGGGATCCGAGAAGCAACGCCTGAGTTGAGAGATGTGGAAGACATCATGAACTCGAGAAAGATGTGGGGGTAGTTCCAATTGGTAGGCAACCTCTCCTCGTTTAGCGAGAATGCAAAAAGGACCAATGTAACGAGGAGCCAACTTGCCCTTGATACCGAAACGATGGGTACCCTTCAAAGGAGTAACCCAAAGATATGCTTTGTCACCAACCTCGTAAGCCACTTCCTTATGATGACGATCATATTGGCTCTTCTGACGAGACTGGGCTGTTTTCAAATTCTCACGAATGATACGAACTTGCTCTTCTGCTTCCTGGATCATATCCGGTCCAAAGAATTGTCTTTCACCGGTTTCTGACCAGTTCAAAGGTGTTCGACATCTTCGTCCATAGAGTATCTCAAAAGGAGCTTGCTTGAGACTAGATTGATAGCTATTGTTATAAGCAAACTCGGCGAAAGGAAGACATTTCTCCCAATCCATACCGAATGAGATAACGCAAGCTCTAAGCATGTCTTCGAGAATTTGGTTAACCCGTTCCACTTGACCACTTGACTGAGGGTGGAAAGCGGTACTGAAAGAAAGATGGGTGCCCATGGCAGTCTGGAAACTCTCCCAGAAATGAGAAGTGAAAAGACTACCACGGTCTTAATTGATCTCTAGTGGGACACCATGAAGTGACACTATTCGAGAAATATACAAGTCAGCAAGCTGACTAGCGGTGATACTCTCTCGAACAGGTAGGAAGTGAGCCACTTTGGAGAGACGATCAATGACTACGAAGATAGCATTATTCCCTCTCTTGGTCCAGGGAAAACCGGTGATGAAGTCCATACCAACTTTATCCCATTTCCACTCAGGAATAGCTAGAGGCTGAAGGGTGCCAGCAGGTCTTTGATGTTCTGCCTTAACGCGACGACAAACGTCACATTTAGCAATGAACTCAGCAATTTCTCTCTTCATCCTAGTCCACCAGAACCTCTGGCGTAGGTCCTGATACATCTTAGTACTACCGGGATGAATCGTGAGAGGAGATTCATGAGCCTCTTTAAGGATCAATTGTCGCAGATGTTGATTCTTGGGAACCACCAGGCGATTCTCGAAGAAAACAACACCTTGATCATCCATAGAGAAACATCCACCAACTCCCCTTTTAATGTTTCTCTTGATGCGGACAACACCCCTATCAAACTTCTGGTCAGAAATGATCTGATCCTCAAGGGTGGGTTTCGCCACCAAGGTAGAAAGGAATCCGCGAGGAGCAATGTGAAGGTTAAGCTTACATAGTTCCTCATGGAGAAGTGGTTGGCCCTGCTGCAACATGAGGTTGTTGCAATAGGTCTTGCGACTTAGCGCATCAGCCATGACATTTCCCTTGCCTGGGGTGTAGGTAATTCCTAAGTCGTAATCTGAGATCAACTCCAACCAACGTCTTTGCCTAAGGTTCAAATCTGGTTGGGTGAAGATATACTTGAGACTCTGGTGATCGGTGTAGATCTCGCAACGATTACCAAGGAGGTAATGCCGCCAGGTCTTAAGTGCATAGACTACAGCTGCAAGCTCTAGATCATGTGTAGGATAATTCTCCTCATGTGGATGCAACTGTCGAGATGCATAGGCAATCACACGATGATCCTGCATAAGAATGCAACCTAGTCCCTGCCGCGAGGCATCACAGTAGATAACAAAGTCCTTAGTGAAATCCGGTGGCACAAGAATGGGAGCAGAGGTCAGGCGTCTTTTCAGTTCCTGGAAACTATGCTCACACTGTGGGGACCACTCAAACTTTTTATCCTTCTTGAGTAGTTCCGTGAGAGGTTTGGCCACTTTAGAGAAGTTTTCAACAAAGCGGCGACAATAGCTGGCTAGACCAAGGAAACTCCTAACTTGTTTAACTGTTTCAGGCGGAGTCCAATCAAGAACGGCCTGAACTCTCTCAGGATTGACAGCAATGCCCTTACCTGAGATTACGTGGCCGAGATAGGTCACTTCTGGCAACCAAAATTCGCACTTGGAGAACTTGGCATAAAGGCGGTGCTCTCTGAGTTTTTCTAGAACAAGTCTAAGATGTTCGGCATGCTCTTCCTCGTTCTTCGAGTAAATAAGAATATCATCGAGGTAAACCACGACGAACTTATCCAAATACTCCATGAAGATCGAGTTAATCAAGCGGGAGAAAGTGGCTGGAGCATTGGTTAGACCGAAAGACATGATGGTGTACTCGTACTGGCCATAACGAGTGACAAAAGCCGTCTTAGGGATGTCTCCGTTTTTAATTTTGATTTGATGGAAGCCTAACCTCAAATCCATTTTGGAGAAGACTGAGGATCCAGCGAGCTGATCATATAGGTCGTTGATCCTGGGGAGCGGATACTTGTTCTTTATCGTGTCCAAATTAACGGGACGATAATCTACAACCATCCGTTCCGTGCCATCCTTCTTCTTGACGAAAAGGACGGGACAAGCCCAAGGAGAAGAACTAGGACGAATAAAACCCTTTTGCAAGGACTCATCAAGTTGTTTCTTAAGCTCAGCTAGTTCTAGGGGTGCCATCTTGTAAGGTCTCCTAGAAATTGGAACAGTTCCTGGGATAAGATCTATGACGAACTCTACATCCCTGTCAGGTGGAACACCTGGTAGTTCTTCTGGAAAGACCTCCGGAAAGTCTCGGACTACCGGGATATCTTCAAGGTCTGGAAGGGGGCTGGCATTAAGAGAATAGAGTTGACACTTTGCAACTCTAGTGGAGACAGTGACTATCTTACCAGATGGGTGTGTAAGCTGAATAGACCTAGTGTAACAATCGATCTTGGCATGATGAGCTGTCATCTAGTCCATACCCAAGATGATGTTAATATCTGAAGACTTGAGGGCTATGAGTGAGGCAAGGAATACAAGTCTGTCAACAAGGATTCCATTACCATGGCTTATTCGGGTAGTTTGCCATCTAGACCCCGGGGTTTGGATTTCGAGCGGAGTTGGCATGTCACAAAATGACATGTCGTGCAAACGAGCATAGCCTTCAGAGATGAAGGAGTGAGATGCTCCGGTATCGAACAGAACCGAAGCCGGATGGCAATTGACAAGGAGTGTATCAAGAACGACATTTGGATCATCATGAGCGTCTTTAGCTGAGACGTGATGCACACGTCCATGTTTAGTGGGAGCTGGATTGGCAATGATAGTCTTGCGTGGTGGCTTACTACGAAGAACGGACTTCTCGGGCTGGGGTGGAGCAAGACTGGCATGAGAACAATCACGTGCATAGTGTCCTGGCTTTCCGCATGTAAAGCAAGTCCCTGAGGTAGGTCGTGGACCCGCATTGACAAGCGGTTTGCCAATAGGCTTGGGTGGAGCATAAGACTAAGCTGGATATGGTACCACACAAGATGGCCTCCGAGGATAAGTGGGTGGAAGAACAGAGTTCGGAACCCAAATCCGACGCTTCTGGGAACTAGAACCGAAGGAAGATCCCAAATCAAGGATGTGCTTACGAGACTCCTCGTAAGTGAGTTGAGCTGTCTCTGCATTGATGGCCTTGTTCACAAGAGCCTGGAATGTGTTGCAATGATGCAAGTGGAGATCACGACGCAGTTTGGGGTTGAGACCCTTCCGGAACCTAGCCTGCTTCTTGGCGTCCGTGGACACTTCTTCTGTAGCATAGCGGGCGAGGTTCTCAAACTCTCGACTATAAGCATCAACAGCCATCTTAGCCTGTGTAAGACTACATTACTCTTCTCTCTTACGGTCGATAAGGGCTTGAGGGATATGATGCTCACGAAAAGCCTCGGTGAAATCTCTCCAGGTAAGAATCTGGCCAGCTGGAATCATGGCCTCATAGTTCTGCCACCAAAGACTAGCAGGACCTTCCAGGTGATAGGTGGCATAGATGACCTTGTCATCTTCAGCTACGTTCGCAGAACGCAGCTTGTGAGTGATACTACGGAGCCAGTCATCTGCGTCGAGTGGCTCAATGGGATGATGGAAGGTAGGTGGTTTCAGAGGAATGAAGTCATGGATGGTTGCTGATTCCTTGCACTGATGTGCGGTGTTCTCCTCAATACGTGCCAACAAGCGGTTAGACTCACGCTTGTTTCTCGCCATCTCTAACATTAACTCCGCCAACGAAGGCTGGTCGGGAGGATCCTCCTCATCCCTACCACCTCCGGGGTTCTGTCTACGAGCAGCTGAGCTTCGCTTAACTGAAGACATCCTGAGAAGCGAAACCGAAGACGGAAACATCAACAACTATAGGATGCATAAGGTAGAACAAGAAATTAGTGTCTCTCGAACTACTAGGATAATTCCGGCAGCATAACGGTAGTAAAATGCTCAGAATGAGACATCCTGCTAGCAAAGGGTAGTACAACATCTTCAACATCATCACTCAAGGTACTGTGATAGTACTAAACAAACTATATTGAAAGAACTAGAAATGGGGAGTAGGACTCTGATCAACCAATCCTAAGGGACTACGGAGTAGTAACTCGTGATCCTGATAGACGGAAAAGAAAGCCTAGTTCCTTAACCCCGTAGGAAAGGTAAGATGACTCAGATCAGAAAACATGAGGTATAAGGAGTAAAAAGAGCCTTACGTTCCCTTCCACAATCAATTCCCTTATATAACTAAGGAATTTCTAGACTCAACTTCGACCAGTTTGTTTTGGTAATCCTACAGGAAATTAGACTCTGATACCAATGCTGTCGGGACCCCGATCCTAAGTCACACCAATCTAGCATGTAACACACCATATCACTTTGCGGCCTCACGCACGGTATCCCCACGGGTGCCACCTTACCTGGCCCGGGACCGTTTGCGCATTTTGGCTCACGTATATGATAGTGTCGCTACATCCATATGACAGAGAACCCAGGCCGACATGACCAGTTATAAACCAAAAGTGGCACTAAATTACAGAGACAGGCATTCATGACCCAGCAACGAACGTGTCGGTCATCAACGTATGAACCCAAGTCGTAGCAAGCTACAAGGACTTAAAGGAACAACGCGTGACATTTTCCCTAAGGGACAGACACAGGAACGAAGAAGGACACATGCCGGTCAGCCTAAGTGTTCCGGAGCAGTAGCAGGCTACCAACGCTCAGTGGAAACACTAGGAGACATTTCCCTGTAAGATAGGCTACCAAGGGTAAACAACCAGGTGTCGGATCCCACACATACCAAGCATTTCAAAACATACACACAATATGCTCAATATTTGTAAATACAACATGGCATCACAACAAGACTCTAATAAACAAAGTATTTATTCATTAGGCTCCGAGGAGCCAGGTATTACAAACATGGGTCTCACGACCCAAATTCAGAGCATACAAGCAACAAGCGGAAGTACAACATGTCTGAGTACAGACATCTACAAATGAAAAAGGCTGAAGAGCCTGACTATCTGCAACACTCATCCAAGAACGTAGCTGAGGTACAAGCTACTTGTCGAAGTCCAAGCGGAACTACTAGTGAGACATCAATCCTATCTGCAAAACATGAATTAAGCAAACATGAGTACGAAGGTACTCAGCAAGACTTACATCAGATCCTATCATACATGCACAAGTATCAAGATGGCAAGGTGGGGTTTAGTTGCAGCAAGCCAGCTTTGACTCAGTGGCTATCCTATTCTATGATTGCTGGTAACTCTTTTGAGGTGGCGCACACAAGTCCACTAAGCACCACACAATACACCACTATGGATTCATCCCCCTCTCCCTACGAGAAGGCCATCCATAGCACTCACACTTGTCTTGAGTATTTTAGATTATCCACTTCAAGTTGTCTATGTACCACGTAAGCATCCAAGAAGTCCATATCTGTGGACCCGGCTATTCGAATAGATTATGTTAACCCTGCAGGGGTGTACTTCTTCACACACGCTCTCGCCACTTACCGCCATGTACATCTCGTGTATCTCGGCAACCTTCAGACGGAAGCCGGGCGAGGGTGTCGGCCACGACCTGACTAACCACACAAGTCTCTCGTCCAGGTTTATCGCCTATTCGGGTTCCATCCGCAAGGGAGTCCGGCCGAGGTTTCCATCACGGCCCCAAACGATGTGTACAGGGTTCCCGAGCCCACCATCCGGGTGCCACTCGGTACACCGGGCCACGTGTGCCTAGTCTGTCCCAAGCCCACCCTGCCAGGTGCCACCTGGTAGAGAAATGACACTACCTACAAACACCAGAAACTAGTTGCAACTCCTGGACAGAGATCATGTTGATTAATAAGCCGAGAGGGGCACTTAAGCATTCAAATGCGTGGTAGTAGCTGATCATAGGACAACATACACAGAACTCAGTTCTTAGGGACGGTTCCAGTGAGACAACCCACCATGTACTCCTACATGGCCTCTCACCACTACCTTTACCAAAACGTGTTCACACACTTAACCCTCATCATCGGAACATATCAATGTACTCCAATTCATTCCCGATGAATCAGACCTGACACACTCTAAGCAATAGCAAGCAAGGCATGGTAAGATCACAACATGGCTTCAATCAACTCCTAGACATGCTAGTGGTTTCAACTATTTACTGTGGAATGACAGGTCATGCAGAGGAATGGGTTCAACTACCGCAACATAAAGTAGCAGTTGAAGTCGCTGTTGTCCTAATGCAATAACAGGGAGCAGGAGCGAGAGAATAGGATTGTATCGGAAAGAACAAAGGGGTTTGCTTGCCTGGTAAAACAACGTGCAGAACACTGCTCCTCTGACAGGTACTCTGGATCGGTCTCCGGAGCTGGACCTATCGAGAAGAACGGTGCCGACAATCAAACACAAGCATATGCAACAATATGATGCATGAATATGGCATGAAGTTATGATGTTGTTTGAGCTAGTGCAACTAGCATTCAATTTGAAAGAAGTCCATTTGAACCAAGGGTTCAAATGCAATTTTAAAAATAAGCATTTTAAATGCCAAATATGTGTTTTCAAATAAACAGTAGGTTAAACTTCATTTTTCATGCATGAAAATGGTACAGATGGATAGATTGAATTTTTCTAATAATTTTTCATATATAAATTATTTCATTCTGAGCTACGGTTGAAATTCTATGAATTTTTGAAGTTTTGAATATTTTCTGGAATTTCCTGTTTAAAAATAATTCCAGAATATAATTAATTGCGTCAGCACTGCATCATGCTTGCGTCAGCAAGTCAACAGTGCTGACTGGGTCAAACCTGACGTGTGGGGCCACACGTCAGTGACACCGGGGCTAAACCCGAGTCAAACCTAGCTGACCAGGGTTTGACCAAGCCCTGGGGCCCATAGTCAGTGGCTTAGGGGGTGGTTTAGGTGGCAGGGTTAGCAGCTAAGCACGCGCCACGTCAGTCGCCGGAGTTTCGCCGGTGACGACCTCGAGGCACGGCGGAAGTTCGCCGGAACGAGCTGGAGGCCATGGTTGGGCAAACGGAGGCCACCGGCGGGTAGCCCGTGCACGGGCGCATCCAGCCGCGCACAGGGAAGGTCGTGGGAACCGCGGAGCTTGCCGGAGCAGGGCTCGCGGCGGCGGTGGCTTCGGCTGGAACGAAAACCACGGCTACGACGCGGGAGAAGGGGGAGAAGAGTGGGAAAGCATGAGGGAAACGGAGAGGAGCTCACGGTGGGGCTGCTGAGCAGGCCAGTGGGCTCGGGGAGGCGCTGAAGACGGCGAATCAGAGTCGGCGGTCGGCGCTGGGAGGGGAGGGCAGGCAGGCAGCTCGCGTGCGCCGGGCACGCGCCTCGCCTACTGGCGCGAGGTGGGGGACGGTGCGGTGGCCGGTGGGCTGGGCCGACTGCTGGGCCAGGCAGTTGGGCCACCAGGGTGGCACAGGTAAGTCGCTTTCTTTTATAATTTTCTTTTCTATTTTTTTCTGACATTTGTTTTGATTTAATTTCTAAATTAAATCAATTAATTTCTTCTGACATATTTATTTTGCAGGGACCTAGGAATTAACCCAAACCCCTCAAAATAAAGAACCAGAATTTTGGACATATATAAAATATAATATATATATATATATACCCAAGCAAATAGCTATTGCATTAATTCCAAATGCCCAAAATAAATACTTATGAGCTCCTAATAATATTGGATTGATTTTTATCTCTGACCAATATTTTTAGAGGGCCACATGAACATTTTCTTGGACCTTTTTGGAGCAATTTTTATTTGGGTCATTTTCAAAAAGGGTTTCTGAGGGTATCACAAGTCCTCAATTCAATTTCATTTGAAAATTAAACATGATGCAAACAACAAGACTAACCTAGTGCATACCAGAACTAGGGTTGTGACAAGATACCAAAGCTGTCGGGACCCCGATCCTAAGTCACACAGGTCTAGCCTGTAACACATCATGTCACTTTGCGGCCTCACGCACGGTATCCCCACGGGTGCCACCTTACCTGGCCCGGGACCGTTTGCGCATTTTGGCACACGTATATGATAGTGTCGCTAGCATCCATATGACAGAGAACCCGGGCCGACATGACCAGTTATAAACCAAAAGTGGCACTAAATTACAGAGACAGGCATACATGACCCAGCAACGAACGTGTCGGTCATCAACGTATGACCCCAAGTCGTAGCAAGCTACAAGGACTTAAAGAAGCAACGCGTGACATTTCCCCTAAGGGACAGACACAGGAACGAAGAAGGACACATGCCGGCCAGCCTAAGTGTTCCGGAGCAGTAGCAGGCTACCAAGGCTCAGTGGAAGCACTAGGAGACATTTCCCTGTAAGATAGGCTACCAAAGGTAAACAACTAGGTGTCGGATCCCACACATAGCAATACACATTACACGTACGCATAACATGCAAGTATGTGTTGTACAACATGGCATCACAACATAACTCAACAACTCATATAGATAAAGGCCCAGAAGAGCCATCATAGCATTTATTACAATCAGAGGTCACATGACCCAACATATAGAGCATACAGGCAACGGAAGCATAACATGTCTGAGTACAGACAACTACAAATGAAAAAGGCTGAGAAGCCTGACTAACTACTAGACCCTCCCAAGGGCACAAGACCGTAGCTGAGGTAACAAGCTAAACGTCGAAGTCCACGCGGAACCACCAGCGAGACTGAGGTCTCTCTGCAAAACATAAATTAAGCAAACGTGAGTACAAAGGTACTCAGTAAGACTTACATCAGAACTAACTACATATGCAACAGTATCAACAAGGGGGTAGTGGAGTTTGACTGCAGCAAGCCAGCTTTGACTCGTGGCTATCTTGAACTACGACTGCAAGTAACTCTTTTGAGGTGGCGCACACGAGTCCACATATTCACCAATCAATACACCACTATGGATCCGCTCCCGTCTCCCTACGAGAAGGCCATCCATAGCACTCACACTTGTCTTGAGTATTTTAGAGTATCCACTTTCGATTGTCTATGTACCACGTAAGCATCTAAGAAGTCCATATCCGCGGACCCGGCTATTCGAATAGATCATGTTAACCCTGCAGGGGTGTACTTCTTCACACACGCTCTCGCCACTTATCGCCATGTACACGTCGTGTATCTCGGCAACCTTCAAGCGGAAGCCTGGCGAGGGTGTCGGCCACGACCTGACCTACCACACAAGTCTCTCGTCCAGGTTTATCGCCTATTCGGGTTCCATCCGTGGGGAGATCCGGTCGGGGTGTCGCTCACGGCCCCAAATGATGTGCGCAGGTTTCCCAAGGCCACCTCGACGGATGGATCTACGCTTGGTACACCGTGCCATGGTGCCTAGTCTGCCCCAAGCCCACATGTACCGTGTGCCACTTGGTAGACTACTAACACTATCTACAAACACCAGAAACTAGTTGCAACTCCTGGACAGAGATCTAGTTGATTAATAAGTCGAGAGGGGTCGAGTTACCGGAACCCAATGTGTGGTAGTAACTATGTCATTGGACAACTTACACATAACTCAGTTCTTAAGGACGGCTCCAGTGAGACAATCCACCATGTACTCCTACATGACCTCTCACCGCTACCTTTACCAAAACGTGTTCACACACACAGTAGGACATGTTCACCACATTCCAATTCATCCCCGATGAATCAGACCTGACTCAACTCTAAGCAATAGCAGGCATAACCAGAAAGCATGAATGAGTAGGCACAACATGGCTCAAACAACTCCTACTCATGCTAGTGGGTTTCAACTATTTACTGTGGCAATGACAGGTCATGCAGAGGAAAGGGGTTCAACTACCGCAGCAAAAGCAGTTCAATCATTGTTGTCCTAATGCAGTAAAAGAGAGCAGGAGCGAGAGAGTTGGATTATATCGGGATGCTCAATGGGGGTTTGCTTGCCTGGCACTTCTGAAGATAGTAATAGTTCTTCATCGGTGTCATCGAACTCATCGTCGGAACATCGTCTACTGAGAGAGAACAAAACCGGCAAACAGAGAAAGAACACAATCAATGCAATGCAACAATATGATGCATGAATGTGACATGGCAATATGCTGTTGGTTGAGCTAATGCAACTAGCAACAAGTTAAATGAAGTTGGTTTGAACCAAGGGTTCAAATTCAAACTCCATATGTGATTATTCAAATGCCATTTATGCAAATTGCCCTAAACAGTGGCTGTAAGTTATTAAAACATGCATGAAAATGCCATAAACAGATTCCTTGGATTTTTCTGATCAATTTTCATATATAAATTATTTTCATCTGAGTTATAGATTATTTTCTATGATTTTTAGAACTTTTGGTTATTTTCTGAAATAAATAAATCATTTCTGATTTATTTAAAAACCCAGAAACAAATACTGCATCAGCATGATGTCACTCTGGCGTCAGCAGGTCAGCGGCTGGACTAAGTCAAACCTGACGTGTGGGGTCCACACGTCAGTGACACATGGGCTAAATCCGGTCAAAACCAGCGCTGACTGGAGTTTGACCAGGGCTAGGGCCCACTGTCAGTGGCTGTGAGGGTGATTAGCGGGGTCATTAGTGCTAACTAATTGAGCCACGTCGGCGGCTTAACGCCGGCGACCAAAGAACACATCGGAGGGTCGCCGGACTTGCTCGGGACGGTGCTACGGAGCTCTGTTTCGTGCGTGGTTTGCGGCTACGGCGAGCTGGCGGTGCGGCGCATCTTCTGGCGCAAATGCGAGGAGCTGGGGTGGCCTGAGCTCGTCGGAAACGAGCTCGCGGCAGCGCAGGAGTTCGGGCACCGTCAGGTTTGGGGTTGTGGTGCACCAGGAAGTGAGCTGGTGCGTGCGTTCGGCTCCTGGGAGCACGGTGAGCATGGTGACGTGCTCGTTTTCGAGTTTGCGCGACTGTGGCTACGACGGCGACAAGCTCAGCGGCGGCCGGCGACGGTAAGGAAGGGGGCGACGGCTACGGTGAGTTACAGGCCACTGGGACAGGGGGAAACGGCGGAGGAGCTCACAGCGGGGTCGACGGGGGTCTCAGGAGGCTCGGGGAGGCGCCGGACGTAGCGAATCGACGGCGAGGTCGACGGCGGCCGAAGGTTGAAGAAGACGAAGACGATGGTGGTTCGGGGCTTCCGGCGTCGCGTAGGTACTTAGGGGGGCGTAGAAGACGGAGGCGGAGCTCGTGGACACTTTGCGGGGGCGTGGGGAGGGTTGTGGTCTCGGTGGAGCTCGCCGGCGGCGACGGCTTTGTTCGGTAGCCGCGTGAGAGAGAGACAGAGGAGGGAGGAGAGAGTAGCGAGTGAGAGGGGAGGTCGAGGGGCTTCCAGGGGTGTCGTGGCGTTCGTCCAGGGCATCGGGGAGGGAAGCAGGCAGGGAGGAGGTGGAGGCTGCGGGCGTGCGTCGTCGCCACGCACCTGCCTGTCCTCCTGGCAGGAGGAAGAAGACCACACAGCCCCTGGTGGGCTGGGCCTCTTCTGCCAGGTAAGGCCCAGGTTAGTTCTACTCTCTCTCTTATTTCTGTTTCTGTTTTCTATTTTTCTTTCTTTGTTTTATTTTCTTTTGCCACTATTTTGAAATTTAAACAATTTCAAACAATGCCAAAAACTCCTCTGAACAATTTTATGTTGCTAGATGGACTTTTCCAAAAGCGCATAAAATATTTCAAAGTTATTTGAAAATATATTCTATATATTATGAATATACTTCCAAATTCAAATACAATAATAAATTAAATTCCATGCCCAAAATATTCCACAGAAATGTCCATTATTTTTGGTGTGCTGCAAAAGCCTTGCCAAAAATATCCAACAAATATTCGGAACATTTTGGAAACATTGAATGCAATTTTTTAACTGGACCTATTTGGAAATTGAAGTGCTAGGGTTTGAACAATCCCCATTTCAAGTTTCCTTTGAAAATAAACATGATGACATGATGATCAGGCAAGGACCACATGGGTTGATCTAGGGATGTGACACTGACAGAGAACCCGGGCCGACATGACCAGTTATAAACCAAAAGTGGCACTAAATTACAGAGACAGGCATACATGACCCAGCAACGAACGTGTCGGTCATCAACGTATGAACCCAAGTCGTAGCAAGCTACAAGGACTTAAAGGAGCAACGCGTGACATTTCCCCTAAGGGACAGACACAGGAACAAAGAAGGACACATGCCGGCCAGCCTAAGTGTTCCGGAGCAGTAGCAGGCTACCAAGGCTCAGTGGAAGCACTAGGAGACATTTCCCTGTAAGATAGGCTACCAAAGGTAAACAACTAGGTGTCGGATCCCACACATAGCAATAGACATTACACGTACGCATAACATGCAAGTATGTGTTGTACAACATGGCATCACAACATAACTCAACAACTCATATAGATAAAGGCCCAGAAGAGCCATCATAGCATTTATTACAATCAGAGGTCACATGACCCAACATACAGAGCATACAGGCAACGGAAGCATAACATGTCTGAGTACAGACAACTACAAATGAAAAAGGCTGAGAAGCCTGACTAACTACTAGACCCTGCCAAGGGCACAAGACCGTAGCTGAGGTAACAAGCTAAACGTCGAAGTCCACGCGGAACCACTAGCGAGACTGAGGTCTCTCTGCAAAACATAAATTAAGCAAACGTGAGTACAAAGGTACTCAGCAAGACTTACATCAGAACTAACTACATATGCAACAGTATCAACAAGGGGGTAGTGGAGTTTGACTGCAGCAAGCCAGCTTTGACTCGTGGCTATCTTGAACTACGACTGCAAGTAACTCTTTTGAGGTGGCGCACACGAGTCCACATATTCACCAATCAATACACCACTATGGATCCGCTCCCGTCTCCCTACGAGAAGGCCATCCATAGCACTCACACTTGTCTTGAGTATTTTAGAGTATCCACTTTCGATTGTCTATGTACCACGTAAGCATCTAAGAAGTCCATATCCGCGGACCCGGCTATTCGAATAGATCATGTTAACCCTGCAGGGGTGTACTTCTTCACACACGCTCTCGCCACTTATCGCCATGTACACGTCGTGTATCTCGGCAACCTTCAAGCGGAAGCCTGGCGAGGGTGTCGGCCACGACCTGACTAACCACACAAGTCTCTCGTCCAGGTTTATCTCCTATTTGGGTTCCATCCGTGGGGAGATCCGGTCGGGGTGTCGCTCACGGCCCCAAATGATGTGCGCAGGGTTCCCAAGCCCACCTCGACGGATGGATCTATGCTTGGTACACTGTGCCACGGTGCCTAGTCTGCCCCAAGCCCACATGTACCGTGTGCCACTTGGTAGACTACTAACACTACCTACAAACACCAGAAACTAGTTGCAACTCCTGGACAGAGATCTAGTTGATTAATAAGTCGAGAGGGGTCGAGTTACCGGAACCCAATGTGTGGTAGTAACTATGTCATTGGACAACTTACAAATAACTCAGTTCTTAAGGACGGCTCCAGTGATACAACCCACCATGTACTCCTACATGACCTCTCACCGCTACCTTTACCAAAACGTGTTCACACACACAGTAGGACATGTTCACCACATTCCAATTCATCCCCGATGAATCAGACCTGACTCAACTCTAAGCAATAGCAGGCATAACCAGAAAGCATGAATGAGTAGGCACAACATGGCTCAAACAACTCCTACTCATGCTAGTGGGTTTCAACTATTTACTGTGGAAATGACAGGTCATGCAGAGGAAAGGGGTTCAACTACCGCAGCAAAAGCAGTTCAATCGTTGTTGTCCTAATGCAGTAAAAGAGAGCAGGAGCGAGAGAGTGGGATTGTATCGGGATGCTCAATGGGGGTTTGCTTGCCTGGCACTTCTGAAGATAGTAATAGTTCTTCATCGGTGTCATCGAACTCATCGTCGGAACATCGTCTACTGAGAGAGAACAAAACCGGCAAACAGAGAAAGAACACAATCAATGCAATGCAACAATATGATGCATGAATGTGACATGGCAATATGCTGTTGGTTGAGCTAATGCAACTAGCAACAAGTTAAATGAAGCTGGTTTGAACCAAGGGTTCAAATTCAAACTCCATATGTGATTATTCAAATGCCATTTATGCAAATTGCCCTAAACAGTGGCTGTAAGTTATTCAAACATGCATGAAAATGCCATAAACAGATTCCTTGGATTTTTCTGATCAATTTTCATATATAAATTATTTTCATCTGAGTTATAGATTATTTTCTATGATTTTTAGAAGTTTTGGTTATTTTCTGAAATAAATAAATCATTTCTGATTTATTTAAAAACCCAGAAAACAAATACTGCATCAGCATGACGTCACTCTGGCGTCAGCAGGTCAGCGGCTGGACTAAGTCAAACCTGACGTGTGGGGTCCACACGTCAGTGACACATGGGCTAAATCCGGTCAAAACCAGCGCTGACTGGAGTTTGACCAGGGCTAGGGCCCACTGTCAGTGGCTGTGAGGGTGATTAGCGGGGTCATTAGTGCTAACTAAGTGAGCCACGTCGGCGGCTTAACGCCGGCGACCAAAGAACACATCGGAGGGTCGCCGGACTTGCTCGGGACGGTGCTACGGAGCTCCGTTTCGTGCGTGGTTTGCGGCTACGGCGAGCTGGCGGTGCGGCGCATCTTCTGGCGCAAACGCGAGGAGCTGGGGTGGCCGGAGCTCGTCGGAAACGAGCTCGCGGCAGCGCCGGAGTTCGGGCACCGTCAGGTTTGGGGTTGTGGTGCACCAGGAAGTGAGCTGGTGCGTGCGTTCGGCTCCTGGGAGCACGGTGAGCATGGTGACGTGCTCGTTTTCGAGTTTGCACGACTGTGGCTACGACGGCGACAAGCTCAGCGGCGGCCGGCGACGGTAAGGAAGGGGGCGACGGCTACGGTGAGTTACAGGCCACGGGGACAGGGGGAAACGGCGGAGGAGCTCACAGCGGGGTCGACGGGGGTCTCAGGAGGCTCGGGGAGGCGCCGGACGTAGCGAATCGACGGCGAGGTCGACGGCGGCCGAAGGTTGAAGAAGACGAAGACGATGGTGGTTCGGGGCTTCCGGCGTCGCGTAGGTACTTAGGGGGGCGTAGAAGACGGAGGCGGAGCTCGTTGACACTTTGCGGGGGCGTGGTGAGGGTTGTGGTCTCGGTGGAGCTCGCCGGCGGCGACGGCTTCGTTCGGTCGCCGCGTGAGAGAGAGACAGAGGAGGGAGGAGAGAGTAGCGAGTGAGGGGGGAGGTCGAGGGGATTTTATGTTGCTAGATGGACTTTTCCAAAAGCGCATAAAATATTTCAAAGTTATTTGAAAATATATTCTATATATTATGAATATACTTCCAAATTCAAATACAATAATAAATTAAATTCCATGCCCAAAATATTCCACAGAAATGTCCATTATTTTTGGTGTGCTGCAAAAGCCTTGCCAAAAATATCCAACAAATATTCGGAACATTTTGGAAACATTGAATGCAATTTTTTAACTGGACCTACTTGGAAATTGAAGTGCTAGGGTTTGAACAATCCCCATTTCAAGTTTCCTTTGAAAATAAACATGATGACATGATGATCAGGCAAGGACCACATGGGTTGATCTAGGGATGTGACACTGACAGAGAACCCGGGCCGACATGACCAGTTATAAACCAAAAGTGGCACTAAATTACAGAGACAGGCATACATGACCCAGCAACGAACGTGTCGGTCATCAACGTATGAACCCAAGTCGTAGCAAGCTACAAGGACTTAAAGGAGCAACGCGTGACATTTCCCCTAAGGGACAGACACAGGAACGAAGAAGGACACATGCCGGCCAGCCTAAGTGTTCCGGAGCAGTAGCAGGCTACCAAGGCTCAGTGGAAGCACTAGGAGACATTTCCCTGTAAGATAGGCTACCAAAGGTAAACAACTAGGTGTCGGATCCCACACATAGCAATACATATTACACGTACGCACAACATGCAAGTATGTGTTGTACAACATGGCATCACAACATAACTCAACAACTCATATAGATAAAGGCCCAGAAGAGCCATCATAGCATTTATTACAATCAGAGGTCACATGACCCAACATACAGAGCATACAGGCAACAGAAGCATAACATGTCTGAGTACAGACAACTAAAAATGAAAAAGGCTGAGAAGCCTGACTAACTACTAGACCCTCCCAAGGGCACAAGACCGTAGCTGAGGTAACAAGCTAAACGTCGAAGTCCACGCGGAACCACTAGCGAGACTGAGGTCTCTCTGCAAAACATAAATTAAGCAAACGTGAGTACAAAGGTACTCAGCAAGACTTACATCAGAACTAACTACATATGCAACAGTATCAACAAGGGGGTAGTGGAGTTTGACTGCAGCAAGCCAGCTTTGACTCGTGGCTATCTTGAACTACGACTGCAAGTAACTCTTTTGAGGTGGCGCACACGAGTCCACATATTCACCAATCAATACACCACTATGGATCCGCTCCCGTCTCCCTACGAGAAGGCCATCCATAGCACTCACACTTGTCTTGAGTATTTTAGAGTATCCACTTTCGATTGTCTATGTACCACATAAGCATCCAAGAAGTCCATATCCGCGGACCCGGCTATTCGAATTGATCATGTTAACCCTGTAGGGGTGTACTTCTTCACACACGCTCTCGCCACTTACCGCCATGTACACGTCGTGTATCTCGGCAATCTTCAAGCGGAAGCCTGGCGAGGGTGTCGGCCACGACCTGACTAAGCACACAAGTCTCTCGTCCAGGTTTATCGCCTATTCGGGTTCCATCCGTGGGGAGATCCGGCCGGGGTGTCGCTCACGGCCCCAAATGATGTGCGCAGGGTTCCCAAGACCACCTCGACGGATGGATCTACGCTTGGTACACCGTGCCACGGTGCCTAGTCTGCCCCAAGTCCACATGTACCGTGTGCCACTTGGTAGACTACTAACACTACCTACAAACACCAGAAACTAGTTGCAACTCCTGGACAGAGATCTAGTTGATTAATAAGTCGAGAGGGGTCGAGTTACCGGAACCCAATGTGTGGTAGTAACTATGTCATTGGACAACTTACACAGAACTCAGTTCTTAAGGACGGCTCCAGTGAGACAACCCACCATGTACTCCTACATGGCCTCTCACCGCTACCTTTACCAAAACGTGTTCACACACTTTGCTCACACACAGTAGGACAATCTCACCACATTCCAATTCATCCCTGATGAATCAGACCTGACTCAACTCTAAGCAATAGCAGGCATAACCAGAAAGCATGAATGAGTAGGCACAACATGGCTCAAACAACTCCTACTCATGCTAGTGGGTTTCAACTATTTACTGTGGCAATGACAGGTCATGCAGAGGAAAGGGGTTCAACTACCGCAGGAAAAGCAGTTCAATCGTTGTTGTCCTAATGCAGTAAAAGAGAGCAGGAGCGAGAGAGTGGGATTGTATCGGGATGCTCAATGGGGGTTTGCTTGCCTGGCACTTCTGAAGATAGTAATAGTTCTTCATCGGTGTCATCGAACTCATCCTCGGAACGTCGTCTACTGAGAGAGAACAAAACCGGCAAACAGAGAAAGAACACAATCAATGCAATGCAACAATATGATGCATGAATGTGACATGGCAATATGCTGTTGGTTGAGCTAATGCAACTAGCAACAAGTTAAATGAAGTTGGTTTGAACCAAGGGTTCAAATTCAAACTCCATATGTGATTATTCAAATGCCATTTATGCAAATTGCCCTAAACAGTGGCTGTAAGTTATTCAAACATGCATGAAAATGACATAAACAGATTCCTTGGATTTTTCTGATCAATTTTCATATATAAATTATTTTGATGTGAGTTATAGATTATTTTCTATGATTTTTAGAAGTTCTGGTTATTTTCTGAAATAAATAAATCATTTCTCATTTATTTAAAAACCCAGAAAACAAATACTGCATCAGCATGACGTCACTCTGGCGTCAGCAGGTCAGCGGCTGGACTAAGTCAAACCTGACGTGTGGGGTCCACACATCAGTGACACATGGGCTAAATCCGGTCAAAACTAGCGCTGACTGGAGTTTGACCAGGGCTAGGGCCCAATGTCAGTGGCTGTGAGGGTGATTAGTGGGGTCATTAGTGCTAACTAAGTGAGCCACGTCAGCGGCTTAACGCCGACGACCAAAGAACACGGCGGAGGGTCGCCGGACTTGCTCGGGACGGTGCTACGGAGCTCCGTTTCGTGCGTGGTTTGCGGCTACGGCGAGCTGGCGGTGCGGCGCATCTTCTGGCGCAAACGCGAGGAGCCGGGGTGGCCGGAGCTCGTCGGAAACGAGCTCGCGGCGGCGCCGGAGTTCGGGCACCGTCAGGTTTGGGGTTGTGGTGCACCAGGAACTGAGCTGGTGCGTGCGTTCGGCTCCTGGGAGCATGGTGAGCATGGTGACGTGCTTGTTTTCGAGTTTGCGCGACTGTGGCTACGACAGCGACTAGCTCAGCGGCGGCCGGCGACGGTAAGGAAGGGGGCGACGGCTACGGTGAGTTACAGGCCACGGGGACAGGGGGAAACGGCGGAGGAGCTCACAGCGGAGTCGACGGGGGCCTCAGGAGGCTCGGGGAGGCGCCGGACGTAGCGAATCGACGGCGAGGTTGACGGTGGCCGAATGTTGAAGAAGACGAAGACGGCGGCGGTTCGGGGCTTCCGGCGTCGCGTAGGTACTTAGGGGGGGCGTAGAAGACGGAGGCGGAGTTCGTGGACACTTTGCGGGGGCGTGGGGAGGGCTGTGGTCACGGTGGAGCTCGTCGGCGGCGACGGCTTCGTTCGATCGCCGCGTGAGAGAGAGATAGAGGAGGGAGGAGAGAGTAGCGAGTGAGGGGGGAGGTCGAGGGGGTTCCAGGGGTGTCGTGGCGTTTGTCCAGGGCATCGGGGAGGGAAGCATGCAGGGAGGAGGTGGAGGCTGCGGGCGTGCGCCGTCGCCACGCACCTGCCTGTCCTCCTGGCAGGAGGAAGAAGACCACACAGCCCCTGGTGGGCTGGGCCTCTTCTGCCAGGTAAGGCCCAGGTTAGTTCTACTCTCTCTCTTATTTCTGTTTCTGTTTTCTATTTTTCTTTCTTTGTTTTATTTTCTTTTGCCACTGTTTTGAAATTTAAACAATTTCAAACAATGCCAAAAACTCCTCTGAATAATTTTATGTTGCTAGATGGACTTTTCCAAAAGCGCATAAAATATTTCAAAGTTATTTGAAAATATATTCTATATATTATGAATATACTTCCAAATTCAAATACAATAATAAATTAAATTCCATGCCCAAAATATTCCACAGAAATGTCCATTATTTTTGGTTTGCTGCAAAAGCCTTGCCAAAAATATCCAACAAATATTAGGAACATTTTGGAAACATTGAATGCAATTTTTTGACTGGACCTACATGGAAATTGAAGTGCTAGGGTTTGAACAATCCCCATTTCAAGTTTCCTTTGAAAATAAACATGATGACATGATGATCAGGCAAGGACCACAGGGGTTGATCTAGGGATGTGACAACTCACCCTCACTAAAACAAGAATCTCGTCCCGAGATTCAGGACGTGAGATAAGAAAACAGAGGGGACACTAACTAACACAATCTTCTCGATTCAACTGTCCTCCTCGAAGTTGCTGATTCATTGCATCATGTTGATCTTGTCATCCTTGCTTTGAGATCTTCATGCAACTGGATGATAACTGAGACATACTCTATAGGAATCGATCTTTCGAAGATCGAGGAACTCAAGATCAACTCAAGGGAGTGAGACATTGAAGCATCTCTTGAGCTGAGACACGAGACACACATCCAGGAGGATGGAGTGAAACAAATGATAAAGGTTCACTTGGTAGGCAAAATTCTACACCTAAGAAGATGGTGCTCGATGTCACCAGACGGGGCACCTTAGAGAAGGTGACTCGTAAAGTTATCCCCTTAAGTGGCAAAAAGAATTACTTTTGATATAGAGATCATTGAAATTCCCTATACCAGCCTGAGGCAAACAAAATAGATAGTTTGAAGGAGTTCGAGAGAACGACATACTCCATCTATAATAGATGAGGGGGGACTACCTTGTTGAAGACAACATAACGGATGATTTAGGTTATCATCGGAAATGGATGGGACCCATGGCAAGTGGCACATTGGCGTTGCAAGTCGGGAACAAAATGCAAATGCTGGGAATGATTAGGGTAACTGGGATAAATCCCAGCAGTAGAGAGTAAATCTACTCTTTGAGAGGTTATAGCATTACCAGGAACACTGGGAGCAATCCCGGTTAGTGCCGGTGACAACACCTAGTGCTTGTGCGTGCTCTCAAGAACTTGAGCATTCCCATATTCATCAAGGTTTTACCAATATCCGTGTCAAGGATCCTGGCAACACAACATACTACCACGATGAACGGTGATGGAGGATGCAGATGCAAAGGAATATAACACTTTCTCAGATTCCACCTTAGCGGTGCCAGGGGCAAAATCTGGATGATCGACCGAGAGACATTTAGCACTCCGCTTCTAATGTTCTCCTTGAGGTGCTAGCTCAACCCATTTATTAAAATGGTTTGGTACCTAGAACGTCAAGTATAAGGTCGGACTTCGGGAGCACAAGAATCCATAAGGAACAACTAGGATATAAATCCTACGAAATTCTTATGGGAAAGTGGCCAATATCTTCAATCAAGATACTACAACAATAGTTCTTCCGGCTAGGTGTGTTGGCCACGACATTCACTTTACCAGTAATCGAGAGACCAATATTATAGTTCTTGGGAAATGCACCAACCATCATATCTGCCTGAGATTCAGTTCTGGTTGGTGTCAGGATATTCCAGACTCATTGAGTCTAGGAGGAAAAATGAAAGCTTGCATCTCAAATCGACGAGACGACGTTGCAAGATTCTCAGGAAATGGGCTGCGGTAGTAAGCTCCAAAACATGAGCTGGTTCTGCTACGTACCTGTGAACACGTTGTCCAAGACAAGCATGACCACATAGCAGTCTTATGATAAAACACTACCGAGTTCTGGTTGGGAACCATCATTGCGGATAGCGAAGTCCTTACATAAGTTTAGCTCTTAAGAAGAAACTTCTTTTCCTTGAACAAATCAACCAGTGGCTTGGTGAGCTAGGGATACATATAGAGTGAAGGTTGCAAATCTCCAAACCACAGAATACTTCGCACGTATGCATGACTGATTTGGGATGATTCCACAGGAAGCAACACAACTTTCTCGCATTCACGGTGACAACTTTCATCAAATGCTCATGAATTTGAGGAAGTCACGTCTTTCTTCGGTACATATGCTTCACGAACGGCCATGAAGATAATGCTTATAAAAGTTTCCAATACTAACTGGATGTGCAACATAGATCATGGAGAAGATAACAATGTTGCTGGTGGGCTCAACAACAATTCATCCAGGTTTCCATATAGATGGAATTCCATGACAATGTGAACAAAATGATAGCATTGGTCAGACCCAAAAGATATAATGGTGTATGCTCAAGGGAACAACCATGAGTAAGACAACACTACGAATATCGTTGGTTCTGATTTGACTTGATGATAACCCATACTCTAATCATAGTTTGGACAGGACAATAGATCCACAAATGATCACAGGGATCAATTGAAGAAGATATCATCTATCTTCAATACACACACAAGATATCCCTTTGGAATGGGCTATGTGGGTTAAGCTTTTATCTTCCAACTCTCCAAGTTGTTGTTTAGCTTAACCAACTAGCTCGGGATATACAACACAGATTCTTGGAGAAGGGGTGGTTTACAAGAGACCAACTTGATTACGAGCTCAACATAGTGGTCCGGTGACAACCTGGTAATACTTCCGAGAAGATATTCGGAAAATCACGAACCACCGATATGTTACTAAGCTCGGGAACAATCTTGCTTTTCAAGGCAAGACGATATGATCAAATGAGCAAGGACTTGACAAAATCCTAACTCATCAATCAAGGAGTGCACCAGGAAAGTGGACTAGGTAGCACGATCAATCTTAGGATGGTGATTCGGTAACCATCATGTTAAGAATGAGATTATCGTCCATTTAACTACCAAGCAACAGAGTTGCTAGGAGTATTGATTTCACACATCACAATTCACTTGTCAGCATTCCGGTTACAATAACACGGAAACCGAGGGATGAACAATGATGGCAAGAAGTATTACTACATCAAGAATTCATAAGAGATAGTGCAATTCTCACGACATTCTTGACATAAAGATGGTAATACTCCAGGATAGAACAGTTTAGAAACTACATTAGCATTCTTCATCTATGAAGTACAACTTCGTTGACCAAATCCTGGATATGGATAAGGTACTGGAGTTTGTTTCTCCTAGTCATTCCGGAATAGAATGGCTTGACGGACCACAAGAGTAAAAGGCATCGACGAACACGAGTGCACAACTACTCCTGACTATCAACTGATAGATGAAGGTCGGAAAATAACTGAAGGGAGACAACTCAAGGAACATATAACTTTCTAAGTTGCGGATGCATGGACTAGCATGTCGAACCAGTTCAACATATTTCTTCCAGATAACCCATGCAGAAAGTAGAATTGGCAGAGTCACAATATGAACGGAGTACTACTCAAGAGCACTCGGGTTGTGATCTTTTGGTTCAGAAGAACTTCTGCCATGATGGTTCATGGTATTTGGAAGAAGGATATACCACGGACCTCGAGGACTATCACAAGGTTACTAATAACCTAAAGGAACGAGCAATACTATCAACATGAAGTAAGTAGCGTGAATCTTGGGTTCAAGAACCCAGAATTATAATGCCTACTAACTAAATGGCATCACGGGATGCTTTCGAGAATAATGGCCAGAATCATCACACTGGAATATAAAACATTGCTAGATTACTTGGTGATCTTCTAAGACACCTAGGGTCATAGTAATAAGTCCAACATATGTGTCGAGGTAACAGAGTGCCTCAACACACCGGCTAGTGTGGTTAATCTGGCCTAAAAGGACATTAAGAACAGATAGGAATGATTTGCAATGCATCAGATTGTTTAGAAACCTGGGATGACTCGGACAGCATAACGGCTGCAAATGCTCGAAAATACTTTTGAGATCCAAGCAAAAGGGGTAGCATATCCACTTAACATCATAATGTCAAGGTTCTGAGATCAACAATTGAACACACAGTAGTAGAATAAACTGAACTGAGAGTTGAATCCACAATTAACGTGATCCTGATAGACATAAGAGAAAGCCTAGTTCTTAATCCCCGTAGAATAGAAGAAGGTGACTCAGATCAGAAGGTCATAGGGTAAAGGAGTAAAAGAGCCTTACGTTCCCTTCCAAAATCAATTCCCTTATATAACTAAAGAGTTTCTAGACACGACTTCGACCAGTTTGGCTTACTAATCCTACAGGCAGTCAGGCTCTGATACCAAAGCTGTCGGGACCCCGATCCTAAGTCACACAGGTCTAGCCTATAACACATCATATCACTTTGCGGCCTCACGCACGGTATCCCCACGGGTGCCACCTTACCTGGCCCGGGACCGTTTGCGCATTTTGGCATACGTATATGATAGTGTCGCTAGCATCCATATGACAGAGAACCTGGGCCGACATGACCAGTTATAAACCAAAAGTGGCACTAAATTACAGAGACAGGCATACATGACCCAGCAACGAACGTGTCGGTCATCAACGTATGAACCCAAGTCGTAGCAAGCTACAAGGACTTAAAGGAGCAACGCGTGACATTTCCCCTAAGGGACAGACACAGGAACGAAGAAGGACACATGCCGGCCAGCCTAAGTGTTCCGGAGCAGTAGCAGGCTACCAAGGCTCAGTGGAAGCACTAGGAGACATTTCCCTGTAAGATAGGCTACCAAAGGTAAACAACTAGGTGTCGGATCCCACACATAGCAATACACATTACACGTACGCATAACATGCAAGTATGTGTTGTACAACATGGCATCACAACATAACTCAACAACTCATATAGATAAAGGCCCAGAAGAGCCATCATAGCATTTATTACAATCAGAGGTCACATGACCCAACATACAGAGCATACAGGCAACGGAAGCATAACATGTCTGAGTACAGACAACTACAAATGAAAAAGGCTGAGAAGCCTGACTAACTACTAGACCCTCACAAGGGCACAAGACCGTAGCTGAGGTAACAAGCTAAACGTCGAAGTCCACGCGGAACCACTAGCGAGACTGAGGTCTCTCTGCAAAACATAAATTAAGCAAATGTGAGTACAAAGGTACTCAGCAAGACTTACATCAGAACTAACTACATATGCAACAGTATCAACAAGGGGGTAGTGGAGTTTGACTGCAGCAAGCCAGCTTTGACTCATGGCTATCTTGAACTACGACTGCAAGTAACTCTTTTGAGGTGGCGCACACGAGCCCACATATTCACCAATCAATACACCACTATGGATCCGCTCCCGTCTCCCTACGAGAAGGCCATCCATAGCACTCACACTTGTCTTGAGTATTTTAGAGTATCCACTTTCGATTTTCTATGTACCACGTAAGCATCCAAGAAGTCCATATCCGCGGACCCGGCTATTCGAATAGATCATGTTAACCCTGCAGGGGTGTACTTCTTCACACACGCTCTCGCCACTTACCTCCATGTACACGTCGTGTATCTCGGCAACCTTCAAGCGGAAGCCTGGCGAGGGTGTCGGCCACGACCTGACTATCCACACAAGTCTCTCGTCCAGGTTTATCGCCTATTCGGGTTCCATCCGTGGGGAGATCCGGCCGGGGTGTCGCTCACGGCCCCAAATGATGTGCGCAGGGTTCCCAAGCCCACCTCGACGGATGGATCTACGCTTGGTACACCGTGCCACGGTGCCTAGTCTGCCCCAAGCCCACATGTACCGTGTGCCACTTGGTAGACTACTAACACTACCTACAAACACCAGAAACTAGTTGCAACTCCTGGACAGAGATCTAGTTGATTAATAAGTCGAGAGGGGTCGAGTTACCGGAACCCAATGTGTGGTAGTAACTATGTCATTGGACAACTTACACATAACTCAGTTCTTAAGGACGGCTCCAGTGAGACAACCCACCATGTACTCCTACATGATCTCTCACCGCTACCTTCACCAAAACGTGTTCACACACTTAGCTCACACACAGTAGGACATGTTCACCACATTCCAATTCATCCCCGATGAATCAGACCTGACTCAACTCTAAGCAATAGCAGGCATAACCAGAAAGCATGAATGAGTAGGCACAACATGGCTCAAACAACTCCTACTCATGCTAGTGGGTTTCAACTATTTACTGTGGCAATGACAGGTCATGCAGAGGAAAGGGGTTCAACTACCGCAGCAAAAGCAGTTGAATCGTTGTTGTCCTAATGCAGTAAAAGAGAGCAGGAGCGAGAGAGTGGGATTGTATCGGGATGCTCAATGGGGGTTTGCTTGCCTGGCACTTCTGAAGATAGTAATAGTTCTTCATCGGTGTCATCGAACACATCGTCGCAACGTCGTCTACTGAGAGAGAACAAAACCGGCAAACAGAGAAAGAACACAATCAATGCAATGCAACAATATGATGCATGAATGTGACATGGCAATATGCTGTTGGTTGAGCTAATGCAACTAGCAACAAGTTAAATGAAGTTGGTTTGAACCAAGGGTTCAAATTCCAACTCCATATGTGATTATTCAAATGCCATTTATGCAAATTGCCCTAAACAGTGGCTGTAAGTTATTCAAACATGCATGAAAATGCCATAAACAGATTCCTTGGATTTTTCTGATCAATTTTCATATATAAATTATTTTCATCTGAGTTATAGATTATTTTCTATGATTTTTAGAAGTTTTGGTTATTTTCTAAAATAAATAAATCATTTCTGATTTATTTAAAAACCCAGAAAACAAATACTGCATCAGCATGACGTCACTCTGGCGTCAGCAGGTCAGCGGCTGGACTAAGTCAAACCAGACGTGTGGGGTCCACACGTCAGTGACACATGGGCTAAATCCGGTCAAAACCAGCGCTGACTGGAGTTTGACCAGGGCTAGGGCCCACTGTCAGTGGCTGTGAGGGTGATTAGCGGGGTCATTAGTGCTAACTAAGTGAGCCACGTCGACGGCTTAATGCCGGCGACCAAAGAACACGGCGGAGGGTCGCCGGACTTGCTCGGGATGGTGCTACGGAGCTCCGTTTCGTGCGTGGTTTGCGGCTACGGCGAGCTGGCGGTGCGGCGCATCTTCTGGCGCAAACGCGAGGAGCCGGGGTGGCCGGAGCTCGTCGGAAACGAGCTCGCGGCGGCACCGGAGTTCGGGCACCGTCAGGTTTGCGGTTGTGGTGCACCAGGAAGTGAGCTGGTGCGTGCGTTCGGCTCCTGGGAGCACGGGGAGCATGGTGACGTGCTTGTTTTCGAGTTTGCGCGACTGTGGCTACGACGGCGACAAGCTCAGCGGCGGCCGGCGACGGTAAGGAAGGGGACGACGACTACGGTGAGTTACAGGCCACGGGGACAGGGGGAAACGGCGGAGGAGCTCACAGCGGGGTCGACGGGGGTCTCAGGAGGCTCGGGGAGGCGCCGGACGTAGCGAATCGACGGCGAGGTCGACGGCGGCCGAAGGTTGAAGAAGACGAAGACGGCGGCGGTTCGGGGTTTCCGGCGTCGCGTAGGTACTTAGGGGGGGCGTAGAAGACGAAGGCGGAGCTCATGGACACTTTGCGGGGGTGTGGGGAGGGCTGTGGTCACGGTGGAGCTCGCCGGCGGCGACGGCTTCGTTCGGTTGCCGCGTGAGAGAGAGACAGAGGAGGGGAGGAGAGAGTAGCGAGTGAGGGGGGAGGTCGAGGGGGTTCCAGGGGTTTCGTGGCGTTCGTCCAGGGTATCGGGGAGGGAAGCAGGGAGGGAGGAGGTGGAGGCTGCGGGCGTGCGCCGTCGCCACGCACCTGCCTGTCCTCCTGGCAGGAGGAAGAAGACCACACAGTCCCTGGTGGGCTGGGCCTCTTCTGCCAGGTAAGGCCCAGGTTAGTTCTACTCTCTCTCTTATTTCTGTTTCCGTTTTCTATTTTTCTTTCTTTGTTTTATTTTCTTTTGCCACTGTTTTGAAATTTAAACAATTTCAAACAATGCCAAAAACTCCTCTGAACAATTTTATGTTGCTAGATGGACTTTTCCAAAAGCGCATAAAATATTTCAAAGTTATTTGAAAATATATTCTATATATTATGAATATACTTCCAAATTCAAATACAATAATAAATTAAATTCCATGCCCAAAATATTCCACAGAAATGTCCATTATTTTTGGTTTGCTGCAAAAGCCTTGCCAAAAATATCCAACAAATATTAGGAACATTTTGGAAACATTGAATGCAATTTTTTGACTGGACCTACTTGGAAATTGAAGTGCTAGGGTTTGAACAATCCCCATTTCAAGTTTCCTTTGAAAATAAACATGATGACATGATGATCAGGCAAGGACCACAGGGGTTGATTTAGGGATGTGACACTGGTATATAGCATGGCATACTTTATAGAACCTATGGCTGAGGCATAGGGAATGACTTTCATTCTCTCTCTATCTTTTGTTGTGGTCGGGCTTTGAGTCTTACTCAATTTCACACCTTGCAACACAGGCGAGAACCCTTTCTATGACTATTCCATTTTGAACTACTTCAAAAACTTGTCAAGGTATGTACTCATTGAAAAAACTTATCAAGCGTCTTGATCTATCTTTATAGATCTTGATGCTCAATATGTAAGCAGCTTCACCGAGGTCTTTCTTTGAAAAAATCCTTGCAAACGCTCCTTTATGCTTTCCAGAAAATTCTACATCATTTACGATCGACAATATGTCATTCACATATACTTATGAGAAAGGTTGTAGTGCTCCCACTCACTTTCATGTAAATACAGGCTTCACCGCAAGTCTGTATAAAACTATATGCTTTGATCAACTTCTCAAAGCGTATATTCCAACTCCAAGATGCTTGCACCAGTCCATAGATGGATCGCTGGAGCTTGCACATTTTGTTAGCACATTTAGGATTGACAAAACCTTTTGGTTGCATCATATACAACTATTCTTTAATAAGTCCATTAAATAACAAAGTTTTTGTGATCCATTTGCCAGATTTCAGAAAATGCGGCAATTGCTAACTTGATTCGGACAGACTTAAGCATCGCTACGAGTGAGAAAATCTCATCGTAGTCAATACCTTGAACTTGTTGAAAACCTTTCGCAACAAGTCGAGCTTTGTAGATAGTAATATTACCATCGGCGTCAGTCTTCCTCTTAAATATCCATTTATTTTCAATGGCTTGCCGATCATCGGGCAAGTCAACCAAAGTCCACACTTTGTTCTCATACATGGATCCCATCTCAAATTTCACGGCCTCAAGCCATTTTACGACATCTGGGCTCATCATCGCTTCCTTATAGTTCGTAGGTTCATCATGGTCTAGTAACATGACTTCCAGAACCGGGTTACCGTACCACTCTGGTGCGGAACGTATTCTGGTTGACCTAAGAGGTTCAGTAGTAACTTGATCTGAAGTTTCATGATCATCATCATTAGCTTCCTCGCTGATTGGTGTAGGAATCACTAGAACTATTTTTTTGTGATGTACTACTTTCCAATTCGGGAGAAGGTACAATTACCTCATTAAGTTCCACTTTCCTCCCACTCACTTCTTTCGAGAGAAACTCCTTCTCTAGAAAGTATCCATTTTTAGCAACGAATATCTTGCCTTTGGATCTGTGATAGAAGGTGTACCCAACAGTTTCCTTTGGGTATTCTATGAAGACACATTTCTCCGATTTGGGTTCGAGCTTATCAGGTTGAAGCTTTTTCACATAAGCATCGCAACCAAACTTTAAGAAACAACAACTTGGGTTTCTTGCCAAACCACAGTTCATAAGGCGTCGTCTCAACGGATTTAGATGGTGCCCTTATTTAACATGAATGCAGCTATTTCTAATGCATAACCAAAATGATAGTGGTAAATCGGTACGACACATTATAGATCGCACCATATCTAATAAAGTACGGTTTATGACGTTCAGACACACCATTATGCTGTGGTGTTCCAGGTGGCGTGAGTTGTGAAACTATTTCACATTGTTTTAAATGAAGACCAAACTCGTAACTCAAATATTTGTCTCCGCGACCAGATCGTAGAAACTTTATTTTTTTGTTACGATGATTCTCTACTTCACTCTGAAATTTCTTTGAACTTTTCAAATGTTTCAGACTTGTGCTTCATCAAGTAGATATACTCATATCTGCTCAAATCATTTGTGAAGGTCAGAAAATAACGATACCAGCCACGAGCCTCAACACTCATCGGACCGCATACATCAGTATGTATTATTTCCAATAAGTTAGTTGCTCGCTCCATTGTTCCGGAGAACGGAGTTTTAGTCATCTTGCCCACGAGGCATGGTTCGCAAGCACCAAGTGATTCATAATCAAGTGATTCCAAAAGCCCACCAGCAAGGAGTTTCTTCATGCGCTTTACACCAATATGACGTAAACGACAGTACCACAAATAAGTTGCACTATCATTATCAACTTTTCATCTTTTGGTTTCAATATTATGAATATGTGTATTATTACGATCGAGATCCAACAAACTATTTTCATTGGGTGTATGACCATCGAAGGTTTTATTCATGTAAACAGAACAACAATTATTCTATGACTTTAAATGAATAACCGTATTGCAACAAACATGATCAAATCATATTCTTGCTCAACGCAAATGCCAAATAACATTTATTTGGGTTTTACATTAATCCCGAAAGTATAGGGACTGTGCGATGATGATCATATCAATCTTGGAACCACTTCCAACACACGTCGTCACATCACCTTTAACTAGTCTCTGTTCATTCTACAACTCTCGTTTTGAGTTACTAATTTTAGCAACTGAACCGGTATCAAATACCCAGGGGTTGCTATGAACACTAGTAAAGTACACATCAATAATATGTATATCAAATATACCTTTGTTCACTTTGCCGTCCTTCTTATCCGCCAAGTATCTAGGACAGTTCCACTTCCAGTGACCATTTCCTTTGCAGTAGAAGCACTTAGTTTCAGGCTTGTGTTTAGCTTTGGGTTTCTTCATGGGAGTGACAACTTGCTTGTCATTATTATTAAAGTTCCCCTTCTATCCCTTTGCCCTTTACTTGAAACAAGTGGTCTTGTTAACCATCAACACTTGATGCTCTTTCTTGATTTCTACCTTCTCCCATTTCAGCATCGCGAAGAGCTCGGGAATTACTTTTGTCATCCCTTCCATATTATAGTTCATCACGAAGTTCTACTAACTTGGTGATAGTGACTAGAGAACTTTGTCAATTACTATCTTATCTGGAAGATTAACTCCCACTTGATTCAAGCAATTTTAGTACCCAGACAATCTAAGCACATGCTCACTGGTTGAGCTATTCTCCTCCATCTTGTAGGCATAGTACTGTCAGAGGTCTTATACCTCTCGACACGGGAATGAAATTGAAATACTAATTTCAACTCTTGGAACATCTCATATGCTCCGTGGCATTCAAAACGTTTTTGAAGTTTCGATTATAAGCCGTAAAGCATTGCGCACTAAACTATCAAGTAGTCATCATACCGAGCTTGTCAAACATTCATAACGTCTGCATCTGCTCCTGCAATAGGTTTGTCACCTAGCGGTGCATTAAGGACATAATACTTCCGTGCAGCAATGAGGATAATACTCAGATCACGGACCTAGTCCGCATCATTGCTACTAACATCTTTCAACTTAGTTTTCTATAGGAACATATCAAAAAAAGGGGGAACTATAACGCGAGCTATTGATCTACAACATAATTTGTAAATACTATTAGGACTAAGTTCATGATAAATTAAAGTCAATTAATCCTATTACTAAAGAACTCCCACTTAGATAGACATCCCTCTAGTCATCTAAATGATCATGTGATCCAAATCAACTAAACAATGTCCTATCATCACGTGAGATGGAGTAGTTTTCAATGGTGAACATCTTATGTTGATCATATCTACTATATGATTCACGCTCGACCTTTCAGTCTCCAGTATTCCGAGGCCATGTCTGTACATGCTAGGCTCTTCAAGTTTAACCCGAGTATTCTGCATTTGCAAAACTGTCTTACACCCGTTGTATTTGTACGTAGAGCTTATCACACCCGATCATCACGTGGTGTCTCAGCACGACGAACTTTCACAACGGTGCATACTCAGGGAGAACACTTGTACCTTGAAATTTTGTTAGGGATCATCTTATAATGCTACCGCCGTACTAAGAAAAATAAGAAGCATAAAAAGATAAACATCACATGCAATCAAAATATGTGACATGATATGGCCATCATGAACTTGAGCTTTTGATCTCCATCTCCAAGGCACCGTCATGATCACCATCGTCACCGGCGCGACACCATGATCTTAATCGTAGCGTCGTGGTCATCTCGCCAACTATTGCTGCTACTACTATCGCTAACTCATAGTGATAAAGTAAAGCAATTACATGACCTTTGCAATTCATACAATAAAGAGACAACCATACGGCTCCTGTCGGTAGCCGATAACTTTACAAAACATGATCATCTCATACAATAACGTATAACTCATCACGTCTTGGTCATATCACATCACAACATGCCCTACAAAAAAGAAGTTGGACGTCCTCTACTTTGTTGTTGCAAGTTTTACGTGGCTTCTATGGGCTTAGCAAGAACCGTTCTTACCTACACATACAAAAACCACAACGATTTTTCATCAAGTATGTGCTGGTTTAACCTACACAAGGACCGAGCGTAGTCACACTCGATTCAGCTAAAGTGAGAGAGTCAGACACCCGTCGGTCACCTTTAATCAAGGAGTGCTCGTAACGGTGAAACCAGTGTCGCGTAAGCGTACGCGTAATGTCGGTCCGGGCTGCTTCATCTCACAATACCGCCGAATCAAAGTATGACATGCTGGTAAGCAGTATGACTATTATCGCACACAACTCATTGTGTTCTACTCGTGCATATCATCTACAGATAGACCTGGCTCTGATACCACTGTTGGGAAACGTAGTATTTAAAAAAAAACATCCTACGATCACGCAAGATCTATCTACTTAGATGCATAGCAACGAGAGGGGAGAGACTGTGTCTACGTACCCTCGTAGAACGAAAGCGGAAGCGTCTAGTGACACGTTTGATGTACTCGAACGTCTTCGCAATCCAACCGATCCAAGCACCGAACGTACGACACCTCCGCGTTCAGCACACGTTCAGCTCGATGACGTCTGTCGGATTCAGAGCTCCGCAAAACCCAAGAAGTTCGAACACAGGGGCGTGAACGAAGATCTCTCCCACTCGCGTCTACCTAGCGTCTCGCCCTCGCCTTAGTGAAGAGATTGAAGCAACAATAGATGAAGCGCACAATAGTTTACCCAGGTTCAGGCCACTGTGTGGTGTAAAACCCTACTTCCTACTTTGGTGGATTGGCCTCAGGAGGGCTGGAATATGAACTAGTACAGTGGTTCCTGAGCTCAGGAGGTGAGCTCAGGAGGGTCAGGAGGCGAGTGTTCTTTCTCCTTTGCGTGGTGGCAGAGTTTATGGATCTGCCTCTCTCCCCCCTCATAGTGGGGATCCTAGCTACTTATATAGGCGGCCAGGGTCTTGTTCCCCCTGAAATGTTTAGGCGGGAAGGGATCCCACAACGGCCATTTTTGAGCGGGAACATAAGGACGTTCCTACCCTGACAAAAGTAGTCTTCGCCTGCAAAATAATCTGGCGGTGATGTGGTGGTGGGCTCGGCGGTGACATCCTCCCTGTCGTCCTTGCGGTCTTCGGTCTTGTTGCACCAATGGGGAAACCTTTGTCCCGTTCCTCGGGAACCAACGGCTGCGCTGTTCCCCTTGCACCGAAATGGCAACTGCGCCGCTGGTGCACGTAGGCACCCGCTGGCGCGGTGCGTCACTGCCTTCTCCTGAGGCAAGCTTGGCCTTAGATTCTTCGCCCCTCCGGAGCACCTTTCTGAGGCCGCTCCTGAGGGGGTCTTGACGTTGTTCTCCTCGCGAGGCTTAGCTCCCTTGCGAGGGTCTCGGGCAGCTAGTCGATCAACTGGGCCGTACCAGGCCGTGGTAGGAGCGCGTCGGGGCCCGCAGACAGGCAAGTCTGGGTACCCTGGTTCCCAGGACGCCGACAGTAGCCCCCGGGCCCAAGGTGCACGCGGAGTTGACTTCGGGGCGAAGCCCAAGTCGAGGACGAAGCGCCGCAGGCCCTTAAAGGCCGCGGGCCAGGCCGGCGTGCGACGGTTGGATGGGACGTGGCGGCTCCGCTCCCCATGCAGTCTTGGTAATCGTGTGACTTGACAACTCCTTGGCGCAAACGATGGGGCGTTATGGGTGCGACGCCAGCGGCTGGCGGTTGGGCTCCTCTGCCCTATAAATGGGACTAGGGAGGGGGAGCTCCCTAACCATTTTCAAGCCAGCGCTGTCTTCTACTTGCGAGTTCTTCACTCTCTCTCTCGCTGCGAGATCTCCATGGCGCCATCGAGGAAGCCGTCCGCCGTGGAGAAGGGGAAGGCCCCGAAGGATCTGGCCCCGCTGCTGCCGAAGAGCGGCCGCGGGCGTCCCCGCAAGCATGCCGCCGCACCCGCGGCAACTCCTTGGGGAGGCGGGCGTGGCCTTCCAAGTTCTATCGCGACCGCTGTTGAGAGGTGCCGTACGTCTTCGCGTGGTGAAGGTGGTTGTGGCCGTGGAGGGAGAGGAGGCGCGCAACGGTGCATGTCAGTCGCGCTTCCTCCGCGCCCGCAACTCCACTCCTTCGACGTGTCGTCGGAGTTCATGGTGTGGGCGGAGAAGCCTAGTGGCTCGTGGCTCCGGCTTCCCCGCTTGTTCAACGACGTGGTACCAGCCGGAGGCCCCAGTGGCGTCTGGCTGCAGGCTGACGGTTGCTGCAGTGGTGCGTCCTGGGTGGAGGTTGATGTGGCTCCCTCGGTCGATGTGTTCCTGGAGCGCGGCTGGCAATCGTTTGCTCGCACAAGCCGGCTGTAGGGGAGGTGTGCGCTCCACTTCAGGTACGATGGCGCCTCCACACTGTTCGTCAGGGTCTTCTCGGAGGAAGGGAGGCACCTTGGGTGCTGTCCTGAGGCCAATGACGAAGAGGACGACGGGAACGGCGTCCGGAGGAGCAGCTCCTCCTCCGAAGACGATCTCAGACCTGGGGGTTGCCGCGCCGCTGTGGCTCGGTGAAGCCGGAAGAACTGGAAGACTCCGACTGAGCGGGAGTTGCCTTTGCTTCTTCTCCTTTCCTTTCCTTCATGTCCTTTCTGCATCAAAATTGCAAGTTGCCTTGAGGAGGCGTGTAATGGACTATGATATATGTATGAAGCAAGAACTTGGCGTCATGTTTTTTTGTTGCCTTGGTGAGATTACTTAGCTTTTATGCGTCGCGACGTCTTGACGCGGAGTCCTCCTGACTCTTTGGCATCATGAGCCACATCGGGTCGTGAGGGCTGCCGAATCTAGAGAGCTCGTGCAGCCCCCGAGCAGGGGTGAGCCGCTGAGAGCTACTGAGAGCGCCGAGCGCGGGTTAGAGCACCAAAGCTTGAGCCGGCTCGGTAGGATAGGTTGCGCGGACTGAGAAGCCTGGCGCTAGAGCCTGAGCAGGCTTGGCCAGGCGAGGTCACGGGGCCGTGGCAGACGAGGGCCGGTGACCGACCGTGCCCCAGCCCCCACACGCGAGGCACGCGAAGAAGAGTGAGTGGTGCAGCCCTGCTCAACAAACTGAACTTAAAACCGGCGAGAACGATCCCAAACAAGACTTTCAACCAAATGCAGGAAGCGCGAGAAACACGAGAACTTCATAGCACAAGGTAGAGGAAGGGCTGATAGCCAAGGAAGTAGAAAAGGCTGACAGCCAAACACCAAGCCAAAAAAGGAAAAAAGGTCGCGTCCGACCCCTACACTATGTCTTCTTCCCAGCGCGGAGCTAAGGACTGCCACTGGGGCGTGGTTGGGAGCCCCGTCCGAGGGTTCGTAGGCAACGTACAGGAGACTCAGAGGCGTGTACAACCCCAACACATTATTACGTGAGAGTGTCACGTGCGAAGACCTTCATGGGCACGGAGCCTTGATTACAGATAGAATCTCCTGAGGTGTTCGATGTTCCAGGAATTCTAGATAGGTATCCCATCCTGCATCTCCAGGCACACAGCACCGGGCCTAGAGACACGAGCGATCCTGAATGGGCCCTCCCACATGGGCGAGAGCTTGTGTAACCCCTCCCGGGAGAGGACCCGCCTCAGGACCAAGTCACCAACTTCAAGTGTTCTTGAGCGGACGCCGCTACAGTGGTACCGCCGCAGCGCCTGCCGATAACATACCGCCCTGAGGGTAGCTCGGCGGCGGCCCTCCTCGCCGAGCACGAGGTCCATCCGCCAGGCGGCATCCTGGCATTCCTCATTGAAGGCCAAGACCCGTGGGGAGCGATGCTTGACCTCGTGAGGGAGGACCACCTCTGCCCCATAGAAGAGAAAGAAAGGAGTTTCCCCCATGGGTTTGGTGGCAGTGGTTCGCATTGACCACAATACGGACTGGAGCTCGTCGATCCAGCCCTTGCCGCAAGCCTCAAGCTTCTTCTTAAAGCTAAGCGTCTTGAGGCCATGCAAGACTTCCGCGTTGGCGTGCTCGGCCTGACCGTTGCTCCTGGGGTGAGCCGCCGAAGCGTAGCAGATCTATGTTCCAAGGTTAACACAATATGACCTGAAGAGATTGCTTGTGAACTGCGAACCGTTATCCATGATGATGCAGCTGGGGACCCCGAATTGCCTCACGAGGCCTTGGATGAACTTGACAGCCGACCCGCCTAGGATCGCGCGAACAGGCTCCACCTCTGCCCACTTGGTAAACTTGTCGATGGCGACGTACAGGAAGCGGTAGCCCCCCGCTGCCCGGGGAAATGGACCCAGGATGTCCAATCCCCAGACCGCGAAGGGCCAGGAGAGCGGAATCGTCTGGAGGCCCTGCGCCGGTTGGTGGATCTGCTTGGCGTGAAACTGGCACGCCTCGCAAGCCCGCACAAGCTCTGTGGCGTCGTTGACTGCCACGGGCCAGTAGAAGCCGTTGCGGAAGGCCTTGCCTATGAGGGTGCGGGACGACGAGTGATGACCGCAGTCTCCATCATGGATGTCAGCCAACAGCTCGCGCCCTTGCTTCCTCGAGATGCACTTTAGCGAGACGTCGTTGGGGCGCCTCCTGTAGAGTTCGCAGTCTTGGATGTAGTAAGCTGAGGCCTGCCGAATCACGCGCTCTGCGTCTTCTTCCTTGTCCAGCAGGGTGTCATGTTGCAGGTACATCTTGAGTTCTTGGGTCCAGCAACCCTCCTCGGCCTCCGCGGCGAGCAGCAGGCGGGCTCCGGAGGATGGTCCTCAAGACGAGGCGCAGTCCGGAGGCGCCGCAGGTAGCCCCCGCTAGGGGGACGCCAGCTCGGGAGCGGGCGATGTTGCCGACGGTTTGAGCAGCCGCTTCTCGAAGATGCCCGGCCTCTGAGGCTCTCGCCTGGAGGCTCGTTTGGCAATGTCACCCGCTTCCCTGTTGGCGCCTCTTGGTATGCGCTGCATCTCCATCCTTTGGAACCATCGCTCCATCTTGCGTACCTCTTCCAGATATGCACCCATGTGCTCGTCCTTGGGCTTGTATCTCACGTCGAAGAAGTCGACTAGGAGTCGTGATTCACCTCTGATGGCGAGACGCCTGACCCCCAGTGCAGCAGCGGCCTTGAGCCCAGCGTTTAAACCCTCGTACTCTGTGATGTTATTGGAGACCTTCTCGCCTTGCATGAAGCAAAGCTGCACAGCGTAGTACAACTTGTCCTGAGTGGGAGATACTAACACGGCGCCAGCCCCCGCACCAAGGCGTGAGAAGGCGCCATCGAAGTATACCACCCATCCGTCCGGGGCTCGACCGCGGGTGCCTTGGAAGTTGGCGACGAAACGCTCACGAAGTTCTCCCCAGGAGGATATGGATTCCATGGGGAGGCTCGGGAGCCAGGAGTGTGCGCCATCTTCGAGAGCCATGGGGAACCAGTTCACCATGACCTACTCAGTACCGTTGGACGCCTCGATGCTTAGCTCGTAAAGTTGGAGGAACTCTGCGGGGTCGGTGGTTTGAACTTGCCGGGCCAGACGAGGCGCCATAGCTCAGGGGCTAAGGCACGACATCCAGCCACGCTCATGATCGCAGGCGCCCCCTGCGCCTGCGGTGCTGGTCCCTGCGGCGCTGGCGCCTCCTGTGGCGCGCGGTCTCGGAGCTGCGGGCCAGGGAGCCCGCGAGCCACTGCCTGGGAATGTGGAATCACTTGGCAGCTCTCCTTGTCGCGCGCGTGGGCTTTGCAGGGCGGCTCACGCCGCGGAGCCTCGCACCGGACCTCCTGGCTGGCGCCACAGAGCGGAGGCGGAGCCGGGACTCCGTTCCCCGCCAGGGACGACGGGGGACGGGAGGAGTGCGTTGGTGTAGGTGCTTCTCTTGCAGCATTGACGAGCTCGGTTATGTGGTGGGGCCACTCGTCCTAGAGGTCGTCAACCGGGCGGCAGCGCAAGAGCTCCCACGCCATCAGCAGCGCAGGCTGCTGGTGGACCGACCCACGACGGACCAGCGAGGATGACACCGCAGCCGGGGAGGGTGAAGGCGTCGCCGTGCGGCTATCACGCCGCACGGACGGCGGCAGCGAAGGGTCCTGCTGCACGTGGACGGCCGGGTCGGTGGCGGCGTTGACGACCGACGAGTTGGGGTAGAGCGGCGCACCGTTGCCCGCGGGCACCGCCTAGGCGATGCTTGCGGCATGGCGGGTGGCACGAGCTTGGTGCGTGTCCACCATGGCGATGGAGCGAAGTCGATGACGAGAGCGGGACGTGGTCGTCGGAGAGGCGAGATCTCAACATGCTCCCTACCTGGCGCACCAAATGTCGGATTCAGGGCTCCGCAAAACCCAAGAAGTTCGAACACAGGGGCGTGAACGAAGATCTCTCCCACTCGCGTCTACCTAGCGTCTCGCCCTCGCCCTAGTGAAGAGATTCAAGCAAACAACAGATGAAGCACACAAGAGTTTACCCAGGTTCGGGCCACTGTGTGGTGTAAAACCCTATTTCCTGCTTTGGTCGATTGGCCTCAGGAGGGCTGGAATATGAACTAGTACAATGGTTCCCGAGCTCAGGAGGGTCAGGAGGCCAGTGTTCTTGCTCCTTTGCGTGGTGGCAGAGTTTATGGATCTGCCTCTCTCCCCCATCATAGTGGGGATCCTAGGTACTTATATAGGCGGTCAGGGTCCTCTTCCCCCCGAAATGTTTAGGTTGGAAGGGATCCCACAATGGCCATTTTTGAGCGGGAACATAAGGACGTTCCTATCCTGACAAAAAAGTAGTCTTCGCCTGCAAAAGGATCAGGCAGTGACGCGGTGGTGGGCTCGGCGGTGACATCCTCCCTATCGTCCTAGCGGTCTTCGGTCTTGTTGCACCAATGGGGAAACCTTTGTCCCGTTTCTCGGGAACCCGCGACTGCACTGTCCCCCTTGCACCAAAATGGCAACTGCGCCGCTGGCGGACGCTGGCACCCGCTGGCGCGGTGCATCACTGCTGACATCACTGCCTCCTCCCGAGGCAAGCTTGGCCTTGGATTCTCCGTCCCTCTGGAGCACCTTGCCGAGGCCGCACCCGAGGGGGTCTTGACGTTGTTCTCCTCGCGAGGCTTAGCTCCCTCGCGAGGGTCTCGGGCAGCTGGTCGATCAACTGGGTTGTACCAGGCCGTGGTAGGAGCGCGCCAGGGCCCGCAGACAGGCAAGTCTGGGTACCCTGGTTCCCAGGACGCCGAAAACGTCCCACGAGCTCTTGATCCAGTTGAGATTCACGAGAGAGTTTCGGCACCACGACGGCGTGATGACAGTGATGATGAAGTTACCGATGTAGGGCTTCGCCTAAGCACCACTATGATATGACCGAGGTGGATTATGGTGAAGGGGGGCACCGCACACGGCTAAGAACAATGTCAACTTGCGTGTTCTAGAGTGCCCTCCTCCCCACGTATATAAAGGAGGGAGGGGAGGCCGGCCCACCTCTCTAGGCACGCCAAAGGGGGAGGAATCCTCCTCCTAGTAGGAGTAGGATTCCTCCTTTCCTAGTCCTACTAGGAGGGGAATGGAAGGAGAGGGGGAGGAGAAGGAAAGACGGGGCGCAGCCCCTCCCCTAGTCCAATTCGGACTAGGCCCATGGGGGGGCGCGCGGCCAGCCCTCGTGGCTTCTCCTCTTTTTTCCTTAAAGCCCACTAAGGCCCATATGTACTCCCGTATTCCCGTAACTCCCCCGGTACTCCAAAAAAAACCGGATCACTCGAAACCTTTCCGATGTCCAAATATAGCCTTCCAATATATCGATCTTTACGGCTCGATCATTTTGAGACTCCTCGTCATGTCCCCGATCTCATCCTGGACCCAAACTACCTTCGGTACATCAAAACACATAAACTCATAATACCGATCGTCCCCGAACGTTAAGCGTGCGAACTCTACAGGTTCGAGAACTATGTAGACATGACAGAGACTCATCTCTGGTCAATAACCAATAGCGGAACCTGGATGCTCATATTGGCTCCTACATATTCTACGAAGATCTTTATTGGTCAAACTGCATACATACATTGTTCCCTTTGTCATCGGTATGTTACTTGCCCGAGATTCGATCGTCGGTATCATCATACTTAGTTCAATCTTGTTACCGGCAAGTCTCCCCGCACCGTAGTGGACTGTACTAGATATAGACCACATCCACTACGCTGCAATGGATGGTTACCTTTATTTCAATATCTACAAGGGTTGGATGAAGAGCAAGAGCCAAGTGTGTGGTTCAAGTAAAGAAGTATCGCCCAAGAAGAAGAGGGACAAGGACGAAGTCGAGGACGCGGACGAGGACTCCGAGTAAGGTGGCAGTGTCGTTGCTCATGGTGGTTCTAATGCAGTGTCTACTGGATTAGTTGCTTAGTTTAATTTCTGGTGTTCTTAGTTTATTTGAGGGGTGTGTTGTGCTGAGCCCGCAGCAGAACTATGTTATGTTTCTTCTCGTTACATTTCATACATTTCATCTTTTAGTTGGTATAGTACTACCACTCGTTTCTTGACATTATATACGTACAATATATATATATGGCCAACATCATATAGCCAGCAGTTTAGTTGTCAAAAATTTCAGGGTGCTTAGTTTTGTCAAAGAATTCCAGGGTGCTTCGTTTTATTTGAGGGGTGTGTTGTGCTGGACACCATTAACTTATCATTGTGAGAATCTGCTTATTTTTGTCATGTAACATGGTCAACGGGTTTGACGTGAAAATAACAATGTCTAATGGTATTTCTGAGCAAACATCTAACTTAACGATGGCATTTTTTAGATATCTAATTGCATTTTTGAGCAGGCATCTCACGGATCGATGACATTTTTGGAGTAGTTGTAACTTCTAATGGCAAAACTGAGTAGTGATACACAACTAGTGGCATAAATAATAAGAACCCAAGAATTAAGTAGGGCTAATTTCTTTATTTCTTTATACCTTTGTGTGCGAAACAATATACGCTGCCTCCCGCCATATTTTCTTTACAGAGACAACATAGAACTATATGAGTGACCTGTTAAATTTTGGAATTATTTCGGGTTTGTTTGGCCTTTTTTATACATTAATTGAGTTTTTGGTCATTTAATGTGCATAATTCAAATTTGAACTACAAGCACATGCTCCTGTGCACCAAAGTTGACTGAAAAATCACTTGTGTGTCCTCGGGTGAATTTTTAGGTCCCATGCAAGAAATGGGAATGAAATTCAAACATCTGGGCATCGTGGTTCGGCCGAGAACATTGAGAAGCTTGGTTTTAAAATTCTTGTAAATCCAAAACACGCCTGAAAATCATGAAACTTGGCATGGTGTCATGTCATGGTACTACCATGCCATGGTAAAAAAGTTGCAGAGTAGGAACAAGTTTTGGTATAAGTTTCTTGCAAACCGGAGCTTCTCTCAAGAAGGCTCGTGGTTCTGAGAGGGAACGTGTCACCTTTATGTGCATAATTAAAATTTTAAATACAAGCACATGCTCCAGTGCACCAAAGCTGGTTGAAAAATCACATATGTGTCCTCGGGTAAATTTCTAGGTCCCATGCCAGAAATGGGAATGAAATTCAAACACCTGGGCATCATGGCTTGGCTGGAAACATTGAGAAACTAAGTTTTTTAAAATTCCTGTAAATCCGAAATACGCAGGAAAATCATGAAACTTGGCTTGGTGCCATGACATGGCACCAACATGTTGTGGTAATTTTGTTGTCTGATTTGCGAAGGCGCGCACATTAACAATCAACAAAGTCATTTTGGAACAAGTGCTGTCACGTTACAATCGGAAATACAAGTATTATTGAAACCATGGGCGTTCTATTTACCATTTATGTGCCGCCACGCGTACCCTTTTTTTATTAGCTAGGAGGCGCCATGCATGGTAGCTATTTGAGTATGGGAGGCGTGCGATCAGACCCCTGCGCGTGCTTATCGGGAGGAGAGCCCTTTGACCTCCATCTGCCGTCCACCTCTCTCCCAAGGTCTCCATTAATGGCGCCTGAGCCTCTGTTTAATGGCGTGGCAATGTCTCCCTCGACTTAGATTTAAGAGAGAAAAAGGAAAATCTGAAAATAAAATTTTGCACGGATCTTGATGTAAGATCCGACGGACATATATAGCATCTATTGCGACATATAGCAAGACTGATGAATATATATAAGGACGATGAGAGTGGATAATAATTGTCTTACATAATTAGGAAGATAATTAGAAAAGCCACATGCGCCTACGCCCGTAATACACAAGGGCAAAAGAAGAAGGAAGACGCATACAACGATATGGCTCGCTGATCTCTACTTTCTTTATGCGTTGTAGGTCGCGGAGACTAGTTCTCGCGATGGGCGATGATCTCTTTCATCAGTTTCATGTCTTTAATACGCTGCTTGGCAGCATCCATGGATTCCTCCACCAGCCTGTTGCGCCTGATGCGGAGCATGGCATTCTCGTCCATAAGTTTCTTGATGATGACGCCCGTCCTCTGCAACACGGTAGCGGTCTCCTCCTCCTGCTTCGCCCTTCTGGCGATCTTCGCCCTCAGCAGGTCGCGCTCGACCCGGAGCTTCGCATTGCTCTCCCCCAGTTGTCGGATGACGCCGGTAGCCTCGTCCTGCATCCTCGCCCAGCCGGAGATCTGATCCATCTGGCTATGGACTATCGCATGCATGCACCTGTAAGAGTCCTCGCCTGCCCACGAGAAATTTTCCCAGGCCGCTGCGGCGCGGCGCGACATCCCTGCTGCTTTGGCGGCGCGACGAGACATCTCTGCTGCTTCCGCGGCATGGCCGGACTAGTCTGCTACATCGACGGCGCGGCGGGACCTCCGTGCTGCTTCGGCGGCGCAGCGAGACCTCTGTGCTGCTACTGCTGCGCGGCTGGACATGTCGGCTGCTTTTGCGGCGAGGCGGAACATCTCTCGTGCTTCCTCTTCCATGCTCACCTCTCCCTGGTGGAAATCTCTCAACCCAGAACTCACGCTGGCTATGGCTTGATTGACTTGATTGTTTTTTGTGGATGAGGAGTTGAGGATAAATGTTGAGTCATCTTATAACCCAGTACTACTAATACGCTCCTAAGTGGGAAACCGTTTAGGTTGTGATCGGTGTGAACAGGTTTGCAATTAAATATAGCATGGTAGTAGTAGTAATTTGGAATGTGATGAGACACGCTCAAAATTTATTAAAAGGCTAGAGGGCGGGGCAGTCTAGCTTGGTCCTTTTCACGAGAGGCGAGGGGCCTTTGTGATTTGACGGCTCATCACTACTGGTAGGCGGGGCCTTGTGATTTGACTGCTCGTATAAATGTGCCGACGACCTGAGGAGGAGCAAAGAACCGTGCGGTATACTCAAGTTTTCCAGTGGAGTACGACGAAGGAGCACGAAACACGGCAGTCCAGTGCCATATCCTCTACTCTCTGCTCTTATTATATATTACTAGCAAGAGGCATTGTTCTATTGGCGATAAAGAATGATCTAATTCGCTAGTCATCTCATTTTTAGCATTGTTCTATTCATGCCTCCCAGAGAAGGTGACACGTGCGGCGAAACACCCGAAGCAAAATAAGGAACACAAGAGCAAAAGAAGAAGGAGGATTATCACCCCAAAAAAGAAGGAAGACGCACACACAAGTCTGGGGCGCTGCTCTCACTACATGAAGGGTTGCTGGCCGCGGAGTCGTAACTACTTCTTCATCGCCTCCACGACCTCCATCTCCTTGCGCGTCTCCTCCGCCATCTTCATCATTGTGTCCATGACACGGGATTTCTCGACGCGAGCCTTCGTCATCTCTTCCATGGCCGCATTACGTACCTTGACAGCAGCCGGGTGCTCGATGCGTAGCTTCGCCAACTCCTCATTCTTTTCCATGACAAGGGCCTGCAACATCTTCATCGAGGAACTACTATTCTCATGCAGCTTCTTCCAACCGGCGTTCTCCTCCTTCAGCAGGTCAAGCTCGTGGCAGAGCTTCCCCTTGTCCTCCTGAAGTTGCAGGATTTCGCCGGCCGCCTTCTTCTCTGAGGCAATGTTCTTCTTCAGCAGCATCACCAAGCCGGCGGTCAACTCCCCCTGCTCATTGAGCTCAGTGTGCATGTCGTCGAGGCTCTCCTTCAGCAGCTCCACCAAGCAGTGGATGAACTCCTTCTACTTTTTGAGGTGCTTATTGAGCTGATCGGGCATGTCGTCGAGGGAGAAAGACTCCAGCGCCGCCAGCTTGGCATGTTTGCCTCCGCGTCTAGGGCGCTCCTGGGAGCCATCGCCTGCCCGTGAGAGATCTTTCGAGGTCTCTGCGTGGCGGCGAGCCCTCTTTTTTTCCGCAGCCATGGTTGCCGCTCGCTTGTTATGAGTACTTCTTGACCTAGAGCTCTACACACCGGCCATGGCAAGGACGAACGAAGAAGGAGGACTTATGAGGAGCAAGGTAGAGTAATTTTCGGTTAGGTAGTTCCTCTTTTTAAAACCTAAGTATTAGCACTAGTACTAAAACCTGCATGGAACACGTTCAGGTTTGGTATGTACTGGTAGGTGTGAGGAGGCTTGCACTTAATTGTAGCACTAGTACTTTTGAATGTGATGGGAACAAGGTAAACGGATTAATTGATGGTTTTTGGTTTCGAGGCCCGAAATGGCTTCCGATGAGTTTAGTGGAACATAAATTTCAAGTAGACTACACTGCTCAGATGCGTAAATATTATGTTACTGTCAAAAATTGGCACAAAATTACAAAGGAGACCAATGGAAGGACTACTAGCAACCCATGATTTAAATACTCACATGCGCGCAGTGGAGTGGTAATGTCTTTCTTCCGCCCTCATGTCCACTCAATTTTCATGCGCTGTATTAATTGACCATCAACGAAGTGAAGGACTTTACACGCGTCAAATTATCACATGGGGTGGATCTTGGTACAAAATTGCATCCGCCCGTGTACCCGCGTGTGCGTGCGAGGGAATGAGTGCGTGCGTGGCGTGCGTGCATGCACATCTTTGCTTCGTGCATGTACCGCCAGTGCGGCTCAGGGAGGACGAGTACATTCTTCTGGAACTAGCAGCACGTCACTCTGATCAATCCACACAAGGATGTCGCGACAACGCCTCCACATGTGCCACGTGGCTTCCTGAACTGTAAGAGAGACACTATGTAGCGTGCCACTATATTTTGCACATACTCGAAGTACTAGTAAGGTACACGTGCATTGCACGCGTCAGATTTTGCAACCAAATTACGAATAAATACGACACATTAGCATGTAAGCTCTGAGTCATATATGCCTGATGTAGACCTTCGTTTAATTCTTATAGTTCATATCATTCAAAATCAATTAGTTTTTTTATAAAAAACCTAGGGCCTCTTTGATTCGTAGGATTTCCAAAACACGGGAATAGGAAGAACATGGGGTTAGAGTGGAATGTCGTCTTGATACCTACAGGATGGTACGAGTGTTTGGTTGTGCATAGAAAAAATGCAGAATTCTTTCTAAGAGGTTTGAGTGGATGGGATGTTTCCTATGAAATCTAGTGCAAATGAATCATATGGAAAAATTCCTATGGTTTACAATCCTACGAATCAAACAACCAAGATAGGAAAAATTCCTAAGGATTAGAATCCTCCAAAATTCCTTTGAGAATCCTTTGAATCAAGGAAGCCCTTAATCTATTTTATGATTCATGGAATTGTGCGTTGTAAAGCATAAAGTAAAAAACAAATAATGGCAGTTCAACTAGAAAAAAAGTCTGGGCAGTTATGATATGGAAGATTCTAGAACAAAGGAGAACCACTGTTGTTTTGAGATTTGTGCATTATGCTTAAGTTCAACCATGGAGTCTGCTAGATTGTACATGTGGCAAAATCCGGTGGGGGCTAGAAGATGGTGCGAGGGACCGAGTGGAGTGAGACTATGAAGGAGTGCACAACTGCGAGATCGATATTTAGAGAGAGGTGGCGAGAACGTGCGCTGTTGCGCGAAGTTGCGGAGCCATGAAAAATGTCCCATGGGCTAGGGGGCCAAGCATTGCTAATCCTTACGTGGAGGGCCAATTCATCAACTTAATCCTTGCTGCCCCCTGTCTTCGCCATTGTGCGCGCGTCTGAGAGATGAAGCGGAAGGCATGGATGATGATAGGGGGGCGTTGGATATATAATTAATGTGGGTGTATTAGCTATATATGTAATCCTATATAGAGAGGTATAGATTGATAGATGTGGACGTGGGAAAGAAGGTGATACTTCACTAGATATATAGATTGATCGGTTTATGTGGAAAACTATGAAAGACCTAGCTATACACACACACACACACACGCACACACACATAGAGGAACATCGATCGTTGCGCATGCACGTGAGAGATAAAGAATGCCCGATATGATGGAGAGGGGGATGTGTGTGTGTGCCTTCATGGGAGACCGACCTGAAGAAAAAGATTGCATGTGTGCGATGGATAATGCTGACTGGTAGTGTGTGTGCATGCATGCACGAGAGAAAGTTAGTGGTACAATTTTAAAGAGAAGACCAATGTGTGGGTGTAAAAGACTAGGTGAGGTCAGAATCAATGTAAATTTGAATTCAAATATTTGAATAAGAGATCATGATGTTTGAAACCCATGCATGCATGACTATAACAGATATCTATGCGGTGTGGTTTGGAAACGAGCATGTTGCAATGTATACACATTGAACAAGGTCAGATTGGTTTGAATCTGATATACCGATGGCAGACATTGTTTGGCCACATTGCATCTGTGCATGGATACACTATTCTAATTGGTGATGATGGGTGGCTTTCGCATCACATATCTATATCTATACCCCTATATATATATATTTTTTTTTTTTAAATTATATTTTTTTTATATAGTGTGCGGACAACTTTAACTCTGAAAGATGGTCGTTGGATGAGGCCAATCCAATGGTGCAGAGCTGGAAAATTTGAGCACTACTGGTAGTTGGATATCATCTAGATTCCACCAGATTTTTCCACATGTACAATCTAGAAGACTCTATGGTTGAACTTAAGCATAATGCACAAACCTCAAAACACAAGCACTTCTTCTTTGTTCTAGAATCTTCCGTATCAGAATTGCCCAAATGTTTTTCTACATGATTTGTTTTTACTTTATGCCTTACAACGCACAATTCCATGAATCTTAAAATAGATTAGCTTTCTTATAAAAACTAGATGATTTTGAATAAAATGAACTATAAGAATTAAACAAACATCTACATCATGCATATATGACTCAAAGCTTACATGATATAATGTGGTATTTATTCATAATTTGGTTGCCAAATCTCATGCGTGCAATGCACGTGTACCTTACTAGTCTAAATGGTGTCTTGTGTGTTCTTTCTTTGCACTCATCAATGGAAATTCTCATGGCTTTGAGAGACTCATTGATATCATGCTTAGGTGGAATAGATCTAAGTTTCAAAGAATCAACATCAAGAGAAATTCTATCCATGTTCCTAGCCAATTCATCAATCTTAAGCAAATTTTTTTCAAGCAAAGCATTGAAATTCTTTTGCGAATTCATAAATTCTTTAACACTAGTTTCAAAATCAGAGGGCATCTTATTAAAATTTCCATAAGAGTTGTTGTAGGGATTACCATAATTATTAGAGGAATTACTAGGAAAAGGCCTAGAATTAAAGTTTCCTCTATAAGCATTGTTACCAAAATTATTCCTACCAACAAAATTAACATCCAAAGATTCATTATTATTCTCAATCAACGTGGACAAATGCATATCATTAGTATCAGAAGAAGCAGTCTTAGTAGCAAATAATTTCATAAGTTCATCCATCTTTCCACTCAAAACACTAATCTCTTCAATAGCATGTACTTTTTTACTAGTAGATCTTTCGGTGTGCGATTGAGAGTAGTTAACCATAATATTATCTAGGAGTTTGGTAGCTTCTCTTAGGGTGATTTCCATGAAAGTGCCC
>LR738709.1:525320632-525354901 GCA_902687465.1 Secale cereale | reverse complement strand
CCCCCCCCCGCGGCCGAATCTAAAAGATTTCTAGAAGCAAAACTCAGGCCAGCATACAAGTTTTATATAATCATCCGTAAGTTCAAACCATGTGTAGGGCAATTATGTATCATTAATTTCATTCTCTCCCAATCTTGTGCAACATGCTCATGGTCTAGTTGCTTAAAATTCATGATATCCTTTCTAAGAGAGATAATCTTAGCGGGAGGAACATACTTAGAGATAAAGGCATCTTTGCACTTATTCCATGAATCAATACTATTTCTAGGCAAATAAGAGAACCAAGTTTTAGCACGATCTCTAAGCGAAAACGGGAGTAACTTTAATTTAACAATATCATTATCCGTATCCCTCTTCTTTTGCATATCGCACAAATCAACAAAGTTGTTTAGATGGGTAGCGGCATCTTCACTAGGAAGGCCAGAAAATTGATCTTTCATGACAAGATTCAACAGAGCAACATTGATTTCACAAGATTCAGCATCGGTAATAGGAGCAATCAGAGTGCTAATAAAATCATTATTGTTGGTATTGGAGAAGTCACACAATTTGGTATTGTCTTGAGCCATAGTGACAAACAAGCAATCCAACACACAAGCAAACAAGGAATAGGCGAAAAAGAGGCGAACGGAAGAAGGAGGGCGAATAAAACGACAAAGGTGAAGTGGGGGAGAGGAAAACGGGAGGCAATAATGTAATGCGAGGGATAAGGGTTTGTGATAGGTACTTGGTGTCAGGCTCATTTCTGGGAAATAAATCACAGAATAGCCTTAAGTCCCACTGGCTCCCAAGAACAACCAGTGGACAACCTTGATATAGATAACCAGTACAATATAATATTACACAGGGTTGAGTCAGGGTGACTCAACGATTTTATTACAACAACTCAACGCACTAAAGTGGCGGAATATGACAGTGGACGGTGGAACTCAACACTGATATACTAGCATAGAGTCAAGCGTCAGTGTGAGGCTTGACTATTTTATTGGTGTGGCGGAAGCTTGACGGATGATACAAGTGATAGACTCCATGACACAGGTGTGCTGACTGGGAACCTTCTAAGCGTCGGCCTCGCTAGCGCAATTCTCCTCCAAAAGCTCGTCCTCCTCCAAGTCTGGCCAAGTAAATAGCCAGGGACACGCCAGTGAGTACTTTGAATGTACTCGCAAACATTATGAACATGAAATACACCGAATAGGAATGCCATGGTAGATAAACTACATGCATGCAATAATTATCAAAACTTGGCATGGTAAAACATGGTTAGTACACAAATATATATTAGTTTCAACAATAAAAATAAATAAAAGGAATGCCGGTCGGATGTCAAGTGACACCACGGTAGGGCTTGAAAAGAAATGCCAGTCGGGTATCCGCAAGAGTAGTGGCGTGATAAACCGCCTGACACTCGAGGGACGCCACAAAAGGACTTTAAAAGAAATGCCAGTCGGGTGTCCACAAGAGTAGTGGCGTGATAAACCGCCTGACACTCGAGGGACGCCATAAAAGGACTTTAAAATAAATGCGAGTGTCCGGGGTAGTCTAGCCAGCCCCTGAGACACTCTGGAAGATAACAATAAAATCATAGGGTTAATCCATAAGCATAATTTTCATCATAAATAGATTCATGATAATACTGACTGCGACAAGAATTTCGTGCAAACATAAACATGCTCAAATATATTATTTTTCCTCCAGAGACTGACACCGGGACCGATACTTGACCCACCCAACTAAGTCCTTGACCGTGGACGCGGCTATTCGAATAGGTATAACTCTGCAGAGGGTGTACTCTTTACCCACGCGCATGGGATTTCCTTAGACAGCACCGTGCACTGACTAATACCCAATACGGACTTTGGATTGAAAACACATCTGACGCGTACACACCGACCGGATGCCAGGACTCACCCAAAGCATCTCTCCAGAAACCTTAAGTCAGGGAGGCTACAACCTCCGAAAAGCATGGGATCACTATTAAACGCGCGGATTACAAGGGGTGCCCCCCTCTCGGCTACAACCGGAAACACCCATGCCCCTGACCCGATGACAGGCTACAACCTTCATCGTAGTATCTGTGTGGCGTGCACCCGTACAGGGGTCATCAACTTACTAGGCCGTACCCTCCTTTCGGAAGGACCCGTGGCAGCACGGTGTACAGCTAGGTGTAAAGAGCAAGACTCGATCTAGGCAGACTCAGGAGGTATTATTAAAATATCACCAGTGTTCTATATCAAGTCACAGGACACCTCTGTGTCAGTAAAGGACCGTGCCCACCGGCACGTCCAAACCAGCATCACAAGTTTCAGCCATCACGTAACCACATGCATGTCAGGGAAGCTAGTGTGATATGCAAGCCAAGGAAAATGTGACATGACCATGCATGCACACATGATATAACATGCAACATGTGTAGCGTACTACCAAACTATATAACCATGCAAGAATGAAAACACCATATCCCAGGTTCAATAATGCTTGCCTTGTCCAAAATAATCAGGAGAAAACCCCTCAGAATTTCCAGCAAAAGATCCTTCTTCTTTTTCTGAAAAATTCAAATTTGAATTCGAATGAGAATTCCAACACAAAACAGAAAAAGTTTTCAAAATATTTTTAATTAAATCTTAAAATAAACTAGAGAAGAAAAGAGAATTTTAGCAAAAAGAATCAGCTCATTTGGATTTATAGTTTAAAAGTTATTAACTTTTTAAAACCAGGGGTCTTTCTGCAAAACAGAAGCCCCTGAGCTGTTTTAAAAGAAAACGGTTCGGCAGCGAATACGCCTTCCAGTGCAGAGGGCGTAAAGCGTAGAGTGCGCCTTCGCTGAACACAGGAAACAGAGAGAGAGGGCTGACGGGTGGGGACCACCCGTCAGGTTTGAATTTGAGCGCGCACGCGCGCGAGTACAGAGGGGGGGCGGCGATCGCCGGCGACGATCGCCGGGGTTTCAGGGCCCGGCGCTGGTCGCAGTGTGACCAGCGTGGACTTCCGCATCCGTGGGTGGTGGAGGTGGCCACCGGCGATCACCTGAACGGCGGTGAGCTCGACGCCGGCGGACGGTGGTTCGGGTGAAGTTGGGGCTCGTCGGAGAGGGCTCGGGAGGTGGAATTGGTTTAGGGGTTCGGCATAGTGGTGGAAAAATAGGTGGATCGGCGAAGTTTGGGAGGCTATGGTGGAGTAAGTGCGAGGTTTCGCTCGTGGACAGAGGCGGCGGAGCGGTGGCCGGAGAGGGAGAAGATGACCCCCTCGTGGCCGGGTGGGTGGCTGGGAGGAAGAGTGGGAGGTGGTGGAGGCGAATGGTGAAGCTGGAGGGGCTCGGGGACCCCTTTTATAGGCGAGTCGAGGATGGCCGAAACGGGCGGAGGTCGCCGGAGTAAATTAGGTCGCCGGGTAGGTTTTGGCCGGTGGTCTGGGGCGACGGGGCAGTTAAGAGGCCGGTGGAGTTCGCCCGAAGCCTTCGCTTGGACGGGCTCGTGCTCGCTTGCCACGTTCGCGATGCGCTGTCCGCACGGGTGCGGCGGCGTGGCCAACTCCGGCGACTGCCCTACGGGCCCCGGGGCGGCGTGGTCGGTGCGTCCGTTATGCGGAGGAGCGAGGGAGAGTGACGCGTGGGCGGAGAGGTAGGTAGGGGAGTTGCGGTGCAGTGAATGGCGGCCGATGGCCGAGGCGATCCGCTCGGCCTCGCCGTGGGTGAGCTCGGGGTGGTTGCACCGGCCAGCTGCCAGCTCACCGGCGTGGAGAGGCTGGGCGATGGGCCAGGGGAGCGGTCGGTAATGAAGGCGGGCGTCGACGCCGTGCGGGAGGGGAAGGTGAGGAGTGCACGGCATCGCCGGCCCCTGTCGGCTGAAGGAGTTCAGTTAACTGAATTTCATTCAGTTATGAACAGTATGCATGCCAACTGTTTGATGAAATGCTATGGGGTGTTAAACATCTTATTTGATCATGGGATTTGCTGTGGTGGTGAGTGGTTGCTCAAAAATGAATTTGCCAGAAGGCCAAAAGTTTTGGTGGAGTTTGGAAATGGTTTGGAGCAGAAAAATGATTTCTGGACCAAATTTGGATTGAGTAGAATTTGAAATTTTTGAACTGTGGGACCAAATGTTTTTGAAGAAATGGTTTAAGGGTACCATGTATATGCAGGGATAATTTTGGTATGGCAAAAGAGTTATAGACAAATATAGTTCCTTTGTAAAGTCAAGAAACTATGATTATTTTAAATTCCATCTTTGGAATTCAAAATATATAGAAGAAATATTTTTGTGGAGTGGAAAAGAGTTGGATAATATCATAGAAGTTGTGTATGACTTGTGAGGACAGTCTTGGGGTGGCAGAAAAAATATTTGGAGTGGTTTAGAGTGCTAGAGGAGGTGGAAGAAGGCTTTTGCCTTTGAAAATTAAATAACCAGAACCAAAATTCTTTAGAAAGAAATAGTTTTGAAAACCTCCAAAATAATTAAATCAAATAAATCCATCCTTCAAACAGAACCCTCCAAGAAGATTTTAAATCCTAGCTATAATTTTGAAAAAGTTTTTTAAAAACTCCAAATGAATATTTTTGGGGTGTTACAACACCTACCCCCTTAAGAAAAATCTCGTCCCCGAGATTTCAGCTGTCCCTCAAACAGGTACGGATACTCAGTCCTTAAGTGATATTCTCTTTCCCATGTTGCTTCTTCCTCGGTGTGGTTGCTCCATTGGACTTTGTAAAATTTTATTACGTTTTGTCGGGTCCTCCGTTCAGACTCCTCCAAAATCTTTACAGGACGTTCCCGATAGGTAAGATCTGGTTGAAGATCCAACTCTCGGTGCTGGATTTGTTTTTCCGGGTTGCTAACACATTTCCTCAGCTGAGCTACATGGAACACATCGTGGACATCTGATAATTCTGCCGGTAATTCTAGTTGATAGGCAACCTTGCCCCTTCTTGCGGTTACTTTAAACGGTCCAATAAATCTTGGTGCTAATTTCCCCTTGACCTTAAATCTCTGTAGCCCCCTTGTCGGAGATACTCTAAGATATACGTAGTCATTGGGCTCAAAGTGGACCTGGCGGTGTTTTTGATCATAATAACTCTTCTGTCGGCTTTGAGCTGCCCTTAGTCGGTCCTGAATAAGCTTTACTTTGGTTTCTGCCTCTATTAGTATTTCTGGTCCAAAAATTCGGCTGTCTCCGGTTTCAGACCAATTTAATGGGGTCCGGCATCGTCGTCCATATAATGCTTCGAAAGGTGACATTTTTAGGCTAGCTTGATAACTGTTGTTGTAGGAGAATTCTGCATAAGGCAAACTATCCTCCCAACTGATTCCGTAGGTAAGCACACATGCTCTCAACATGTCTTCTAATATTTGATTTACCCGCTCTGTCTGTCCTCCGGTCTGCGGGTGATATGCTGTGCTGAAAGCCAGTTGCGTGCCTAATGCTTGCTGTAGATGTTCCCAAAATCTAGAGACAAATTGGGTGCCTCTGTCAGAGACAATTATTTTGGGTACCCCGTGTAGACAAACAATCCTGGATAGGTACAGCCTGGCTAGCCTCTGTGTTGAGTAGGTGGTTTTTACCGGAATGAAATGTGCTACCTTGGTTAGCGAATCTGTTATTACCCAGATAGCATCATTCCCATGGCGTGACCTTGGCAAACCAACAACAAAATCCATTCCAATTCTATCCCATTTCCATTCAGGCACCTTAATTGGTTGCAACAACCCTGCTGGTCTCTAGTGTTCCGCCTTCACACGTTGGCAGGTATCACAACATGCCACATATATGGCTATATCCCTTTTCATCCCGTGCCACCAGAATCTCTCCTGTAGATCCTTATACATTTTGGTCCCTCCGGGGTGAATGGAATATGGAGTGGTATGCGCCTCTGCCATTATTTGTTGTTTTAACTCTTCAATGTTTGGTACGCATAATCTCTGTCCAAACCAAATAACTCCTTGGCTGTCTTCAATAAATTCGGGCGCCCTGCCCAGTTTCATCTTTTTCCTAATCCCTTCAATACTTGGGTGTCCCTTCTGGGCTTCTCTGATCTGGCCTTCTAATGTTGTTTTTATTTCCAACTGGGAAATGGTCCCCTCCGTGACTAGTGTCATGTTAAGCTTGGCAAATTCCTGGCTGAACACATGTTGCGAGAGTTGTACACTGTCATCACCGGCACATGGATTCCTGCTGAGGGCATCTGCCACAACATTGGCTTTACCTGGGTGATAGTGAATTCCTACGTCATAATCCTTAATTAGCTCAAGCCAACGTCGTTGTCTCAAATTTAATTCTGGCTGCGTGAAAATATACTTAAGACTTTTGTGGTCCGTGTATATTTCACATCTGTTCCCCAGAAGATAGTGTCGCCACTCTTTGAGTGCGTGTATTACTGCAGCGAGTTCCAGATCATGAACGGGGTAATTTTCTTCATGTCGCCGTAGCTGTCTTGAGATGTAAGCCACTACTTTTCCTTCTTGCATTAACACACAACCAAGGCCTTTCCCGGATGCGTCACAATATATATCAAAAATTTTGTGCACATCGGGCACAACCAGAACTGGTGATGTTGTTAACCTCTTTTTCAACTCCTGAAAACTCTTTTCACAAGCTTCAGTCCATTCAAACTTCTTGTCTTTCTTGAGTAACTGGGTCATGGGTGTGGCTATAGTGGAGAACCCTTCAATAAACCTTCGATAATAGCCCGCTAGGCCAAGAAAACTTCTAACTTCCGTTACGTTTGTGGGTTGCTTCCATCCCAACACATCCTTTACTTTTCCCGGGTCCACAGCGATTCCATCTTGGGTCAATACGTGCCCCAGGAAACCAACTTCTCTCAACCAGAATTCACATTTACTGAATTTGGCGTATAGCTGATGTTTTCTTAATTCTTCCAATACTATCCGAAGATGCTGCTCATGTTCTTCGGGCGTCTTAGAGTAAATAAGTATGTCATCGATAAATACCACCACAAATTTATCCAAATATTTCATAAAAACCTTGTTCATGAGGTGCACAAAATACGCCGGGGCATTGGTTAAACCGAACGGCATCACTGTGAATTCATATAATCCGTATCTGGTAGTAAATGCCGTCTTAGGTATGTCCGTCGTCCGAATCTTTAGCTGATGATAACCTGATCTTAGGTCTATCTTCGAGAAGACTTTGGCTTCTGCTAGCTGCTCAAACAAATCGTTGATTCTGGGCGGTGGATATTTATTCTTGATAGTGACCATATTAAGTGCCCTGTAATCAATACATAGCCATAGGGTACCATCCCTCTTTTTGGCGAATAAAACTGGCGACCCCCATGGTGACGAGCTAGGTCGCACGTAACCTTTCTCCATCAACTCCTTAATTTGTTTCTTTAATTCTGCCAATTCCGTTGGGGCCATACGGTACGGCTTCTTGTATATGGGTGTCGTTCCTGGTGCTAGTTCAATAACGAACTCAATTTCGCGGTCCGGAGGCATTCCTGGTAACTCTTCAGGGAATACATCAGGATATTCACAGACTACAGGAACCTTATTTAATTCCACCGTATCCACTTGATTTAATTTCCCTTGGGATGTGGCAATCTTCCTTGTACCCACTTTTATTGTCTTTCCTTGGCAATTGGTAAGAGTTACCGTGCGGTTATAGCAGTCTATGAAACCTTTGTTTGTGGTTAACCAATCCATTCCCAGAATAATGTCCAAATCAACTGCGTCCAATACAATGAGATTGGCTAAGAATCCCATTCCTTCAATTTCGATGTTTACATCCTTGCAGTACCATTGAGTATTTTGCTTTGATCCCGGGGACTGAATAACCATGGAATTTTGCAACGGCAAAAAGGGAAACTGATTCTTCGAGGCAAATCTTTTAGAAATGCAAGAGTGGGAAGCTCCGGAATCAAATAAAATTGTAGCATCTACTGAGTTGGCGGGGAACGTACCAAACACGATATCCGGTGCGTTCTGAGCTTCCTCAAAAGTCACGTGGTTGATATGTCCTTGCTTGTGGTTGTTATTGGGGTTGAAGTTATTGCGTCGCGGAGCTGTGGTCGCACCGCGGCCAGTGTTGTTGTTGTTGGCTTTGGGAGGGTTGTTTCCTGGTTTTGGGCATTGTTTAGCATAATGCCCCTCTCCTCCACAGGAATAACAGGTGACTCCAGGATAAAAAGCTGCATCCTTGGTCCTATTGTGGAATGCACTGCGGTTCTGTGGTGGAGCTGTGGTTGTTGGTCGGGTTATTACTGGCTTTTGAACATCATTCCTGGGCCTGTTGTTGCGCACCTGTACTGACTGGTTCATGCGACGCTTGCGAGCCTCATCCATATTGCGGTGTTCATTTTCCAGAATAATAGCCTTATCCACGAGTGTCTTAAAGTCTGGAAAGGTATGAACCATTAGCTGGCACTTTAGAGATGAAATAAGCCCGTCGAGAAATTTTTCCATCTTTTTGTTCTCCGTCATATATTCGTCGTTGGCGTACCGGGCCAACTGAGTAAACTGATCTAGATATTGGGATACTGTGGATCCCCGCTGTTTGAGATCCTCAAATTCCCTCTTCTTCAATTTCATAATGCTATTAGGGATATGTGCTCCTCGGAAATTCTCCTTGAATTGCTCCCATGTCATATTTGCTCCGTCAGGGTGGGTGTGACATAAGTTTTCCCACCACAAAGCAGCCGTTCCAGAAAAATAGTGTGGTGTGTAAAGCACCTTTTCCTGGTCAGTACACTGGGCAATGACCAATTTTCTTTCCATGTCTCGAAGCCAGTCGTCTGCCTCTAGTGGCTTGTCAGTGTGAGTAAAGACCGTCGGGCGGGTCTTTTGTAACTCAGACAGTTTGGACCTGGGTTGCTGTGGTTCATGGTGATTTCCCATGTTAATCAGATGCTGCATCATCTCCTGATGCTGTTGCTGACTCTGCTCATATAGGCGACACACTTGCGAGAAAGCTGAATCACTGCTTTGCTGACTTGTCTGCCCTTGAGTAAAATTATTTCCCATCTGTCCAGAGTTGTTCTCAGGTGGAGTTGGCATAGAACGGGTCCAGGGACGATGCATTTTCTTTCTGGGGTATTTGCATAACACCAATGAAAATAATCAAATAGCAGAAAATAAATTTCCAAATAAAAATTTCCCCCCAGGACAAGGTAAGGCAAGGCAGCCAGTTATAGTACACACGTAATTTAATTATACAAGCAGGATTTAATTATACAGGATATAATTATACAGGGTGCATGCGGAAACTGTATCATACAAGATCACTTATTTCTACTAGCGCACTCTCCGCGCTCTCATCGACCTGCGGTCCTAACATGGCTATTTTACAAAGGATAAGTAGAACAGGAGATAAATATATTACATCCGTGTTCCCAAGCGGACATCTGGTGAGAATAACTGCGTTAGCCCACACAGCTCATCCTAGGTCCTGCTGAGAGTGAGAGTCAGACAAGGCACCCATGATGCGATCTCGCCCTCCTCCTCCTCCTCGGGAATCGCCTCTAGTCGGGTAGTCGTTGATGCCGTGCCTGCTGGAGGTGGCACCATGCTCGTCAGTGGAGAAGCTCTGGTTGGAGTGGGTGCAACCAGACGGCTAGCATCGCCAGACGAGGTCGAGCGCTGAGCCGCGGGACTAGCCAGAGAAGTATTTGGTGGAGTGGAAGTGCGTGGAGCGCGAGGCGAAGGAGAGCGGTACTCGCTCCTGCGAATAATTCTCGCACGAGACAAGTCCATCCGCGCAGTGAGGTAGTCATCTACCAGGGAGGTGAAAGCTGACTCCAAGGCCATGATGTACTGGACAAGTGGCTCGATAGCCAGATCCCTTTCCCCTATGGTGCAGGAAAAGGCATAGTGGCTAGTATATGGAACATGGCAAGGCAGGTAGTAATAGGGACGGTTCTGCATAACAGGCAGGATGTCCCTGAGACGTGCGATAGCCTCACGTGCGGCCATCTGGATAGCATGCCTCTCAGTGGGCATGGCTCTCCCCATGAAGCGATAGTTGCGGAAAGACACGGAAACACCACCCCGAATATATACCGAAGCCTGGTACATAGTCAGGGTCTCTGAGATCTTGTCCGGGTAAATGACGTACTCCGGACGCCCGAGAGATCCCATCGCGTCCCTCGCGATGCTCGCGAGAAGACGAGAAAATCCCGCAGGCTCGTTGGCGAAAACCTGCGATGGGCAGCTGCCACCAGCCATCTACAACAGTAGAAAAAAATCCAAGTAGCCATGTCAAAAGTGTATGATGACTAAGGAAAATTTGCTACGATGCATGAGATGCATGCTGAAAAAAATGTCAGCACTGACTCGGTGACTAGCGATCGCGCCTAAAGCTCCTACAGTCAGCCTGGCTCTGATACCAAGGTCTGTCAGGCTCATTTCTGGGAAATAAATCACAGAATAGCCTTAAGTCCCACTGGCTCCCAAGAACAACCAGTGGACAACCTTGATATAGATAACCAGTACAATATAATATTACACAGGGTTGAGTCAGGGTGACTCAACGATTTTATTACAACAACTCAACGCACTAAAGTGGCGGAATATGACAGTGGGCGGTGGAACTCAACACTGATATACTAGCATAGAGTCAAGCGTCAGTGTGAGGCTTGACTATTTTATTGGTGTGGCGGAAGCTTGACGGATGATACAAGTGATAGACTCCATGACACATGTGTGCTGACTGGGAACCTTCTAAGCGTCGGCCTCGCTAGCGCAATTCTCCTCCAAAAGCTCGTCCTCCTCCAAGTCTGGCCAAGTAAATAGCCAGGGACACGCCAGTGAGTACTTTGAATGTACTCGCAAACATTATGAACATGAAATACACCGAATACGAATGCCATGGTAGATAAACTACATGCATGCAATAATTATCAAAACTTGGCATGGTAAAACATGGTTAGTACACAAATATATATTAGTTTCAACAATAAAAATAAATAAAAGGAATGCCGGTCGGATGTCAAGTGACACCACGGTAGGGCTTGAAAAGAAATGCCAGTCGGGTATCCGCAAGAGTAGTGGCGTGATAAACCGCCTGACACTCGAGGGACGCCACAAAAGGACTTTAAAAGAAATGCCAGTCGGGTGTCCACAAGAGTAGTGGCGTGATAAACCGCCTGACACTCAAGGGACGCCACAAAAGGACTTTAAAAGAAATGCCATTCGGGTGTCCACAAGAGTAGTGGCGTGATAAACCGCCTGACACTCGAGGGACGCCACAAAAGGACTTTAAAATAAATGCGAGTGTCCGGGGTAGTCTAGCCAGCCCCTGAGACACTCTGGAAGATAACAATAAAATCATAGGGTTAATCCATAAGCATAATTTTCATCATAAATAGATTCATGATAATACTGACTGCGACAAGAATTTCGTGCAAACATAAACATGCTCAAATATATTATTTTTCCTCCAGAGACTGACACCGGGACCGATACTTGACCCACCCAACTAAGTCCTTGACCGTGGACGCGGCTATTCGAATAGGTATAACTCTGCAGAGGGTGTACTCTTTACCCACGCGCATGGGATTTCCTTAGACAGCACCGTGCACTGACTAATACCCAATACGGACTTTAGATTGAAAACACATCTGACGCGTACACACCGACCGGATGCCAGGACTCACCCAAAGCATCTCTCCAGAAACCTTAAGTCAGGGAGGCTACAACCTCCGAAAAGCATGGGATCACTATTAAATGCGCGGATTACAAGGGGTGCCCCCCTCTCGGCTACAACCGGAAACACCCATGCCCCTGACCCGATGACAGGCTACAACCTTCATCGTAGTATCTGTGTGGCGTGCACCCGTACAGGGGTCATCAACTTACTAGGCCGTACCCTCCTTTCGGAAGGACCCGTGGCAGCACGGTGTACATCTAGGTGTAAAGAGCAAGACTCGATCTAGGCAGACTCAGGAGGTATTATTAAAATATCACCAGTGTTCTATATCAAGTCACAGGACACCTCTGTGTCAGTAAAGGACCGTGCCCACTGGCACGTCCAAACCAGCATCACAAGTTTCAGCCATCACGTAACCACATGCATGTCAGGGAAGCTAGTGTGATATGCAAGCCAAGGAAAATGTGACATGACCATGCATGCACACATGATATAACATGCAACATGTGTAGCGTACTACCAAACTATATAACCATGCAAGAATGAAAACACCATATCCCAGGTTCAATAATGCTTGCCTTGTCCAAAATAATCAGGAGAAAACCCCTCATAATTTCCAGCAAAAGATCCTTCTTCTTTTTCTGAAAAATTCAAATTTGAATTCGAATGAGAATTCCAACACAGAACAGAAAAAGTTTTCAAAATATTTTTAATTAAATCTTAAAATAAACTAGAGAAGAAAAGAGAATTTTAGCAAAAAGAATCAGCTCATTTGGATTTATAGTTTAAAAGTTATTAACTTTTTAAAACCAGGGGTCTTTCTGCAAAACAGAAGCCCCTGAGCTGTTTTAAAAGAAAACGGTTCGGCAGCGAATACGCCTTCCAGTGCAGAGGGCGTAAAGCGTAGAGTGCGCCTTCGCTGAACACAGGAAACAGAGCGAGAGGGCTGACGGGTGGGGACCACCCGTCAGGTTTGAATTTGAGCGCGCACGCGCGCGAGTACAGAGGGGAGGCGGCGATCGCCGGCGACGATCGCCGGGGTTTCAGGGCCCTGCGCTGGTCGCAGTGTGACCAGCGTGGACTTCCGCATCCGTGGGTGGTGGAGGTGGCCACCGGCGATCACCTGAACGGCGGTGAGCTTGACGCCGGCGGACGGTGGTTCGGGTGAAGTTGGGGCTCGTCGGAGAGGGCTCGGGAGGTGGAATTGGTTTAGGGGTTCGGCATAGTGGTGGAAAAATAGGTGGATCGGCGAAGTTTGGGAGGCTATGGTGGAGTAAGTGCGAGGTTTCGCTCGTGGACAGAGGCGGCGGAGCGGTGGCCGGAGAGGGAGAAGATGACCCCCTCGTGGCCGGGTGGGTGGCTGGGAGGAAGAGTGGGAGGTGGTGGAGGCGAATGGTGAAGCTGGAGGGGCTCGGGGACCCCTTTTATAGGCGAGTCGAGGATGGCCGAAACGGGCGGAGGTCGCCGGAGTAAATTAGGTCGCCGGGTAGGTTTTGGCCGGTGGTCTGGGGCGACGGGGCAGTTAAGAGGCCGGTGGAGTTCGCCCGAAGCCTTCGCTTGGACGGGCTCGTGCTCGCTTGCCACGTTCGTGATGCGCTGTCCGCACGGGTGCGGCGGCGTGGCCAACTCCAGCGACTGCCCTACGGGCCCCGGGGCGGCGTGGTCGGTGCGTCCGTTGTGCGGAGGAGCGAGGGAGAGTGACGCGTGGGCGGAGAGGTAGGTAGGGGAGTTGCGGTGCAGTGAATGGCGGCCGATGGCCGAGGCGATCCGCTCGGCCTCGCCGTGGGTGAGCTCGAGGTGGTTGCACCGGCCAGCTGCCAGCTCACCGGCGTGGAGAGGCTGGGCGATGGGCCAGGGGAGCGGTCGGTAATGAAGGCGGGCGTCGACGCCGTGCGGGAGGGGAAGGTGAGGAGTGCACGGCATCGCCGGCCCCTGTCGGCTGAAGGAGTTCAGTTAACTGAATTTCATTCAGTTATGAACAGTATGCATGCCAACTATTTGATGAAATGCTATGGGGTGTTAAACATCTTATTTGATCATGGGATTTGCTGTGGTGGTGAGTGGTTGCTCAAAAATGAATTTGCCAGAAGGCCAAAAGTTTTGGTGGAGTTTGGAAATGGTTTGGAGCAGAAAAATGATTTCTGGACCAAATTTGGATTGAGTAGAATTTGAAATTTTTGAACTGTGGGACCAAATGTTTTTGAAGAAATGGTTTAAGGGTACCATGTATATGCAGGGATAATTTTGGTATGGCAAAAGAGTTATAGACAAATATAGTTCCTTTGTAAAGTCAAGAAACTATGATTATTTCAAATTCCATCTTTGGAATTCAAAATATATAGAAGAAATATTTTTGTGGAGTGGAAAAGAGTTGGATAATATCATAGAAGTTGTGTATGACTTGTGAGGACAGTCTTGGGGTGGCAGAAAAAATATTTGGAGTGGTTTAGAGTGCTAGAGGAGGTGGAAGAAGGCTTTTGCCTTTGAAAATTAAATAACCAGAACCAAAATTCTTTAGAAAGAAATAGTTTTGAAAACCTCCAAAATAATTAAATCAAATAAATCCATCCTTCAAACAGAACCCTCCAAGAAGATTTTAAATCCTAGCTATAATTTTGAAAAAGTTTTTTAAAAACTCCAAATGAATATTTTTGGGGTGTTACAACTGGTATATGACTTTTGTGTAGATTGATGACCCACAAGTGTAGGGGATCTATCATAGTCCTTTCTATAAGTAGTAAGAGTGTCGAACCCAACGAGGAGCAGAAGGAAATGATAGGCAGTTTTCGGTAAGGTATTTTCTGCAAGCACTAAAATTATAAGTAACAAATACTTTTGTGATAAGGTAATTGGTAGCAACTGACAAAAGGTAAAAGTAAATAAGGTGCAGCATTGTGGCCCAATCCTTTTTGTAGCAAAGGACAAGCCTGGACAAACTCTTATATAAAGGAAAGCGCCCCCGAGGACACATGGGAATTATCGTCAAGCTAGTTTTCATCACGATCATCTGATTCACGTTTGGTACATTGATAATTTGGTATGTGGGTGGACCCTTACTTGGACAAGCCTCCCACTTATGATTAACCTCTAATGCAAGCATCCGCAACTACAAAAGAAGTATTAAGGTAAACCTAACCATAGCCTGAAACATATGGATCCACATCAGCCCCTTACGAAGCAACGCATAAACTAGGGTTTAAGCTTCTGTCACTCTAGCAACCCATCATCTACTTATTACTTCCCAATGCCTTCCTCTAGGCCCAAATAATGGTGAAGTGTCATGTAGTCTACGTTCACATGACACCACTAGAGGAGAGACAACATACATCTCATCAAAATATCGAACGAAGACCAAACTCACATGACTACTAATAGCAAGACTTCTCCCATGTCCTCAGGAACAAAAGTAACTACTCACAAGACATAATATTGTTCATGATCAGAGGGGTATTAATATGCATAATGGATCTGGACATATGATCTTCCACCAAATAAACCAACTAGCATCAACTACAAGGAGTAATCAACACTACTAGCAACCTACAGGTACCAATCTGAGGTTTGAGTTCAAAGATTGGATACAAGAGATGAACTAGGGTTTGAGAGGAGATGGTGCTGGTGAATATGTTGATGAAGATAGCCCTCCCCAAGATGGGAGAGTTGTTGGTGATGACAGCGGTGACGATTTCCCCCTCCCGGAGGGAAGTATCCCCCGGCAGAACGGCTCTGCCGGAGCCCTAGATTGGTTTCCACCTCGGTTCCGTCTCGAGACGGCGGCGTCTGGTCCCGAAAGCCTCCTTCTGATTTTTTCCAGGTCAAAACACCTCATATAGGAGAAGATGGGAACCGGGGGCCTGTCGGCTGGCCCACGAGGCAGGGGCGCGCCCCCCACCCTCGTGGACAGCCGATGGCCCCCCTTGTGAGTTTCTTTCGCCATATATTTTTTATATTTTCCGAAACGATGATCTGTTGAGTTTCAGGGCTTTTGGAGTTGTGCAGAATAGGTTTCCAGAGTTTGCTCCTTTTCCAGCCCAGAATTCCAGCTACCGGCATTCTCCCTCTTCTTGTGAACCTTGTAAAATAAGAGAGAAAAGGCATAAGTATTGTGACAAAACATGTAAGAACAGCCCATAATGCAATAAATATCAACATATAAGCATGATGCAAAATGGACGTATCAACTCCCCCAAGCTTAGACCTCGCTTGTCCTCAAGCGAAAGCCGATATCGAAAAACATGTCCACATGTTTAGAGATAGAGGTGTCGATAAAACAAAATACGGACATGAGGGCATTATGATCATTATCATAACAACAACTTATATAAATATAGTCATATGATTCTTATGCTAAAGTAACAATTCATCCACAATATCAAGTATGAATCATAAACTTCATTGGAAACTAACAAACTTTGATCTCGGTCATTGAAGCAATTGGAATTTATTGTAATATCGGAAAGAGTCAATATAAGAGCTTTTCAGCAAGCCTACATACTCAACTATCATATAGTCTTTAACAATTGCTCACACTCACGCAATACTTATGGTTATCGAGTTTTAATCGGACACCGAGAAAGATAGGGGCTTATGGTGTTGCCTCCCAACCTTTTACCTCAAGGGTAATGTCAACAGTAATAGATCATGAAAACTTACATCCAAGTGGGTATATATGTCAAGATCTTTCCAACACAAGGTGCTTGCCAAAGGATAAAATGTAAAAAGGAAAGGTGGATTTAACCTTGACTCTTATAGGGCAAGAATAATTGATAGGCCCTTCGCAGAGGGAAGCAGATGTTGTCATGTGTTTTTATGGTTGGATGCACAAAGTCTTAGCATAGAAGAACTTCACTTTATATTGCCACTTGTGATAAGGACCTTTATTATGCAGTCTATCACTTTTATTACTTCCATATCACAAGATCGTATAAAGCTAATTTCTCCCACACTAATAAATCATACATATTTTAGCGGATTTGCAACATGACAACTTACTTGGAAGGATCTTTCTCAATCCATAGGTAGGTATGGTGGACTCTCATGGCAAAACTAGGTTTAAGGATATATGGAAGCACAAGTAGTATCTCTACTTAGTGCGAGGAGTTTTGGCTAGCATGAGGGGGAAAGGCAAGCACAACATGTTGGATGATCCATGAAAATATACTTTATTTCGGATATAAGAAGACATAACCCATTATGTTGTCTTCCTTGTCCAACATCAACTCTTTAGCATGTCATTTTTTAATGAGTGCTCACAATCATAAAAGATGTCCAAGATAGTATATTTGTATGTGAAGCCTCTCCTCTTTTATTACCTCCTATTAATTGCAATGATGACCAAAACTATGCTTGTCACCTCCCAACAACTTTTATTTATCATACTCTTATATGTGAAGTCATTACTTCCCACAAGATCAATATAATCTTTTGGATATTCTTTAGGTTTTTGTTTCTTTTTATCATGACCCAAGTGAGGAAATCAAGCCCTTGACTCAACACTAATCTTTATTATATAGCTCACGAACTCGATTACAAAGGATAAAGCTCAAAAGCAAAAGCTCACAACTATATCATATTCTAACTAGATCGTGTCTCCTCTGGACTGCGGTTTATTTTTATAGTTTTCTAAATATTCCAAAACGGAGAAAAATTTCCTTTAGAATTGTTTTGGAGTCGGTTTACTTACCGTATCACGCACCTCTTCCTTTTAGGAGGCTGAAACATTTTGGAAAATGTCTCTTATGTATTCCTCCGGGGTTATGGTTTCAATAACATTAGTTTCAACATTTATAGGATTACCTGAGATATAATGTTTGATTCTTTGACCATTCACAACCTTCGGATTTGTGCCTTCGAAGTTGTTGATTTTTACGGCACCGGAACGATAGACCTCCTCGATAACGTAAGGTCCTTCCCACTTGGAGAGAAGTTTTCCTGCAAAAAATCTTAAACGAGAGTTGTATGGCAATACATAATCACCTACGTTAAACTCACACTTTTGCATCCTTTTGTCATGCCATCTTTTAACTTTTTCTTTAAACAGTTTGGCATTCTCATAGGCCTGGGTTCTCCATTCATCGAGACAACTAATGTCAAATAACCTCTTCTCACCGGCAAGTTTGAAATCATAGTTGAGCTCTTTAATAGCCAAGTATGCCTTATGTTCTAGCTCAAGAGGTAAGTGACAAGCTTTTCCATATACCATCTTATATGGAGACATACCCATAGGATTTTTGTATGCAGTTCTATAGGCCCATAGTGCATCATCTAGTTTCTTGGACCAATTCTTCCTAGACCTATTAACTGTCTTTTGCAAGATTAATTTCAACTCCCTATTACTTAGTTCTACTTGACCACTAGTCTGTGGGTGATAGGGGGATGCAATTCTATGGTTGACATCATACTTTGCAAGCATCTTACGAAAAGCACCATGAATAAAGTGTGAACCACCATCAGTCATTAGATATCTAGGGACTCCAAACCTCAGAAATATAACTTCTTTAAGCATCTTAATAGAGGTGTTATGATCAGCACTACTAGTTGGAATAGCTTCTACCCACTTAGTAACGTAATCAACAACAACTAAAATATGTGTGTACCCATTAGAGGCAGGAAACGGTCCCATATAATCAAAGCCCCAAAGATCAAATGGTTCAATAACAAGTGAATAATTCATAGGCATTTCTTGACGTCTACTGATATTATCAATTCCTTGACATTCATCACAAGATAAGAGAACTTACGGGCATCCTTGAAGAGAGTAGGCCAATAAAAACCGGATTGCAGTACCTTGTGTGCAGTTCTATCTTCCGCATGGTGTCCTCCACAAGCTTCGGAGTGGCACTTGTGTAGGATCTGTTCCTGTTCATGCTCAGGTACACAACGTCTAATAATACCATCTACTCCTTCTTTATAAAGATGTGGGTCATCCCAGAAGTAATGTCTCAAATCATAGAAGAACTTTTTCTTTTGCTGGTATGTAAAGCTAGGAGGTATAAACTTAGCAACAATATAGTTAGCATAATTAGCATACCATGGGGAAATACGAGAAGTATTTATGACAGCTAGTTGTTCATCAGAAAAGCTATCATCAATAGGTTGTGGGTCATCAAGCACATTTTCTAACCTAGACAAGTTATCTGCTACGGGGTTCTCAGCTCCCTTTCTATCAATAATATGCAAGTCAAATTCTTGCAGCAAGAGAACCCATCTAATGAGTCTAGGTTTAGCATCTTTCTTTTCCATAAGATATTTGATAGCAGCATGATCAGTGTGAATAGTTACTTTAGAATCAACGATATAGGGTCTAAACTTATCACAAGCAAATACAACTGCTAAAAATTCTTTCTCAGTGGTAGCATAATTTCTTTGGGCACTATCTAGATTTTTACTAGCATACTGGATAACATTCAATTTATTATCAACTCTTTGCCCTAAAATAGCTCCTACAGCATAATCACTAGCATCACACATAATCTCAAAGGGTAAATTCCAGTTAGGAGGCTGGACAATAGGTGCAGAGATCAATGCTTTCTTAAGTATTTCAAATGCTTCTAGAGAATCATCATCAAAGACAAAAGGAATATCTTTTAGTAAGAGATTAGTCACAGGCCTTTTTATTTTGGAGAAGTCCTTAATGAACCTCCTATAAAACCCGGCATGACCAAGGAAACTTCGTATACCTTTGATGTCCTTTGGGCATGGCATTTTTTCAATAGCATCAACTTTAGCTTTGTCAACTTCAATACCTCTTTCAGAAATTGTATGTCCCGAGACAATGCCTTCATTAACCATAAAGTGGCACTTCTCCCAATTCAAGACAAGATTAGTGTCTTCACATCTCTGCAAAACTCGATCAAGGTTGCTTAAGCAATCATCAAAAGAAGTTCTGTAAACGGAGAAATCATCCATGAAAACCTCAACAATCTTTTCACAAAAATCAGAGAATATAGCCATCATGCATCTTTGAAAGGTAGCATGTGCATTACATAAACCAAAAGGCATACGTCTATAAGCAAAGGTACCGAAAGGACAAGTAAAAGTGGTCTTTTCTTGATCCCCTTTTGACACGGGTATTTGAGAGAACCCAAAATAACCATCGAGAAAGCAGAAATGAGTATGTTTGGATAACCTTTCTAGCATTTGATCAATAAATGGCAAGGGGTAATGATCTTTCTTAGTAGCTTTATTTAACTTACGGAAATCAATTACCATCCTATAACCTGTAACTATTCTTTGCGGGATCAATTCATCTTTATCATTAGGGACAACAGTCATACCTCCTTTCTTAGGAACACAATGGACATGACTTACCCACTGGCTATCAGCAACTGGATAGATAATACCTACCTCTAGATGCTTTAGAATTTCATTCGCTAATGATCAATAACTGGCTTAGCATTTTCTTCCAATTTTATCTTGTGTTGGCATATAGTGGGACTAATGCCCTTAAGATCATCCAGAGTATATCCAATAGCAGCACGATGCTTCTTCAGAGTTTTCAATAATTTTTCTTCTTCCTCCTCTGAAAGGTTAGCACTAATAATAACAGGATATATCTTCTTTTCATCAAGATAAACATACTTAAGATTATCAGGTAAAGGTTTAAGTTCAAACACGGGATCACCCTTGGGTGGAGGAGGATCCCCTAGGATTTCAACAGGCAAGTTGTTTTTCAATACGGGTCCCTATGTAAGGAATATTTCATCTATTTCCCTTCTCTCATTCATGTGCATATCATTTTCATGGTCTAGCAAGTATTGTTCTAAAGGATCATTAGGTGGCACGGCAATAGAAGCAAGACCAATAATTTCATCTTTACTGGGTGGTGCCTTTTCAAGGGGTTATCTACGAAATTTAGCAAAGTTAAAATCATGAGACATATCCCCTAATCCAACAGTAACAATATCTTTCACGCAGTCTATCTTGGCATTAACAGTATTCAAGAAGGGTCTACCAAATATAATGGGACAAAATGCATCTTGTGGGGAACTAAGAACAAGAAAATCAGCAGGGTATTTAACTTTCCCACACAAGACTTCAATATCTCTAACAATCCCAACTGGTGAAATAGTATCTCTGTTGGCAAGCTTAATAGTGACATCAATCCCTTCTAACTCAACAGGTGCAATAACATGCATAATTTCGTTGTACAAGTCAAGAGGGATAATACTCGCACTAGCACCTACGTCACATAAACCATGATAACAATGATCTCCTATCTTGACAGAGATAACAGGCAGGCCTACAACAGGTTTATGTTTATTCCTAGCATTGGGTTTGGCTATTCTAGCAGACTCTTCTTGGAGGTAAATAACATGTCCATTTAAATCTTCTACCAAGAGATCTTTAACCATAGCAACACTAGGTTCAACTTTAATTTTCTCAGAGGGTGTAGGTGTTCTAGTATTACTCTTACGAACTACAGTTGAAGCTTGAGCATGATCCTTTATCCTAACAGAGAAAGGTGGTTTCTCAATATAAGCAGTAGGTATAACCGGATCAACATTATAAGTGATAGTCTTTTCTTCAACTTTAATAAGTTCAACTACTTTTACTTCAATAAGGGGATGGTATTTAAACCACTTCTCCTTGGGGAGATCAACATGAGTAGCAAAAGATTCACAGAAAGAAGCTACTATCTCAGAATCAAGTCCATATTTAGTGCTAAACTCACGGAAAACATCGGTATCCATAAAAAGCTTTAACACAATCAAACTTAGGGGTCATACTTGACTCCTTACCTTCGTCGAGATCCCAGTCTTCAGACTTGCGTTTAATCCTTTCCTATAAATCCCATTTGAAGTCAATAGTCTTCATCATATAAGAGCCAGAACAAGAAGTATCGAGCATGGAGCGATTATTATGAGAAAGCCGAGCATAATTTTTTTGAATAATCATTTCTCTTGAGAGCTCATGATTGGGGCATTAATATAACATTGACTTAAGCCTCCCCCAAGCTTGAGCGATGCTTTCTCCTTCGCGAGGCCAGAAATTATAAATATAATTACGATCACGATGAACCTGGTGCATAGGGTAGAACTTCTGATGAAATTCCAGCTTCAGATGATTATAGTTCCATGATCCCATATCACCATATAGCTAAACCATGTCAAAGCATCTCCCTTCAAAGATAAAGGGAAGACCTTCTTCTTGATAACATCCTCGGGCATACCTGCAAGCTTAAACAATCCACAAACTTCATCCACATAGATTAGGTGTAAGTCAGGATGCAGTGTTCCGTCTCCTGTAAAGGGATTTTCAAGCAGTTTCTCTATCATACCCGAAGGAATCTCAAAGCAAACATTTTCAATAGGTGTAGTAGGTTGAGGAGCAACTCTTTGCTCTTCTGGTTGGGGTGAAGATACCCCAAACAAGCCCCTCAAAGGATTTTGAGCCATAGTAACAAGTGACAATAAATTTCAGCACACTATATAAATTTTTCCTTACCAAATTCCACTTACCAAAGGCACTTCACTCCCCGGCAACGGCGCCAGAAAAGAGTCTTGATGACCCACAAGTGTAGGGGATCTATCGTAGTCCTTTCGATAAGTAAGAGTGTCGAACCCAATGCGGAGCAATAGGAAATGATATGCAGTTTTCGGTAAGGTATTTTCTGCAAGCACTGAAATTATAAGTAACAGATAGTTTTGTGATAAGTTAATTGGTAGCAAGTGACAAAAGGTAAAAGTAAATAAGGTGCAGCAAGGTGGCCCAATCCTTTTTGAAGCAAAGGACAAGCCTGGACAAACTCTTATATAAAGGAAAGCGCTCCCGAGGACTCATGGGAATTATCATCAAGATAGTTTTCATCACGATCATCTGATTCGCGTTCGAAGTTCACATGACACCACTAGAGGAGAGACAACATACATCTTATCAAAATATCGAACGAAGACCAAACTCACATGACTACTAATAGCAAGACTTCTCCCATGTCCTCGGGAACAAAAGTAACTACTCACAAGACATAATATTGTTCATGATCAGAGGGGTATTAATATGCATAATGGATCTGAACATATGACCTTCCACCAAATAAACCAACTAGCATCAACTACAAGGAGTAATCAACACTACTAGCAACCTACAGGTACCAATCTGAGGTTTGAGTACAAAGATTGGATACAAGAGATGAACTAGGGTTTGAGAGGAGATGGTGCTGGTGAAGATGTTGATGAAGATAGCCCTCCCCAAGATGGGAGAGTTGTTGGTGGTGACGGCGGTGACTATTTCTCCCTCCCGGAGGGAAGTATCCCCCGCAAAACGGCTCTGCCGGAGCCCTAGATTGGTTTCCTCCTCGAGACGGCGGCGTCTGGTCCCAAAAGCCTCCTTCTGATTTTTTCCAGGTCAAAACACCTCATATAGGAGAAGATGGGCACCGGGGGCCTGCCGGCTAGCCCACGAGGCAGGGGGCGCGCCCTGGGAAGGGGGGTGCGCCCCCCACCCTCGTGGACAGGCGGTGGCCCCCCTCGTGGGTTTCTTTTGCTAGATAATTTTTATATTTTCCGAAACGATGTTCTATTGAGTTTCAGGGCTTTTGGAATTGTGCGGAATAGGTTTCCAGAGTTTGCTCCTTTTCCAGGCCAGAATTCCAGCTGCCGGCATTCTCCCTCTTCTTGTGAACCTTGTAAAATAAGAGAGAAAAGGCATAAGTATTGTGACAAAACATGTAAGAACAACCTATAGTGCAATAAATATCAACCTATAAGCATGATGCAAAATGGACGTATCATAGATCTCCCCGGCAACGGCGCCAGAAATTCTTCTTACTACTTCTCGAGCTTGCGTTGTATTCCCTCGAAGAGTAAAGGGTGATGCATCACAGTAGCGTAAGTATTTCCCTCGGTTTTTGAGAACCAAGGTATCAATCCAATAGGAGACCATGCGCGAGTCCTTCGCACCTGCACAAACAAATAAGAGCCTCGCAGCCAATGCGATAAAAGGGGTTGTGAATCCCTTCTCGGTCACTTACGAGAGTGAGAGATGGTAGATATGATAAGATAATATGTTTGGTATTTATGGTACAGATTGAAAGTAAAGATTGCAAAACAAAGTAAAGTAAACAGTAGACAGAAGATTAATATGATGAAGATAGACCCGGGGGCCATAGGTTTCACTAGTGGCTTCTCTCATGATAGGAGAATTCTATGGTGGGTGAACAAATTACTGTCGAGCAATTGATAGAAGAGCGCATAGTTATGATAATATCTAGGCATGATCATTGTATATAGGCATCATGTCCGTGACAAGTAGACCAAAACGATTCTGCATCTACTACTATTACTCCACACATCGACCGCTATCCAGCATGCATCTAGAGTATTAAATTCATAAGAACAGAGTAACGGCTTAAGCAAGATGGCATGATGTAGAGGGATAAAATCATGCAATATGATATAAACCCCATCGTTTTATCCTCGATGGCAACAATACAATATGTGCCTTGCTGCCCCTGCTGTCACCGGGAAAGGACACCGCAAGATTGAACCCAAAGCCGAGCACTTATCCCATTGCAAGAACTATAGATCTAGTAGGCCAAACCAAACCGATAATTCGAAGAGACTTGCAAGGATATTTAAATCATGCATAAAAGATTTCAGAAAATAATCCAATATTGTTCATAGATAATCTTGATCATAAACCCACAATTCATTGGATCTCAACAAACACACCACAAAAAGATTACATCGAATAGATCTCCTCGAAGATCGAGGAGAACTTTGTATTGAGAACCAAAGAGAGACAAGAAGCCATCTAGCTAATAACTATGGACCCGAAGGTCTATGGTAAACTACCCACAACTCATCGGAGAGGCTATGGTGTTGATGTAGAAGACCTCCGTGATTGACCCCCTCCGATGGAGCTCCAGAACTGGCCCCAAGATGGGATCTCACAGGTACAGAAGGTTGTAGCAGTGGAATTAGGGTTTCGACCGTCTCCCCGATGTTTTCAAGGTATGATAGTATATATAGGCTGAAGAGGCTGAAGAGGCACGTCAGGGGAGCCATAGGGGGGCCACAAGGGTGGGGGGCGCGCCTACCCCCTTGGGTGCGCCCCTTGCCCTCGTGGCCGCCTCTCTCGCTTCCATGCGTGTACTCCAAGTCTTTTGTGTTGATATGGTTCCAAAAATAACTCTCCCGAAGGTTTCATTCCGTTTGGACTCCGTTTGATATTCCTTTTCTGCAAAACACTGAAATAGGCAAAAAACAGCAATCTGCACTGGGCCTTGGGTTAGTAGGTTAGTCCCAAAAATAATATAAGAGTATATAATAAAGCCCATTAAACATCCAAAACAGAATATATAATAGCATGGAACAACCAAAAATTATAGATACATTGGAGACGTATCAACGTGATGACCACAATCTCCTTCATGAATATCTCGTAGAATCATGGCCCTCCTCAGGAGAAATGCAACGTTGAAACACCCTTGTGACACTGCATCGGTGCAACTCGCCATTGACTATAGTCATCGACTTAGATCACCGGGTTATCTGCCTGGCCAGAGTTTCATCCTCAGGTAACTTGCCCCGGGTCATATAAGTCAAACATGGCAATGTCCAATCAGGAATAATATGAAGAGCCGCCACAAATTGTGCCTCTAGGTCAGGGATAGCAAGATCCTCCTCTATAGGCAATTTAACCAAAGGGTTATTCAAACCATCAAGGAAAACATTGGGTGGCACCGTCTTACGCTGAGAGCCGAGCCGGCTTAATGCATCAGCCGCCTCGTTTTTCCTACGATCAACATGTTCCACGTGATAACCCTTGAAATGACCAGCAATTACATCAACCGCCCGGCGAGAAGCCACCATGAGTGGGTCTTTGGAATCCCAAGTTCCTGAGACTTGTTGAGCCACCAAGTCTGAGTTGCCGAAACACCTCACCCGACTTATATTCATCTCCTTAGCCATCTGAAGACCATGGAGCAAGGCCTCATACTCAGCTGCATTGTTAGTACAAGGGAACATCAGTCTTAAAAAATAGTAGAACTTATCACCTCGTGGGGAAGTCAAAATAGCTCCAGCCCCCGCGCCTTCCAACTGCCTAGATCCATCAAAATGAATTGTCCAATATGTGTTATCATGCTTCTCCTCAGGTATCTACCGCTCTGTCCAGTCATTGATAAAATCCACAAGTGCTTGAGACTTGATAGCTGTCCGAGGCACATACCTCAAACCATGGGGTCCAAGCTCAATGGCCCACTTGGCCACCCGGCCTGTGGCTTCTCTGTTTTGAATAATATCCCCTAAGGGGGCAGAACTAACCACAATGATGTGATGACCAAGGAAATATTGCTTCAACTTGCGACTGGCCATGAATACTCTATAGACCAGCTTCTGCCAATGTGGGTATCTCCGCTTAGATTCAATGAGGACCTCACTAACATAATAAACCGACCGCTGAACCAGATACTCCTTGCCTGATTCCTTTCTTTCCACAACCACTGCTATACTTACGACACGACTGTTAGCAGCCACATATAACAGTAAAGGCTCCTTGTCAACAGGAGCTGCAAGAACCGGCGGCTCAGCCAACTGCTTCTTAAGTGCCTCAAATGCCTGATTGGCAACATCAGTCCAGACGAAGTGGTCTGTTTTCTTCATCATCTGGTACAAAGGGATAGCCTTCTCTCCCAGGCGGCTGATAAACCGGCTTAAAGCCACAATACGACCCGCCAAACGCCGAACATTGTTAATACACACCGGTTTAGCCAAGGAAGTGATAGCCTTGATCTTTTCCGGGTTAGCCTCAATGCCTCTCTCAAAAACAAAATAATCCCAATAGTTTACCAGTCGGAACACCAAAAACACAGTTGGCTGGGTTAAGCATCATTTTATAGACCCGGAGATTGTCAAAGGTCTCCTTCAAATCATCTAGCAAGGTCTCTTTCTTCCATGATTTCACAACTATACCATCCACATAGATATGAACATTGCGCCCAATTTGATCTTGGAGACAATTCTGAACACATCGCTGATACGTCGCCTGGGCACTCTTGAGCCTAAAAGGCATAGATACATAGCAGAAGGCTCCAAAAGGAGTTATAAAAGTTGTCGTCTCCTGATCCTTAACTGCCATCTTGATCTGATGATAACCTGAGTATGCATCCAAAAAACTCAAACGGTCACAACCCGCCGTAGCATCAATAATTTGATCAATACGAGGGAGAGCAAAAGGATCAGTCGGACAAGCCTTATTAAGATCTGTGTAATCCGCACACATACGCCAAGTGCCAGTTTTCTTAAGCACCATCACCGGGTTAGCCAACCACTCAGGATGAAAGACATCAACAATGAACCCAGCCGCCAAGAGCCAGGCCACTTCTTCTCCAATGGCCTTGCGCCTCTCTTCATTAAAAGGACGGAGGAACTGCCTGACCGGTTTGAACTTTCGATCAATATTGAGAGTGTGCTCAGCGAGTTCCCTCAGTACACCTGGCATGTCTGAAGGCTTCCATGCAAAGATGTCCCGATTCTCACGGATGAACTCGATGAGCGTGCTTTCCTATTTTGGATCCAGGTTAGCAATGATAGTGAACTGTTGGGATGAATCGCCAGGAACAAAATCAACCTGCTTAGTGTCATCTGCAGACTTAAACTTCATCAAAGGGTCATGCTATGTGGTTGGCTTCTTCAAGGGGGTCATATCCGCCGGGTCAACATATTTTTTTATAGAATTTCAATTCCTCCGTTACGCAAACAGATTCAGTGTAAGCTGCATAACCCCCTTCACACTCCAAAGCTATCTTCCTATCACCATGCACTATGATGGTGCCTTTATGACCCCGCATCTTAAGCTGCAAAATAAACATAACAAGGTCGAGCCATAAATTTAGCCTAAGCCGGTCATCCAAACAAAGCGTGATAAGGAATCTTGATCTTGACCACCTCAAAGGTCAATTTTTCAGGCCTGTAATCTTATTCATCACCAAAAGACACTTCCAATGTTATCTTACCCACTGGATATGCCGACTTGTCAGGCACTACCCCGTGAAAAACAGTATTGGATGTCTTTAGATACTTGTCAGTCAAGTTCATACGACAAAAAGTGTCATAGTAAAAGATATTGATGCTAGTGCCTCCGTCCATAGGCACCTTTGTGACCTTGTATCCTCCCACCTCAGGAGCAACCACCAAAGCCAATTGACCCGGATTGTCAACCCGGAGCGGATAATCCTCACGGCTCCATATGACAGGCTACTCAGACCACCGCAAGTATCGAGGGACTGCGGGCTCAACCAAGTTTACTGCTCATTTATGAACTTTCTGATCTCGTTTGCACAAACTCGTGGTAAGCACATGATATTGACCACTATTCAATAGCTTTAGGTTGCTCTGGTAACCAGACTGCTGTTGCTGATTCCCTTGATTAGATTGTTGATTAAAACCACCTTGGTTGCCTTGTCCTTGACAACTAGAGCTTGAACCGCCACCTCCAAAGCCAGGCCCGTGAGAGCCACACCCTGACCCACCAGGCAGGCCGTTATTGTTCCAGAAAAAACAGAATTTCTATACTCTCTCATGATGAAGCAGTCTTTCCACAGATGACTGGCCGGCTTCTCATATGTACTGTGCTTTGGGAAAGGATGATTCATCATTGCCTCAAGGTTGAACTTCGGCCCACCAAACCGGGGATTTGACCGCTTCCCTTTTTGACGCTGATTATTATTCTGAGTATTGGTATTGGCCACAAAATCTGGGCTGTTGTCCATCTGCTTATGCTTACCAGTATTGCCTTGACCCGGCGCATTATGTCGGGGGAAACTGTCCACCACGAGCACCTATGGGACTGGAACCCCTTTGTTCGTGCGGTAAGGGAGCGGAGGGAGCACAAAGAGCAGATCGTAGAGCACACACGGGCAGTTTACCCAGGTTCGGGCCGCGACGGACGCGTAAAACCCTACTCCTGCTTGGTTTGTATTGAGTGTTGGAGCTCGGGAGCTTGAAGAACTAGCTACACCGAGCGAAAGAGCTGTCTAGGTCCCGAACCCCTTCTACGTTGTGCATGGGCCTCCTTTTATAGCTCAAGGGGTCACCGACAGGTGTCAACGTAGAAGAAGGGGTAAAAATGTAACTTTGGTGGTAGTTGTAACAGTGCGGGAATAGTGGATGAACAGTGGTCATCACCTACTTTGAGAGTGGGGGACAAGAGCATTTAATGCCCATCGCCATCGACCCCAAAAGCGCCCGCCCTTGCGTCTCCGTTCGCCACGGCGATAGCCTCGTCACCGTGGAGTGCCACCGTGTCCCCCAGGCTGCATAGCCATCCGCCACGCGTCCCTGGAAGGGCCCGAGGACGACGCGTGGGTCGATGAGCTGGAGCGCGGGCACACAGCGTAACTCTCCCCGGCAAGCACCTTGCCGGGGCCTTGACCTTGCCGGGCCCTGAAGCTTGTCGCTCCCCGGGCACTGCCGGGGCGCATGTTGCGCCGAGGCATGTCTCCCGAGATGTAGTTTTCTGGTCTTCCTGGCAAGCTCCTCTTGCCAGGGGCTTGTGCTTAATGTAATAGTCTGGAGCCTGGGACGGCCTTCCCGGCAAGATCTGCTTGCCGGGGCCTTGATCTTCTGTCTTGTATACTTTGTTTTTGAATGGCTTAAATAAGGATCAGAGAGGTTTCCGGCAAGCACGTGGTAGACCCTGCCGCGGGAAGCTGCTACTGCCCGTGCACAAGTTGGGGTACTAAGGTACCCCTATCTTAGTACACCGACAGGAGCCCCCGGGCCTGGGCCACACATGGTGCCCAGCGTTGTTGGGCCAGGCCCAAAACAGTGCACGGGCACGCGCGGCCCACAGCGAGCCGTAATTCCCCTTCTGCATCCGCCGCATCCCTCCCTAACGGCACGCGTCGATTGCGGCGTCGTGGGAGAGATCGTGGCCACGTTCTTTAATGGGAAATGCGGAGCGTCCCCCACTTCCCCCTTAAAAGCAGAGGAAGCAGGGGCCGTTACCTTACTTTGTCTTCATTGCTTCTTCCACCTCCAGAAATCCCCCTCTGCCCTCCGCCTACTCATCTCCTCTGCCCTCTTCCGCATCCGCGGCGCCGTCGAGCTTCTCGCCCCCTTCCTCCGTCGCCTCCGCCATGGCCCCGAAGGCCGAGAAGGCGAAAGCGGAGAAGACCAAGAGGGAGAAATCCGAGCAGGCGGCGAAGCTTGTCGCCCTGCGAAAGAGGAACGTCGTCTAAGCGCCGAGGCTCAGCGCGAGGGAGCTCTGGAACAAGTACTATCTATTCTGGGGCAAGAAGACCAAGGCGCATCCCCGCACCCGAGTCTACCCGGCCGCCGCCAGAGATCTGTACCCCACCGGGTATTTCTTCTTTGCTGTCTTCTTCCACTGCGGCCTGTGTCCTCCATTCTCTGAATTTTTCTGCGATATCATGAATACATACAACCTCCATCTCTTAGACTTCACCCCCAACGCCATCCTCACGATGGCGGTTTTCGCACATCTGTGCGAAAACTACATAGGGATCTATCCAAACGTAGCGCTCTTTAGGCATTTCTTCATGCCTAGAGCAGAGGCCGGCGCCCCCCTCTCCGGAGGTATCTCTTGGGTCTTCCGCTTGAACAAGAAGGAATCTTATCTGAAAGGGGAGCTCCGCGGCAAGTGGGAGGAGTGGCACGCGGATTGGTGCTGGATAGTAGAGGACGAGCCGCAGCCTTTCACTGCGCCGCGCACAACTGCTATAGTGCGCAGCAGGGACTGGAGTGATTTGGCCGCGGATGACATCAAGCTCAACGCTGCCCTTGTCAGGATTCTTCGTCTCCGGGTAGCCAAGTTGACCATCGGAGAGGTAGGAGCAGACTTCCTCCGCCGCCGCATTGCTCCTTTACAGGAAAGGAAAAGGCCAGCATGGGAGTTTGGCAATGCGGCGGACATAATGAGGTTGCGCCCGGGGCTGAATTACAACTTCACGGCGCTGGAGCTGAAGGGGATGCTCCGGGAGCTTTTCAAGCACGACCCGGCTCACCCGGAGTGGTTTAGATCTCCCCGGGGAGTAGTACCTCTATGCAACAGCACCGCCCGGGACGCATTGCGCACGATGATGCCCGCGTGTGACTCTCACGGCATTGACCCAACATGGATAGTGCCCACGCCAGACGCCATTATGAGCTTCTTTGATAACTTGGTGGAGGTGCCGAAGAACTCCGAGGAGATCAAGGGTCTCACCCGGGCCACCACGGATCGAGAGATTGCTTATATTGCTACCCGGGTGGAAGAGGCCACCGCAGCCGCAGCGGTAGGAGACTTCGGGTTCACCGTTGAAGAGGCAGAGGCCGAGGACGCGTCGTGCCAGGCCGAGGAGGCAGAGATCCGGAGACTTCTCAAACTTCCGCCCGACGAGCTCGCCGGGGTCCCTTCTCTGAGGCATGCCGGGATCCCCGGGGTTGTGAGCGAGGCCGCGGCAAGAGGCGAGGTTGCCGGAGGAAGCAGAGGTGCCGGAGGGAGCGGAGCCGCCGGAAGGAGCAGGGCCGCGGGGCAGGGTGCTGGGCCCAGCAAGCCCACCGAGGAGGAGGAGGAGGAGGACGCAGGAGCCGACGAGGATACTGGCGGATCTCTGGGGCTCGATGACGACGTCTCCTCGTCCTCGGAGAGCTCCCCGCCCCGGGCAAGTCCCAAGCGAACACCGCCGAAGCGCCTCCGCAAGGCGGCTACGGCGACGAGGACGCAGGCGCCCCGACAGCAGCCCGCTCGCCAGGCGACGCGCGCCACCAGAGCGAGCCAGACCGCGACGGAGGCGCCCCGCGCACCAGTGCCAAGCGGAGGAGGAGCCTCCCAGAGCGGAGCGGCTGCTCCGCCTGCTCCCCGGGCCTCGGCGCCAACAGAGGCTGGGTCTTCGCAGCCCCCAGCCCCGGGGACCGCCAAGCGCCCGAGGGAGCCTTCTCCTCCCGCTCCTCGCGGAAGCGCCTCAGGTGGAGTTCGACTTCTCCGCCCTGAGCGACGACGACGATGAGGAACAGGAGTAAGCACTTGTATTTTGTAGCTTCTTCAATTCTATCTCGATTCTTTCTTTGATGATTCTGATTTTGCTTCTTGCTTTGACTTCAGGACCCTGGCCCAGCGAGCGGCGAAGAAGGCCAAGGTTCCCGTGGTGGTGGTCGAGGACGACTCGCCCGTCGCGGCGACAGGGGACGCGCCGGCGACGAACTTGCCGGACCCAACCTCTGCTCCGAGGAGCAGCCCCCAGCGCAGCCCCCAGCGTAAGTCTGGTCTTGAGCTGTTTGCTCGTCGGGCGCACTTGAGGTCTTTGCCTTGTACTAACATCTCGTTGCTCTGTTTGTCTTGCTTGTCTTGTGCAGAGGTGGAGCCGCAGCCCCAGGAGCGCCCGGAGACTACTCCCGAGGAGCCGCAGGCCCCGCCATCCCCGCCAAGGGCGAACTCCCCGGCGAGGGAGAACGCTCCGCCAAGGGCGGGTACTCCGCCAAGGGCGAGTACCCCGCCAAGGGCGAGCAGCCCGGCGAGGGCGGCCACCCCGCCAAGGGAGAGCTCCCCGGCGAGGGAGCCTGTCGTCGACGAAGTCCGCGAAGGTAAGTCTTGCAACCTCGTCTTCTTGGACTTGTCTTTTTTGGATATTTGCTTGAACTTTTTCTTTTCTTCTTCTTCTAGATCCTCCCGCGCCGGACCGGATGGAGACCGAGGTCATCGGCGAGGAGGGCGCGCAAGGCGACGGCGGCAACGCCCCTGTCGTTGAAGACATGGCAGGAGCCGACGAGCCTGCCGCGGAGGAGACTGCCCCGACCGCAGACGCAGCGGCCGGGGAGGGGGACGGCGGCCACACTGCCGGCCCGGAGGCGGCAGGAGCATCAAGCGCTGCGCCGGCCGCCGACCCCTCCACCGAGAAGGAGCAGTCCGCCTTCTATCTTGAGGCTCCCAACGGCGTCTTCATACAAGTGCCGTGGGGATCCTCGTCGCGAGCCCCCGAGGAGGGAGAGACCTTTGATGGAGAGGTCCTCGCCTCCGCGGGGTTGAAGATCGTCGAAGCGCCTGGCGGGAGCGACGAGCCCGAGGAGGAGAAACTGCTTCACCGGCTCCTGGCCCTTTACCGGGCCAGGCAGGCGAAACTTGAGTCTCGGGAAGCCCTCACCGCCAAGGCCGCAGCAGATATGGAGAAACGCGACGCGGAGCTCCGCGCCGCCAACCAGGCGGCCCTCCGCGACTTGGCGGAGGAGCGCGAGAGGCTTGCTGGAGAGTACCAAGAGTTCCTCCTGGAGAAGGCTGAGGCCGAGGAGCAGCAGCGACTCGTCGGAGAAGCGCTGTCCCAGCGCGAAGGAGCGCTCAACCAGCGGAAGGTCGACCTCGACGCTCACGAGAACGACCTTACCGCCCGGGAGCAGGCCCTTGGCGAAGAGTTGAAGGAAGCGAAGGCCGCCGCAGCCACCACGGAGACCGCCAAGAAGGACCTCGAAGCTAAGGTGGTGCAGCTGGAGGAGTACCTGAAGGCGAGCACGGAGAGGGTCACCGCGCTCAACATAGAGCGCGAGAAGGACGCCCATACCAACTCAGAACTCCAGGTACACCTCTCCAAGTAGGGCGACGAGCTCAAGGCCGCCAAGGACTCAATTGCTGATCTGGAGCTGAAAGTCTCTACGCTGAAAGATTCACTCGACGCCGTCCGGGACCGCAAAACTAAGCTGAAGGACAAGCTCCGCAAGGAGCGAGGCCTGGTGGAGAGCGCCGCCACTTCAGCTAACAACTTCCGCCGGACCGTCGAAATATGGACTGAAGATCTGGTGGCTTCTGCTAGCAACATCGACAAGGAGCTGATGGCGCTGAGGGTTGAGCATCTCATATACTCTCCGGATCCAAATCTCCCCCACAGCGCCAAGCTCAGTCTTTTCTTCAGGGGGATCGCGCTGGCGCTCGCACGTCTGCAGCAGAAGCTCCCCGCGCAGCTGGCCGAGGAGTCGCGCCAGCTCTGCGCGGGGACCTTGGAGCGCGTCTTGACCAAGATTGTTTACCGCAATCCTGGTATTAATCTCGTCAACGTCCTCCGCAGCTTGCCGGCCGACGCGGATCAGGAGGCCTTGAAGGCGCAGGTCGCCCACATCATCGCCAAGGTGAACAAGATCTCCAGGCGTGAAGGCGATCGCGTAGACTAGGCCTTTTTCTTTCTGTTTCCTTTGCTGCTGCAAAGTGCGCCATGAACATGAATTAGTCAGTCATTGCAACAAGTTATCCCTTGTAATATATTATCTTATTTTGCGCAATCAGTGCAATGTTATCTCCCTTGCTTTGGTCCTTTACTTTGTATGCTTTTAACCCTACGCTTCTAGGGGACTCGCCGGCAAGGGGCCTTTGCCGCGAGCGCTGAGTGCTGGACTCTGAGCAGCCTGCTGGCCAAGGTCTTACCGGCAAGTAACCTTGCCGCAGCTAGTCGCAACGCACTTAGCTTGCTGAGCGAGCTCGAAAACGAAGCAAGGGCGCGACACTTGTCGCAGCTCACTTAAGTCGTTGAGCATACCCGAAAACAAGATAAGGGTGCGGCTAGCCACGGGTAGGTTCCTCCGCGCACAGGTTTTCCATACAAAGTGTGGTTGTTCAAGGAAGATGACTAAAATTTTTAAAAATTCGAACTGCTCAAATTCTGGTAACTTAGCTTTCATATATTGCTTGCTTCCCCGACAAGGCTTCTCTTTCTTGGACAGCACTCGATTCATCCTCCATCTCCTT
>LR738709.1:525272381-525320491 GCA_902687465.1 Secale cereale | reverse complement strand
CCCCCCCCCCCCCCGGCAAATTTGTGCGCGAGGAACATTCCTTCTGCTTAAGATGGAAAGAAAAAGAAGAGGGAAACAAGTATATAGCCTTTCGGCGTGCTAATGCTTACCGGATACGTGTGTTGCACAAGATGCCAAATAATGCATGCAAATAGCGAAGAAAAGCATGGAAAAGGAAAATAGTGCAAAACACAAAAGCTTTACTGATGCACGGGATCTGCGCCCGGCTTTGTACAAAGGATTACATGCGACAGCGGCAAGACTCGTACAAAAGGTGGTTGCCGGAGCGGATCACGGCAACCTAGCCTTATGGGTGAAACTTTCAAAGATGCTCTATGTTCCAGGAGTTGCTCACCGGTAAGCCTTCTTCGGTCTCAAGGTGGACAGCGCCGGGCCTTGTTACTTGTCTCACCCGATAAGGGCCTTCCCACTTCGGCGTCAACTTGTTGGAATTCTTGGCGGACTGAACACGCCGAAGAACAAGGTCACCTTCCTCGAGACTCCTGGCCTTGACCTTGCGGCTATGATAGCGGCGCAAGGCTTGCTGGTATCGAGCAGCTCGTACAGCAGCCTGGAGACGTTCCTCCTCGAGGAGCAATGCATCATCTTGTCGCAGTTGCTCTTGCTCGAGCTCATCATAAGCGAGCACTCGAGGAGATCCGTATACGAGTTCTGTGGGGAGAACTGCCTCTGCTCCATAGACTAGAGCAAAGGGTGTCTGTCCGGTGGCTCGACTTGGTGTCGTTCTGATTGACCAAAGAGCCGCCGGCAACTCCTCTATACAGTTTCTTCCGCACTTGCGCAACCTGTCAAAGGTCCTTGTCTTGAGTCCGTGCAACACTTCAGCATTTGCCCTCTCCGCTTGACCGTTGCTCCTCGGGTGAGCAACAGAAGCGAAGCAGACCTTGGCGCCAAGGTCTCGGACGTATTACATGAAGGTGCGGCTAGTGAATTGTGTGCCGTTGTCGGTGATGATCCTGTTAGGGATTCCGAAACGGCAAACAATCGACCTGAAGAACCTGACCGCTGACTGTGCCGTCACCTTTCTCACTGGTTCCACTTCTGGCCACTTTGTGAACTTGTAGATTGCAACGTACAAGTACTCAAAGCCCCCGACAACACGGGGGAAAGGGCCGAGGATATCGAGCCCCCAGACCGAGAAGGGCTAGGACAAAGGGATCGTCTGGAGAGCTTGAGCTGGCTGATGAATTTGTTTGGCATGGAACTGGCACGCTTCACACTTGGTTACTTGTGCAGTTGCATCTTGGAGGGATTCTTGCCAGAAGAACCCTTGCTGGAACGCCTTCCCGGCAAGTGCCCTTGCGCCAATGTGGTGGCCACATATGCCTCCATGTATCTCTGCCAACAGCTTTTGCCCATCTTCTCTGGAAATGCACTTCAATCTGACACCATTGAGTCTTCTTCTGTACAGTTCATTGTCAACGAACTGGTACATACTTGACTGCCTGGTTATCTTCTCTATCTCTTCTGGGTCGTCGGGAAGTTCTCCAGTTTGCAGAAAACGGACGATCTGATGCGCCCATGCTGGAGCCCGAGGCTCAACAGCAAGGACTAAAGGCATGAGGGCCGCTGCGGGAACCCCAGCTTCTACGGCAAGAACCTCCGGTTCTGCCGGAGCTGATGGTTCCCCGGCAAGCTCGCCGGGGCGAGGCTTGTCGGGAACGATTGCTTCAACTGCACAGATCCTAGGATCTGCAGGAGCAAACTGTTCCTCAGCGTTCTGGTCGTTGATCTTGGGAACCTTGGCGGCGGCTTCGGGAAGATCCGCCGGCAAGTAGTCGCCGGAGACCAACTTTCTCTTCTTGGGCTGCCCAGTTGATGGTGTAACGGATGGCTGAGTCAGCTTGAGCAGGAAGGTCCCTGGTTCCACAGGTAACTTCATTGCAGCACACTTTGAAAGGCCGTCCGCAATATCATTCTGAGCTCTTGGAACGTGCTCCATTTGCAGACCTTCAAAGTGTTCTTCAAGCTTTCTCACTTCATCTACATAAGCTTCCATCAAAGGGCTCTGGTAACTCTTGTTAACTTGTCGGACCACCAACTGAGAATCTCCCCGCACAATCAGTTTCTTAATCCCAAGTTCGGCCGCAATCTTGAGGCCGGCGAGCAAGCCTTCATACTCAGCAGTATTGTTTGTCGCTTGCTCCCTGGGAAAGTGCATCTGGATGACATACTTGAGGTGCTCTCCGGTGGGCGCGATGAGTACCACGCCGGCACCGGCGCCTTGCAGCGAGAAGGCACCATCAAAGTACATTACCCATTCACTCGTCGCTTCTTGTTCGGGTACACTTGTCTCTGGAACTTCTTCATCGGGCGTTGGGGTCCATTCAGCTATGAATTCTGCCAAAGCTCGGCTCTGGATAGTTGAAGTACTCTCAAACTTGAGACCAAAGCTTGACAGCTCTAGTGCCCACTCGACGATCCTGCCTGTTGCTTCTGGATTGTGCAATATCCTCTTCAACGGAAAGCGAGTGACCACTGTTATCTCATGTGCTTGGAAGTAATGGCGCAGCTTTCTCGAGGCCATGAGGAGACCGAAAAGCAACTTTTTCACCCCAGAGTATCTTGATCTAGCCCCCTGCAAGAGGGAACTCACAAAATACATTGGGCGCTATACCATCTTTCTTCGCACTTCTCCTTCCTTCTGCGCAGAGTTGTCTTTGTCGGGGCCAGAGCTTGTCGGGACAGCCCCCTGCTTGTCGCTGGATTCGCTTCCCGGTGATGCGGGCTCCTCGTCGGCCTCCCTCTCTGCTACTAACGCAGCACTAACCACTTGATTGGTTGCTGCTAGGTATAGCAGCAACTTCTCTTGTGGCCTAGGTGCGACAAGTATTGGAGTGGAGGATAGGTATCCTTTCAAGTCTTGCAGCGCTGCCTCCGCTTCCGGAGTCCATTTCATAGGACCTGCCTTCTTCAAGATTTTGAAGAAAGGAAGGGCGCGTTCTGCCGACTTTGAAATGAACCTACTGAGGGCAGCCACACAACCTGCAAGTCTCCTTACGTCCTTGACGCTCTTCGGGGCTTCGATCTGCTCGATGGCTTTTATCTTGTCGGGGTTGGCCTCAATCCCCCTCTGGGACACGAAGAACCCGAGAAGTTTGCCGGAGGGGACTCCGAAGACGCACTTCTCGGAGTTCAACTTAAGTTGGATCTTGCGCAGATTTGCAAATGTCTCTTCCAAATCTTGGATCAGTGTATCCTTGCTCTTGCTCTTGACCACTATGTCATCCATGTAAGCTTCCACATTTCTGTGGATCTGTGGTTCAAAAGCAGTGTACACTACTCTTGCAAATGTAGAGCCTGCATTCTTCAATCCAAAGGGCATGCGTATGAAACAATATGTGCCGCATGGAGTGATAAATGCAGTCTTCTCTTCGTCTTCCTCGGCCATGAATATCTGATGATATCCTGAATATGCATCAAGGAAGGAAAGCAGCTCACATCCAGCAGTGGAGTCAACAATCTGGTCAATGCGCGGCAAGGGAAATGGATCCTTGGGACATGCTTTATTGACATCGGTGAAGTCTATACACAGTCTCCACTTCCCGTTGGCCTTACGCACGACAACTGCATTTGCTAACCACATCGGATGGATCACGCCTCTAACCAGGCCTGCTGCTTCTAGCTTCTTGATTTCTTCGGCAATGAATTCTTGGCGCTCCACGGCTTGCTTCCTGACCTTCTGCTTGACGGGCCGCGCATGAGGACAAACAGCAAGCTTGTGCTCGATTACCTTCCTGGGAACACCGGGGATGTCAGATGGTTGCCAGGCAAACACATCCACATTCGCCCGCAGGAAGGCAACGAGCGCGCTTTCCTATTTGCTGTCAAGTGTGGCACTGATGGTGAAGGTACCACCAGTGCCGTCCTCCTTGGCGGACACCTTCTTGGTTGCCGGTGGAGCGGCCATCCCCTTCTTGCACTTGCCGGTGGAGCTCGATGGAACGTCCTCGACGGCAGCGCAGCACTCCGAAGAGGTGCGGTTGCCGGAGTGGGTCCCAGAGCACTTGCCAGACTTGGTCTTGGTCTTCTTCCCCCCGGGAGCTTCAGCGGCAAGTGGGCTGCTCTACGCTGCGGCTGCTGCCTCCCGGTAGATCTTGTCGGCGCAGATAAGCGCGTCCTTCTTGTCGCCATGGACAGAGATGACGCTTATCGGCCCCGGCATCTTGAGTACATTGTAGGCGTAGTGGGAAGCTGCCATGAACTTGGCGAGGGCAGGACGTCCAAGTATCCCATTGTATGGTAATGGGATATCGGCAACATCAAAGGTTATCCGTTCCGTCCTGAAGTTCAGCTACCCGCCAAAGGTCACTGGCAGAGTAATCTTCCCCTTGGGCTTGCTCCTCCCCAGGTTTATTCCTTGGAACGAACCGGTCTCTTCGAGCTCGCCGTCTGGGATTTGAAGTTTCTTGATCACAGCTGAGGAGATCAAGTTCAGCCCGGCCCCGCCGTCAACCAACATTTTGGTGACCTTGAGGTTGCGGATAGTTGGTGAGACCAACATCGGCAAGCACCCGACCGCAGTGGTGCGGTCAGGGTGATCCTCAAGATCAAAAATGATGGGCGTGCTGGACCATTTGTGGAGCCTGCGCGACTCAACGGGTGGCTCAGCTGCATTTACTTCCCGCACCCACTGCTTGAGTTGGCGGTGGGAAGTATGCAGAGAGGCGCCGCCGTCGACGCACAGGACTTCCGTGGCCTTCTGGAACTCCTGCTCGCTGTTATCTTTTTCCTCCATGTCATCGTCGTCGTCTTCTTCGTCCTTGTCGCGGCCCCGGGGAGGTCGATCACCTTGCAGCTGCTTGGCCTTGCCGCGGCGTCCTCCCCGGCCATTAAATGGCCGCTTCTTGCTGGGCTCTTCTCCGCCACCTTGGGCCTTCTCCTTATCGCGCCGCTCATACTCAGCTTTCTGCTGCTCGACGAGGTACTCGACGCGCTTGCAGTTGGAGAGATCATGACCCTTAGTGCGGTGGATCTTGCAATATTGCTTGTCGGAGCCGTCCTGCTTGTCGGCTGCCGCCACAGGGGCGGGCTCCTTGCCGAAGCCGCCAGCCTGTGCTTGCTTGGCGGGAGCCTCCTTGCCGGACTTCTCGACGGCAAGCACTTCCTTGTTCTTCTTCTTCCTGTTGTTCCGCCGCCGGCTCTTCTTTGCCGGGGCGGCATCCTCGCTATCGCTTCCCCCTGCGCCAGCATCCTCTTCGGGGAGTCTCCTCCCTTCTTCGGCGCGCGCGCACTTATCAGCTAGAGCATAGAGCTCGCTGACATCCCGTATCTTGGTCATGGCCATCTCCTCACGCATGCGGCGGTTACGCACGTTCTGGTGGAACGCGCTAATAACCGCGGCAGGGTGGACGTCGGGGATGTTGTGCTGCACGCGGCTGAATCGCTGGATGTACTTGCGCAGAGGTTCTCCTTCCCTCTGGGCCAAAATGTGGAGATCACTCTCTTGGCCGTGGGGTTTGTGGCCGCCCGTGAAGGCGCCAACAAATTGGTGGCACAAATCTGCCCACGAAGAAATGGAGCCTTCCGGCAAGTGCATAAGCCAAGAACGAACGTTCGGCTTAAGCACCAGCGGGAAGTAGTTCGCCAGTATCTTCTCGTCGCGCCCCCCGGCAGCCTGCACCGCAATGGTGTAAATGCTGAGGAATTCCGAGGGGTGCGTCTTGTCGTCGTACTTCTCCGGTACGTCGGGCTTGAAGTTTTTCATGCTGGGCCACTGGATGCGCCGCAGCTCACGGGTAAACGCAGGGCAAACTGCCGCGTACGGCAAGTCGCCTGGTTCACCGGGCGCGTGCGTATCGACAGCGGTCCCAGCTCGCTGATCTGATTGTCGCCAGGCTTCTCGGCGGCGCTCGATCGTCGTCCGAGCGTCTTCTTGTCGCCAATCGTCAAGGACCTGGCGCTGGTCCCGACGAGCCCACGGATCCGACGATGCCGTGGAGTCGTCGTCGACGTTGATCCGGCGGGGAGGCGTCTTCTGCTTCCGCGGCGGGGAGTGCACGGTGGTTGCTCCCCCGGCGGTCTTGTCGCCATCGGCCTTCGTCTTCTCGACTTGCCGCGGCCGCGACGTCGCCGGCTGCTGCGGCGTGTCGTTGTTGGCGAAGGCGATGAGGCTTTGGATTGTTGCCCTCCAGTCTTCGGCCTTGTCTGCCGCTGGAGGGAAATCGAGGAGCAGTTGCGCTCTTGCGAGCGCTTCTGCTGGAGAGGAGGGGAGCGGGGGCGAGCGGCGCGAGGAGCGGGATATGCTCGGACTCCTAACGGGGTTAGAAGGAGCAGTTTCCCGCCCCGGCGACCGCACCTTGCTCGTGCCCGGACGGCGGTCCGGAGCATCCCGCGAACCTCCGGCTTGCCCTTGCCCCAGCAAGCGGATGGTACCTCCTGCACCACGGCGCTGCTGGGTTGTCGTCTGCTGAGATGGACGTGGCGCATCTACGGACACCGAGGCTCGGTCGTCCGCCTTGTCCTTGGATTTGGTGGTGCCGCGAGTTTCCTCGCCGGTGACCACCCTTCCGACGGCGTCTCCTCCACCCACCGTTGGTTCTGGTGGCGGTGGAACAGACGCAGACGGGCCTCCGACCTCCGAAGCCTTCTTCTTTGGGGCCATGCTGTTGTTGCTGATGAACTTGATGTAGCTGGAGAATTTGATGAAGAATGCGCCCGCGTGAACGCCGGATCAGGTTCGCACAACCTCGACGCCCCCTACCTGGCGCGCCAAAGATGTCGGGGGAAACTGTCCACCACGAGCACCTATGGGACCGGAGCCCCTTTGTTCGTGCGGTAAGGGAGTGGAGGGAGCACAAAGAGCAGATCGTAGAGCACACACGGGCAGTTTACCCAGGTTCGGGCCGCGACGGACGCGTAAAACCCTACTCCTGCTTGGTTTGTATTGAGTGTTGGAGCTCGGGAGCTTGAAGAACTAGCTACACCGAGCGAAAGAGCTGTCTAGGTCCCGAACCCCTTCTACGTTGTGCATGGGCCTCCTTTTATAGCTCAAGGGGTCACCGACAGGTGTCAACGTAGAAGAAGGGGTAAAAATGTAACTTTGGTGGTAGTTGTAACAGTGCGGGAATAGTGGATGAACAGTGGTCATCACCTACTTTGACAGTGGGGGACAAGAGCATTTAATGCCCGTCGCCGTCGACCCCAAAAGCGCCCGCCCTTGCGTCTCCGTTCGCCACGGCGATAGCCTCGTCACCGTGGAGTGCCACCGTGTCCCCCAGGCTGCACAGCCATCCGCCACGCGTCCCTGGAAGGGCCCCAGGACGACGCGTGGGTCGATGAGCTGGAGCGCGGGCACACAGCGTAACTCTCCCCGGCAAGCACCTTGCCGGGGCCTTGACCTTGCCGGGCCCTGAAGCTTGTCGCTCCCCGGGCCCTGCCGGGGCGCATGTTGCGTCGAGGCATGTCTCCCGAGATGTAGTTTTCTGGTCTTCCTGGCAAGCTCCTCTTGCCAGGGGCTTGTGCTTAATGTAATAGTCTTGAGCCTGGGACGGCCTTCCCGGCAAGCTCTGCTTGCCGGGGCCTTGATCTTCTGTCTTGTATACTTTGTTTTTGAATGGCTTAAATAAGGATCAGAGAGGTTTCCGGCAAGCACGTGGTAGACCCTGCCGCGGGAAGGTGCTACTGCCCGTGCACAAGTTGGGGTACTAAGGTACCCCTATCTTAGTACACCGACAATTATGTTGCTGTCCCTTGGCATTACCATTCTTCTTTCCCTTGCCGGCCTTATCCTCATCTGACTCCGGGTCCTTTGTAATATCAGAGTCAGCGTACTTGATGAGAGACGCCATGAATTCTCCCATGTCATTGCAGTGGCGCTTAAGCCTGATACGTCTCTAACGTATCTATAATTTTTGTTTGATCCATGCTATTATTTATGAAGTCTTGGATGTTTAATGGGCTTTATCATTCACTTTTATATCATTTTTGGGACTAACCTACTAACCCAAAGGCCCAGTCCAGATTGTTGTTTTTTGCCTGTTTCAGGGTTTTGCAGAAAAAGAATATCAAACGGAGTCCAAATGGAATGAAACCTTCGCAAGAGATATTTTTGGAGAAAATCACGCACGCGGAGCTTGAGAACCACGTCAGGGGACAGAGGTCTGGCCCACGAGGGTGGGGGCGCGCCCTGGGGGCGTGCCCCCTGCCTTGTGCCCCCCTCGAGCATCCCCCGGTGCCCTCCTTCTTCCTATATAAGTCTACGTACCCCAGAAACTCCGTGAACAGAGAGAAAACCCTAATTCCACCGCCGTACCTTCTGCTCCCGTGGAGATCCCATCTTGGAGCTTGTTCTGGAGCTCCACCGGAGGGGGATCTATCACAGAGTCCTTCATCATCATCATCATCGCCCTCACCATGAGTTGTGAGTAGTTTACCACAGACCTTCGGGTCCATAGCTAGTATCTAGATGGCTTCTTCTCTCTCTCTGGATCTCAATACAAAGTTCTCCTCGGTCTTTGAGGAGATCTATTAGATGTAATCTCTTTTTGCGGTGTGTTTGTCGAGATCCGATGAATTGTGAGTTTATGATCAATGTTATCTATGAAAGATATTTGGTTCTTCTCTGAACTTTGTATGTGTGCTCATAATATCCTTGCAAGTCTCTTTGAATTATTGGTTTGGTTTGGCCTACTAGATCTTTAGTTCTTGCAATGGGAGAAGTGCTTGGCTTTGGGTTCAATCTTGCGGTGTCCTTTCCCAGTGATAGTAGGGGCAGCAAGGCACATATTGTATTGTTGCCATCGAGGATAAAAAGATGGGGTTTATATCATATTGCTTGAGTTTATCCCTCTACATCATGTCATCTTGCGTAAGGTGTTACTCTGTTCTTATGAACTCAATACACTAGATGCATGCTGGACAGCGGTCGATGTGTGGAGTAATAGTAGTAGATGCAGGCAGGAGTTGGTCTACTTGTGTCGGACGTGATGCCTATATACAATGATCATGCCTAGATAGTCTCATAATTATTCGCTTTTCTATCAATTGCTCGACAGTAATTTGTTTACCCGCCGTAGAATATCGCTATCATGAGAGAAGCCACTAGAGAAAACTATGGCCCTCGGGTCTATTCTCAACATATCAATCTACATCTACTTTACTTTTCTTGCTTGTATTTGCTGTTCTTATAAACCAAAAATACAAAAAAAATATAAACTATCATCTCTATCAGATCTCACTTTCGTAAGTGACCGTAAAGGGATTGACAACCCCTTATCGCGTTGGCTGCGAAGTTCTTATTTGTTTGTGCAGGTGTGAGGGACTCGCGCCTGGTCTCCTACTTGGCTGATACCTTGGTTCTAAAAAAATTGAGGGAAATACTTACGCTACTGTGCTGCATCTCCTTTTCCTCTTTGAGGGAATACAACGCAAGCTCAAGACGTAGCAAAGCCGCCCCATCTTCTGCTTAAGGGGGATGAAACGACATTTCTTTTCCAACATCAGGATGACTGAACCGGCGTTGATACTATCCGATGAGTGGATAACAGTTGAAATCCGATGTACCTAGTGGGTTGTTGATTCTCCCTCACTCTGTACACAAGAGTCTATGTCAAGAATTGACATAGGCTGCTTGCACGTGTCTTTTTTTTTTGATAAAACGCATCTTCATTTCAGCCCATGATCTGTTGGAGTTAGGGGGTAATCCTTTCAGCCAAGTGCGCGCCGGCCCGTCCAACATCATTTTGAAGTACTTAGCACATGCAGCCTCACTAACATCCAACATCTCCATGGCCATCTCATAACTCTCAATCCAAGCCTCTGGGGGTTGATCCGCCATGTAGTTAGGTACCTTGCGGGGGCCCTTGAAATCCTTAGGCAAGCGGTTGTTGCGTAGCGCCGGCGCTAAACATGGCACACCAAGGGTTCTAGAGGTCACTCCTACCTCCACAGACACCGTCGGGTAAACCAAAGATTGTAGACGAGCCGCCAACTGAGCCACCAGCTCAGTCTCACGCCGCGCCCTGCCCTGGTACACTAAGTCATGAGCGTCATTGCCAGCGCGCGGCGGGTCATGCCTACGAGGTTGGTTGTGGTGCTTCTCACTGCTTGAAACTGCCGGCGACTCAATATGCCTGCTATAACTCCGGCTTGGACGAGGGGTTGAATGAATCCGTTCATGGTTGTATGAATAAGCTGCCTGTTGGGCCACTGTTGTCTGAAGAAGCTCACCGGCCCTCCCTCCATATCTCCATCGCAGCTGGAGACTCGCCTTCCACAATGATAGCCGCCAATCGCGTCGCTGCAGCAACCATATTGTCCAGAGGATTAGACTAATGACCCAGAGGTGTCAGGAAACGCCGAGGCGGAGTCAAATTCAAACAAGGTGGGTTCGTAGCCCGCGGCTGAATCAGTGCTCCGGTCGCGGGCATGTCAACCGCCTGGTTTATCACGGGCGGTTACTGGTTCCTGCCCCAGGCGTGTTAAAGAGGTTCCTAGCCTCAAACTCTGCGGGCAGATGGGTCTGATGCCTCCTTCTTATGACGATGTTTGAAGCATTCTGATGCATGGTAAGCCGGAACGATTCTGCTTGGATCCGTTGCGCCTGAGCATCCAAAGCGGCTCATTCTGTCGCCATCCTAGCGTTCTCTGCATTAAATTCCTCCTTGGCCTGAGCTATCTCATCTCGTAATTTTGCAACATCCACCTTATGATGTGCTTGATTTTCTGGTGTCACCTCTGCGACCAGTAAGGTCGCTAAAGCCTCCAAAAGTTTGGACAACACTTGAGTCGACGGGCGTGCAGAACCGCTAGCACTAGCAGTCGCCGCAGCCGTTGAACTAGAGGTCATAGCCGCATCGTTCGTCGGACCAAGCACCGATTGTGTGCCGGCCATGAAGACCGCAACCCTGTTCGGTGGCTCATAGGGGTCCGGAATACTGTCACCATCAGAACGGTCCCGAAGCCCGTCGTCCTGTAGTTTATACACTGAATCGGTCTCACCAGTTGAAGACTCACCATCAGAGAATAAAACCATTTCTCCCCTAGACACGGACCATTCATCAAGATTCGCTCCCTGAATGAAACCAATGAAAACATGCTTCAAGGCGGTTCGAACCTTGGCGGGTCGCGCACGCTGTGCCGTCTCGATGATGTCGGTGTAGGTGTCTGGCTCATGCCCGGACTCACCAATCTTGCCAATGAAGACATGATTCCCACCGAAGGGGACCCGGTACCCGTACTCGATTGAGCCGGTCTCAGGGCCCCAGCCCGAGTCGTCGATGTAGACCTTGCCACGTCAACTTTTAGTCATCCGGCCCACGGCATATCCCTTGATCCCTGTGAAGCTTCCCTTCAAGAACTCGAAACTACCGTGAGCTAGCCCCACGGTGGGCGCCAACTGTCGTGGATTTGTCACGGCAGATGCCCTGGGATTAGGACTTAGGTGTGGAGCCATCAAAACTAGGTTAGCTTGAAGGGGTTAAACGAGACAAAAGACACAGAGAGTTTTTTATCCTGGTTCAGCCCCTCAATGAGGTATAAGCTTAATCTAGATGGGTTTGTTATTGCTCGAGTCTCAATAAACAGGGAGTGAATACGCTTGATCTAGCTCTTGAGCGATTGTTTCTTGAGTTAACCCGCCGCTGGGTCACCCCTTTATATACAGGCTGATGCCTGGCGGCTTACAGAGTCCCGGTGGGCTCATACACAACGTGTCCGGCTCGGTAAACAACTATGCCTTCCTTACAATACAAGTTAAACATATGGTGGTTCGCACCCATGGGCCTCAAATCATCCACGGGTCTTGGGCCTTCAATAAGCTTGCTTCGCAAACCGCCATCTTCACGCCTTCTTGGGCTTTCTCATATTAAACTGCAAGTGGCATGACCCGTCCCCTCCTTGGCGGGTCATACCCAATAGTTATATCTCCAAAAGCAACTGTTCCTCCACTTTTGTGCTTCACAAGATGTGTGAGATCATAGCTAGTGGGGTGAGTACTGACAAGAGCTTCAAGGCGTGCACTTGAACCTTGTTACAAAGCAGGTGTTCGACTTCTGGGGACAGGAGGTCACCTCGACGCAAGTGTACAACCACCCGAGGAAGTGGAGAGCGAGGTGGATCACCGCATCCAGGCTCAGAGACCTTAGCGGTGCTTCATGGGATGAGGACACCAACTTGATCCTTCTGGAAGCAGAGCACTACCAAGGCCACATTGCGGTTAACTCACAAACCATGCCATTCTAACAAACGAGGAGTTTAAGTCTATGAACCATTTGAAGGAAATATTCCCTAGAGGCAATAATAAAGTTGTTATTTATATTTCCTTATATCATGATAAATGTTTATTATTCATGCTAGAATTGTATTAACCGGAAACTTAGTACATGTGTGGATACATAGACAAAACAGTATGTCCCTAGAATGCCTCTACTAGACTAGCTCATTGATCAAAGATGGTTATGTTTCCTAGCCATAGACATGAGTTGTCATTTGATCAACGGGATCACATCATTAGGAGAATGATGTGATGGACAAGACCCATCCGTTAGCATAGCACTATGATCGTTTAGTTTTACTGATATTGCTTTCTTCATAACTTATACATGTTCCTATGACTATGAGATTATGCAACTCCCGAATACCGTAGGAACACCTTGTGTGCTATCAAACGTCACAACGTAACTGGGTGATCATAAAGATGCTCTACAGGTGTCTCCAAAAGTATTCGTGGTGTTGGCATAGATCAAGATTAGGATTTGTCACTCCGAGTGTCGGAAAGGTATCTCTGGGCCCTCTAAGTAACACACATCATAATAAGCCTTGCAACAAAAGACTAATGAGTTAGTCACGAGATGATGTGTTACAGAACGAGTAAACAGACTTGCCGGTAACGAGATTGAACTAGGTATGGAGATATCGACAATCGAATCTCGGGCAAGTAACATACCGATGACAAAAGGAACAACGTATGTAGTTATGCGGTTTGACCGATAAAGATCTTCGTAGAATATGTTGGAGCCAATATGAACATCCAGGTTCCGCTATTGGTTATTGACCGGAGATGAGTCTCGTTCATGTCTACATAGTTCTCGAACCCGTAGGGTCCGCACGCTTAACGTTTGATGACGATCTGTATTATGAGTTTACGAGTTTTGATGTACCAAAGGTAGTTTGGAGTCCCGGATGAGATCACGGACATGACGAGGAGTCTCGGAATGTCCGAGACATAAAGATTGACATATTGGACGACTATATTCGGACACCGGAAGTGTTCCGAAAAAGTTTCGGATTTAACGGGATTGCCGGAGGGGGTTACCGGAACCCCCTACGAGGGGGGATGGTCCATAGTGGGCCTTAAGGAAAGGAGAGAGGCAGCCCATAGAGGCTGGCCGGCGCCCCACCAGGGGATCCTAGTTGGACTAGGATTGGGGGGCGCCACCTCTCCTTCTCTTTCTTTTTCCCTCTCTTCCTTCTTGGTGGACTCCTACTAGGAATAGGATTGCAATCCTATTCCTAGTAGGATTGCCCTAGCCGCACCATAGGAGGCCGGCCGGCCCTCCCCTCTTGCTCCTTTATATACGGGGGCAGGGGGCACCCAAAGACACACAAGTTGAATTGTTCCAGCCGTGTGCGGTGCCCCCCCCCCCTCCACAGATACACACCTCGGTCATACCGTTGCAGTGCTTAGGCGAAGCCCTGCGCCGGTAAATACATCATATCCGTCACCACGCCGTCGTGCTGACGAAACTCTCCCGTGAAGCTCAACTAGATCAAGAGCTCGTGGGACGTCATCAAGCTGAACGTGTGCTGAGCGCGGATGTGCCGTACGTTCGGTGCTTGATCGGTTGAATCGCGAAGAAGTTCGACTACATCAACCGCGTCACTTGACGCTTCCGCTTCCGGTCTACGAGGGTACGTAGACACACTCTTCCCTCTCATTGCTATGCATCTGGTAGATAGATCTTGCGTGATCGTAGGAATTTTTTTAAAATACTACGTTCCTCAACAGTGGCATCATGAGCCAGGTCTATGCGTAGATGATATGCACGAGTAGAACACACTGAGTTGTGGGCGATACTAGTCATACTGCTTACCAGCATGTCATACTTTGCTTCGGCGGTATTGTGAGATGAAGCCGCCCGGACCGACATTACGCATACGCTTACGCGAGACTGGTTTCACCGTTAAGAGCACTCGTTGCTTAAAGGTGACTGGCGGGTGTCTGTCTCTCTCACTTTAGCTGAATCAAGTGTGGCTACGCCCGGTCCTTGTGAAGGTTAAAACAGCACATACTTGACGAAACATCGTTGTGGTTTTGTATGCGTAGGTAAGAACGGTTCTTGCTAAGCCCGTAGCAGCCACGTAAAACTTGCAACAACAAAGTAGAGGACGTCTAACTTGTTTTTGCAGGGCATGTTGTGATATGATATGGTCAAGACATGATGAGTTATACGGCTTTGTATGAGATGATCATGTTTTGTAATGTTATCGGCAACTGGGAGGAGCCATATGGTTGTCGCTTTATTATATGAAATACAATCGCCATGTAATTGCTTTACTTTATCACTAAGCGGTAGTGATAGTCGTAGAAGCAATAGTTGGCGAGACGACAACGATGCTACGATGGAGATCAAGGTGTCGCGCCGGTGACGAAGGTGATCATGACGGTGCTTTGGAGATGGAGATCAAAAGCACAAGATGATGATGGCCATATCATGTCACATATTTTGATTGCATGTGATGTTTATCTTATTTTGCTTCTTATTTTGCTTAGAACGACGGTAGCATTATAAGATGATCCCTTACTAAATTTCAAGGTACAAGTGTTCTCCCTGAGTATGCACCGTTGCGAAAGTTCGTCGTGCCGAGACACCACGTGATGATCGGGTGTGATAAGCTCTACGTTCAAATACAACGGGTGTAAGCCAGTTTTGCACATGCAGAATACTCAGGTTAAACTTGACGAGCCTAGCATACGCAGATATGGCCTCGGAACACTGGAGACCGAAAGGTCGAGCGTGAATCATATAGTAGATATGATCAACATAAGATGTTCACCATTGAAACTACACCATCTCACGTGAAGATCGGACATGGTTTAGTTGATTTGGATCACGTGATCATTTAGATGACCGGAGGGATGTCTATCTAAGTGGGAGTTCTTTAATTAATATGATTAAATTGAACTTTAATTTATCATGAACTTAGTTCTGGTAGTATTAGCATATCTATGTTATAGATCAATAGCTCGCGATATTGCTCCCCGTTTATTTTTTTATGGTCCTAGAGAAAACTAAGTTGAAAGATGTTAGTAGCAATGATGCGGACTAGGTCCATGATCTGAGGATTATCCTCATTCCTGCACAGAAGTATTATGTCCTTGATGCACCGCTAGGTGACAGACCTATTGCAGGAGCAGATGCAAACGCTGTGAACGTTTTGACAAAAGCTCGATATGATGACTACTTGATAGTTTAGTGCACCATGCTTTGCGGCTTATAACCGGGACTTCAAAAACGTTTTGAAACATCATGGAGCATATGAGATGTTCCAAGAGTTGAAATTAGTATTTCATACTCATGCCCCTGTCGAGAGGTATAAGACCTTTGACAGTATATAGCCTACAAGATGGAGGAGAATAGCTCAACCAGTGAGCATGTGCTCAGATTGTCTGGGTACTGCAATTGCTTGAATCAAGTGGGAGTTAATCTCCAGATAAGATAGTAATTGACAAAGTTCTCTAGTCACTATCACCATGTTAGTAGAACTTCGTGATGAACTATAATATGCAAGGGATGACGAAAGTAATTCCCGAGCTCTTCGCGATGCTGAAATCGGCGAAGGTAGAAATCAAGAAAGAGCATCAAGTGTTGATGGTTAACAAGACCACTTGTTTCAAGTAAAGGGCAAAGGGATAGAAGGGGAACTTCAAGAAGAATGACAAGCAAGTTGTCACTCCCATGAAGAAACCCAAAGCTAAACTCAAGCCAGAAACTAAGTGCTTCTACTGCAAAGGAAATGGTCACTGGAAGTGGAACTGCCCTAGATATTTGGCGGATAAGAAGGATGGCAAAGTGAACAAAGGTATATTTGATATACAGATTATTGATGTGCATTTTACTAGTGTTCATAGAAACCCCTCAGTATTTGATACTGGTTCAGTTGCTAAAGAGTAGTAACTCGAAATGGGAGTTGCATAATGAACATAAGCTAGTTAAAGGTGAAGTGACGATGTGTGTTGGAAGTGGTTCCAAGATTGATATGATCATCATCGAACACTCCCTATACTTTCGGGATTAGTGTTGAACCTAAATAAGTGTTATTTGGTGTTTGTGTTGAGCATGAATATGATTTGATCATGTTTATTGCAATACTGTTATTCATATAAGTTAGAGAATAATTGTTGTTCTGTTTACATGAATAAAACCTTCTATGGTCATACACCCAATGAAAATGGTTTGTTGCATCTCGATCGTGTGATACACATATTCATAATATTGAAGCCAAAAGATGCAAGGTTAATAATGATAGTGCAACTTATTTGTGGCACTGCCGTTTAGGTCATATTGGTGTAAAGCGCATGAAGAAACTCCATAGTGATGGACTTTTGGAATCACTTGATTATGAATCACTTGGTGCTTGCGAACCATGCCTCATGGGCAAGATGACTAAAACTCCGTTCTCCGGAACTGTGGAGCGAGCAACAGAGTTGTTGGAAATCATACATACTGATGTATGCGGACCAATGAGTGTTGAAGCTCGCGGCGGGTATCATTATTTTCTGACCTTCACTGATGATTTGAGCAGATATGGGTATATCTACTGCTGAAACATTTGAAAAGTTCAAAGAATTTCAGAGTGAAGTGGAGAGTCATCGTAATAAGAAAATAAGAGTTTCTACGATATGATCGTAGAGGTAAAATATTTGAGTTAGCGAGTTTGGCCTTCAGTAAAAACAATGTGAAATAGTTTCGCTACTCACGCCACCTGGAACACCATAGTGTAATGGTGTGTCCGAACGTCATAACCGTACTTTATTAGATATGGTGCGATCGATGATGTCTCTTACCGATCTACCACTATCGCTTTTGGGGTTATGCATTAGAGACAGCTACATTCAAGTTAAATAGGGTACCATCTAAATCCGTGGAGATGACACCGTATGAACTGTGGTTTGACGAGAAACCTAAGCTGTCATTTCTTTAAGTTTGGGACTGCGATGCTTATGTGAAAAAGTTTCAACATGATAAGCTCGAACCCAAATCGGAGAAGTAAATCTTCATAGGATACCCAAAAGAAACTGTTGGGTACACCTTCTATCACAGATCCGAAGGCAAAGGTCTTTGTTGCTAAGAGTGGATCCTTTCTAGAGAAGGAGTTTCTCTCGAAAGAAGTGAGTGGGAGGAAAGTAGAACTTGATGAGGTAATTGTACCTTCTCCTGAATTGGAAAGTAGTACATCACAGAAAATTGTTCCAGTGATTCCTACACCAATCAGTGAGGAAGCTAATGATGATGATCATGAAACTTCGGATCAAGTTTCTGCTGAACGTCGTAGATCAACCAGAGTACGTTCTACACCAGAGTGGTACGGCAACCCAGTTCTGGAAGTCATGTTACTAGACCATGATGAACCTACGAACTATGAGGAAGCGATGATGAGCCCAGATTCCGCAGAATGGCTTGAGGCCATGAAATCTGAGATGGGATCCATGTATGAGAACAAAGTGTGGACTTTGGTTGACTTGCCCGATGATCGGCAAGCCATCGAAAATAAATGGATTTTTAAGAGGAAGACTGACGCTGACGGTAATGTTACTGTTTACAAAGCTCGACTTGTTGCGAAAGGTTTTTGACAAGTTCAAGGAGTTGACTACGATGAGACTTTCTCACCCGTAGCGATGCTTAAGTCTGTCCGAATCATGTTAGCAATTGCCCCATTTTATGAAATCTGGCAAATGGATAACAAAACTGCATTCTTTAATGGATTTATTAAAGAAGAATTGTATATGATGCAACCAGAAGGTTTTGTCAATCCTAAAGGTGCTAACAAAATGTGCAAGCTCCAGCGATCCATCTATGGACTGGTGCAAGCATCTCGGAGTTGGAATATACGCTTTGATAAGTTGATCAAAGCATATAGATTTATACAGACTTGCGGTGAAGCCTGTATTTACAAGAAGTGAGTGGGAGCACTACATCCTTTCTGATAAGTATATGTGAATGACATATTGTCGATCGGAAATGATGTAGAATTTTCTGGAAAGCATAAAGGAGTGTTTGAAAGGAGTTTTCAAAGAAAGACCTTGGTGAAGTTGCTTACATATTGGGCATCAAGATCTATAGAGATAGATCAAGACGCTTGATAAGACTTTCGATGAGTACATACCTTGATAAGATTTTGAAGTAGTTCAAAATGGATCAGTCAAAGAAGGAGTTCTTGTCTGACTTGTAAGGTGTGAAGTTGAGTAAGACTCAAAGCCAGACCACGGCAGAAAAATATAGAGAGAATGAAAGTCATTCCCTATGCCTCAGCCATAGGTTCTATAAAGTATGCCATGCTGTGTACCAAACATGTTGTGTACCTTGCCATGAGTTTGTCAAGGGGGGTACAATAGTGATCCAGGAGTAGATCACTGTACAGCGGTCAAAATTATCCTTAGTAACTGGATGACTATGGAAATGTTTCTCGATTATGGAGGTGATAAAGAGTTCGTCGTAAAGGGTTACGCCGATGCAAGCTTTGACACTAAATCCAGATGACTCTAAGTATTAATCTGGATGCGTATTGAAAGTGGGAGCAATTAGCTAGAGTAGCTCCATGCAGAGCATTGTAGACATAGAAATTTGTGAAATACATATGGATCTGAATGTGACAGACCCGTTGACTAATCTTCTCTCACAAGCAAAACATGATCACACCTTATTACTCTTGGGTATTGATCACATAGCGATGTGAACTAGATTAATGACTCTAGTAAACCCTTTGGCTATTGGTCACATGGCGATGTGAACTATGGATGTTATTCACATAACGATGTGAACTATCGGTATTAAATCACATGGCGATGTGAGCTAGATTATTGACTCTAGTGCAAGTGGGAGTCTGAAGGAAATATGCCCTAGAGGCAATAATAAAGTTGTTATTTATATTTCCTTATATCATGATAAATGTTTATTATTCATGCTAGAATTGTATTAACCGGAAACTTAGTACATGTGTGGATACATAGACAAAACAGTATGTCCCTAGTATGCCTCTACTAGACTAGCTCATTGATCAAAGATGGTTATGTTTCCTAGCCATAGACATGAGTTGTCATTTGATCAACGGGATCACATCATTAGGAGAATGATGTGATGGACAAGACCCATCCGTTAGCATAGCACTATGATCGTTTAGTTTTACTGCTATTGCTTTCTTCATGACTTATACATGTTCCTATGACTATGAGATTATGCAACTCCCGAATACCGTAGGAACACCTTGTGTGCTATCAAACATCACAACGTAACTGGGTGATCATAAAGATGCTCTACAGGTGTCTCCAAAAGTATTCGTGGTGTTGGCATAGATCAAGATTAGGATTTGTCACTCCGAGTGTCGGAGAGGTATCTCTGGGCCCTCTCGGTAACACACATCATAATAAGCCTTGCAAGCAAAAGACTAATGAGTTAGTCACGAGATGATGTGTTACGGAACGAGTAAAGAGACTTGCCGGTAACGAGATTGAACTAGGTATAGAGATATCGACGATCGAATCTCGGGCAAGTAACATACCGATGACAAAAGGAACAACGTATGTTGTTATGCGGTTTGACCGATAAAGATCTTCGTAGAATATGTAGGAGCCAATATGAACATCCAGGTTCCACTATTGGTTATTGACCGGAGATGAGTCTCGTTCATGTCTACATAGTTCTCGAACCCGTAGGGTCCGCACGCTTAACGTTTGATGACGATCTGTATTATGAGTTTATGAGTTTTGATGTACCGAAGGTAGTTCGGAGTCCCGGATGAGATCACGGACATGACGAGGAGTCTCGAAATGTCCGAGACATAAAGATTGATATATTGGACGACTATATTCGGACACCGGAAGTGTTCCGAAAAAGTTTCGGATTTAACGGGATTGCCGGAGGGGGTTACCGGAACCCCCTACGAGGGGGGATGGTCCATAGTGGGCCTTAAGGAAAGGAGAGAGGCAGCCCATAGAGGCTGGCCGGCGCCCCACTAGGGGATCCTAGTTGGACTAGGATTGGGGGGCGCCACCTCTCCTTCTCTTTCTTTTTCCCTCTCTTCCTTCTTGGTGGACTCCTACTAGGAATAGGATTGCAATCCTATTCCTAGTAGGATTGCCCTAGCCGCACCATAGGAGGTCGGCCGGCCCTCCCCTCTTGCTCCTTTATATACGGGGGCAGGGGGGCACCCAAAGACACACAAGTTGAATTGTTCCAGCCGTGTGCGGTGCCCCCCCTCCACAGATACACACCTCGGTCATACCGTTGCAGTGCTTAGGCGAAGCCCTGCGCCGGTAAATACATCATATCCGTCACCACGCCGTCGTGCTGACGAAACTCTCCCGTGAAGCTCAACTAGATCAAGAGCTCGTGGGACGTCATCAAGCTGAACGTGTGCTGAACGCGGAGGTGCCGTACGTTCGGTGCTTGATCGGTTGAATCGCGAAGAAGTTCGACTACATCAACCGCGTCACTTGACGCTTCCGCTTCCAGTCTACGAGGGTACGTAGACACACTCTTCCCTCTCATTGCTATGCATCTGGTAGATAGATCTTGCGTGATCATAGGAATTTTTTTAAAATACTACGTTCCTCAACACCATTGCCATACTAACTAACCTCTTTGCCCTATTTCTTCTTAGGCTCACCCCAAAGATGCAAAGTTCCTTAACACCCCTATCGAGAACTACCACCAGATGCAACAGATCTTCTCCTTCAGGCTGGCAATCGGCAAGCATGCCATGGGCTCGGGTCAGCCACTGAGTTCGCTGATGTCCGAGTATCCAGACACCCTGGAGCCAAAGACCATCAATGTTGATACTCCTGAGTAGGAAGATGAGCATGTTCATGTGCTTGATAGGAAGTGGAAGCGGGCAGGCTTCATGGATGAGGAGCTCGGCGTCTTCAACAACATGACTGAGGTAGTGAAGGAGGTGGCCACTGTCATCAGGGAGAGCAAGAGTGTGGACGTCCATCCTAAGCTCTACGGCGCCGTCATGGAGCAGATTGGTTTCAACCCAAAGGCTCTCATGATGGCTCTTAGACACCTGCTGGACAACAAAGCCCAGGGTGTTGGGTTTGTTGCCATGGGAGAAGCCCACATGGTTCTCTGGCTGAGGACATGGCTTGGCAAGCAATACTATTAGTGTTGCTTCTGCTGGTGGCGACGGCATGCATGATCCTCGACGGCGATGGTGACAAGGACGACGGCGTATATTTTGTGTAGTTAGGGCTTAAAAACAAACTTATAGTCTGTATATTTTGGTGAGGTGGTATATACTACCCCTCGCGGTGATCCTCACGGTGATCACGGACTTGCGGTGGTAGGATGACACCAAAGTAGTGCTAGGTTGAACTTGTGATGATCATGCATGCTTACTAATGCCCTTCTACTCCATTGCTTGCTCCTAGAGTTCTTTATTGCTTGCTTTTTGTGTGTTCCAATGCTTGTTGCTTCAACTTATTGCTCGTTTGCGCTGCGAGGGCAAGTGGTATGTGGTGTTCGAAGGTAGGGTTCCAGGGATTTACGGTTCATGAAAAGCTTGCAACAAACAAGTTTCAGGGTACAATGACCGCAACCACAGAGGAGGGTTTCAAACTAGGCAGGCGAAAGAAGATGCTTACTCTAAGTACGTGTGAGAGCATTCATGCAGCAAGGTTGATGTTGGCAAGAAGGTAGATCGACAGTTAGGGCTGAAGAATTTCATCATCTTCATCCAGTTCATCGTCATAGCAGTGTTCTGGCGTTGGTGTGTTCGGTGTGATCGTGTGTAAGGTGTAGTAGTATTGGTAAGCTCACAAAGTATGGTACAAGGTGTGCACAACTCTATGCTTGTGTATAACCAAACAACGTGCACCCTTGTGAGCACATACAATGCGAGCAACCAAATGCGGTGCGTAGAGGCATCGTTACGATGCAGGGAGAGGACATACATGCAACCAAACTAAGTGCAGATGTTGGTTTTTGGCCTGCATTTGCTCAGCAACTGGGACAAGTACGCAAATGAAAAAAAACTATGCAGGTAACCGAACACGCCCTGAGAGTATCATATTGAGATTTTACCTCGTAGTCGACGGGAACGTCTTCTCCCACTGAACGTGTATCGCTAGTAATCCTGAAATAAATCCAGGATAAATGCGAGCACCGGAATTTGAACCCTGATGGGCTGGGGATACAACTCTCCTCCTAACTATCCAACCACATGTTGATTCGCATCCCGCATAACCATCATTTTATACAACCAAAAAATATTCATCTCAGATATCGCAAAATGTCCACGTCTTGTAAAGAATATATAGTTCCCCACTAAAAAATGTCTCTCATACCGTAGATATCTAAAATTCAAAGCAGTTTTCGCAAGGACTTGTAAAATGAGAAAAACAGTTAGCGGGAGGGAACTTTCAGCTCTGACGCCGGCCATCGCCGTCATTGCCGCCACGGTCTGAAACTTGATTTGGGCCATCTTCACGTCGGCTGTGCTGCTCGCTCCCTCTAGAGGCGGCTGTGCTGCTCCCCTTCCCCAGACGCGGTTGCACTCGAGCGGCGGGCGCAGGGCGGAGACGACGGCGTCCCAAGACCCACCGCTCGCCACAAGTCTCCTGCTCTAGACATGCGCGCTCCAGCTCCACGCTCCTAGCTGGGTCACCTCCCCCAGCCTCCACCCGGAGAGATCCAACGACCAGCCGCCAGCCATGGGCTTCGGTGGCACAAATGGTGTCAGCGGTGCGAGTGAGACTACTGCAGCTGGACCAGGGCCGCCATCTTGTCCTCGCCGCCCTCATCTTCACCTTCGCCATCGTGAAGCCGCATATGGCCAGCGCCAACGACGTCCTCCTAATGCTCTTCGAGCTCGCCCTGCCCCCCAACTCCATGGCGAGGCTGCCGCTACAGCTCCTGTTGTACAACGCCACAGTGACCATCTCCCTGCGCAACCCCAACCTGCACTATCGCAACAAACGCCACCCTCATCTTCGCATTGGTCGTGCGTGGATCCAATTACAATATATATTTTGTTTTTAGGGGGCTTTATGCTAATTTGCAACAATTTATACGGGATTTGTTCTGCCGACACACAAATCATACCCTAAATTTATTTTAGGGGGAGCCGTAAACTGTTTTGCAGGATGGAATATACAACATCGCCGAGAGTTGCTCTTAAAGCGACTCTTCTTTTTTAGATGACATTGCGTAGCACTCCTGGTTGGGCCAGGCCCAATGGGGACACGAGCTAGACTCGCACTTCTACGAGCTAGTATATGTACGCATGTATTCTTGTCTCAAAAACAAAAAAAACGTACGCATGTTTTGTAAAAAAACGTCAGATGTTTTTTTCATCATTTTATTACATTTGTTTATATTTTAAAATATTCTAAATACATATAATCCACACATTAATTTACTAAAATTTTGAAAAGTTTAATTGTACATTTAGAAAAATGCTAAGATAATGTAAAAATATATTCGTGCAATTTTTAAGGAATGTTTGCACCATTCCAAAATAACCCCAATACCAGACGAACGACAGATATGAGGTCCCTCCCAAGCGAACAAGGAGGACTAGGTTCGCCAAAAGAAAAGAAAAAGAACAGGGAGGACTAGGACCGAGTGAACTCTCCAGCGTGACCCCAACCACCGGTTTAGATGGTTGCTCGGGAGGGGGGAGGTCGGGACCCTCCGTTCCAAAATAGATGACTTCTTTAGTACAAAGTTGGGTCATCTATTTTGAAACGGAGGGAGTAGATGGGAGTCAACCACCGATTTAGCCAGCTAACATGGTTACCCAAGGTGAAATGTATACCCAAGGTGCTAACATGGCTAGACCATTCAAATAAAGCTAACATGACTACAAATGCTAACATGGCTACCCATTCACTCGGTTCACTACAAAAGCCAGCTAAAATGTTACCCGAGGTGACCTCCTTCCATTCACTCGGTTCGACCATGTATAGAACGACCACAAAAGCTAACATGGTTACCCAAGGTGCTTTTATATGCGTGTAGTGCGATCCGATTGTCAAAACAACGTTCGATCCCAAATGCTACAAATATTGGGTTCGAAAAAATGTAGTGACTTTAGAAAATGTTCATGTTTAATTTTAAAAACAAATTGTGAAATGTATAAAACTATTCATGTAATTCATAGCGAATGTTCATGAAATGTAAAATTTTGTTTGAGCAATTTTGAAAAGAACATCAGTGACAAAGAAAATGTTCAATGTTCACCATGTTGTTCGCACACGAACACGTCACCGTGTACCCTCGACGCCGGGGGTGATGCACCGCAGCTCACGTCGAAGGAGACCCGTCCGGAAGCGCGGTACGCAGGCAATCCGGCGGGTGCTTTTGTAGACCCGAAACCCCACGCGCCCGGGAGGGACCCCGTCAGGGCGCGCGGCGGCTATGGGCTGCCCTAGGTCGGCCTGTCCGCCCCTAGGGCCTCGAGGTTCGCCGCCCTGCAACAAGAAGAACAGACGAAGAACGAGGAAGAAGAAGAACTAGGGTTAAGGAGAAAAGGTAAAAGATAAAAAGTGATAGATGAATTGATCGATTGTGTGTTGTTCAATCGGCCGTCACCCCTTAGGTATATAAGAGGCGGCTGGACTTGCCGTGCAAGGAAAAGGCTTGGATTCACGCCCAAAACCCTAGCCAAATTCGGATTGGTTTTATCCGAACTTTCCAAAACTGTTCGGTTTAAACTGGTTGTACCTTGCGGGTAGGTAAACGACCTCGGATGGAAAAGAGCCCAAAAGCAATCTTGACCGTTTCGACGATACGAACAACTTTCATGTTGAACGTTTTTCGATTTAAAGCCATCTTCTAGGCCAAAACGGTCACGCAATACAGGCTGTTATTCGCGCTACCCATCAGACACGTGGCTGGTGGGGCGCGCCACTTATGGCTCTGTGACAGGGCTGTGTTTGAATGGCTGTAACTTTTGCATACGAACTCGGATTGGGACGATTTTTATATCAAAATCGACCGTTTCGACGAGACGCACAACTTTCATGTTGAAACTTTTTCCATTTGAAGTCACCTTAATTGGGTTTCAAGCCATTCTTTAATCTGGTGTCATCATGAGCATCTCTGAACTTGTCATAACTTTTGCATCCGGACTCCGTTTTAGACCACTTTCATATCCATCTTGATCTTCTCAAAGAAAGCCATCTCATGGTGACTTCCAATCATAAGTTTGAAGTAATCTTGACATAGATTAAAGCAACTTTTACGATTGTGCCACTTTTGAGCGTCAACACATGCCCCCCCTGTTTTTCGGCAAAGCAAGCGTGCCGAAAAATAATTTGTACCATGTTGGTTCTAAGGACGATGTCAACACCCCATCAGCCATTTATATGCTTAGGACGATAATTATATATCGGCCATTATTGTTCTTGAACCCTTGATGTAAACTTGGGCGAAACCTTCTCAACTTCGTTAACAATCCGATGATAAAGTTCCATAGATATGTATCTCAAGGTCATCCTCCGGACCATATTGTTCCTCCTTTTGCTAGGATTTTGTAGATAATCAATAAACTCTCTCCAATCCTTAGTATCACCTGCATCAAAATTCATTAGTGGCCGAAGCTGTGAACTTCGGTTCGGCCTTACCTATGTTGACGAGACGAAGCATCGGCTATTGAGAGAAATGCAATACACCATGATTAACGTAGTAGCCGGATACTTGCTGTGCCAACTCTTTTGAATTGTCATGTCTAAATATAAGAACAATTTTAAAGCAACCCAAGGTAAATTTTGCATCTAGACATATCTCAAGATAAACTATAAGTGATTCGTCAAAACATTGATAACCCTTGGATATTTGTTGCACTACTCATAACGAATCACCGAAAGCCTCAAGATGTATATCACATTGTCTCGCTCTCCATTCGAACTAAGGACGATGCTAGAATACTACACCGGCCATGCATTGACATATTCTTAGGACGATAGATAAATATCGGGCATTACCATGTAAACTTCATTCAAAGCACATATAGCCGAAACAAATAAATGAAATGACAAACTAAGTATTTCGGCCCTTTGGATCAGCAACAAAAGTTGTAACTAATCAAATGTATAGTGACTTGGTAATACCCTTTCATGATGTAAGAAATTATATGGCATCCATGGATTAAAATAAGCCCATTGAGGTTTACCAATCATACCTGATGACGAATTCCATGACATGGGCGTTAATGGCATAGTTGAAGAATATGGATAATGTGTAGACCGAAGATGCTGAAACCTTCGGCTTCGTCCTTCATAGTTTTTACTCTTTTCCTTCTTCACCTTTGCCGCACTTCTTGTAATGGAAGCTTGCACATAATTCTTATTTTGATCACTTCCTTTGGGAACCCATGCCATGTGTCTTTCTTCAAGTTCTTGTGCACTAAGTTTTTGTAGTTTCTTTTTTTGCCAATATGATAAGTCGAGTGGGCACCCCGGCTGCGATTTTGTCTTGGCCAATGGCAATCCTTTTTTGGCTTTGTGCACTCTCAACTTCTTTTCTTCAGATTTGGCACTTTGACTGTCAATAATTGGTTGCTTCATCTCATTGCCTTTAGTAGCCAATGTCAATAGTTTAATTGGCTCTTTTTCATTTGAGATCAAATCTGAAGTTGCACTCTTACGACCATCTCTTTTAACACGGTAAACTTGCTTGACCACCTCTTTCTTCTTCCTTGAGCTCCGGACCGATTCCTTATGATTGAAATGGTCTTTAACATGTGATTGTTCAAATGTTGATCTCCTCGAAGCTTCATAATATTGGTGAGCTGGTCTAAAATAAGATGGAGAATGCGCCCTTGTATCATACCTATCCCATGATGGATATGGATCTACTTGACCATAGGGAGGCATCCACGGCATTGGCATTGGCGGCCCAAAATAAGGATATGAATATGTTGCATAAAAATTGTCACTTTGCCAATGCCGATCCTCATACTTGCGCCTTGGGGGTGATCTTGGTTTCTTTGCATGATTTGGCCGATAAGCATTCTTCTCTTCACTCTTCTTTTGATATTTATCCAATAGTTCAGCGAAGGTGATTTTTGATCTCTTACACTTGCGCTTATTCCGGCCTTTGTTTTCTTTTGGTTTGCTTTCATCGATCATTGGATTTGCTTGCTGCCCCCCAGTCCTTGGCGTCTCCATTGTAGCTTCGATGAAACTCTCGCCCTCAAGATTATGCTCGTTATGCTCTTCAACAACTTCTTTACTTGAAAGCTTAATCCCATCACCTGCATCTTTTACATTCTCTATAAATGGATCGGCTTGAAGCAGCCGATGCAAAAACTTTTTGGTCATCTCTTGGTGTTTCAACAAACTTCAATCGTCCTTTCTCAATGGCCGATTTAACTATTTGACGAAACATGTTGCAATCCTCAAAATTATGCTTGGATGAATCATGCAACTTACAATACATTCGTCCTTGGATTGATGGCTTAACATGGTGATCAAGAATTGTAATGTAATTCTTTTTCAGCAACAAATCAAATATTTGATCACACATGCTTGAACTGAAGGTATACTTCGTGTTTTCTAGCCGATCTTGTTGTTTGAACGGCTTTGGAGATAAGCAAATGAATGGTTCAGATTTGTAATCTCCCCATTCGGCTATGTATTGTGTTTTCCACTCTATCTCCGATGTCTTTGTATAAGATATTATATTAGCATCAGTTTTCTCAATAGAATTTAACCTTGGCTTTAAATTTCTGAAACGAAGATATTTAGAACATACATGTCTTAGTTGAGACCAAGTGCAAGCCAAGTACGAAATAAGCAAAGCTACCCAACTAGATATGAACTTTACATAAAGCAACGGGGAAAGCTTTGACTGTAACAATAAGTCAATATCGGTCTTTATAAATGGCATAATGGGTTGACCGATATGTTCCATAACAAATTTATTGCTAACAAGTAAATTACCCTTCTTCATTGGTCTTTCAAAATTACTTATGAGAGTATTTCTTATAGATGCATCAATAATGAAGTCGCGACCAAATCTGAAAATAGGTAAATTACTCTCTATGCATACCTCTTCAAATATGTTGGGAGAACATGATGGTGGTGTCACTTGAAGAACATCTTGCTCCGTCTTTGGATGGCTCCCCAACTTCTTTTCATCATCTTTTTCTTGATTCCGTGCATCATTGCTTTGAAGATCCATATCAGCCGAACTTTGTTCGGCTACTTGTTCTTGTCCTTGAGGCTTGTCAATTTCTATGGCACGGAACTCATAGGGCAGGAAGTAGGTTCCATTGACTTCGGAAAAATCAAGTATGACTGTTTTGCTATGCTTTCCATGCCCTTTCTCAATAATGCTTGCCTCTTTGGATTTGATAGACTCAGAATATATACTACTTGATTCGGCTTTTCTAATAACCGAATTTTCTTTGTTACCTGAATCAACAACTTTATCTTTTTGAATTTGCAAGGCTTCTCGCTCTCGTCTAATTTTAGCCCACAACTCAGCTTGGCGAGCTTTAAACTTTTTCATCTCAATTTCCATCCACTCGTCATGAGATTTCCCCCCAATACTTTGAGACTCTTTCGGCAATGAGGTGCTGAAACTTTGTGATTGTTTAGGTGGTACACTGGATGGTACAACACTGGGCATCTGCATCATTTGCACAACTCTAGCTTTTACAGCAGAAAAATCAAGAGGCTTCCCGCCTTCTATTAGTTCCTCGCGAATAGAGTTGCATAAATCCCAAGAGAATGTAAGCTTGTTCTCAATTACCCAGTCTGGATATGGTTGCCCCCAATGCTTTTAGACTCTTTCAGCAATGAGATGTTGCCGAAATTCTGTAATTGTATAGGGGGGACATGATATGCCACAGTATTAGGTGAAGGCATTTGTGCTCCTGCAGAAGTTTCACTTATTCGGCCATTACCATTAAGGTGCGGAGCCGAATTATGGACATCAACAGTTGCGTATTGTAATGCCCAGGATGGGACTATACCTCCTACGTGTCGAGGCACGACTTAAAGGTATAAGCCCATCCTAGAATGATCTCAAGTTTGGTATCTTTGCACAACTCATGTAAAAGAGGGATTAAAATGCAAAAGGAGATAGTTGGCTTACACTCGCCACTTCACACAATACATTACATAAACAATCATCATTCAAAACATCACAACCCGACTACGGGTGAAGATCCAAAAGAAAGATACCAAAACAACAAAAGCCACAGGTCAGGATCGAATCCTAGTAGAAACCACTACTGAGCATCGAAACGTCACAAGCAAACAGCCACACTCTTCATCGAGCTCCCGATGAAGAACTGATCCAACTCCTGCATCAAACTCGGCTGAACCTGCATCTGGTGTGGTGAAGTAACTGTGAGCCACAGAGGACTCAGCAATCCCGTTCCCGGGTAACAAGACTATTTAAGCCTTGGGTGAGGATAAGGCTGAAGAAAGAACGAGAGGTGAAGGAAACAAAACAAGAGTCTGCAGCAGCAACTAGCACTAACTTACGTAATAGAGAGCGAGAAGAGAAGAGCATCGGTCGAAAGATGATCACGAAGTGATCCTAGCTAAAGCCGGTCAAACATAACCCCACCGTGTTCAACTCCCGAATCCCTATTCGGAAATTGACAGTCACGGTACACACGCTGGTAGTGTATTGAAACATTGTGTCAAGTTATCTACAACCGGAATTAACAAGCTCCCATCTGCCACATAACCGCGGGCACGACTTTCGAAAGTTCAAACCCTGCAGGGGTGTTCCAACTTGGCCCATCACAAGCCCACGATCCGCGGAGTCGCAACTCCATAGGTGGGAAGACCCGAGTATTCTCGGAATCCCGTGCTCAAGTTAAACCGAACTAAGGTAAGGCTAATCCAGCAAATCCTCCCGGCGTGTCGACACCCTGATAGTAGCCGCGCGTATCTAGGTCTCAGGACACGACCGGATGGGCGATTCTACAGGTTTTTACCAAACCTTGAGTTTCCTCGAGGTGGCCCCGCAGACTCCCCGTTTCGGACCAACACTCATGTGGAGCACTGGCCCGGGGGTTGAATTAAATTAAAAGGGATAGCTAGTCCACATGCAAGTTTTATTAGTTATTAGGCAAATAGTACCAAATGTTGGGACTTGCTGGAAAAGACTTAGCACTTAGCGGTTTATCAAGGGGGTCCCATACACCCCAACCGTGTTAGGAACGCATAATCAAGGAACATAACACCGGTTTATACGGTTCCTAACGGCATGAGTGGAACAAAACACCAAGCAAAAGGCTTAGCCTTCCACCCTGCCAGTATATAGATGATTTCGTTTTTAAGCATTTATATAGTGTGATATAACCCAACCAAACTTCAACATGAAGCAAGCATCTTCAATCTTCACCTGCAACTAACAATGCTATAAGAGGGGCTGAGCGAAGCGTACTTAGCCAAGCAACGGTTTGCGTAGGTAGGGTGGTTAAACATGGCAATTGGTTACAAGTAGGAGGCTGACAAGAAGACATGGGCATCGAGGCAAAACTATAGATCGAGACTACTAGCAATAGGCAAAGATAGTAATGGTATCCGGGTTCGGTCATCTTGCCTGGGATTCCACAAGGGAGAAGAACGAATCCAAGAAGCAGAAGGAGCAACACAGTCGAGCGGATCCTCACAACTCCGGAACGAAACCGAAGCTAACAAGAGAAGCAACCGGAAAGAAAGAAACAACACGGTAAACACACACAAACATCAACAAGGCATACGATGCACATCCAAATATGATGCATGTCCGGTTAAATATGCATGGCATGGCAAAGTGCACAAACAATACTACAAGTTAAGTGGAGATCAATATGCAACGGGTTGCATATTGACGAAACACCATATTTAATTATTTAATTGACTCTCGTTACTTACAAGACAAGATTAAATGTTTTTAACATGGCAAGAGGTGAAGCATAATAAAACTACACTATTAAGACATTTTAAATGAGGCCGTAAGAAAAAACAACATATCCGGAAAATCCCCATGAGCATGTTTAATAATTATAAGCAAACAACAATTCACACATATTAATGTTGTTAATATGATGCGGATGACATGATCAAGTTTATGCAAGTTTTAATAAAAGGTTGACTTAAAGGAGATATGAAGTATTGTCACCGTGGTGGAAGCAAAGGGTGCCACGGCAACGATCCGAAATGATGCAAAGGCAACAACTCGGTTCCGGTAACTCGTTGAGAGTCCGGTGCAAAAGGTAAGGTGGAGTGAGCGAAACAAGATGATGGGGTGATCCCGTTGCCGGGTTCCCACGGGTCGGTGACGAGGCAACCGAGGAACATGACAAAAGGTGGAACGGGCACGAAGCACACAAGGGGACATTTCATACAACACAAGCAAGCATACACGGGTCATCGACGGGGTTATACCTTCGGAACAATTGTTTCGGGACGGTTCGAGATCGCCGAGGGACGTAGAGGAAGTAGACGTTCACGAGGGTGTAGTGGAAGTAGACGTTCTCATTTCTTCACCGAAGGTAGTCGTTCTCGTAGCGGTACTCGGGCGACGGTAGTGGTACACGCGACGGTAGTCGTTCGGGTCGTCGTGGTACTTGTCGGTCATGTAGAGGTACTTGGCGTTCGACGGCGTCGTGGTACTCGTTCACGTAGTCGTACACGGATGTAGTTGTTCAATTCTCCGAAGGGTACTTGTCGCGTCGGCGTTCGTAGGGGTACTTGGTCGAAGACGTTCCGTAGGGGTACACGGGTCTCCTGTCAAACATTACAGCACAGGCAACAAACACAACAACAACAAAAAAACAACAGCGGCAGGGAGACAAGGCCACGACGGCAGCAACAAAAGGGACAGCGGCGGACGGAGACGAGCGCCGGACGACCTGCTGGACGGAGAAGCAAAAAGGGGCCCTCGGCGCAGAGGAGAGGGACGCCGGCCTTGGGCTCCTGGCCGCAGCGCTGGACGCAGCACGGTCGGAGGGGCCGTAGAGGGCGAGGCGCAGGGACCTGGCCGGGCTTCTGGATGGGCGCGGAGGCGCCGGGGAGGGAGCCAGCTGGCGAGGCAGAGGCCTCGCGCGCGGCCTCGAGGAGGAGGTCGCGAGGGAGAGCTGCGAGGAGAGAAGGCCTGCGCTGGGGAGACCTCTGGCCTGGCCGGGCGCTGCAGGAGGGAGCTGGTGAGGGGGAAGCCGCGGGGCTCGGCCGAGGCTGGAGGCCTCGGGGTCGCGGGGCGCTGCGGGAAGGGAGCCGCGCCGGAGGGAGCCGCTCGGGGACGACGGCCGCAGGGCGCCGGAGAGGCGAGGAAGGCCACGGCGAGGAGGGCTCGGCGCGGAGACGAGGAGGGGCCGCGGTTGCTCGAGGTGGCGACCACGGAGGGAGGAGCGCTCGGATGCTGGACGGGGCGCCGCGCGAGGAACGGTGGGAGACCGACGGCTGGGAAGAAGGGCCTGGCCGCGGCGCTCGGTGGAGGCTCGATGGGAAGAGGGTCGAGGGAGAAGGGGATCGAGACTGGGGGCGAGGGAGAGGGGTCGAGGGAGAGGAAGCGGGGTCGGGCAGAGCGAGGGGAAAACGGGCAGAGAGAGAGCGGCGGCGGCTCGGGGGAAAGAAGGGAGCCGAGCGAGAGGAGGGAGAGATGCGGGACTGGGAGCTAGGGTTGGCTGCTGCGGGCCAGGGGGATGGGCCTGGAGGAGATGGAGAGGAGGCCCAAGAGGGAAAGGCTAGAAGGAAAAAAAACAAAAGGCTGGGCTGCTGGGCTCTCTTTTAAATAAAACTGCTGTTGTTTTTTTAAAAAAAACAACAAGAAGAAGGAAAGATAGAGGGTGCTAGAAATAGAGTTAGAGCAAGGGTAAAAATTCCCTGGACTCACAAAAATGTGAGGAATTTAATTAAAAAGGCAGGAGGGGTTTTGGAGGAACCTCGAAACAACGGAAAGAATTATATTGGCAAGGTTTTTGGAGGTGAAACTAGAAGGGAAAGACATGGGGAAATATATGCAAGTGTGTTACGGTGATTCCGAAGCCATGGAATATTTATTAATATAGCTCCATAATATTTGGAGGATATGTTATAAAGAGAAGTCACCTTCCCTTGATTTAAATGGACCGAAGGCCCACACGAATTATTTAAGTTGAGATGCAAAATAAAATATGACATGATGGCATGATGACATGATGCAATGCAAACATAAATAACACAAGCACAAAAGAACCACACGGGCAACCCGGAACATCTGGAATCTTCGGGAATCTTCTGGAATCTTCTGGGACGTCGGTCTCGGGCGTCACAACTCTCCCACACTAACAGAGGATCTCGACCCGAGATCCTAGAGATATCTCCGGGTAAAAAAATGGAAGAGGAAGAGGTAAAACAAAGTTGCTTCTTAGACGAACGAGTGAAACCAAGGAACCTTGAGAGGTTGAACAAAATGAAAGAAGAAAGAAAAAAAATGCAACGGAGATGAACGAAGATGAAAACACTCCGTTAGAAAAGAGGAACAAGGAGCATTATGAGAACCTTGAAGGTTGAAAGACATGAAACAAGAGCTTACGGACGGAAAGAATATGAAACCGCAAGTGTATAGCCAAGGAATAAGAATGACAGAATTTGGACAGCACTCCGTCTGAAAATGGAAGGAATTGAACAGAACTAGAGAAGATGGAGTGATACTTGATGAAAACAACAACATATTGCCTCTGAAACAATTAAAAGAATGGCACAAGGGGTAAGAAAGAATCAGATAGCACTCCGGTTGAAAAGACAGGCAAAACATGAAAAGATGAGGGAACTAGAATTAAGAATACAACACTCCGGTTAAATGAACAAGCAAGGGAGAACAAGATCTTGACAAAAACGAGATGATGGTTAAAGAGAGCAACATCACAAAAAAAACCTCCGGAACGAAAGAATAGATGCAAGATCGTTGGGAAGAAAGAACGGAGAAGAAAATGACAACTTCTCTCAAAATTGAATTTGAAAGAGCATCCTTACGAAGAAGGGTTGAATGTGGTTGATGGAAAATCAACAACGAAACGAATAAGCTCGTTGTGGGCTTTAGGAAAGCATCTCAAAATTATGAGGTGACAACCGGCCACTAACGGAAATGAAAAGCTTGGATTGAGAACAACAAGGAGACGATAAACTTATTCCACCGGAAGGATAAATGAAGAACTTGGGACATTTATAAGCACCATAATAACAACAATCCTTAGGGAAAGCTTTTAGGTGAAATACAACCCAAGATAACTCCAAGAGATAAAAGGAGGGGTTGGAAGGATCTCCTGAACAAGGAAAAAAAATGATGGTTTTAAATATCTCATTCTTGACAACTTGTGAATCATGAAACATGAAGGAATTGTCAAAAATGACATACCACCATCTGAAAAGATACGGGAGAAAGAATTGCACTAGGAAGCATGATGAAGAATGCTTGAGCTCCAACAAGAATCTTGATGAAGACTTCGAGGATGAATTAAAACATGATGAACCACCATGTAGAACTCCGGTAAAGAAGGCATGAGAAGTGAAAGATGAAAAGAATAAGATTCAAGGCATGCGATGAATTAGAAGGAGGTTTGAAAATGATAATTGAAATAACATGGAGCTCCGGAAAAACAAGATGAACAACTTAGAACCAAGGATATGATATGATGAACAAGCTCCAGACAAAAGAATTAAAACACCTTGAAGGAATAAGAATAAGAATTATGTCATGCATCTCCTTCACCAATTTAAATTGATGACAACCATAGGATTTGGCATACTACTTATTCTCGTTGGGAAGAATTAAAGAGGGATCTAGCACATGCTCGGATAATTATTCAACGAACCACCGGTAGGATTGTGAAAAGAACAAATGAATTGATATGATAACAAGGAAGAGTAAATTTGAATGAACCACCGTAAAAATATGGAGACGAACGAAGAGGCATCAATGAAGAATATTTGGGAGGGCGAAGTTGAAAACTGAGAACGAAGAAATCTTATGAAATGATGGCCTTCGGAGGAACACAAAGGAAGAATTCATGAAATGCTCCGGACGGTTATAAACAGAATTCCTCACAATCGGAATAATAATGAGGATGGCATGAAGCTAGAACCACAACTCATCAAGAGAACGGGCCAAGATTTAAGAGAAACACTTCTCCGGTCTTCAGATGTTGAAAATGAAGACGAGAAATGCCATGAAGAATTGTTGAGCACTCCAGAATGAAGAATTAAAAGGTTGAACCAAAGATGAAAAGAATTTGAAAGCGAACTTGGAGAAGGCATGTGACTGATGGAAATCATTCTTACGTCACACTTTAAAAGAATTTGAGTATAACTCCAGAAAAAGAAGAGTCAGATAAGATCCTGGGAAAAACCTTGTGGGTTAGGGCCCACTCAAGAAATCACCGTTAGAAAGATTGCTTAAGAGATATTGCACCGGTTGAATTAAATGGCTTGGATAAGAAGACAATGCTCAAAATAATTTGAACGGATTAAGAATGGAATTATGAATCTTCAGCACTCCGGATATGAATAACAAGAGGAGAATGATTAATTGGTGCACCGGAATAAGAAAGCATTGTGAAAAGAGGAAAAGGATAAGATGAACACCGAAATCTTGAATTACATCCACCGACAGAATCTAAGAACAAAAGAATGATGAATTGAAGCTCTTGAGCATCTTGACGATAAGACACCGGATAAGAATATTGAAGGAAAAATGAAGAAATATCACAAGAATAAAATGGATACTTCATTTGAGAATTTCTGGCTCCAAGAAGAAAAAGGGAGGGAGGGTGGGGAAAAACAAGACAACTTGGGATGAACGAAATGGACACCGGTTGAAAAGAATTTAACATGACCATCTTGATGGTCAAGAAGAATTAGCACTCCCATAGAAATATGAGAACACCGATTAAGAAAGGTATGGAATCAACATTTGACATCGAAGCAACTCGAATACCAGAATCAAAACGAAACAAAGGGTAGATATGCAACATGATCTTCACAATATCATTCGAACAGAGAATTGAACGAATGAATTCCGCAGGTACATCACTTGACGAGAAGCCACTTGAAGAACACAAGGTAAATAAAAAGGAACAAGGTGCAGAAGAACAAATACAAGATAGAAGCTTCGTTCGACATCTTCGTGCTGAAAGCTCATGGAACGTGTTACAAAAGGGTTTTTGCAATCCCCGGATCAGCATAGCCAAGGACCCTTTAAGATGCAACTCCCGATCAGAACAAGTCCATAAAACCACTTCACTCAATGTAGAACCCCAAACTTCATATCGAGCATCCGTTGGAAGAATACCTAGAACTACTAGATGAACCCACCTATAGATTTCCGAAAGTTTCCAGTTATGCAATCAGGTGTTGGGGATACACGGGAAGCACCGCGCAATCAACTCTAAACCTACATCCAGGTGTATCCATCCTTCAACACATAACCAGTCTTTCTCGGAAACTGTTAACCTCGGACCTTCGAAAACGCATCCACTATACAAGCTATGGCAATACTCTCGAACTACCTCCCCAGTACTGGGTGATGTCGGGGTTATCTTGCCACTGGCCGTATAGGAGAGATTTTCGATGTCGGCCGTCTTAAGTATTTAGTACTGCCGCGATATGCTTGTTACAACGATACCCCGAAGCTCAACTCCTCGGTAACAGGAGGCATCGAGAACAATATCCTTGTCACAAGAACATCGAAACAATCCCAGAATACTCGCGGGATCCTAAAAAAAAATTTGGTGCAATTTTTGAAAGTAGAAGAGAAAAGAGTAATCGTCAGGAGTCCTCACCAGAGAGAAAGGGGATGAGAAGCAAAGAAATCCTACTCTCCGATATAATATAGGACTCAAAAAGTTTTTAAGTGTGTGCCTAGACTCAACCGTCAACGATTCGATCAATCAGTGGGGGCTTCTAGGTCGGAGAAGGCTCTGAATACCAACTTGTAATGCCCAGGATGGGACTATACCTCCTACGTGTCGAGGCACGACTTAAAGGTATAAGCCCATCCTAGAATGATCTCAAGTTTGGTATCTTTGCACAACTCATGTAAAAGAGGGATTAAAATGCAAAAGGAGATAGTTGGCTTACACTCGCCACTTCACACAATACATTACATAAACAATCATCATTCAAAACATCACAACCCGACTACGGGTGAAGATCCAAAAGAAAGATACCAAAACAACAAAAGCCACAGGTCAGGATCGAATCCTAGTAGAAACCACTACTGAGCATCGAAACGTCACAAGCAAACGGCCACACTCTTCATCGAGCTCCCGATGAAGAACTGATCCAACTCCTGCATCAAACTCGGCTGAACCTGCATCTGGTGTGGTGAAGTAACTGTGAGCCACAGAGGACTCAGCAATCCCGTTCCCGGGTAACAAGACTATTTAAGCCTTGGGTGAGGATAAGGCCGAAGAAAGAACGAGAGGTGAAGGAAACAAAACAAGAGTCTGCAGCAGCAACTAGCACTAACTTACGTAATAGAGAGCGAGAAGAGAAGAGCATCGGTCGAAAGATGATCACGAAGTGATCCTAGCTAAAGCCGGTCAAACATAACCCCACCGTGTTCAACTCCCGAAACCCTATTCGGAAATTGACAGTCACGGTACACACGCTGGTAGTGTATTGAAACATTGTGTCAAGTTATCTACAACCGGAATTAACAAGCTCCCATCTGCCACATAACCGCGGGCACGGCTTTCGAAAGTTCAAACCCTGCAGGGGTGTTCCAACTTGACCCATCACAAGCCCACGATCCGCGAAGTCGCAACTCCATAGGTGGGAAGACCCGAGTATTCTCGGAATCCCGTGCTCAAGTTAAACCGAACTAAGGTAAGGCTAATCCAGCAAATCCTCCCGGCGTGTCGACACCCTGATAGTAGCCGCGTGTATCTAAGTCTCAGGACACGACCGGATGGGCGATTCTACGGGTGGATACCAAATACCTCGGGTTGCCCCAAGGCGGCCCCGCAGAACCCCCGTTTGGGACCAACACCATCGGCACTGGCCCCCCCTGCTATGTAGAAATAAAGGATCCTCGAGGGAGCGACCCTCTATGCAAATTTAATTAATTAATTAAGTTGTTATTATGAGGCAAATAGTACCAATGTTGGGACTTGCTGGAAAAGACTTAGCACTTAGCGGTTTATCAAGGGGGTCCCATACACCCCAACCATGTTAGGAACGCATAATCAAGGAACATAACACCGGTTTATACGGTTCCTAACGGCATGAGTGGAACAAAACACCAAGCAAAAGGCTTAGCCTTCCACCCTGCCAGTATATAGATGATTTCGTTTTTAAGCATTTATATAGTGTGATATAACCCAACCAAACTTCAACATGAAGCAAGCATCTTCAATCTTCACCTGCAACTAACAATGCTATAAGAGGGGCTGAGCGAAGCGTACTTAGCCAAGCAACGGTTTGCGTAGGTAGGGTGGTTAAACATGGCAATTGGTTACAAGTAGGAGGCTGACAAGAAGACATGGGCATCGAGGCAAAACTATAGATCGAGACTACTAGCAATAGGCAAAGATAGTAATGGTATCCGGGTTCGGTCATCTTGCCTGGGATTCCACAAGGGAGAAGAACGAATCCAAGAAGCAGAAGGAGCAACACAGTCGAGCGGATCCTCACAACTCCGGAACGAAACCGAAGCTAACAAGAGAAGCAACCGGAAAGAAAGAAACAACACGGTAAACACACACAAACATCAACAAGGCATACGATGCACATCCAAATATGATGCATGTCCGGTTAAATATGCATGGCATGGCAAAGTGCACAAACAATACTACAAGTTAAGTGGAGATCAATATGCAACGGGTTGCATATTGACGAAACACCACATTTAATTATTTAATTGACTCTCGTTACTTACAAGACAAGATTAAATGTTTTTAACATGGCAAGAGGTGAAGCATAATAAAACTACACTATTAAGACATTTTAAATGAGGCCGGAAGAAAAAACAACATATCCGGAAAATCCCCATGAGCATGTTTAATAATTATAAGCAAACAACAATTCACACATATTAATGTTGTTAATATGATGCGGATGACATGATCAAGTTTATGCAAGTTTTAATAAAAGGTTGACTTAAAGGAGATATGAAGTATTGTCACCGTGGTGGAAGCAAAGGGTGCCACGGCAACGATCCGAAATGATGCAAAGGCAACAACTCGGTTCCGGTAACTCGTTGAGAGTCCGGTGCAAAAGGTAAGGTGGAGTGAGCGAAACAAGATGATGGGGTGATCCCGTTGCCGGGTTCCCACGGGTCGGTGACGAGGCAACCGAGGAACATGACAAAAGGTGGAACGGGCACGAAGCACACAAGGGGACATTTCATACAACACAAGCAAGCATACACGGGTCATCGACGGGGTTATACCTTCGGAACAATTGTTTCGGGACGGTTCGAGATCGCCGAGGGACGTAGAGGAAGTAGACGTTCACGAGGGTGTAGTGGAAGTAGACATTCTCATTTCTTCACCGAAGGTAGTCGTTCTCGTAGCGGTACTCGGGCGACGGTAGTGGTACACGCGATGGTAGTCGTTCGGGTCGTCGTGGTACTTGTCGGTCATGTAGAGGTACTTGGCGTTCGACGGCGTCGTGGTACTCGTTCACGTAGTCGTACACGGATGTAGTTGTTCAATTCTCCGAAGGGTACTTGTCGCGTCGGCGTTCGTAGGGGTACTTGGTCGAAGACGTTCCGTAGGGGTACACGGGTCTCCTGTCAAACATTACAGCACAGGCAACAAACACAACAACAACAAAAAACAACAGCGGCAGGGAGACAAGGCCACGACGGCAGCAACAAAAGGGACAGCGGCGGACGGAGACGAGCGCCGGACGACCTGCTGGACGGAGAAGCAAAAAGGGGCCCTCGGCGCAGAGGAGAGGGACGCCGGCCTTGGGCTCCTGGCCGCAGCGCTGGACGCAGCACGGTCGGAGGGGCCGTAGAGGGCGAGGCGCAGGGACCTGGCCGGGCTTCTGGATGGGCGTGGAGGCGCCGGGGAGGGAGCCAGCTGGCGAGGCAGAGGCCTCGCGCGCGGCCTCGAGGAGGAGGTCGCGAGGGAGAGCTGCGAGGAGAGAAGGCCTGCGCTGGGGAGACCTCTGGCCTGGCCGGGCGCTGCAGGAGGGAGCTGGTGAGGGGGAAGCCGCGGGGCTCGGCCGAGGCTGGAGGCCTCGGGGTCGCGGGGCGCTGCGGGAAGGGAGCCGCGCCGGAGGGAGCCGCTCGGGGACGACGGCCGCAGGGCGCCGGAGAGGCGAGGAAGGCCACGGCGAGGAGGGCTCGGCGCGGAGACGAGGAGGGGCCGCGGTTGCTCGAGGTGGCGACCACGGAGGGAGGAGCGCTCGGATGCTGGACGGGGCGCCGCGCGAGGAACGGTGGGAGACCGACGGCTGGGAAGAAGGGCCTGGCCGCGGCGCTCGGTGGAGGCTCTATGGGAAGAGGGTCGAGGGAGAAGGGGATCGAGACTGGGGGCGAGGGAGAGGGGTCGAGGGAGAGGAAGCGGGGTCGGGCAGAGCGAGGGGAAAACGGGCAGAGAGAGAGCGGCGGCGGCTCGGGGGAAAGAAGGGAGCCGAGCGAGAGGAGGGGAGAGATGCGGGACTGGGAGCTAGGGTTGGCTGCTGCGGGCCAGGGGGATGGGCCTGGAGGAGATGGAGAGGAGGCCCAAGAGGGAAAGGCTAGAAGGAAAAAAAACAAAAGGCTGGGCTGCTGGGCTCTCTTTTAAATAAAACTGCTGTTGTTTTTTTAAAAAAAACAACAAGAAGAAGGAAAGATAGAAGGTGCTAGAAATAGAGTTAGAGCAAGGGTAAAAATTCCCTGGACTCACAAAAATGTGAGGAATTTAATTAAAAAGGCAGGAGGGGTTTTGGAGGAACCTCGAAACAACGGAAAGAATTATATTGGCAAGGTTTTTGGAGGTGAAACTAGAAGGGAAAGACATGGGGAAATATATGCAAGTGTGTTACGGTGATTCCGAAGCCATGGAATATTTATTAATATAGCTCCATAATATTTGGAGGATATGTTATAAAGAGAAGTCACCTTCCCTCGATTTAAATGGACCGAAGGCCCACACGAATTATTTAAGTTGAGATGCAAAATAAAATATGACATGATGGCATGATGACATGATGCAATGCAAACATAAATAACACAAGCACAAAAGAACCACACGGGCAACCCGGAACATCTGGAATCTTCGGGAATCTTCTGGAATCTTCTGGGACGTCGGTCTCGGGCGTCACACGTATGGTGCCAAAAAACTAGTAGCATGAGGTGTAGCATATGATGTTTGAGGGTAATTGGCCGAATAACTAGTAGTAGCATGGCCAATTCCCCTATCCACCAGCATGTTTGGATTAACATGTTGCAAATTAGTTGCCGGTGAATAAAAAGATGAAACACTATGCTGCATGCCATTGAAAGATCCTACATGGGGTGTTTCAACTTGATTAACCAAACTCATCATGTTGTTCATCGGCATATGCATTTGTGGGTTTGCCGATGCATGGGAGTTGGGATACATATGTTGCATGTTGCTAAAATTATATGAAGTAGAATCATGGAGATTTTGTTGCATCGGCCCTTGCACATAATTAGATGCATGATTGATAAAGCTAGGGCTAGCCGATAAATTATGCTCATTAGATGATCTAGCAACAACATATGTATTATTTGCATCTACATATGTGAATTGGGTATTCATATTACCTTTGTAGATTGCAAACCCTAGATAACGATCTCTTCGTAGCAAGAACGGGCCGGAGACCGTTCAAAGCTTCGTCCCCAGCGGAGTCGCCAAAAAGTGTGTTCGCACACGAACATGTCACCGTGTACCCTCGACGCCGGGGGTGATGCACCGCAGCTCACGTCGAAGGAGACCCGTCCGGAAGCGCGGTACGCAGGCAATCCGGCGGGTGCTTTTGTAGACCCGAAACCCCACGCGCCCGGGAGGGACCCCGTCAGGGCGCGCGACGGCTATGGGCTGCCCTAGGTTGGCCTGACCGCCCCTAGGGCCTCGAGGTTCGCCGCCCTGCAACAAGAAGAACAGACGAAGAACGAGGAAGAAGAAGAACTAGGGTTAAGGAGAAAAGGTAAAAGATAAAAAGTGGTAGATGAATTGATCGATTGTGTGTTGTTCAATCGGCCGTCACCCCTTAGGTATATAAGAGGCGGCTGGACTTGCCGTGCAAGAAAAAGGCTTGGATTCACGTCCAAAACCCTAGCCAAATTCGGATTGGTTTTATCTGAACTTTTCAAAACTGTTCGGTTTAAACTGGCTGTACCTTGCGGGTAATTCTTGAGGTGGTAAACGACCTCGGATGGAAAAGAGCCCAAAAGCAATCTTGACCGTTTCGACGATACGAACAACTTTCATGTTGAACGGTTTTCGATTTGAAGCCATCTTCTAGGCCAAAACGGTCACGCAATACAGGCTGTTATTCGCGCTACCCATCAGACACGTGGCTGGTGGGGCACGCCACTTATGGCTCTGTGACAGGGCTGTGTTCGGATGGCTGTAAATTTTGCACACGAACTCGGATTGGGACGATTTTTATTTCAAAATCGACCGTTTCGACGAGACACACAACTTTCATGTTGAAACTTTTTCCATTTGAAGTCATCTTAATTGGGTTTCAAGCCATTCTTTAATCTGGTGTCATCATGAGCATATCTGAACTTGTCATAACTTTTGCATCCGGACTCCGTTTTAGACCACTTTCATATCCATCTTGATCTTCTCAAAGAAAGCCATCTCATGATGACTTCCAATCATAAGTTTGAAGTAATCTTGACATAGATTAAAGCAACTTTTACGATTGTTGCACTTTTGAGCTTCAACACATGTATTAAAAAAATGTTCACTGTGTATTGACAAAATGTTCACCGTGTATTTCTAAAATGTTTAACATGTATTACAAAAATGGCAATGTGCATTTGAATTTTTTCCAACATGTATATGTAAAATATTTAATGTATATTCAAGAATGTTCAGTATTGTTCAGAAAATGTACAAGATGTATCTGGAAAAAAAATGTTGAACCTGTATTTTCAATATATTCAACGTTTACTTCGAGAAATGTTCAATGTGTTTATAAATATTTAAGGTGTATCCAAAAATGTTCATACACTAGAACCGGATGGATAAAAATCATGGGTTTAATAATAATAATAATAAGACAAAAATAATAATCAAACAAAACAAAAGGGAAAAGAGTAAACTGGCAAGTAAACGTAAAGAAGAAAAATTTGTCCTCGAACCTTCCTTAAACTGCCAAACCCAGAGTAGATTCCAAACTATGCGAAAGAGTCCGACCTTCTTCATTGTTCATGTAGGCGAGGCTACGATAGGTATGGTAGTAAGAAATATATGGCATTTGTGTATGGTGCCAATATGTTACTTTGTAATTTCATGATAATATGGAATATATATAGAAAACACCCTATCAAACTATTATGCATATTCAAGTGATAGGCATAAGCTTTAGTGTTGAGATATTCGATGAAAGGATTCCCCATCCATAGGAAGGGGCTCTTTGATTCGCGGGATTGTAGAGTCATTCTTGAAGCCACTATACTTCCTAGAATTGGAGCCCTAGAGCGCTCAAGGCATTGGCTTTCTTGGCTGACCCCGATGGTACGCCCCCACATGTTAGTGAGTTTGTCGGTCTATTGCGGAAAAATGAGGAATCACCTGCATGACTAGAATTGGAGCGTTGGGAGCGCTTAGGGCATTCTTTTTTTCTTGGCGGGGCCCGGTGGTACACTCCATATGTCAATAAGTTTATCGGTCTATTGCAAACAAACGAGAAATCACCTGCTTGGACCTCACCCATCCCTCTCCTGACCTCTCTATGTACTCATGATCTTCCCGCACATGCGTCCTCGCCATCTCGCCTGGACCTCCCTCACCTTCGGTGAGCTTCGTGCATGTGTCGCCGACCTCGATGATCGCCCACACCTTCCTCTCCTCCTCTCCCTTGGCGAGCTTGCACACGCCAGGGTATAACCGAACCCTATGTATACGTGTGCTAGCACGATTGCGGTTATGAGTAGTAGTAGTAGTAGTAGTAGTAGTAGTAGTAGTAGTAGTAGTACTAGTAGAGATGGGATCTAGGGAGGGCACCGATTTTTCAGATCTTGCGGCACAATGGTAAAATGAGCCGCGGTTATTGTTTTGACGCTTGTTGTGCACACATTCAATTGCATGTGCATTGATACTCGATCCACCCCATAGTCTGAAGTTGGGCGCGATGCAGGTGTTCAAGGCATCGGGGGCAGGGGATGTCGGTTCCTTTGTATCTTGTTGCTCTCTGACGTGTTCCTCAACAAATATGTTTGTGGCCCTCTTTTATCGCTATGAATTTTAAGTTGAGTAGTCTCCACACCCCCTCTCTGATTTTTTTAAATTTTATGGTCACTGTATCTATATACAAGCTAATTATCTGCCCTTTTAATGGTAAAAAGGGGTTACCCACTACTTTTATAACCCCCTCTACTTTGATATATGATGACAAACAAGATCATGTACGGTGATGATGGTGATTATAATCTAAACCGATTGGGATACATGGTGGAATTTATGGCCTACTTCTACATGTTCAAGATGCTTTGTTCGATCAACAAGACTGCCAGAGGTACATGATCACTTGAATGAATGGACGAAGCCATCATCTGGATTCCAAATCCTTAACGTGGATGCATCCTTTTCCGTCGAGGAAAATTTTGGTTCATGTGGAGCTGTGGTACGTGACCACTTGGGAGGTTTTGTCGCTGCGGCAACTGCTTGCATGGAGCATGTACCCGATGTGGTCTCGGCCGAATCAGAAGCGTTGCGTCAAGGGCTAATGCTCATTCAGAGCCTTGGGTGTGCAAACATAATTGTCCAAACTGATAATGTGACCATGGTAGAGGCGTTGAATTTGAACAAGGGTTACGCAATGATTGCAGCACCAATACTTCATGAATGTCAAAGTCTACTGTCAAATTTCGAGAAGGTACTTGTTTAAAATTGTAACAGGGAGTCAAACATGGTTGCTCATGAGCTAGCTAGGTTTGGGAGGAGTAATCCACCGACTTTGTGGTCGGATACACCTCCTAGCCTTATTATCCCTTTGTTAGCTGATGATGTAAGTTTTATTTGAGTTAATAAAGCTAGCCATGAAGGCCTTCCCGTAAAAAATGCAAATGTACATAGTTTGTATCAATTACGCCGATTGATCAAAGTTGGTTTAGGTGTGTTAAGATCGCCTTGTGCTTCGAATAGATACGGATGTACCTTTACAAATGATAATTGCCAAGTTCTGAAGTGTTAGAGGGTTGATGATTAGGTAAAAGATATCTGACGAACCATAGCGAAACTGCTAAAAACTAGTAGTACATGCATGTTAGAACAACTATAGTAGAGTCGACATATACGCAATCGCTATATATCATATGGAGCACGTTCCATATGATTTTGAAGGCTGGACAGGCGGCGGCCAAATGTAGAGTCGTCATACCTCAGTCTACAGAACTTTTCATTGATGGGACTCATGCTTCATTAGCTACATACTTATTCTCCAATTGTAGTAAAAATTGCCTATTCAATTATCTAACAACAGTAAACCAAAAGTCACAAGCATTAGAGTGTGGCGGAGGTGACTCAATTACTGGGAGGACGAGGGCGACCATGAGCATGCTTGCGAGAGCAAGGACGATTGGGACTGCGATTTTGATGGACAAACTTCTAAAGTACATGGGTGACATTATTAATTCAAACTCCAACACTCTGAAATTTTTGGTGAGAGCGAGCTATGGAGTCCTCACGGTCCACACCGATGTGAACCCACTACCTCCCTCCATGTACAACTTTTGCACACTCACGGTTGGGCAGCGCCCACCGATGTGACCACATTTGCATCCACCAGCGAGGTCCTCACGTGCGCTATAAAAATGCGCGCCTACTCGCTCACAATAACACAACAACATCGGTGACCAGCAGCCACGAACCATTTCTCTTTTTTTCTTCATGCGCTACCTTTTCTTTGCCTTGATTAATGGCGACCATGGTGGCATTGAGCTCCTTCACTAGTGTCGCCGGTGTTGCCCGATCCACCGTCCATTCTCCAGTGATGTACCTGCATTGAAGAAAATGACTCTCTAAAACTTCCGGATTGTCTCCCAGGCAATGTTTTCTTAAAAACCATTAAGTTAGGCCTAAAGTGCTCAAATAATTGATACCCTGATCCCAAGTTATATCAAAGCCAATCCTAATCAACAATAGTTTATAATCTAGCAGTGAGCACAAAGTAACATGTATCATGTAACAACAAAGTCTAACTCTCTTTCTATGCATTGGCATGTCATAAAAGAACAATTTATGTGCACAAAGTAAATGACAATGCATATCATAAGTAATTTCTTGCAATTTTATTGCAATGGAAATATAGAGAGGTGGAGATGTGGTTCCTCTCTCATAATAATTGCAAGTAGAAGCAACAAGCACATGCATATTATATCCATTAAAATCATTATGTGTAATGGTAAAATGCAACCATCAATATAATCCTTAATAAGAGCAAGCTTCTCCAATATAGGGTAGTTGGGAGGATTCAAAAAGATAATAGGACTATCATGTGTGGGTGCAATAGCAACAATTTCATTCTTAACATAAGGAACTATAGCAAGTTCATCTACATAAGTTGATAAGCATCATTCATGCTGGCATCATGACCATAAGCATAACTAGTATCAAGTTAATCAAAAAGAAATATTTCAAACGAATCCAAGGGATCATAGCATCCATCCTTCGGTAAGCATGAAGGGGAATTAAACGATGTATGAATTGAAGAGTTACTCTCATTAGAAGGTGGGCACAGGTAACTAATCCGCTCTTCCTCCTTTTGTTCTTCGCTCTCCTCCTTATCTTTTTCATCTAATGGGCTCACAGTTTCATCAATTTTTTTCTTCCATAGATTCCTGCAAAATATTAGGCTCTTCTTGGAAAATGGAGACTCTCTCAATAATTTATTTGATATAAGCATTAGAAGCATAGTTTTCATAGCAATATTTGAGTATGGAAAAAATTCAGATTTGTAAAGAGTTTCATCATACTTTAGGACACTTAAAAGTAACAAATTCTTCAATTTATTTAATACCATAGTAATCATAAATACCATTGGTAGAAGAAGATAAAATTTCATTATCATTAAAATCACATTTGTAGGGAAGGTGTTTTTAGGGTCCTTTCTAGAATAACAAATTAAATCATGTATTCCGCATAAATTCCAAGCATAGCATTGCAAACAATTTATTTGATCCCATAAGAGTTTCCTTTTTTTAGGCAAGCTATGACCACAAAATAAGCATTGTCATCTAATGATTTTTTTCCTCAAGTAAGCTAGTTTGGTTTGCAGCACGAGCACAAACAGATCGAAGATGATCCAAGTAGAAAGCTTCAGCAGTAAGGATTATAGGTGGTTCCTCAACCATTGGGTTAGAAAGTATGACTTTTTTAGTATTTTACATTTCCTACCCATAAATAAAGATAGAAAACAAAGATATGAAATGGAAACTACTTAGAGATAAAGCCAACAAGCGCACACGAGAATATTCACCCCACGCCATTGCTCCCTGGCAACAGCGACATAAAAAGGTCTTGAGAATCCACAAGTATAGCGGATTAGTTATTGATACGTCCAAAACGTATCTATAATTTCTGCTTGCCACATGCCACTTTTGGGTGATATTGCTATGATATTCATACACTTCCATACACTTTTGATCATATTTGGACTAACTTACTAATCCAGTGCACCCCAGTGCCAGTTTCTATTTTCGGCTGTTTTTGTATTTCAGGTTTTCACGTTTCGAGAACTGCCCAGAAAAATATATAAAAAAATCAGCGAACCGGAAACAACACTGCGTCCGAAGGGCAGCCTGGGG
>LR738709.1:525261515-525272352 GCA_902687465.1 Secale cereale | reverse complement strand
GGGGGGCACAGGGGCTCCAGGCACCCTGTGGGCGCGCCCCCCCCTGGGCCGCGCCGGGGGGCGCCTGGGCCCCCCGAGGCTCCCCGTTGCCCTACTTTGGCATATATTTAAAGGGTTCCCCGTAACCCTCAGAACAGGACTTCTTTTCGCGATCCCATCTCTGTTCCGCCGCCGCCGCCGCTTCCAAGATCGGGAGCACCAGGAGAACTCTTCCCGGCACCCTGCCGGAGGGGAGGATCACCACCGGGAGCTTCTCCACCACCATGGACGCCTCCCAGATGACTCGTGAGTAGTCTCCCTTGGACCATGAGTCCATGACCAGTAGCTATGTGATGTTCTCCTCCCGTTCTTGTGCTTCACTAATTAGTCCTCGTGAGCTGCCCTACATGATCGAGGCACCTATGTAATCCTTATGCTGTTGCTATGTTGAGTTTGCTGGGATCCGATGGATTATGAGATTATGTTCAGATTGATCTTGAGTAATATATTTGATTCACCTCTTTTATATTTTAGTTCATAAGTAATTCTTGCATGTTCTCCATTGTTATTTATTGCTTTGGCCGAGTAATAGTTAGTGACTCCAAGAGGGAACGTTATGCTCGATTGTGGGTTCATGCCCCTCGATGACTAGCTTGAGTGACAGAAACATGAGTCTAGGGGATGTGCTGTTGCCACAAGGGGGAAAACAACGGTGCTTGTGCCCGCGGGTGCAAGGATTGTTTACTTTACGCAAAGTTCTTTTAATGCAGTTGTCTGTTGCATTGAGTATACACTATGTGTGGGACTCGCAACTTAATACCAGCGAGATGTTCTGGATAGATATCTCAAGGTGGATGATTAGTAGTAGATATTGATGGATTTCGGTCTACTTACTTTGGCGTACCGCCCATGCTTTGAACCTCAACCTTTCTTGCAATGTAATCAGCATTTGTATGCGCTCGTGGGTCCTGTCAATTGCCCAGCTGTAATTTGTTTACCTCGCATAGCTATTTTATCGTCTTTTGGGAGAGAGACATCACTAGTGAACATCATAAGACTCCGGTCCATATTACCATCATTGATCACATCCACTATTTACTTTCTGCTATTTTATTTACTATTGCAAAATACTATCTATCACTACTATCATATTGCTTTTAACCCTTTGTGAACTACAAGGCCGGAGAGATTGACAACCTCTCTGTACTCGTTGGGAGCAAAGTTATTTGTATCTGTGTGCAGGTCCACGTTGATTGCTAATTGCGCTGTTAGCAGTTGACACCTACCTATTGAACCTAGGAGTCTCTGGGGATTCGATCCTTGGCATCTTTGCTAGGGGAAAACACTTCTACTTACTGCATCTTACACCTTCCACTTGGGGTAACCAACGAGGGGTTCGAGGCCCTTCAGTTATACATATGCCCAGTCATGCATTCATTTATAAAAACAATCCCCGGAAAGTTGAAAGTTGATAGGCACCCGAGGATTCGGCTAGCCATGGTTTGTGTCGGTATGGTGGAATGTGAGAAAAACCTTTTGCATGGGAACCACCATTAACGTGTTTAGCATGAAAGATATTGGAAACATTGTCGATAAACCTTTGACAGGGAAAGTACACCTCTCAAACAAAATTATCTCTTTTTAGCAGTGAGCTCTGGCACAAAAGCAAACCCTTGCTTCCCTATGCGAATGGCCTATCAATATGCTTATGATGTTTAGTCAATTCCATTTGCCTCTCTTTTGGTACCACGTATTGAGCATGGCAATCACTCTTAGCTTTGCATGCACCCTTCTAATATAAATTTGTTGAGAATTGTATGAATGTGATAGTTATCTTCATATTGGGTACCTATTAGTCATATTTAATTGATTGCTTTATGTTTGTAATATAATCTTGAAAGGTTGCAAGATACTTCATTACCACTTTATGGTATAATGAACTTATTGAAATGATGCTACTTGTTATTGGATTATCATTATTTATGTGATCAAAGATATGTTTTATTCTACCATTCACACTTCATAAATGATTTCTATTATTGTTTACCTACTCGAGGACGAGTAGGAATTAAGCTTGGGGATGCTGATACATCTCCAACGTATCTGTAATTTATGAAGTATTCATGCTAAATTTACATGAGTTAATGAGTTATACATGGTTTTGGTGCACTTTTATATTATTTTAATGTACTAACATATTAATCTAGTGCCGAGTGCCAGTTCCTATTTTTGCATGATTTTTCTATCATGGAAGAACCTTACCAAACGAAGTCCAAACACGATAAAAATTTATGACTATTTTTATGGAAGGTAATAGACCCAGGAAGCTTTGTCGGTGGCGGGGGCGGTGCCCGAGGGGGCCATAAGCTTAGGGGCGCCTCCTAGGGACACTCTGTTTTGTCTATGTATTCACACATGTACTAAGTTTCCGGTTAATACAATTCTAGCGTGAATAATAAACATTTAACATGATATAAGGAAATATAAATAACAACTTTATTATTGCCTCTAGGGCATATTTCCTTCAGTCTCCCACTTGCACTAGAGTCAATAATCTAGTTCACATTGCCATGTGATTTAATATCGATAGTTCACATCGTTATGTGAATAACACCCAAAGTTCACGTCGCCATGTGACCAACACCCAAAGGGTTTACTAGAGTCAATAATCTAGTTCACATCGCCATGTGATTAACACCCAAAGAGTACTAAGGTGTGATCATGTTTTGCTTCATGAGAGAAGTTTAGTCAGCGGGTCTGTCACATTCAGATCCGTATGTATTTCGCAAATTTCTATGTCTACAATGCTCTGCATGGTGCTACTCTAGCTAATTTCTCCCACTTTCAATACGCATCCAAATTGATACTTAGAGTCATCTGGATTAGTGTCAAAACTTGCATCAGCGTAACTCTTTACGACGAACTCTTTATCACCTCCATAATCGAGAAATATTTCCTTAGTCCTCTAAGGATAATTTTGACGCTGTCCAGTGATCTACTCCTAGATCAAAATTGTACTCCCTTGCCAAACTCAGGGTAGGGCATACAATAGGTCTGGTATACAACATGGCATACTTTATAGAACCTATGGCTGAGGCATAGGGAATGACTTTCATTCTCTCTCTATCTTTTGTTGTGGTCGAGCTTTGAGTCTTACTCGATTTCACACCTTGCAACACAGGCAAGAACCCTTTCTTTGACTGTTCCATTTTGAACTACTTCAAAAACTTGTCAAGGTATGTACTCATTGAAAAAACTTATCAAGCGCCTTGATCTATCTCTATAGATCTTGATGCTCAATATGTAAGCAGCTTCACCGAGGTCTTTCTTCGAAAAACTCCTTGCAAACACTCCTTTATGCTTTCCAGAAAATTCTACATCATTTACGTTCGACAATATGTCATTCACATATACTTATCATAAAGGTTGTAGTGCTCCCACTCACTTTCTTGTAAATACAGGCTTCACCGCAAGTCCATATAAAACTATATGCTTTGATCAACTTTTCAAAGCGTATATTCCAACTCCGAGATGCTTGCACCAGTCCATAGATTGATCGCTGGAGCTTGCACATTTTGTTAGCACCTTTAGGTTGACAAAACCTTCTGGTTGCATCATATAAAACTATTCTTTAAAAAATCCATTAAATATCACATTTTTTGTTATCCATTTGCCATATTTCATAAAATGCGGCAATTGCTAACATGATTCGGACAGACTTAAGTATCGCTACGAGTGAGAAAATCTCATCGTAGTCAACACCTTGAACTTGTTGAAAACCTTTCGCAACAAGTAGAGCTTTGTAGATAGTAACATTACCATAGGCGTCAGTTTTCCTCTTACAGATCCATTTATTTTCAATGGCTTGCCAATCATCAGGCAAGTCAACCAAAGTCCACACTTTGTTCTCATACATGGATCCCATATCAGGTTTCATGGCCTCAAGCCATTTTGCGGAATCTGGCTCATCATCGCTTCCTCATAGTTCGTAGGTTCATCATGGTCTAGTAACATGACTTCCAAAACCGGGTTACCGTACCACTCTGGTGCGAAACATATTCTGGTTAACCTACGAGGTTCAGTAGTAACTTGATCTGAAGTTTCATGATCATCATCATTAGCTTCCTCGCTGATTGGTGTAGGAATCACTAGAACTAAGTTCTGTGATGTACTACTTTCCAATTCGGGAGAACATACAGTTACCTCATTAAGTTCCACTTTCCTCCCACTCGCTTCTTTCGAGAGAAACTCCTTCTCTAGAAAATATCCATTTTTAGCAACGAATATCTTGCCTTTGGATCTGTGATAGAAGGTGTACCCAACAGTTTCCTTTGGGTATCCTAGGAAGACACAATTATCCGATTTGGGTTCGAGCTTATCAGGTTGAAGCTTTTTCACATAAGCATCGCAGCCCAAACTTTAAGAAACAACAACTTTGGTTTCTTGCCAAACCACAGTTCATAAGGCGTCGTCTCAACGGATTTAGATGGTGCCCTTATTTAACGTGAATGCAGCTGTCTCTAATGCATAACCAAAACTATAGTGGTAAATCGGTATGAGACATCATAGATCGCACCATATCTAATAAAGTTCGGTTTATGACGTTCATACACACCATTACGCTGTGGTGTTCCAGGTGACGTGAGTTGTGAAACTATTTCACATTGTTTTAAATGAAGACCAAACTCGTAACTCAAATATTTGTCTCCGCGATCAGATCGTAGAAACTTTATTTTCTTGTTACGATGATTCTCTACTTCACTCTGAAATTTCTTTGAACTTTTCAAATGTTTCAGACTTGTGCTTCATCAAGTAGATATACTCATACCTGCTGAAATCATCTGTGAAGGTCAGAAAATAACGATACCCGCCGCGAGCCTCAACACTCATCGGACCGCATACATTAGTATGTATTATTTCAAATAAGTTAGTTGCTCGCTCCATTGTTCCGGAGAACGGAGTTTTAGTCATCTTGGCCATGAGGCATGGTTTGCAAGCACCAAGTGATTCATAATCAAGTGATTCCAAAAGCCCATCAGCATGGAGTTTCTTCATGCGCTTTACACCAAGATGACCTAAACAGCAGTGCCACAAATAAGTTGCACTATCATTATCAATTTTGCATCTTTTGGTTTCAATATTATGAATATGTGTATTATTACGATCGAGATCCAACAAACTATTTTCATTGGGTGTATGACCATCGAAGGTTTTATTCATGTAAACATAACAACAATTATTCTATGACTTTAAATGAATAACCGTATTGCAACAAACATGATCAAATCATATTCTTGCTCAATGCAAATGCCAAATAAAATTTATTTGGGTTTTACACTAATCCCGAAAGTATAGGGAGTGTGCGATGACGATCATATCAATCTTGGAACCACTTCCAACACACGTCGTCACTTCACCTTTAACTAGTCTCTGTTCATTCTGCAACTCTCGTTTTGAGTTACTAATTTTAGCAACTGAACCGGTATCAAATACCCAAGGGTTGCTATGAACACTATTAAAGTACACATCCATAATATATATATATCAAATATACCTTTGTTCACTTTTCCATCCTTCTTATCCGCCAAGTATCTAGGGCAGTTCCACTTCCAGTGACCATTTCCTTTGCAGTAGAAGCACTTAGTTTCAGGCTTGTGTTTAGCTTTGGGTTTCTTCACGGGAGTGACAACTTGCTTGTCATTCTTCTTAAAGTCCCCCTTCTATCCCTTTGCCCTTTACTTGAAACAAGTGGTCTTGTTAACCATCAACACTTGATGCTCTTTCTTGATTTCTACCTTCGCCCATTTCAGCATCGCGAAGAGCTCGGGAATTACTTTTGTCATCCCTTGCATATTATAGTTCATCACGAAGTTCTACTAACTTGGTGATAGTGACTAGAGAACTTTGTCAATTACTATCTTATCTGGAACATCAACTCCCACTTGATTCAAGCAATTGTAGTACCCAGACAATCTGAGCACATGCTCACTGGTTGAGCTATTCTCCTCCATCTTGTAGGCATAGTACTGTCAGAGGTCTTATACCTCTCAACACGGGCATGAAATTGAAATACTAATTTCAACTCTTGGAACATCTCATATGCTCCGTGGCATTCAAAATGTTTTTGAAGTCCCGGTTAGAAGCCGTAAAGCATGGCGCACTAAACTATCAAGTAGTCATCATACCGAGCTTGTCAAACGTTCATAACGTCTGCATCTGCTCCTCCAATAGGTTTGTCACCTAGCAGTGCATCAAGGACATAATACTTCCATGCAGCAATGAGGATAATCCTCAGATCACGGACCTAGTCCGCATCGCTACTAACATCTTTCAACTTAGTTTTCTCTAGGAACATATCAAAAAAAATATAGGGGAACTATAACGCGAGCTATTGATCTACAACATAATTTGCAAATACTATTAGGACTAAGTTCATGATAAATTAAAGTCAATTAATCATATTACTAAAGAACTCCCACTTAGATAGACATCCCTATTGTCATCTAAATGATCACGTGATCCAAATCAACTAAACCATGTCCGATCATCACGTGAGATGGAGTAGTTTTCAATGGTGAACATCTTATGTTGATCATATCTAATATATAATTCACGCTCGACCTTTCGGTCTCCAGTGTTCCGAGGCCATGTCTGGACATGCTAGGCTCTTCAAGTTTAACCCGAGTAGTTTGCATGTGCAAAACTATCTTACACCCGTTGTATTTGTACGTAGAGCTTATCACACCCGATCATCACGTGGTGTCTCGGCACGACGAACTTTCGCAACGGTGCATACTCAAGGAGAACACTTGTACCTTGAAATTTTGTTATGGATCATCTTATAATACTACCGCCGTACTAAGCAAAATAAGAAGCATAAAAAGATAAACATCATATGCAATCAAAATATGTGACATGATATGGCCATCATCAACTTGTGCTTTTGATCTCCATCTCCAAAGCATCATCATGATCTCCATCGTCACCGGCTAGACACCATGATCTTAATCGTAGTGTCGTGGTCGTCTCGCCAACTATTGCTACTACTACTATCGCTAACTCATAGTGATAAAGTAAAGGAATTACATGGCCTTTGCAATTCATACAATAAAGAGACAACCATACGGCTCCTGTCGGTTGCCGATAACTTTACAAAACATGATCATCTCATACAATAACGTATAACTCATCACGTCTTGGTCATATCACATCACAACATGCCCCGCAAAAACAAGTTAGACGTTCTCTACTTTGTTGTTGCAAGTTTTGCGTGGCTTCTATGGGCTTAGCAAGAACCGTTCTTACCTACGCATACAAAAACCACAACGATTTTTCGACAAGTATGTGCTGGTTTAACCTTCACAAGGACCGATCGTAGTCACACTCGATTAAGCTAAAGTGAGATAGACAAACACCCGCTGGTCACCTTTAAACAACGAGTGCTCGTAATGGTGAAACCAGTCTCGCGTAAGCGTACGCGTAATGTCGGTCCGGACCGCTTCATCTCACAATACCGTCAAATCAAAGTATGACATGCTGGTAAGCAGTATGACTATAATCGCACACAACTCATTATGTTCTACTCGTGCATATCATCTACACATAGACCTGGCTCTGATACCACTGTTGGGGAACGTAGTATTTCAAAAAAATTCCTACGATCTCGCAAGATCTATCTACTTAGATGCATAGCAATGAGAGGGGAGAGACTATGTCTACTTACCCTCGTAGATCGAAAGCGGAAGAGTCTAGTGACGCGGTTGATGTAGTCGAACGTCTTCGCGATCCAACCGATCCAAGCACCGAACGTACGACACCTCCGCGTTCAGCACACGTTCAGCTCGATGACGTCCCACGAGCTCTTGATCCAGTTGAGCTTCACGGGAGAGTTTCGTCAGCATGACGGCGTGATGATGGTGATGATGAAGTTACCGACGCACGGCTTCGCCTAAGCTCCGCTACGATATGACCAAGGTGGATTATGGTGAAGGGGCACTGCACACGGCTAAGAAGAATGTCAACTTGTGTGTTCTAGAGTGCCCTCCTTCCCACGTATATAAAGGAGGGTGGGGAGGCCGGCCGACCTCTCTAGGCGTGCCAAAGTGGGGAGGAATCCTCCTCCTAGTAGGAGTAGGATTCCTCCTTTCCTAGTCCTACTAGGAGGGGAACGGAAGGAGAGGGGGAGGAGAAGGAAAGAGGGGGCACAGCCCCTCCCCTAGTCCAATTCAGACTAAACCCATGGGGGCGCGCGGCCAGCCCTCGTGGCTTCTCCTATTTTTCCCTTAAAGCCCACTAAGGCCCATATGTACTCCCGTATTCCCGTAACTCCCCCGGTACTCCAAAAAAAACCCGGATCACTCGGAACCTTTCCGATGTCTAAATATAGCCTTCCAATATATCGATCTTTACGGCTCGATCATTTTGAGACTCCTCGTCATGTCCCCGATCTCATCCGGGACTCCGAACTACCTTTCGTACATCAAAACACATAAACTCATAATACCGATCGTCCCCGAACGTTAAGCGTGCGGACCCTACGGGTTCCGGAACTATGTAGACAGGACCAAGACTCATCTTTGGTAAATAACCAATAGCGGAACCTGGATGCTCATATTGGCTCCTACATATTCTACGAAGATCTTTATCGGTCAAACCGCATACATACGTTGTTCCCTTTGTCATCGGTATGTTACTTGCCCGAGATTCAATCGTCGGTATCATCATACTTAGTTCAATCTTGTTATCGGCAAGTCTCTTTACTCGTTTCGTAATACGTCATCTTGTGACTAACTCATTAATCATTTGCTTGCAATGCTTATTATGATGTGTATTACCGAGAGGGCCCAGAGATACCTCTCCAACACTCGGAGTGACAAATCCTATTCTCGATCTATGCCAACACCACAAAGACCTTCGGAGACACCTGTAGAGCACATTTATAATCACCCAGTTATGTTGTGACGTTTGATAGCACACAAGGTGTTCCTCTGGTATTCGGGAGTTGCATAATCTCATAGTCATAGGAACATGTATAGGTCATGAAGAAAGCAATAGCAGTAAAACTAAACGATCTAGTTGCTAAGCTAACGGATGGGCCTTGTCCATCACATCATTCTCCTAATGATGTGATCCCGTTGATCAAATGACAACTCATGTCTATGGCTAGGAAACATAACCATCTTTGATCAATGAGCTAGTCTAGTAGAGGCATACTAGGGACAATCTGTTTTGTCTATGTATTCACACATGTACTAAGTTTTGGGTTAATATAATTCTAGCATGAATAATAAACATTTATCATGATATAAGGAAATATAAATAACAACTTTATTATTGCCTCTAGGGCATATTTCCTTCAGGTAATACCCTACTTCCTGCTTGATTGATCTTGATGAATATGTGTTACAAGAGTTGATCTACCTCGAGATCGTAATGGCTAAACTCTAAAGCCTAGCCTATGAGGATGTTATGATTCTGATGTTAGCCTCTACAGACTAAACCCTCCGGCTTATATACACGCCAGAGGGGGCCTAGGGTTACAAGGGTGACCTGGGGAGGAAGTAATAGATACATCCGGACATTACGCTTGTCTCTCCACTACTAGAAAAAAGGCTATTAGTGGCGCACCCAATATTGCCATTAGTGGCGCACCATGGGTGGGCCACTAATACCACGCCACTAATAAGGAATACTAATGGCGCACCTATGATGCGCCACTGTTAATCCCAATAACAGTGGCGCACCACTGGTGCGCCACTGGTATGCCCCCCGGGTGCGCCACTGATATTTTTTCAGAATTTTTTTTTTCAAATTTTTTTTTTCAAATTTTTTTTTCAAATTTTATTCCAGAATTGCTACAGGTGCGCCACTGATATTGCTACAGGTGCGCCACTAGTAACAATTTTATTTTTCAAATTTTTTTCCAGAAATTTTTTTTCAAATTTTTTTCCAGAATTTTTTTTTCAATTTTTTTTTCAAATTTGGCGGGAATTTTGTTTTCCTTAATCTCGGGTCACTATGGCTTAATCTCGGGTCAATATGGCTTAATCTCGGGTCAAATCGCACTCCGTGGTCAAACTTCCCGGAAGGTCACCCATCCTACACTACTCCAGCCCAAGCACGCTTAACTTCTGAGTTCTATCCAACCCCAGCACCAGCTCACTTAGCAGGCACTTGTTGATATATCTATCATATCAATTCTATTAAACCTTGTTGATGTCTAGGAGTTTGTTCATGTTCATGAGTGTGATGAAATTTTGAAAAAATATTTCAAACTTCCCGGTCATTTTACATATCATATTTTGAATTTTTTGAAAAAAAACTATTTATTTCAAAAAAAAATTATGACATTGGGTCCAATTTTTTCAAAAATTTATGACATTGGGTCCAATTTATAATATCAAAAAAAACATTTTTTCAAAAAAAAAATATTTATTTCAAAAAAAATAGTTTTTCAAAAAAAAAAATTCAAAAAAAACTATATTAGTGGCGCACCACACCCACGGTGCGCCACTACTATTTTTGAATTTTTTTGAATTTTTTTGCCTCTAGATCTTAAAAGCCCCGTAACTTTTTTCTGTTAGGTTTTTGGGGATTTAGAAAATGTTTAACGGGGTTCCCCCGGTTAAATTCGGATGTAACTTTTCGAGTAGATGCTTTTTCATATAAAAAACTTTTTCATCGGAGTTCGTATGCAAAAGTTATGCCCATTTTACAAATTCTCGAGAGATTTTGCAAAAAAAGTCGAAATTCATGTTTGTAAATTTTGCTAACAACTAGACCACAAATCACATTGGAATCTTTTTTTTTATTTTTTTGACATTTCTATCATTTTCTTTTATTTATTTTTTAACTGAAA
>LR738709.1:525246466-525261505 GCA_902687465.1 Secale cereale | reverse complement strand
GCGCCACTAGTAGCCAGGAATACTAGTGGCGCACCAGTGAAGGGGTGCGCCACTGCTATGTTTTTTTTTTGGACCACCATGCCCAGCCTTACCAGTGGCGCACCAGGGCAAGGTGCGCCAGTACTATCAAAAATAGTAGTGGCGCACCTTGTCCTGGTGCGCCACTGGTAAGCCTGGGCATGGCTGGTTACTGTTCAAAAACTTAGTAGTGGCGCACCCCACACCTGGTGCGCCACTAGTAATGTCACTATTAGTGGAGCACCTGTTTGTGGTGCGCCACTGCTATATAGTAGTGGCGCACCACATCTCTGGTGCGCCACTAATAGTGATATTACCTATAGCCTTTTTTCTAGTAGTGCTCTACGTACATAGGAGTCCTGACCGAATACGGGGGAGAGTCTTCTGCTTCTACTTTCGTGGCCCGTCAATACGGCCCAGCTTCATCGACCCAGACGCCTGAGGACCCCTGAATACATGACTCCCTCGGTAGCCCCCGGACTTAACTTTAAGGACGATATTGTGTCCGGCTTCATGTCTTCGGTCTTGCAAGGTGAGTCCTTCTGGATGATAGTTTGGCTTCTTCGCCATTGACTCCACGTGTCCGACGAATGCGAACCGTTAGGGTATTTTTGGCAATTACCCCCTTGACTGTGTAGGGATGGCGCCTATATAAGGAGACTAGATCTCAGATGCCATTCCATTGCATTCCACGCGGAGAAATCCCTAGTGCCTGCAAAAAATCTTCAAACATGGCCGGCGTTCCCAGCTCTTCCTCGCGCCCTCATGTCCCTCGAGCGGGTGATTGGAAAGGTTGCTTCGTGTCCCATGCACATCTGAGAAAGCTTCAAGCGCAGGGATATCTCCCTCCCGAGGATCTAGTCCTCGTCCGGGCTAGATTAACTTCCATCGACAATCAAGCCCTGGCAAAGAGCTTTCCCAACCCCTTCGATGGAGAGCGGGTATGCTTTGTTCCCTTCCTTCTAAGAGGTGTAGATTTTCCTGTCCACCCCTTCCTTAGGGGGATCCTGGAGTTCTATGGTCTTCAATTGCATGATCTCACGCCGGGGTCTATCCTGCACATTGCGGGATTCGTTGCTTTATGCGAACTATTTCTGGGCTGCGAGCCTCATTTTGAGCTGTGGCAGAAGTTCTTCTGCCTTGTCCCTCGCTTCGAGGAGGGATCCATATTTTAAGTTGGTGGCGCCGAAGTATGGCGCATAGCAAGAACATGCTATCTATCCAGCACCCCAAAAAAGGCATCCGAAGAGTGGCCTTCGGAGTGGTTTTATATCGAGGACGTCGCCTTGCAGGATCGAGTTCGGCAAGGTCTCCCCAAATATTCCAATGCTCCTCCAAAGAAGATTTTCAACTGGCGTCCCCGAAGTCCCACAAAAGAAGAGAGTGAGGAGGTCAAAAGACTGGCAAGCAAGATCAGATTGCTTGCCAGTTCCAGGCTGTCAATAATTGAAGTGATGGTGATTTCAATAAAGCGATGCGTGCAGCCGCTTCAAGCTAGAGGATTTCCTATGTGGCATTAAAATGGCCAGAATAATGCCTCACGCTGCTTACTCCTGGGTCCGGACGACCCTGCCGCTCTAACCGCCATCCTAGAGGGTCTTTACAAGGGAGAGAAGCAAGACTTTCTTCGTTTGAAGTGTCGGGAGGGTTTCTCTATGTATAATCCTCCTGACTGGGTAAGTCTTTCTCTCGACCGCTATTTTCGCCCGTTTTACATTGTATGATGTATTGATCGAACTAAATTTGGTTACTCCCAATAGGAGTGGAGGAAGGTGGTCGAGAGGATTAATAGTCCCGCCCCATAGCTAGAGGGGCACTTCCGAAACGCGGGCCCTGGATACAATGAAGATTCGGACATAGGCATAGAGCTAGAAGAAGGAGTTTTCTATCAAGCCAGCCGTGACGGTGTTGTGGTGGCTATCGTAGCCGATTATCCCGGCCTCATTCCTTCCTCTCACGTAAGTACCCGGGACATACCTCCTTAAAAAGAAGATTCCTAGTACGCCTTACCCATCACACTTTTTTATGCTCAAAAGGGGCGGCGCTCCTCACGCCGAACTGTGTGAAGACCGTCATCCCAGAGGGCGACGCCTGCATCGGGTGAGGCCTTGACGCGAAAGAGGACCGTGAACATCACCGAACCTTCAAAGAGGTATGTTTGTTTTAACACATACTGGGTGGTGAAGTCGGTATTACAACTTTCCGCCTTGTTTTTCCTTTTAAGGAGGAACACACACCAGACTGTGACCGGAACTCCTGCAGATCAAGCTCCAACCAATTTGGCATCCGGCCCGTGTACGAGGACAAGGGTAAATGCAGATTCAGCGCCGGATTGTCCCCTTCAATAGGATTCGAATGAAATGTCTGTCACTAATTCTGAAGCGGAGGTCGCGATGGTTCACCGGCGTCAAAAAGCAGCCATGCGTGACCCAGCCTTTTCTGAGGAGGCGTTTAATGCCCTCAGTTCTGCAGATGCTTATATCCGAGCCGCTCAAGATGGACTCGCTGGAGCCATTCACCAGCTTTCAAAAGATATGCGGGTAAGTGTAAATTTTGATGTTCCCATGCCAATAGCCCCCGAGACTTAAAGCAGTTGGTCCAGCTGATTTGAGGATCATTGTGTATTTGCAGGTGCTCCAAGAAAAGAATAACATCTTATCCAAGGAGCTGGAAGAATGCCTGACCCAGCTGACGACTGTCACCACCGAATTGGAAAATTCGAAAAAATCCGAAAAGGATACTGGTGGTAAGAACAATGGTGTCCGGACAATATGATATTTGTGCTGATCACTAGTCTTTAAGTACGTACTGATTGAAATACAATAATAGGGCCGACCGACCAATGGGAGAAGAAGCTAAGGGCTGCTTTGGCAGACAAAAAATATGTCGAAGGGGAAACAGTTGCTGGTAAGCGTGTATTGACGCAAGCCATAGATAAAAGAAACCAAGCATAGGACAAAAATGTTAGGCTGGAATATGAGCTAAAGGACGTAAGAGCCCAACTCTCAAATGTCATGGAAGAGAACCGAAGGCTAAAAGGCGGCATATTCAGTATGTCCCTTACACCTAGCTCTCCTTATAGTCCCTTATTTTCAAAGTTTTTCATAAAACTATTCCTGCAGGTTTGTTAACTGGGCAGCCCGAAAGGGAAGTGTCCGGTTTTGAGGGTAACGTGCTGCAAGAGCTCTCCAGAGTACACAAGCGAGCTCGGAAGGCCATGAAGAATCTGGCCAAGGATTTATATCCGGACGATTCCCCTCCAGAAACTGTGGAGGACTTGGTGGACTTGTTCAAAGGGGCTCGATGCTGCTTCGAACTGTGGAAAGCGTCAGCATGCCGCATGGGTGCTCGAGAAGCCTGGGCCATGGTGAAGACTTACTACGCCCGTCTTGATCCGGATCATATGGCCCGCGTGGGACCTCGAGGATCGGATGGTCAAGAAATCCCCGTGAGCTTGGTGTATGACCAAGTGGAGACAGCTGCCAAGTTTTCCCAACAGGACTGTAGACAAGACAACCTTATAGAGGAAATAGAGAAAGAGTAGTCGCTTGATTCTATGTATCGGTGTACTATAACATCAAACTTATCTCCGGCCGAAATTATAAAAAGATTGTCATGGCCGACCTTCCGCTTTAACATCCATAAACCCAAAGGCTGGAGTGTTTTCGAATACTATACATGTGGTGAACACTTGGTATGTTCGAAAACCAGGCAATCCGGTCATAATTGCTTGAACATACAAACTGTTTTTTGGGAGTTATGTTATATTACTATTTAACGTAAGAAACATCTTCCAGAGAGAATAGTTCTGTTAAGGGTTCCTTTCCCTTGGTCAGCATGCGTACATATGCATGCCTAGGCTTTTGATCCCGTAAAAAGGATTGTAGGATGCCATATCCTGTGATAATTTAAAATGTATTCATTAAAGGCAATATGTCATGTATCCGCCGACCGATTATTCCCTTAAGAGCGCTAGCTTTCGGCTTCTCCCAGTCTGAGGTACATGTTCGGATTACCCGGTTGTAACAATCGCAGAGGTGCTCCCTTTACACCCTAGCCGAACAATTGGGAACGTAGGGGTAAGCATAGGAGCCAGGCAACCCAGCTTGGCCAGAACTTAAGTCATATTGATGCATATAATGTGTAATGCCCCAATTGTAAAACTTCCCTATATTGGCAATGTTTCGAACTTTGTCATAATCAATTCCTTGGGCTTATCCATTTTGGGGTCTTTGTTGTTTTCCATTCAGATATGTTTTAATGCATTGCCATGTCTTCTTCTTCTTGTGCATTGCCATATAATATTGCTTTGGTGCCCATTGTCTTTTGCATTCTATCATGTTCACATCATATTCATTTCAAGGGTTGCATTGTGCTTATGTTCATATAATGTTCATCATGTGCATTGTGAGATGTCATGCATGTTATGTTGTTGCATGCTCCATATGTGATCCATGCATCATCACCTCCTTCCTTTCTTTTGCAAGGTCATTCGTTCCTCACTCCTTTAATGTTCAACTTTGCCTCACAAATCATACAGCCTGCCACTTACCTCTCTCCCAAATTTATTTCATTTTGGAGATTATTCGGTTAGGTTAAAAAATGCCTCAAGTTTGCATATTACCCAAACTTGATTTATTTTTCGACTTCTAAAGATACCAAAGGAATTTCATAAAATGGTGCAGAATTCCAGGAGTCCACCGATATCCTCACTTCTTTCTATTTCGCCCCCAATATCCCTGGCCTTTTCCCTTTTGTTGGCTGTTTATTTTAATGGGCTGAATAATAGGAAGAGAAAAGGGCCTTGCCAGCACAGCCACTTGGGCCTTTCTCTCGCAACGGCCCAACCATCCACCCGCACCGCAGCCCAGTCAGCCCACGCCTAGAGGAGCTTCGTCCTCCTGTACGGCAGTGCATCCAGCGTGTCCACGTCGAACATGGGCATGATTTGACGACCGTCCGGCGTCCCTAGCCCCTATATATCATGTCCCCGGTGCCCTAGGGTTCCTCCTCGACTGACCCCCCTCCCCTCCCTCCCTTGCCGCCACCTAGGTAAGCGTCCACGCACGCGCCGTCGCCCTGCTCGCCATGAACCGAGAGAGCTTCAGCTCGAGCTCGGGCTAGGTCCCTCGCCGAGCCTCCGACCACCTCGGCCATCGTGGAGAAGGCCGCCAAGTTCCTCTGCGTCCTCTGCCATCACGCACGCACCTCTATGGCCTCTGGATCGACTACCCCAACCGTTTTCTTCCTCAGCTTCTCGGACAGCAAACACTCCGGAGTTCCTCGCCTCGTCGCCGTCGTTCTACTTCGTCCCCGTCCTCTTCTTCATGCCTTAGGTATACTAGGCATACCCAGCTACAACCCAGCTCTTTTCCGTCACGATTCGATCACCGTGGGCGTTAATAGAGTCGTGCCTTCGTCTTGTTCTCGGTGCCCTGGCAAAGCCTGTATTTTTTTCTTTTGCAGTTGTTGTTACTGCATAGCATGTCCGTGTGTCCCCGCTCTGGATCCCCTTTGTAGCAGTCGCGTAGCTCGCATGCCCCGCAACGTCACGTCTCCCGCTGTAGCTCTCCCGCGTCCGCGTCGCTCGCTGCCTCGCCGGCGACATCGTCGCCATGGTCGCAGGCTCGCCGAGCTCCTGCGCTCTCGCACCAACAGCGTGGGTGCATGCAGGACAACGCCCCATAGCAGCACCCTCCTCTTAACCCCGCACGCCCGCCGCCGCCTCTAGAGCCTCGCCATCACCGCCGTTGCTGGCCAGTGCTGTCGGCATCTTCTTTATCGCAGAGGTGAAGAACCTCGGCCGTGTCAGTTTTACCTCACCAAGCCTAGAGCCCCTTCTAAACCGACACCATGATTTAGCCCAGCTAGTTCGCTCCCCACTCTGTAACCCAGGCGACGAGGGTTCGATCCCACGCGAGCGCAGTCAAAACCCCTTCTTTTTATTTTATTGTTTGCTTCGTTTGGTACAGTTCAGTTCGAGCCTTCAGGTTATGTTCAGTCCAGCCCTACCTACATCACAAGCACTCAGCTAGCCCGACTAGTCAGCACGCAGCACACACACGAGGAGGTCCTGGGTTCGATTCCAGGTGTCCCAATTTTTGCTTGCTTGCGTGCACACCCACAATCAGCCTCTTGGGCCTGATTCAATCCCTGGGCCACTGCATAGCGTCGCAATCCGTCACACGAGCATTTTTTTTAGTTCTTGTGTTTTTCCTATTTTGTCAAAGCATGCATATTTACATTATATTTTTATCCATGCATCCAAATATAACATGTCATATATGCTAGATGCTCAGAATTTCATGTAGAATAATAATATGTTGTTTGCTGCCATGTTAAAAACATTTAAAATGTTGTTTGCATATGTTTTGCTAATTAAAATGTTGGAGTTGGTTTAATTCATAACTTTTAAACCGTAACTCTATTTTGAATGATCTTTATATGCTTTTGGGGTAGAATTTTGCATAGAACAGCATGGTTTAATCTATTTTGCTGTTTAATAAAAATAAAATGGGGTAATAGGCAAAATAGTACCAAACATAATTATGCTCATGGGGATTTTTCCGGAATTGTTGTTTGTTACTTCCGGCCCCATTTAAATTGCTTGTATCATGAAGTTGGTTTTGGTGTTGCACTCTTTGCCATGCTAAACAAGAATTTAAACTTGTTGGGTGCTTAACTAGTTCACTAAATAGTTATGTGTGGCTATGTTGTTCTTGCATTCTTTTGCATGTTGTGTCCCCTTAAATGTTTTGTGATTCTTGCATTATGCCATGCCACATGTTCCACTCATCATGTTCCTTTGTGATGCATCAGATCATGTCCATGCTCATATGCATCTTGCTTGCATCATGTGTTTGAGTATTGCATCGTGATTGATTTTGTTTCAGTGTTTGTATTCTTGTGATGGTTAGAGCCCATTGACGATTCGGAGTTCGAGGTTCCTGTCGAGACCGAGTTTGAGGAGCCGTCTTATGATCCCACCGAGAACTTAACAGGCAAGATGACCGTTCCCCTATATCACCTCTATCTTTGCTATGCTAGTTGTCCCGCTTTGTAGTTATGCCTCGATGCCTATTCTTGTCTTGTGTCGGGGCCGGATTTCGGGAACACAATATTCCAGAAATTAACCCCTAGTGTCATCACCAGCCCAGGATTACTGTTACTGGTGGACACATCCCTGTTACAGATTACCAAGCATTTACAAGGATTTGATACAAGACCATAAAGGTCTACTGATACAACAATGACTCCGGTGGTGGATGAAGGAATTGGCTTGTGGATCTCCACATCGATGGGGCTCCATTCCCATAGGAACAGCTGACCCGGATAACTCCTATCCCGCGTGGCTGTACTCCTAGGCTTCGCACGGACATCACTGTGATACTCCTTGTAGAACTCCTAACCTGGCCAAGTAAATAGCCAGGGACAAGCCTGTGAGTACGTTTGAATGTACTCGCAAACATCACGGACAATTGATATAACAAATGCAGCAAACAAATATATGGTCATAATGAATTAAACTATATGCATATGCTCATGATGGACTTATATTAAATGCATGCTGACAGGAATTAAAACATGGCATGGTGAATAGTGGTCAGTGCAGGAAATAAATATTAGCATCAATAAAATATAAAAGAAATGCCGGTCGGATGTCAAGTGACACCACGATCGGTCTTGAGAAGAAATGCCAGTCGGGTGTCTAAAAGAGAAATCGGACGATACCATCCGAGAACTCAGGCGACGCCTCGAAAGGACTTGAAAAGAAAGGCCAGTCGGGTATCCACAAGAGTAGTGGCGTGATAAACCGCCTGACACTCGAGGGACGCCACAAAAGGACTTGAAAATAAAGGCGAGTGTCCGGGGTAGTCTAGCCAGCCCCTGAGACACTCTAAGGAATTAAAAATAAGAGAAACGGGTTAGTCCACAATAATAATCATATCATTAAATAGACTAATGGTAACATCAGTAGCAACGATAATTTATCCTGCAAAATAACCATGCTCAACTTTTAAATATTTCCTCCGGAGACCGACTCTAAGACCGACACTTGACCAACCCAGACCGTAGTCCTTAACCGCGGACACGGCTATTCGAATAGATACGACTCTGCAGAGGGTGTACTCTTTACCCACAAGTATGGGATTTCTTTAGTCAGTATCGGGACACTGACTATTCCCATTATGGTCTTTGGGTTGAAAACACGCCTGACCAGCACACACCAGCTTAACTTTTTTGCTGCCCGGAATCACCCAAACAACAGTTAAGTAAAACTCTAAGTCGGAGAGGCTACAACCTCCATGAGCATGGGATCACTATTCATACGCGCGGATTACAAGGGTACACTCCCTCTCGGCATCACAATAGCCGGAAACACCCATGCCCCCTAACCTGATGACAGGATTTAGTCCAGGGCCCTGGAAACCCTCATCATGGCCCTCTGTATGGTGTGTGCACGGAAAGGGGTTAACAACTTACTAAACCATACCTTACCCGAGGCAGGGACAAGTGGTAGCACGAAACAAGTATGGGGGTTACCGGAGCAAGACTCGATCTACGGTCGACTCAGGAGGCTTATGTTTTCCTGCAGTGGTTATCACAAACAAGAATTCCTTCAACCATATCATCAGGACAGGGCCACAACCCTTGCCTGCTTCCACGAATATCTCGTGACACCATCGTGTAAAAAAAATGGCCCGTGCCTACCGGCACGTCCAAGTAGGAGCACACTCCTGGACTTCCACGGTTTATGCATAACAGAACTAGAGTAGAATGCATGCAAGAGAAAATATGCTCATGACCCTACATGCACTACTAGCAATATGCAATTTAATTGAATTCAACATAGTCATGTTTATATTATTCTAGCAAATAGTTCACCATGCAATCATCATATCAAGTGTTCAAGATGCTTGCCTTGAGCATGCAGAAATATTGGGTGCACTCCAAAAGATTGGAATATTCATCCCCCCTTCATTTCCTATTTTCAAAAATATCTAAATCACCACATAATCCAAAAACAGCATTTAAAAGTATTTCAAAAGTTTTTGAAACCAATACTAAAATAAACTAGAGGATATTTAAGGAATAACAGAAAAAGAATTAATTTATTTAGAGTTCATATGAATTAGTTATGGAATTACTAAGATGGAAAAACATGATTAAAAGCAATATTAAATTCATTAAACAGAAAAGAAAATGTTCACCTAATTTGAATAAACAGAGCATGATTTTAGAATCCTACAGAAATTTGAATTACCATTTTTAGAGTAGAAATGGCTACTATGGAATTATTTGAAAGCTGCTGGAATTGGTAAAAGAAAGGATAGAATCGCGCCCTGAGCGCTGTTTAGTTCAACGGCGCCACTGGGCCGAGCCCAGTCATCTGGCTGCGGGTAAATGAGCTGACGTCGAATGCGGAAAAGGGAAGTATGTTTCCCTCACGCGGAGACGGGCTTTGCGGAACCCGTGTCCACACACACCGCGTGCTGTGGGTCACTGACAGTGGGCCCGCCTGGCCCACTGGTCAGGTTTGACCACGGTCCACCCGCCCTTCTTCCTGGCGACAGAACGGGGCGGAACTCCGGCGAAGCTCGCCGGCGAACGGCAGGGCCCCACGGCGAGCCGAGCCCACCGTTGAGTCCAGGAGGCCGAGGCGGTCCCATGGGTACCCTCCTTGGTCGCCGGAGTGGGCGGTGTCGTCGACGGCGAGCGCACCCGAGAAGCTCCGACGGAGGCGAGTTGGGCGTCTCGCCCATGGACCATCTCCGGTGAAACTGAGAGGGGGAAAGGATGTTCGGGAGCTCCGGGAGGCCAGTGGTGGAAGAGTTGGTGGTGGGGAGGCCGTGGTTGGCTCGGAACCATCCGAGGAAATGGCGGCGGCAGTGGTCATCGGAGATGAAGAAGAAGGCCTTCTCCGGTTGTCTTGCTTGCTCGGGGAGGCTTGGGGTGGTTTGCTGGAGGAGGGGAGAGGTGGAGATGAGGAGCCGGGTGCTCGGGGCCCCTTTTATAGGCGGGGAGAGACCATGCCGTGGCTTCCCGAACGCGGACACGGTGGCAACGCCATTACTGCGCCGGCGAGGTCGTTGGGTGGCCGGTGAGGTTCGTTGAGGACGGTGGCCGGCCGAAGTTACTATGGGAGTGTGCTGGCGGCTCGGGGAGGTGCCAGGTAGTTTTGGACGGCGCCGTCCACGGCATACAGTGGCGACGGCCATTGATGGCGCTCCGAGGCCGGTGGCGAGGTTGGTGAGGCCGGCGGGGGTCGGTGTGTCTCTTGTGCGACCGGTGCGATGAGGATGAGCTCGAGCTGTTGGCAATAAAGAGAGAGGGGCCCAGGGAGATACGTGGTGAGGCGGGACTCGTCGGGCGGCGCCTCCGGACGGCGTGGACGGTGGTGGCCGGCGCAAGCGGCCAACGGAAGGTGTCAGGGAAGTAAATGGTGGTCGAGATGATCCAGAGGGAGGCTCGGGTGAGCAGGGGAGGCAGTAGAGTGGCGACAGGAGCTTGATGCCAGCGGCTGCAATACGCGTGCTCTGGCCACGCTCTACGCACGCTCGCCACTTGTTTGCTGAAATGCCTATGGCATCTACAGGCGTTCGAACATGTTGCAACTTAGCAGGATGGTGCTTTAGGGCATGAGAGAGATCGTGGACATGCTGGTTTGGCCAAAAGTGCAAGTCTCTAATGCAGTTAAGAGAGAGGCCAATTTCCTTCCATGCCCACAGGGTGTTTGATGAAATGATAGGGCTACGTAGGGAGTTGTGTTGGGTGTGAAAGTTTGCAGGATGGGGTCTCTTTAGATGGTAGAGATGATGGTGAAGTTATTTTGGGGAAAAAGAAATACTGTCTAGTGCAAGTTTTACTGAAATTCAGTTCTGGACAAAATATTCAGAGGGGTGTTTGGTGGGTCTAAATGATGCTAATGGATCTGATCTTCTGGAGTTAAGGGTTTGGTAGGAGGAACTAGAAGATGGCCAAGGCTCAGAATTTTTGGAGCAAGAAATAATAGGGTTGCAGTAGAAACCTAGAAGATGGACAGAAATGAAAAAGAGGATGATTCACTCAAATTTTGCAAAACATCAAGTTGGGTTTTTGCACCAAAGTGACATACAAGCATCATAAGACCTCTCAGAATTATGGTGGAATTTTTAGAGAATTATTTAAAATAGTTGTAGTGCAACAGAAGCATTTAAAACACTGCAAAAGCTATTAAAGGAATTTTCTAGGGCAAAATTTTATTATGAAAATAATTTCTACTGTTATCAAACAAATAATGAAATGACCCAAGATACAACCAGAGTCCACAAAATTATTTTCAAAAATTTTCTATATGAAGAGAAGATTGTCTAAGACAGGAATAGAAAGGGCTCTGAAAATTATAAAAGGACCTATTATAATTCAAAATTTTATTTCTAGCCAAATTTTATTTAATAAAAAATGTGGTTAAAAATTTGGGGTGTTACAAACTCTAACCCCCTTAAGAAAATCTCGTCCTCGAGATTTGTTAAGGGTGGAAGAATTAAAAAGCATACCACACAGACAAAATACTCATATATAAAATGCAAACAGGGCAATACATTCATGATATCCAAACAAAACAAAGATCACAACATGCAAACAAGTACTACATGCTACGCAAACGCATTCACGACCGTCTACGGTCCGAAAGCGGGATCTACGGGATCAAGCGGAAGGCTTCCCGGTGTTGGAACACATCCTTCTTCTTCCGGAGGGAGTGGAGGAAGTTGAGGGAGCAAACGAAGAACGTGTCCCTCCTGAGTTGGCAGAGGGGGTCCGCCAATGGCGATCCGGGGATTCAGAACAGCAAGGTAGTGGAGATATTCCAGTATTTGCTGGGTGAAACGCTCCTGGGCCATCACATACTGAATGAGATAGACCAGGGCTGGATCGCTCTCCGCACGTCCACAGCGGAACGTAGCTTCTGCTCCAAAAGCAGCGCGGCTTGGGAAATAGCAGTATTCCCTTGTGCTGGCACAAGGTACCGCAAATCGAAGACGGGTGACTGCTTCATACGCAGCAGACTCAACGGCCATGCCTGGCGTTGGCATGGATCTCCCGATGAAAATCACATAGGGAGGGACTTGGTTTAAATCTGTTGGTGGAATATGTACAGCTGCCCAGTATTTCGAGAGATCAGGAGTGATTCTCGATTTGAACAGCTCATACAGGGGTGGATGGGTGGAGCCAAGAGTATTGCGGGTAAAATCCCACAATAACATAACAAAACTACCAGGTCTTGCATCGGGGGTCCTCAGATAAGCTCCGGGGTGAGACATGGGTGGATGAATGAAAAAGGCAGTGCTTGATACTGATGGTTGCTGGTGTGGAAAATGAGAGTGGCCTCTTATAGAGAGCCTGGGTCATGAAACATGAAGTGGTGCCGGTACGACTGAGACACCGACTCCGGCGCGGGGCTGTCTGAGTCAAAGTCTCAGGCCTCAATCCCCAAAAGAAAAAATGACATGCTACTGTGCGTGTCGGTTAGGGGTCACGTCTAGAATTTACTCTGCAACCACTCATCAAGCAATTCATGCCAGATCACACATACTATTAGATGGTGACACACAGGGGGTCTACAAACTCACTACGCCACACAACAGCTACTGCGGAACTAAAGGAAAAACCGAGCCATTAGGGCTTGATAACAATTCTGGTGGACTCAGTCCACCTGGTTGATATCTATCCTGGCGCGTCTTGCGGATGCCGAGTCGTCTCCATGCGCTTCCGCGTCGGAGCTGGCCGGGGTAGGATGGGGAGCTACAGGGCTGGAGTAGCGGTGGTGGCCTTCGCGGGGTGTCGAGGTCACCGTCCCATTGGAGTAGGCCTCCAAGAGACGACGGAGATTTCCGGGTGAGGCAAAGGCATTGCCCGGGTAGGTGACATGGTAAGAGCTTGGGGGCTCAACCGGCCTTCCAAGCAGCATTATCGGGGCGTCGGTGGCGGGTGCGACTTCACTCCTTGCCGGGGTTAGGAGAGCGAGCGTCCTGCGGGTCTCAATCAGGTCAAGAGTGACCTGATCAAATAGTGCCTCTTGCGCTCTCAGGTAGCGCACCAGATGCACCAGGGCAGGATCCGACTCATGGTCTCCGGTGGCGACCTGGGTCGGGCTACCATAGCCTTCACGACTAGGGTAGTAGTAGAAGGAGCGGCAGTTAACCCTCGGCGACAGGTGCCGAAGTTGAACTATAGCCTCTCGGGCTGCAAGTTGGATGGCTTGGGGCTCGTCGGAGGTCGTCCTCCCGGTGAATCGGTAGGGACGCTCTGATGTGGTGCCCCTCCCATAGAGGTGCACCGTGGCCCAGAAGTGATGAATGGAGTTACTCGTGTGCTCTTGGTACACGACATATTCCGGCGGCTCGGCGATGCCAAAGACACGACGGGTGAGATTGGCGAGGATGGTTACGAAGCCTTCAAGCTCGACTGCGGTGGTCTCGTTGTGCACGAGGGGGCCTGGCATCTTGGTGGTTGGATATGAGGCTGTGATATGCTGAGTTTGGGGTAAGGCTTCCTTTATAAGTCAGCCGAGTCTTCCATCGCACGCTTGTGGATGGGAAAGCTCAGGTGTTGGCACAGGCACACGGCCTATGGATAGACTGATAGGTTGGGCACCGGCTATCAAAAGATGTCGGTTGCCACTGTGGATGGGATAGACTTGACCGTGGACAGGAAAAGATGTGGATGGTGTGGAAACCTAGGGATGGTGACCAGGCTAGGATAGGGTTAGCCAATGGTCAGCCTGGCTCTGATACCAAGGCTGTCGGGGCCGGATTTCGGGAACACAATATTCCAGAAATTAACCCCTAGTGTCATCACCAGCCCAGGATTACTGTTACTGGTGGACACATCCCTGTTACAGATTACCAAGCATTTACAAGGATTTGATACAAGACCATAAAGGTCTACTGATACAACAATGACTCCGGTGGTGGATGAAGGAATTGGCTTGTGGATCTCCACATCGATGGGGCTCCATTCCCATAGGAACAGCTGACCCGGATAACTCCTATCCCGCGTGGCTGTACTCCTAGGCTTCGCACGGACATCACTGTGATACTCCTTGTAGAACTCCTAACCTGGCCAAGTAAATAGCCAGGGACAAGCCTGTGAGTACGTTTGAATGTACTCGCAAACATCACGGACAATTGATATAACAAATGCAGCAAACAAATATATGGTCATAATGAATTAAACTATATGCATATGCTCATGATGGACTTATATTAAATGCATGCTGACAGGAATTAAAACATGGCATGGTGAATAGTGGTCAGTGCAGGAAATAAATATTAGCATCAATAAAATATAAAAGAAATGCCGGTCGGATGTCAAGTGACACCACGATCGGTCTTGAGAAGAAATGCCAGTCGGGTGTCTAAAAGAGAAATCGGACGATACCATCCGAGAACTCAGGCGACGCCTCGAAAGGACTTGAAAAGAAAGGCCAGTCGGGTATCCACAAGAGTAGTGGCGTGATAAACCGCCTGACACTCGAGGGACGCCACAAAAGGACTTGAAAATAAAGGCGAGTGTCCGGGGTAGTCTAGCCAGCCCCTGAGACACTCTAAGGAATTAAAAATAAGAGAAACGGGTTAGTCCACAATAATAATCATATCATTAAATAGACTAATGGTAACATCAGTAGCAACGATAATTTATCCTGCAAAATAACCATGCTCAACTTTTAAATATTTCCTCCGGAGACCGACTCTAAGACCGACACTTGACCAACCCAGACCGTAGTCCTTAACCGCGGACACGGCTATTCGAATAGATACGACTCTGCAGAGGGTGTACTCTTTACCCACAAGTATGGGATTTCTTTAGTCAGTATCGGGACACTGACTATTCCCATTATGGTCTTTGGGTTGAAAACACGCCTGACCAGCACACACCAGCTTAACTTTTTTGCTGCCCGGAATCACCCAAACAACAGTTAAGTAAAACTCTAAGTCGGAGAGGCTACAACCTCCATGAGCATGGGATCACTATTCATAC
>LR738709.1:525233391-525244255 GCA_902687465.1 Secale cereale | reverse complement strand
GAGTTGGGCGTTTCGCCCATGGACCATCTCCGGTGAAACTGAGAGGGGGAAAGGATGTTCGGGAGCTCCGGGAGGCCAGTGGTGGAAGAGTTGGTGGTGGGGAGGCCGTGGTTGGCTCGGAACCATCCGAGGAAATGGCGGCGGCAGTGGTCATCGGAGATGAAGAAGAAGGCCTTCTCCGGTTGTCTTGCTTGCTCGGGGAGGCTTGGGGTGGTTTGCTGGAGGAGGGGAGAGGTGGAGATGAGGAGCCGGGTGCTCGGGGCCCCTTTTATAGGCGGGGAGAGACCATGCCGTGGCTTCCCGAACGCGGACACGGTGGCAACGCCATTACTGCGCCGGCGAGGTCGTTGGGTGGCCGGTGAGGTTCGTTGAGGACGGTGGCCGGCCGAAGTTACTATGGGAGTGTGCTGGCGGCTCGGGGAGGTGCCAGGTAGTTTTGGACGGCGCCGTCCACGGCATACAGTGGCGACGGCCATTGATGGCGCTCCGAGGCCGGTGGCGAGGTTGGTGAGGCCGGCGGGGGTCGGTGTGTCTCTTGTGCGACCGGTGCGATGAGGATGAGCTCGAGCTGTTGGCAATAAAGAGAGAGGGGCCCAGGGAGATACGTGGTGAGGCGGGACACGTCGGGCGGCGCCTCCGGACGGCGTGGACGGTGGTGGCCGGCGCAAGCGGCCAAGGGAAGGTGTCGGGGAAGTAAATGGTGGTCGAGATGATCCAGAGGGAGGCTCGGGCGAGCAGGGGAGGCAGTAGAGTGGCGACAGGAGCTTGATGCCAGCGGCTGCAATACGCGTGCTCTGGCCACGCTCTACGCACGCTCGCCACTTGTTTGCTGAAATGCCAATGGCATCTACCGGCGTTCGAACATGTTGCAACTTAGCAGGATGGTGCTTTAGGGCATGAGAGAGATCGTGGACATGCTGGTTTGGCCAAAAGTGCAAGTCTCTAATGCAGTTAAGAGAGAGGCCAATTTCCTTCCATGCCCACAGGGTGTTTGATGAAATGATAGGGCTACGTAGGGAGTTGTGTTGGGTGTGAAAGTTTGCAGGATGGGGTCTCTTTAGATGGTAGAGATGATGGTGAAGTTATTTTGGGGAAAAAGAAATACTGTCTAGTGCAAGTTTTACTGAAATTCAGTTCTGGACAAAATATTCAGAGGGGTGTTTGGTGGGTCTAAATGATGCTAATGGATCTGATCTTCTGGAGTTAAGGGTTTGGTAGGAGGAACTAGAAGATGGCCAAGGCTCAGAATTTTTGGAGCAAGAAATAATAGGGTTGCAGTAGAAACCTAGAAGATGGACAGAAATGAAAAAGAGGATGATTCACTCAAATTTTGCAAAACATCAAGTTGGGTTTTTGCACCAAAGTGACATACAAGCATCATAAGACCTCTCAGAATTATGGTGGAATTTTTAGAGAATTATTTAAAATAGTTGTAGTGCAACAGAAGCATTTAAAACACTGCAAAAGCTATTAAAGGAATTTTCTAGGGCAAAATTTTATTATGAAAATAATTTCTACTGTTATCAAACAAATAATGAAATGACCCAAGATACAACCAGAGTCCACAAAATTATTTTCAAAAATTTTCTATATGAAGAGAAGATTGTCTAAGACAGGAATAGAAATGGCTCTGAAAATTATAAAAGGACCTATTATAATTCAAAATTTTATTTCTAGCCAAATTTTATTTAATAAAAAATGTGGTTAAAAATTTGGGGTGTTACATCTTGTTAGCCTCCTATGATGCCATGAAACACTCTAACCACATTCCTAGCAAACCAGTGATTGGCTAAGTACGCTTTTGCTCAGCCCCTCTTATAGCGTTGTTAGTTGCAGGTGAAGTTTGAAGATTGCTCCATGTTTGGACCTGTTTATGGGATAAAACAATATATAACTTAATTAAATTAATGCACATATATATTGGTAATGGGTGGAAGGCTTGGCCTTCTGCTCGGTGTTTTGTTCCACTCATGCCACCTTAGGACCCGATAAACCGGTGTTATGTTCCTTGATTTTGCGTTCCTAACACGGTTGGGATTTATGGACCCCCCCCCCCTCGATAATTCGCACTACTTAAAGCTTTTCCAGCAAGACCCAACTTTGGTACTACATTTTCCTAACAACTAAAAACTTGCATAGGGAGTTATAAACCCGAGTTCTTAATCAACAACCCGGGCCAGTGCTCCTCATGAGTGTTGGTCCAAACTGGGCAGACTGCAGGGTCACCATGGGGAAACTCGAGGATTGGTATAAACCTGTAGGCTGACCTATCTGGACGTGGCCTAAGACGAGATACGCACGGCTACTATCAGGGTGTCGGCACGCTGGGAGGTCTTGCTGGATTAGTTTTACCTTTGTCGAAATATCTTGGGCACGGGATTCCGAGAATACTCGGGTCTTCCCAACATGGAGTTGCCACTCCGCGGATCATGAGCTTGTGATGGGCTAAATTGGGACACCCCTGCAGGGTTATGAACTTCCGAAAACCGTGCCCGCGGTTATGTGGCAGATGGGAGTTGTTAATACATGTTTTAGCTAACTTGACACCATGTCCTTAAGAATACACCACCTGTGTGAGTAACCGTGACGGCCTCTTTTCGAAGGGGTTTTCGGGAAGTGAACACGGTGAGGTTATGCATGAACGTGAGTAGCTAGGATCACTTATTGATCATCTTTGGCGACCGTTGGCACTTTTCTCATCTCGCTCTGACTTCGTAAGTTAGTTGCTTAGTGCATGCTGCAGCCAGTTGTATTACCTTTCCACACCTATAAGGCTTTGTTAGTTTTGATACCTGGGAATGGGATTGTTGAGTCCTTGTAGCTCACAGATTACAATACACAGCAGATGCAGGTACAACTGAGTACGACGCAGGAGATGGACAAGAACTTCACTGGGAGTTCGATGAAGAGCGTGGTCGTATGTATGTGACGTATCGCGACAATCAGTAGTGGTTCCTACTAGGAGCGATCAGGACTTGTGGTTGTGGTATCTTTTCTCGTTTGATTTCGTCCGTGGTCGGACCCTGTGTTATTTGGATGAATGTATGAATGTAGGATTAATTGTGTGATGTGGCAAGTGTAAGCCAACTATTTATCTCTTTCATCCCTGTTCATTACATGAGTTGTGCAAAGATACCACGCTTGCGATCATTCCAGAATGCGATTATGTCTCTAACTCGTGCCTCGACACGTAGAAGATATAGTCGCATCCTGGGCATTACAAGTTGGTATCAGAGCCTTCTCCGACCTAGGAGCCCCCCTGATTGATCAAACAGCTGCTGATGTTGAGTCTAGACACACACACAAAATGTTTTGAGTCCAATATATATATCGGAGAGTAGGATTTCTTTTTACTCCTCGTCCCCTTCATCGCTCTGGTGAGGATTCCTGACGTTGTTTTAATATCACTATCCTCAATTTTCACCAAAAAAAATTTAGGATCACGCAGGTATTGTTTGGATTGTTCCGATATCTTTGTGACGAGAACATTGTTCTTGGTGCCTCCTGTCATTTAGGGGTTGTGGCAGTGTCCCAGGGAGTTGAGCTCCGAGGTGTTGTCGTCACAATTGTATCGTTGCAGTTCTAGAATACCAGAGGCGGCCGACATCGAAAACTCTTCTATGCGTGTCTGGTGGTGAGATAACCCCGACATCACCCAGTACTGGGGGGATAGTTCGGGAGTATTGCCACAGCTAGTATAGCGGATGCGTTTCGAAGGTCCAAGGTAAACAGTTTTCGAAGGTGCCTAGTTATGTGTTGACGGATGGATATAGTTGGATGTAGGATTTATTATTTGTGGGATATGCGGTGCTTCCCCTGTATCCCCAACACCAGATTGCATAACCGGAAAGCTTGGGGAATTAATAGGTGGGATTCAAGTAGCTCTTAGGTAATCTTCCAACGGGTGCATGATATGTGGTTGGGGTTCAACATCTAGTGAAAAGGTTATCATGGTCATTGTTACACTAGGGGGCTGCATCTTAAAGGATCCTTGGCTATGCTGATCCGGGGATTGCAAGGCCCTTTGTAACACGTTCCATGGGGCATCAGCACGAACATGTGGGACGAAACCTCTATTATGTATTTGTTCCATCTGTTACCTTGTTGTTTTATTCTATCATTTTGTTCTCCCAAGTGGCTTCTCGACAAATTGATGTACCATTAATCTATGGAATTCATTCGTTCAATTTTGTTCGGATGTTCATTATGAAGACTATATGTTGCAAAATCTATCCTTTGATTCAGCGTATCTATTATTTGCTTCAATGGCTAACTGTTGTCATCATCTTCAGGATGGCACCTAAGAAAGTTCCCAGCCAGAACCCAGATGGTGAAGAAGAGCGTCCACCTTCTCCTCCTCCTCCGGCTGAGGAATGGAGAGCGATTATGCAAGCAACCAATACAAACACTTAGATGCTCATACAAATGATGCAGAGTTTCCAAGCAAATCAAGGGAATCAAGGCAATCAAGGGAACCACGGCCAAGGAAATCTGCTCAATCAACCTCACTTTGCTACTCTGAACCAATTCCCGGCAAACCAACCCAAGTCTTTCAGCTACTGTGTTGATCCGCTCGATGCTGAATATTGGATCACAGACATCAAGAAACACTTTGAGTGCAGTAATGTCAGACCTGAGGATTATGTTAAGTTTGCTGATTTCCAACTCAAAGACCAAGCTGCAGATTGCTGGCAACAATACAAAGACTCCAAAGCGAATCGTGAGATCTCTTGGACTGACTTCTGCCGCGATTTCTGTTCTCATCACATCCCTACCAGTGTCACTGAGGGCATGCGTGAGCAGTTCCGCAATCTGAAGCAAGGCACCATGTCTGTCTACCAGTACAATGTCAAGTTCCAGAATCTTGCCCGCTATGCGAAGCAAGACATCCCCGATGCCAAGAGCAAAATCTACCAGTTCCGAGGTGGTCTGAGAGATGAACTCCAACTTGCACTCACTCTGTTCGAGCCAGATGAATTTGATCAATTCTACAACATGGCTCTCAAGCAAGAGGCAGCTCAACTCAAATGTGAAGCTTCCAAAAGTAGGATTAGAGATGTTGTTCACTCCTCCTCTTCCTCTCAAGTGGTCGCCAAGCAGCAGAAGATCTGGCTCCCGCCTCCTTCGGTGCTCCGTCCTCAGAGTCAGAACAAGCACTCATGTGGTCGTGGATTTTCCCACCCACCCAACCCAAGCAACCAGAACAAGTCTCAGTACCAAGCTCCAAGACCAAGTATTCCTCCTTCCCGTCCAGTTTCAGAGGTCACCTGCTACAAATGTGGTCTGAAGGGTCACTATTCCAACAAGTGTTCCAACCAGAGGCGCCTTCCGCCTCCTCCACCTGTTAGGCCTACAAGCAACGCTATTGTCAAGCACAATCCCAAGTATGCAAGAGTGAACCTGATGAATGCAGCTCAAGAAGAGGATTCTTCTGATGTGATTATGGGTAATCTTTCGGTTAACTCAATTCCTGCAAAAGTCTTGTTTGATTCTGGTGCATCGCTTTGCCTCATGTCAACTCCATTCTTTACCAAGCATAATTTAATTTCGGAATCTCTGGATAAGAAGTTATCAATTATTTCTCCGGGCAAACACATGACTTCTAACTTGATGGCTCCGAATATCTCTATTCACATGGGCGATTATAGTTTTCTGGTTTCCCCAGTTATTCTCGGTAACTTGGACATTGATCTTATTCTTGGGATGGATTGGCTCTCTAAGAATGATGCTCTTTTTGATTGTGCAAACAAAGAGGTGAAGTTGACTCATCCTTCCGAAGATGTGATTATCTTCGCAGCTCGAGATAACACAATCAGGCTATTCTCTCTCAATGACAAGGGCGAAATTAATGCCATATCCCAGATTCCAGTGGTTTGTGAATATGAGGATGTATTCCCTGTAGAGATTCCAGGCATGCCTCCCAACTGTCTAGTTGAATTCGTCATTGAACTTGAACCTGGTACGAAGCCAGCCTGTTGGCGCCCGTACAAGCTTGCTCCTACAGAGTTGAAAGAATTGAAGAAGCAACTCGACGAGCAAGAACGCTTGGGTCTGATCAGACCAAGTTCTTCTCCTTGGGGCTACGGTGTTCTTTTTGTCAACAAGAAGGATGGTACAGAACGATTGTGCGTCGATTACCGGCCATTGAACAAGAAAACAATTAAGAATAAGTACCCTCTCCCCAATATCAATGAACTGTTCGAGCAGCTCAAAGGAGCCAAGGTTTTCTCGAAGCGCGATCTCCGGATGGGCTATCATCAAATTCGTATCCGTGAAGAGGATATTCCCAAGACCGCATTGAGAAGGAGTTATGGCTCCTACAAGTACACGGTCATGTCTTTCGGGCTTGCAAATGCTCCACCCACCTTCTCTCGGATGATGCACTTCATATTCAACCCCTACACCAATGAGTTCGTCCTCGTGTACCTCGATGATATTCTTGTTTTCTCCAAGACGGAAGAAGACCACGCCAAGCACATCCGTTTGGTTCTTGACAGGCTCCAAGAGCACCGTTTTTATGCGAAATTCTCAAAGTGCGAATTTTGGCTCAATGAAGTTCTCTATCTTGGTCTTATTATCTCTGATAAGGGCATTTCTGTTAACCCCGAGAAGGTCGAAGCTATCGTTAAGTGGGAACCTCCTCAGAACGTCAAACAACTCCAAAGTTTCCTCGGCCTCGCAAGCTATTGTAGAAGGTTCGTCGAGAACTTCTCCAAGATTTCCAAGCCTCTGTCCAACCTGTTGCAAAAGAATGCCAACTACTTGTGGACTCCTGATTGTGATGTCGCATTCAATACCCTCAAAGAGAAGCTCATTTCTGCTCCGGTACTTACTCATTTGGATGAGTCCAAGCCTTATGAAGTGTTCTGTGATGCTTCATTGCAAGGCCTCGGCGGTGTCCTCATGGAAGACAAGAAGATCGTTGCATACACTTCGCATCAGCTTAAACCAAATGAGAAGAATTACCCCACACATGATCTCGAGCTAGTAGCAGTTGTTCATGCCTTGATCACATGGAGACACATTCTGTTGGGCAGAAAAGTGGACATCTTCACCGATCACAAGAGCCTGAAGTACATCTTCACCCAACCAAACCTTAACCTCCGCCAGACTCGTTGGGCTGAGATGATTCAAGAGTACAACCCGAGCATTGAATATACTCCTGGCAAGGCCAATGTCATTGCAGATGCCTTGAGAAGAAAGGCTTATTGCAACAGTCTCATCCTCAAACCGTTCCAACCGGATCTCTGTGAAGCATTCCGGAAGCTCAACCTTCAAGTTGTCCTGCAAGGATTTCTTGCCAACCTTCAAGTCGCTCCTACCTTGGAAGATCAAATCCGTGAGGACCAACTCAGTGATGCTATGGTGCAGAAGGTGAAACATGGTATTGCCAAGGGTACTCCCAAGTATAAGTGCTATCACATTGATGACAGAGACACTTTGTTCTTTGAGGATAGAGTTGTGGTTTCCAAAGGTGATCTCAGGAAGCTCATAATGAACGAAGCACATGACTCACTACTCTCGATACATCCAGGAAGCTCCAAGATGTACCATGACCTCAAGCAATCCTATTGGTGGACTCGCATGAAAAGAGAGATTGCTCAATTCGTGAACGAGTGTGATGTTTGCAGAAGAGTGAAAGCAGAGCATCAACGTCCAGCCGGACTCCTTCAACCTCTACCTATTACCGAGTGGAAATTCGATCACATTGAGATGGATTTCATCACTGGTTTTCCCAAGTCCAAGCGAGGAACCGATGCCATCCTTGTGGTGATTGATAAGCTCACAAAAGTGGCTCATTTTCTTCCAGTCAAGGAATCCATCAACGCAACACAACTGGCAGAGTTGTATACCTCCAGAATTGTCTCTTTGCATGGTATCCCTCAAGTAATCTCCTTAGATCATGGAAGATTTTTCACTTCCAAATTCTGGGATTCTTTCTAGTCAGCTATGGGTACCAAGATTCGCTTCAGCACAGCTTTTCACCCTCTGACTAGTGGCCAAGTCAAAAGAGTGAACCAAATTCTTGAAGATATGCTCAGGGCATGTGTAATATCCTTCGGTATGAAATGGGAAGAGTACCTTCCATTTGCCGAGTTCTCTTACAACAACAGCTTCCAAGCAAGTGCAGGCAAAGCACCGTTTGAAATTCTTTATGGTAGAAAGTGACTTACCCCTCTCAACTAGTCTGAGACTGGTGAACGTCAACTCCTTGGCAATGATTTGATCTTAGAGGCCAAAGAGATGTGCAAAGTCATACATGAGAATCTCAAAGGCGCGCAATCGCGCCAGAAGAGCTACTATGACAGCAAACACCGAGATTTAGCTTTCGACATTGGAGATCATGTTTATCTCCGTGTTTCTCCCATGAAGGGCACTCAAAGGTTCGGTATCAAGGGCAAGCTTGCTCCAAGATACGTGGGGCCTTTCAAGATAATTGGCAAGAGAGGAGATCTAGCCTACCAACTCGAGCTTCCCTCCAACTTTGCAAATGTGCATGACGTGTTTCACGTGTCACAACTCTGCAACTGCTTCAAGACGCCTGCACGCACCATTCCTTTTGAAGAGATAGATCTTCAGAAAGACTTGTTTTGTCGTGAGCACCCCATTGCTATCCTTGAAGAAACTGAGCGCAAGACCCGCAACAAGTCCATCAAATTCCTGAAAGTGAAGTGGTCACACAATACCGACCGAAAAGCTACATGGGAACGATAAGATCATCTTCGTTCCGAGTAACCCGCTTTCTTTCAGTCCTAGATCTCGGGAAGAGATCTTTTCATAGTGGAGGAGTGTTGTAATGCCCCAATTGTAAAACTTCCCTATATTGGCAATGTTTCCAACTTTTTCAAAATAAATTCCTTGGGCTTATCCATTTTGGGGTCTTTGTTGTTTTCCATTCAGATATGTTTTAATGCATTGCCATGTCTTCTTCTTCTTGTGCATTGCCATATCATATTGCTTTGGTGCCTATTTTCTTTTTGCATTCTATCATGTTCACATCATATTCATTTCAAGGGTTGCATTGTGCTTATGTTCATATCATGTTCATCATGTGCATTGTCAGATGTCATGCATGTTATATTGTTGCATGCTCCATGTGTGATCCTTGCATCATCACCTCCTTCCGTTCTTTTGCAAGATCATTCGTTCCTCACTCCTTTAATGTTCAACTTTGCCTCACTAATCATACACCATGCCACTTACCTCTCTACCAAATTTCTTTCATTTTGGAGCTATTTTGGTTAGGTTAAAAAATGCCTCAAGTTTGCATATTATCCAAACTTGATTTATTTTTCGACCTCTAAAAATACCAAAGGAATTTTATTTAATGGTGCAGAATTCCAGGAGTCCACAGATATCCTCACTTCTTTCTATTTCGCCCCCAATATCCGTGGCCTTTTCCCTTTTGTTGGCCGTTTATTTTAATGGGAAGAATAATAGGAAGAGAAAAGGGCCTTCCCAGCACAACCACTTGGGCCTTTCTCTCGCAACGGCCCAACCATCCATCCACACCGCAGCCCAGTCAGCCCACGCCTAGAGGAGCTTCGTCCTCCTGTACGGCAGTGCATCCAGCGTGTCCACGTCGGACATGGGCGTGATTTGACGGCCGTCCGGCGTCCCTAGCCCCTATATATCATGTCCCCGGTGCCCTAGGATTCATCCTTGACTGACCCCCCTCCTCTCCCTCCCTCGCCGCCGCCTAGGTAAGCGTCCACGCACACGCCGTCACTCTGCTCGCCATGAACCGAGAGAGCTTCAGCTCGAGCTCGGGCTAGGTCCCTCACCGAGCCTCCGACCACCTCGGCCATCGTGGAGAAGGCTGCCAAGTTCCTCTGCGTCCTCTGCCATCACGCACGCACCTCTACAGCCTCTGGATCGACTACCCCAACCGTCTTCTTCCTCAGCTTCTCGGACAGCAAACGCTCCCGAGTTCCTCGCCTCATCGCCGTCGTTCTACTTCGTCCCCCTCCTCTTCTTCATGTCTTAGGTATACTAGGTATACCCAGCTACAACCTTGCTATTTTCCGTCACAATTCGATCATCGTAGGCATTACTAGAGTCATGCCTTGGTCGTGTTCTCGGTGCCCTGGCGAAGCCTGTATTTTTTTCTTCTGTAGTTGTTTTTGCTGCATAGCATGTCTGTGTGTCCCCGCTCTGGATCCCCTCTGTCGCACTCACGCAGCTCGCATGCCCTGCATCGTCGCGTCTCCCGCTGCAGCTCTGCCGCGTCTGTGTCGCTCGCTGCCTCGCCGGCTATGGGGACCCCGACTTGTAAGTCAAGATATCTGAATGCATGTGTAAAGTGATCCCAGAGATCAATGCTCACTGAACACACAGAAGCTGAATAACAAGAGTCTTACATCCAAACATACCGTCTTACAGAAATTATGACCGTTATGATCAAGTCTTACATAGATAAAGCCTCTAGGGTTGAACAACAAGTAAACTCGAATAGCGGAAGTCTTTGTAGAGAAGTAGAACCCATGCCATCTGCCTTAACCCCACATGCATTCTGACTGGGAAAGCATCCTAGTTCGCATGTTCGTCTCTATAGAACTCTTCTTCAAATTCCTGCTCTTCCATGCCTGGCCAATTAAATAACCAGTGGCAAGCCAATGCGTACTTTGAATGTACTCGCAAGAAACCCATGTTTTTGGAACAAGTATGACCAGTTATGATATAGCACTAAATAGGGTATGTTTGCAGAAAGCAAATTTGTGAGAACAATGTCATGAACTACCTTTTTAGTGAAGCATGCATCATAAGAGAATAGGTTACATATATCATCGTAGCCAAGTTTTGATCTCTTTCTTCTTGTCTAGACTTTTGACTTAATTCAAACGGTGCTCCACACACACACACA
>LR738709.1:525106252-525233251 GCA_902687465.1 Secale cereale | reverse complement strand
ACGCACGCACGCACACGAGGTTTCGCAAACATTGGACGTAGCCCAAGAGCGGTTACCCAACTGTCCTTAACCGTGGACACGGCTATTCGAATAGTTTTACACTCTGCAGAGGTTGCTTGCTTTACCCACAAGATCCGGGGAACTTCCGTGTCATCCACGACCCGCGGTACCTCAAGTACCCAGGGTAAGCACCCGATCATTATCTTTCCCTAGACGACACTAACATGGAGTCCACTCGATTGGTAGCAACCCCCATGCCCAACATTCCACATCTTAAGATTGTGGAGCCTCGCTCCCATATATACCACAAGCACGGGGTACCAACGGTGTGTCTGATGCCCTGTAAAATAGTCATTGCCGCCTATCCAAGCACGACCCCGTCCCGAGAGTGACCTCGTGTCACTCCCGTCACTAGTAATGCGGGCACCATGCTAGTATCGACCTAGGTAATCAATAATGCCCTTTCCCATATAAGGGTAGAGTGGTTGCGCATGTAAGGTTGGAATAACGGTCGCAACTTAAACCAATCCGTTTGAAAACATCTCACACACTTGCCTCGGTACACCACTTAATCATCAAGTGGTTACCCAACTCATCATATCCATCGGGCATAAGTGGCACCCGACGGGGTTTTTGAAAAAGTCTTTTGAAAGTACTATGCTTCCACCATCATGCATATTCCCGTTCCACTTGCATAGCCACTACCATAGCAACCTATCTACTCCCACCCGCATCACCCTCATAGGAAGGTAGGGTTATGCTTGATGCAAGTTTCAATATGAAAGAAACAAGGTGACCCACACAAGTGGTCATCATCTCAACATGATTCCGGTGCATTGACAATAAGTGATATTTGACATGCGTAGAAAAGGGGGTTTCATAGACATGGTCAAAGGGCTGCTTGCCTTGGTGGGCTTGGTCTTCAAAGCCTTCAAGTCCTTCTCCTTCTTCTTCTTCAGCAACTTTGTCAAACACGGTATCTAATCATCGCAAGAAAATAACGGAGAAATAAGACAATAATAAAAACGGAAACGTCAAAGTGCTCAGAAAAATGTCAACTTATTTTTATAAAATACTAGAAGGAAACCTAAGAGGAAAAAAAATCATAGTTTTGGATTTGGAGTGATAGAATAGGGTGATTGGATTTTTAAACAGAGGTTTTATTGTTCAAATTTGAATTTAATTTGAACAGTATAGAAAAGATTCATGAATATGTGTGAAAGTTATATCATTAAATAGGTTGGAATATTACAAGTTTTTAGGAGTTGGAATAAATTATTTTGGATAATTATTTTATCCTGTGGATTTATCTGAAATCCATAGAAAAGAAAAAGAAAAAGGCCACTGTGCAACTGGGCCAGAACGGCCTCAGTGCACAGGCCAAGAGAGGTTTCGGCCTGGGCGAGCCGAACGGTGCGCGCACGCCAGGTTTAAACCTGACGGGCGGGGCCCAGCTGCCAGTGGGAGAGATGGGAGGCGAGAGGGACGGGAGGCTGATAGGCGGGGCCCTCCTGTCATCCCTGACCCGCGTCCAGGCGGCCGGCGAGCTCACCGGTGGCTATGCAGGGCACGGCGGGGCGAGCGGAGGGCAGGGATGGATTCAGCGCGGAGTAACTGTTCGGGTGGTGGTGGAGATGGTCGCCGGAGCTGTCGGGTTCACCGACGACGAGGACGCACGGTGGAGGGGCGTCAGGCGATGGCTGTTTTGGCCGTTTTTGACTGCAACAGAGAGGGGAAAGAGAGGGGAAAGGGTCAGTGAGGCCTGGTGGTTCCAGACCGAGGCTCAGGAACAGCAGGGACGGCTCGTACCGAGCGGCGATGGCGAGCCGCCGCCGCGGTGCTCGAGCTCGATCTCGAACTCGAGAGCTTCTGGGAGAGAGCTGGGAATGTAGGGGGTGTTTTGAGTGAGTCGGCAAGTGGTGGAGAGGAGAGGGCTCGGGGACGGCTTTTTATAGGCGGGTGGCGGTCGGGTGGCGGTCCATCGAGGAGGTGTGCGCCGACGAGCTTGATGCGGTCGCTACAGGCCACGGGGCTCGTCGGGGCGTGTCTGGGGTGCTCGTGGGCGTAGTCTAGGGCGGTGGGGGAAGTAAGAGAGAGAGAGAGAGAGAGAGTAGAGGGCGCCAGAGGGCCGCGCGTGTGAGCGCGCTCACTGGTGCGCTCGGGCGGTCGCCGCGCGTGCGAGCTGGGTCGAGAGGAGGGAGAAGGAGGAGGGGGACACGGTCGTGGCGTGTCGCGGACGTCGAGGCGCCTCGGCTGGCACGAGGGGGAGGCCCGAGGTGGTCGGAGGCGCTTGGCCAGGAGCGGCTACAGTGCCAAAGCGCACTGTAGCGTGCTCCAGAGCGCGCATATGGCCGGCATGGGCATTGTTTATGCCCTGTGGTCGTGGCCACCAGTGTATAGAAGATAAGGGAGTCAATAAACAACAGGAAATTGGTATTGGATGCTCTGGAGGGCTTCTAGAAGGAGAGGGGGTTGAGAGAGAAGGGTGCAAGGGGCTGCCTAGAGATGTAAAATGAGGTTTTACCCCTCTCAATCATTGAGCTGCAGTGCAGCTATTGCTACTAGAGGTAGAAGAAGTCTTGGGGGTGCTGTGGTAAGAACTTGAGGCAAGGGGAAATAGCGGAAGGGGTCAAAACAGAGGTTCTGGTAAAATAGTAGAAGGTGTTTGATGGTGTTTTAGACAAGCAATTGGGTTTAATTTGGCATGAGACTCCATAGGATGAAATGGCACATATAATTAGGCTCTTTCACCAAATTAGAGCTCATTTGGGCAAAGTTGCCAATGCAACTTTTGTAAACCCTAGAAATCAACAGAAATGGATTTTCCAAGATTTAGTTATGGAAATCATCCCTTCTTGACGCACCACTTGGTGTGGTGTCATCATTTGGGGTGTGGGCTTGTCCACCAAATTTGGGGTCACAAGTAAAAAGTTGGTAATGTAAAGTTGTTCAAATTTGAATATGAACAGAAATGATTTTGGGGCACTTTGATCAAGTTACCCTTCTCCAAAACTTGTGCCATTTGGTCTAGATGCATAATTAGACCATTTTAGCATGTGCACCAACTTTGAGAGCATTTGGACAAGTTTGGCAATGCAAAGTTGCTCAAACTTCAAAATGGACAGAAATGGTTTTAAGGGGATTTGATGATGTTTTCTTGTTCTCCAAGGCATGAGGCTTGGCAGGATCATCAAATATGTCATATTTGACATGATAGAATTTCCTTGGAATTTTTAGAAAATATTTCCTATGTAAATATTTCAAAAGCTTGAAATATCCAAAAAGGGTTTGTGAGGGATTTGCCCAATATTTTGAACATGACCATGTGTTGAAACTCTTATATATGGACAATATATGTCCTAAGAGTCTCTCTGAATTTTGAAAAATATTTTTGAAATAGTTAAATAATTTTTACCTATTAAAGACCATTTCAGGCCTAAAGGAAAAGCCTTTAAATAAAATAGGAAAATAACTTTTAAAATTACACTTTTGTGGTTTTGGGGAGTCCTATACCTAATAGGATTCAAACATATCTTTTCAAAGATTTTTATCACCCTAAATCAAGTACTTGAAGTGTAAATCTCAATTCAGGGGTATTTGGAAAGTAATTTTTGAAAATACCATTTGGCCAAAATATTTTTATAAGAATATACTATACTGTTCTATACACATGGTATGATCATTGGGCAGAAGTTTGGGGTAGGGAGATGAAGCATAGAAGGTGAGGCTATGTTGACTTTTAAAGAGCACTTGAAATCAGAGAGAGAGAAAAATTCAATTCCAAATAAAAGCCAAATGATGCAAAAAGTTTTTCTTGGTCCAAATTTTCATGCTTTATTAATGCAATTGCCATGTTACAAAATGGAGGGTGTGACAGACCTACCCCCTTACAAGAATCTCGTCCCCGAGATTCCTAAACTAGGATTTAAAAGAGATCGGGAAACTCGGATCTAAGGTAGTCTTCACGTTCCCAGGTTGCTTCTTCTTCCGTGTGGTTGCTCCACTGGATCTTGAAGTACTTGATGGTGCGACTTCGCATTCGTCGTTCTGCTTCATCCAAAATGCAAATGGGCCTCTCACGGTAGGTCAAATCAGGCTGAAGGTCAATGGCTTGGTGATCGACATCCTTGTAGAGATCATGCTTGTCCGGGACTTGGAGACACTTCCGGAGTTGTGACACGTGGAATACGTTGTGCACATCGGATAGTTCAGGTGGTAGTTCCAATTGGTAAGCCACTTCTGCCCATCGGTCGGTGATCTTGAAGGGGCCAATAAATCCTGGCGCAAGTTTCCCCTTAACATGGAAACGCTTGGTTCCCTTCAGAGGGGTTACTCGCAGGTACACATGGTCTCCAACACGGAAACTCATGTCTCGGCAGCGTGAATCGGCGTAGCTCTTCTGTCTCGACTTGGCGTCCTTCAAACGTTCTCTGACTAGTTGGACTTGCTCTTCTGCTTCGCAGAGAATATCTGGTCCAAAGACTAGCCCTTCTCCGATTTCTGACCAGTTGAGGGGTGTGCGACACTTGCGTCCATACAACACCTCAAATGGTGCCATCTGAAGGCTCGACTCATAACTGTTGTTATAGGAGAACTCGGCAAAAGGGAGGCAATCTTTCCACTTGGCTCCATATGCTAAGACACAGGCTCAGAGCATGTCTTTGAGTATTTTATTTACTCGCTCCGTCTGTCCTCCAATTTGCGGGTGAAAAGCGGTGTTGAATGACAACTTGGTTCCCAAGACTTCTTGGAATCTTTTCCAGAACCTTGAAGTAAACTGAGTGCCTCGATCTGACACAATCTCCTTAGGAACACCATGGAGGCTCACAATTCGACCGATGTAGAGGTTGGCCAGCTAGTTCCCACTGTAGGTTGTTTTGACAGGAATGAAATGGGCTACTTTGGTCAAATGGTCGACTATGACCCAGATGAAGTCATGCCCTTTATTCGACCTTGGTAATCTAGTGATGAAGTCCATTCCGACTTTATCCCACTTCCACTCAGGAACCTTGAGTGGTTGGAGCAATCCAGCAGGTCACTGATATTCAGCCTTGACCCTTTGGCACACATCACACTTTGCAACATAGGTGGCAATATCTCTTTTCATCCCGTGCCACCAAAATCTTTCCTTCAAGTCTTGATACATCTTGGTTCCTCCGGGGTGGATGGAATACGGAGTGTCGTGGGCTTCTTGCAGGATCAAATTCTTCAGCTCCATCTTGTTTGGTACGCAGATGCGGCCTTTGTACCAAACAATCCCGTGCTTGTCCTCGTAGAATCCTGGGGCCTTGCCTAGCTTCATCTTCTTCTTGATGCCTTCAATGCTTGCGTGCCCACTTTGTGCTTCCTTGACTTCGTCCATCAGGGTTGGTTTGACTTCCGGATGGTTTAGAAATCCATGGGTGACTAATTCCAAGCTGAATTGTTCCAGCTCTTTAAGCAGGGCTGGCTGCCTTCCTTTAATTATGGCATTCAGGGAGCAAGCCTTTCTGCTTAAGGCATTGGCTACCACGTTAGCCTTCTGTCAGGCCCAAGATGCGATTCTATCCCGATCACGTGACACTTACGTGATTGGGGCACAACCGCATTTCGGGCGCTTAGCAAGATGGATATCATTACATCGTACCATTACATACATACATGGGGGATACAACAATACATACAAGACACATGAATATAACAACATCAATACAAAGTATCCGACTACGGATACAAACATGAAAAGAACAACGACATCCAACTGCTATCCCAGGCTGCCGACCCGGAACCTAACCCAAGACTGAAGAAGAAAGAACTCCAAACAACGATCATCGCTCTCACGTCAAGACATCGAAAACCTGCACCTGCAACTGTTGTTGTAGTATCTGTGAGCCACGAGGACTCATCAATCCCATAACCATGGGTAACAAGACTATCAAAGCTTAATAGGTAGGAAGAGGTAAAGTGGTGAGGTTGCAGCAACGGCTAAGCAATATATGGTGGCTAACTTACGAGTACAAGAATAAGATGAGCATCTACGCAAACGGTCGCAAACTAGTAATGATCGTTAAAGATCCTGAACTACATACGAGTCAAACATAACCCCACCGTGTTCTCTTCTCAAAGTAAAAAGAGATAGTCACGGTTACTCACACAGTTGTGTGTTTTACTTCGGATCCTTTGTCAAGTTTTCTACAACCGTACATTAACAAATTCCAATCTGCCACATAACCGCGGGCACGGCTTTCGAAAGATCATAACCCTGCAGGGGTGTCCCAACTTAGCCCATCACAAGCTCTCACGATTAGCTGAAGTGATAAATATAATATCATCACCCCTTATCTTAGGGAAATCCAATCAGGCTCGGCATTCCGGTGCACAAGACATTTCGACAATGGTAAAACAAGTCCAGCAAGACTTCCCGGTGTGTCGACACCCTGATAGTAGCCGCGCGTATCTCGTCTCAGGCCACCACCGGATGGGCGATGCTACATGTAAAACCAAACCTCGAGTTTCCCCGTGGTGGCCCCGCAGGCTCCCCGTTTGGGACCAACACCATCAGCACTGACCCCCCCTGTTATGTAGAATTAAGAACCCGGGGACATGACCCCCTATGCAATTAATTAATTAATTAAGCTGTTATATGAGCAAATTAAAACCAATGTTGGGCCTTGCTGGAGGAGTTTTATTCAAAGTCGAACTGTTAAGGGGTCCCCATATACCCATCGTGTACGGAATGCAAAATCAAGGAACGTAATGCCGGTTTATCGGCGCCTAAGGTGGCATGAGTGGAACAAAACACCGAGCAAAAGGCCAAGCCTTCCACCCATGCCCAGTATATAGGTGTGTTAATAATAATAATAGATATTGTGATATTCCAACAACAAGTTCCCTCTTGGAACGATCTTCACCTTCACCTGCAACTAACAACGCTATAAGAGGGGCTGAGCAAGCGGGTACATAGCCAAACAATGGTTTTGCTAGGAAGGTTTCAAAGGTTAGAGGTTTCATGGCAACAAGGAGAGGCTGAAAATAATGATGGATAGCGCGACATGTAACAATAGCATCGAGACACTAAGCATGGCAATGATAGTAAAGGTATCCAAGGGTATGGTCATCTTGCCTGAGATCCCGCAAGGAAGAAGAAAGGTTCCGTGAAGAAGACGGAGAAGAAGCCTTGAAGAAGAACCATGGGTAGACGATCGAATCCTCACGAACGCAACAGAACAAGCACTAACGAGAAGAAGCAAGCAATACGGTAAACAAACCACTCAAGAACATGACAATATGCACTACTAAGTAGGATGCACGACAAGTCTACATATGATGCACAACAAGTATATACAGGAAGCAAAACATGGCAAGGTAGGAAGCACAACAAAACAACACAAGTCTATATATATGATGCAATACATGGCAAGGTATGATGCATGGCAAGTCTATACAGGAAGCACAGCAAGTCTATATAGGAAGCATTACATGGCAAGGTAGGAAGCACAGGAAACAACACAAGTCTATATAATGCAATACATGACAAGGTAGGATGCATGACAAGACTATACAGGAAGCAAAGAAAGTCTATACAGGAAGCATAACATGGCAAGGTAGGAAGCATAGAAAACAACACAAGTTTATATGATGCAATACATGGCAAGGTATGATGCATGACAAGTCTACACAGGAAGCAATACATGGCAAGGTAGGAAGCACAGCAAAACAACACAAGTTTATATGATGCAATACATGGCAAGGTACGATGCATGGCAATTCTATACAGGAAGCATAACATGTCAAGGTAGGAAGCACAACTTGACAAGGTAGGAAGCACAACATGGCAACGGTGCAAAATGCACCCAAACATCAACCAAACTCACTCCAAACATGAAAACAATAAGATATTATGATTCTACAAGCAAAATCACTCAAGTTTCATATAAGAATCACCCCAAACGGAGCAACGGGCTAAAAGATACACATGAAACAAGATATGTCAACAAGCTGAAATTAACAGCCACATAGCAACTTGGAAGCAAGAAATATATATGCTACAGCACTCAAACATGGTGACAAGAAGCATGGACATGAAGTAGACATATCCTACGGCAAACAACTCCATTGGAGCATCTCCATAGGAGGCATGGATCAATAGCAACAAGCTACAACATTTTGATCATGACACTAAAAACCTGACAGCAATATTTTATAGCAACTTGGGAGCAAGAATTAAATAAGCTACAGCAAGACAAATGAGCAAGTAAGGGCATGAATGGATAAACAACAACATATACAACAAGGAATGATCAATGGCCACCCCAAAACTAACATGGATTTGCCTAGAACAACAAGCAAACATAGCATCAGGATATTACAGATTCCAGACTTGGTGAAATTTCACTAAGTGTTAAAACAGCAATAACAACATGGCATGTTTGCAAGCATGTTTAAGTCAACACAAGGCATATCATGGAAAGTTAAATGCACCACCTCAAAGAACACATCATGGAGATTCTAAAACACCTAGGCATGTGACATGGGGACAAACACATCGATAGCAACAAGCTCCTCAACTACGCATCTCGAAACAAGTTTCAGAACATAACAGCCAAATGCACTTTTGCAACATAGATAAACATGGCAATATGAACTCAAACAAGCATGCCATAGCAACCAACATGTAGAGCATCTCATGATGAACATTTTGACACATCATTTGCATCATTTGGATAAACATGCACCAAGTTATCATATCTCAAACATGGCATGAAAATAACAAGTAGCAGCAGTTTATAACAAGTAGCACCCTTGCAACAGATATTAGAGCATCTAGATGAACTCAAATGAGCATGGCACAATGGAACAAAGTGTAGAGCATAACACCATGATCATTTTGACTTATCATACACACAAAACGGACAAACACAGTAAAAGATATTGCTATCATAAGAATGCATCAGACACTGAAAATCTAGAGGACTTAGACAAAAAAACGAGGCCAACCTCCTGTAGTCAACGCGGGCACGGGTCTGGTCAACAGGCGGCCGGGTTGCGGTGTAGCGGGTGCTGCGGGTCCGCGGGTCGGGGATCCCGCCCATTAGGGTTTCGGGCGCCCAGATCGGACTCCCGATCCGAGCGATCGACGCAGTGGCGGCGGCGCCCTCGATCCCATCGGGGCGAGGCCTCGCGGTTGCCGGCGGCGCCCTGGATCGAAGGGAGGCGGCGCTTGGAAGGGCGGCGACGGCGCCTCGGCCTCCGGCGAGGGGCGGCGGAGGATGGGGCGGGCACGACCCCGGCGACGGCCTGGGATCTAGGAGGACGGCGGGGCGGAGAAGGTCGGCGCGGCGGCGGGGACGAAGAGCGGGGGCGCGGGAGGCTGGCGGCGGGGCGATCTGGCCCAGATCGGCGGCGGGGGCGGGCCGGTGCTGGGCCCCGCGGGCCCGCGCGGCGGCGGTGGAAGCACTGTGCTGCGGCGGTGGAAGCATTGCGCGGCGGCGGTGGAAGCACTGTGCGGCAGCGGTGGAAGCATTGTGCAGCGGCGGTGGAAGCATGAGGGTTTTGGACGCAAAATTGGAGGGGGGTGGACGTTTATATAGGCACAAGGAGCTAGGAGAGTCCAGATGAGGAGCGGTTTTCGGCCACGCGATCACAATTGAACGGCCTAGATGATGGGAAGGGTTTGAGCTGGGTTGTTGGGATGCGTAGAGTAGTTGGGCTGAGGTGAGAGGAGAGGGAGAGAGGCCCGCGGGGGTTTTCGCAGACCGAAAACGTCCGACGAAATAACCGGCGACTAGTGCCGCTATATATATCCGTTGGGCTATCTAACAAGCTCCGAATGCGATGAAATTTGGCAGGCGGCCTGTCTACATTATAATAAGACCACATGACAAGTTTCATCCCATTCCGAGAACATTTTCCGGCCACTCACAAAATAAATATTCGGAGGCACCGCGGGCGCGTGCGAGTGTGTCTGGGTTCAGAACGGACAACGGAGAGGACGAAGGGACTCGGGCGGACGCAAGTTTTAAAACATGCTGATGCAACACACATGATGACATGGCAAGATGCAACACACAAGCAGATAACATGGCAACGACGACGAATAACTGGCTGACACCTGGCGCACCGGTCTCGGGGTGTCACAACACTCCCCTACTAACAAGAGATCTCGTCCTGAGATCTTAGGAACAAGACGGAAGAGAAAAAGGAAGAACAAAGTGTTCTTCGAGGACAAAAGAGTGAAACCAGAGAACCTTGAGAGGATGAACAACTTCGAAAGAAAGAATATAGTTGTCACAGCCCTAGACCAGCCCTGGCCTGTCTTGCTTGGTCTTCATGTGCATCATGTTTAAATTTCTCAGAAACTGGAAATGGGGATGTTCAAACCCTAGCACCAAATGTTTTCTACTAGGGTCAAGAATAAAATCATTTCCAATGACCCAAAATACCTTCATCAATGTTGATAATTTTGGCAAGGCTTTGAGACCAAACCAAAAATAGTGAACATTTTTGTGGAATATTTTGGGCACTGAATTAAATCATATCTTAATTGCATTTGGGCATTTAAATTTTATATATTATTTTAAATGCTCAAATAATCATAAACTAAAATGTTTACTGTTGGATTTATTCTAAACAGTAGCCATGTATGGTTTCATGATTTTTGAAAAATACTCTGACATTTTTAATAAAGCCAAAACAAATGTCAAAATTAGAAAACAGAAACAGAAATTAAAATAGAAAACAGAGAGAGAGAGAGGAAGCCCACCTGAGCCACTTACCTGGTCTCCCTGTAGCCTGGCCCAGCTTCTGCCGGCCCAGCCCACCCTCCTCCCTCCTACTATCTTCAACCTCCTGCCAGTGGGCAGGAGGGCGCGTGGCCACCGTGCGCCGGCCACCTCCACCTTGCCTGCCTGCCTCCTCGCCGCCCCGAAGCCCCTAGAGGATGCCACGACACCCTGGAACCCCCACGACCCTCCCCGTGCTTCTTCCCTCTCCTATGTCTCTCTCCCCCGCTTCCCACACGCGCGGCCGAACGCTACCATCGCCGCCGCTCGTCGTTACCACGGCTACAGCCTCCCCCTCGCCCCTCCCACGAGCCCCAGAGCTCCGCCTCGTCGCCCTATACCCCTCCGGTGAGCCACGCATCGCGGGAGGCCCTGCACCGTCTCCATCTCGTCTTCTTCAACCTCTGGCCGCCGACGACCTCACCGTCGAATTCGCGATGGCTGGTGCCTCCCCGAGCCTCCTGAGACCCCCGTCGACCCCGCCGTGAGCTCCTACGCCGTTTCCCCTCATTTTTGAACTCGCTCCCTCGCCTAGGTCGTGGTTCCGCCAGGGGCCGTGTGCTTCTCGCTGCCGGCGATGTTGCAGCCGTGGCCATCATCACCTAGAGCGGCAACCAACCACACAGACGTGCTCAGCGCAACAGCAGAGGCCCAAAAACCCCACTCGTTGCTCCTGTAGAGGTCCGTAGCGTCGTTTCCTTCATCACCCGAACGCCGGCCGCCACGTCTGAGGTCGCCACCGTCACTTTAGGCCACCTCCGGCGAAGCTGAGGGCACCAATCGACGCGCGCGAGCCCCAGCTACTCGTAGATGGGCTCAGCCGGTGATTTGGTCGCCGGAGGGCGTTTTCCGACGCGCCCCGCCGTCTCGGCACTCGCCGGCGGCGAGCCGGCGGCCAATTGACCAACCTGACCAGGGGTTTGACTCCCCCTGAGTCACTGACTCGTGGGGCCGAGCTCTGTTTAATTAGTGTAGGTTTTTAATTAAGTTTTAATTGCTGTCATTAACCTAATTAGACACTGACATGTGGGCCCCGTGTCTGTTTAGTTTAGTTTTAAACTTTTAGTTAGTGCTGAGAGACTGACCAGTGGGACCCACTGGTCAGGTTTGACTGGACCAGCCCCTGTTAACTTGCTGATGTCAACATGATCTAGTGCTGACGCAATAAGTGTTTTCTGGAATTTTAAATAAATCAGAAATGATTTATTTATTTCAGAAAATATTCAAAACTTCTAAAAATCATATAAAATCAACCGTAGCTCAGATGAAAATAATTTATATATGAAAAATGATCAGAAAAATTCAAGGAATCTGGTTATGGCACTTTCATACATGTTTGAACAAGCTAAGGCTGCTGATCAGGTGAAATCAATTAAATGTCATTTAAATAATCACATATGAAGTTTGAATTTGAACCTTTGGTTCAAACCAACTTCATTTAACACGGTTGCTAGTTGCATTAGCTCAATCAACAGCATATTGCCATATCATGATCATGCATCATATTGTCGCATTGCATTGATTGTGTTCTCTCGTGTTTGTCGGTGTTTGTTCCCTCTCAGTAGACGACGTTCCGACGATGAGTTCGATGACACCGATGAAGACCCAAAGTTATCTTCAGAAGTGCCAGGCAAGCAAAACCCCATTGAGCATTCCGATACAATCCCACTCTCTCGCTCTTGCTCTCGTTTACTGCATTAGGACAACAACGCTTCAACTGTTACCTGCTGCGGTAGTTGAACCCCTTTCCATTGCATGACCTGTCATTGCCACAGTAAATAGTTGAAACCCACTAGTATGAGTAGGAGTTGTTTGAGCCATGTTGTGCCTACTCATTCATGCTTTCTGGTTATGCCTGCTATTGCTTAGAGTTGTGTCAGGTCTGATTCATCGGGGATGAATTAGAATGGTGATGAACATGTCCTAATGTGTGTGAGCTAAGTGTGTGAACACGATTTGGTAAAGGTAGCGATGAGAGGCCATGTAGGAGTACATGGTGGGTTGTCTCATTGCAGCCATCCTCAGGAACTGTGTTCTGTGTTGGTTGGTCCATGAAACAGCTACTACCACACATTGGGATCCTTAATTGACTCTCTCGACTTATTAATCAACAAGATCTCTGTCCAGGAGTTGCAACTAGTTTCTGGTGTTTGTAGTTTACTGGAGGTCGTGCGCAGCGCTGACCCTCGGGGTGGGCTGTGACGCAGCAGGTACGTGGCACGGTGTACCGATCGCCCGTTTGGTGATGCGGGAACCCTGTACACATCGTTCGGGGCGGTGAGCGACACCCCGGCCGGATCTCCCCACGGATGGAACCCAAATAGGCGAAAAACCTAGACGAGAGACTTGTGTGGTTAGTCAGGTCGTGGCCGACACCCTCGCCAGGCTTCCGCTTGAAGGTTGCCGAGATACATGACGTGTACATGGCGGTAAGTGGCGAGAGCGTGTGTGAAGAAGTACACCCCTGCAGGGTTATATATAATCTATTCGAATAGTCGTGTCCGCAGAAATGGACTTCTGGGTTGCCTATAACAGTTCATAGACAAGTGGAAGTGGATACTCTAAAGCACACAAGATAAGCGTGAGTGATATGGATGGCCTTCTCGTAGGGAGACGGGAGCGGACCCATAGTGGTGTATTGATTGGTGAATATGTGGACTCGTGTGCGCCACCTCAAAAGTGTTGCTTGCAGTCGTAGATTAGGATAGCCACCGGCACAAAGCTGGCTTGCTGCAGTCAAACTCCACCACCCCTTTGTTGATACTGATGCATATGTAGCTAGTTCTGATGTAAGTCTTGCTGAGTACCTTTGTACTCATGTTTGCTTAATTTATGTTTTGCAGAGAGACTTCAGTCTCGCTAGTGGTTCCGCGTGGACTTTGACGTTTAGCTTGTTACCTCAGCTATGATCTTGTACCCTTGTAGGATCTTGTAGATAGTCAGGCTTTCAGCCTTCTTCATTTGTAGTTGTCTGTACCCAGACATGTTATGCTTCCATTGCCTGTATGCTCTGTATGTTGGGTCATGTGACCTCTGTTTGTAATAAATGCTATGATGGCTCTTCTGGGCCTTTATCTATATGAGTTGTTGAGTTATGTTGTGATGCCATGTTGTACAACCCATACTTGCATGTTATGCGTACGTGTAATGTGTATTGCTATGTGTGGGATCCGACACCTAGTTGTTTACCTTTGGTAGCCTATCTTACAGGGAAATGTCTCCTAGTGCTTCCACTCAGCCTTGGTAGCTTGCTACTGCTTCGGAACACTTAGGCTGGCCGGCATGTGTCCTTCTTCGTTCCTGTGTCTGTCCCTTAGGGGAAATGTCACGCGTTGTTCCTTTAAGTCCTTGTAGCTTGCTACGACTTGGGTTCATACGTTGATGACCGACACGTTCGTTGCTGGGTCATGTATGCCTGTCTCTGTAACTTAGTGCCACTTTTGGTTTATAACTAGTCATGTCGGCCCGGGTTCTCTGTCATACGGATGCTAGCGACACTACATATACGTGTGCCAAAATGCGCAAACGGTCCCGGGCCAGGTAAGGTGGCACCCGTGGGGATACCGTGCGTGAGGCCGCAAAGTGATATGATGTGTTACAGGCTAGACCTGTTTGACTTAGGATCGGGGTCCTGACAGCTTTGGTATCAGAGCCTTTCTGCCTGTAGGATTAGTAAGCCAAACTGGTCGAAGTTGTGTCTAGAAACTCTTTACTTATACAAGGGAATTGATTGTGGAAGGGAACGTAAGGCTCTTTTTACTCCTCTACCCTATGACCTTCTGATCTGAGTCACCTTCTTCTTTCTACGGGGATTAAGAACTAGGATTCTCATTCTATTTATCAAGATCACGTTATTGTGGATTCAACCCTCAGTTCAGTTTCTACTACTTCTGTTTGTTCAACTGTTGGTCTCAGAACCTTGACATTATGATGTTAAGTGGATATGCTACCCTTTTTGCTTGGATCTCAAAAGTATTTTCGAGCATTTATAGTCGTTATGCTGTCCAAGTCATCCCAGGTTTCTAAATAATTTGATGCATTTGCAAATCCTTTCTTCCTGTTCCCAATGTTCCTTTTAGGCCAGATTAACCACACTAGCCAGTGTATTGAGATACTCTGTTACCTCGACATACATGTTGGAGTTATTGTTATGACCCTAGGTGTCTAGAGTATCACCCAGTAATCTAGTAATGCTTTATATTCCCAGTGTGATGATTCTGGCCATTATTCTCGAAAGGATCCCATGATGCCATTTAGTTAGTAGGCATTCTACTCATGGGTTCTTAAACCCGAGATTCTCCCTACTTACTTCATGTTGGTAGTATTTGCTCGTCCCTTTAGGATACTAGTAACCTTGTGATAGTCCTCGAGGTTCGTGGTATATCATTCTTCCAAATACCATGAACCATTCCTGGCAGAAGTTCTCCCGAACCAAAAGATCACAACCAGAGTGCTCTTGAGTAGTACTCCATTCATATTGTGACTCTGCCAGTTCTACCTTTCTGCATGGACTATCCGGAAGAAGTATGTTGAGAGTTTGACATGCTAGTCTATGCACCCACAACTCGGAGAGTTATATGTTCCTCTGAGTTGCCCCTTTCTAGTTCTATTACGACCCTCGTCTATCAGTTGATAGTCAGGAGTAGTTGTGCACTCGTGTTCATCGATGCCTTTTACTCTTGTGGTCCGTCAAGCCATTCTATTCCGGAATGACTAGGAGAAACAAACTCTAGTACCTTATCCATATTCAGGATTTGGACGAAGAAGTTGTACTTCGCAGGTGAAGAATGCTGATCCAGCTTCTAAACTGTTCTATCCTGGAGTATTACCATCTTTATGTCAAGAATGTCATGGGAATTGCACCACCTCCTATGAACTTTTGATAAGGTGATACTTCTCACCATCATCGTCCATTCCTCGGTCTCCGTGTTATGGTAACCGGAATGCTGACAAGTGAATTGTGATGTGTGAAATTATTACTCCTAGCAACTTCATTGCTTGGTAGTTAAAGGACAACAATTTCATTCTTAGTGTGTTGGTTACTGAATCACCATTTCTAAGATTGATCGTGCTACCTAGTCCATTTTTCTGGTGCACTCTTTGATCAATGAGTTAGGATTGCATAAATCCCTCACTCTTGCGATCATATCATCTCGTCCTGAAAAGCAAGATTGTTTGCGAGCTTAGTAACATATCGGTGGTTCGTGATTTTCCGGCTATATTCCCGGAGGTGTCACCAGGTTGTCCCGTGACCAATGCGTCGAGCTCGTAATCAAGTTGGTTTCATATAAACCACCCCTTCTCCAAGAATCTGTGTTGGATACCCTGAACTAGTTGGTTAAGCTAAACAACAACTTGGAGAGTTGGAAGATAAAAGCTTGCCTGATCTAGTTCCTTCCAAGGGATATATTTTGTGTGTGTTGAAGAAAGATGATATCTTCATCGATTGATCCTCGTGACCAGTTGTTGGATCCATTGTCTTGACAAAACTTTGACTTGAGAGTGGGCTATCGTTAAGTCAAATCAGAACCAACGAAATTCATAATGTTGTCTTACTCATGGTTGATCCCTCGAGCATACACCATTACATCTATTGGTCTGACCAATACTATCACTTGTTCACATAATTATGGAATTCCATCTCCATGGAAATCTGGATGGATTATTGTTGAGCCCATCAACAAACATCCTTATCTCCTCCATGATTTTGTAGGACATTAAGCTACTGTTGGAAACTTTGTAAGCATTGCTTCGTGTCCCGTTCATGATGTATATGTTGGTGCAAGAAGTGACTTTCTCCCAGTTCACGTGCATTAGGTGCAAGTTGCCGCCATGAGTTTGAGAAAGTTAGTTTTGCTTCCTCTGGAATCATCCCAAGTTAGTCATGCATACGTGCGAAGTATTCTGTGGTTTGGAGACTTGCAACCTTCACTCTATATGTATCCCTAACACACCAAGCCACTGATTGAATTGTTCAAAGAAAAGAAGTTCATGCGCTAATCCCGAAGGGCCCGGACGGACATGCACAAGACTTCGTTATCCTCAATGATGATTCCTAACCTGAAACTCAGTAGTATTTTATCATAAGACTACTATGTGGTCAAGCTTGTCTGGGACAACGTGTTCACATGTTTTGTAGCAGAACCAGCTCATGTTTTGGAGCTGCTATCGTAGTTCATTCCTGAGAATCTCGCAACACCGTCTCGTCGATTTGTATTGCAAACTTTCATCTTTTTTCTAGACTCGATGAGTCTGGAATATTCTGACACCAACCAGAACTGAATCTCAGGCATATATGATGGTTGGAGCATTTTCCAAGAACTATAATATTGGTCTCTCGATAACCGGTAAAGTGGATGTCGTGGCCAACACACCCAGCCGGAAGACCTATTGTTGTAGAATCTTGATTGAAGAAGTTGGCAACCTCCCCATAAGGATTTCGTAGGATTTACTCCCTAGTTGTTCCTTATGGATTTTGTGCTCCTGAAGTTCGACCATTTACTTGACGTTCTAGGTACAAAACCATTTAAATAAATGGGTTACCTAGCACTTCAAGGAGAACATTAGAAGCGGAGTGCTTAATGTCTCTCGGTCGATCATCCAGATTTTGCCCCTTGACTCCGCTAAGGTGAAATCTGAGAAAGCGTTATCTTCCTTTGCATCTGCATCGTCCATCATTATTCATCATGGTAGTATGTGGTGTTGCCAGGATCCTTGACACGGATATTGGTAAAACCTTGATGAATATGGGAATGCTCAAGTTCTTGAGAGCACGCACAAGCACTAGGTGTTATCACTGGCACTAACCGGGATTTCTCCCAGTGTTCTTGGTTATGCTATAACCCCTCAAGAGTAGATTTACTCTCTATTGTTGGGATTCACCCCAGTTACCAGAATCATTCCCAGCATTTGCATTTTGTTCCCAGCTTGCACCACCATCGTGCCAATTTTCCATGGGTTGCCTTTGCAGCAACTGCTATTCCGGATTATCTTCAAAAGTGGTCCTACCATGGGTCCCATCCATTTCCGATGATAAGCAAAATCATCCCTTGTGTTGTCTTCAACAAGGTAGTCCACGTCATCCATTCTGGCCCGAGAATGTCATTCTTTCGAACCCCGTCAGACGATCGATTGTGTTTGCCTTAGGCTGGTATAGGGAATTTCAATGACCTCTATATCAAAAGTAATTCTTTTTGCCACTTAAGGGAATAACTCTATGAGTCACCTTCTCTAAGGTGCCCCATCTGGTGACCTCGATCACCCTCTTCTTAGGAGTGGAATTATTGCCACTAGGTGAACCTTCATCGTTTGTTTCACTCCATCCCATTGGAGGTGTACTCTGTGTCTCAGCTCAAGAGATGTCTCAACGTCTCACTCCATGAGTTGATCTTGAGTTGCTCGATCTTTCAGAAGATCAATTATGTAGAGTTTCTTCTATTATCACCGGGTTGGACAAAGATCTGGTAATCAAGTATGTCAGGATCAACATGATGCAATGAATCAGCAACTTCGAGGAGGACAGTTGAATCGAGAAGATTGTGTTAGTTAGTGCCCCTCTGATTTCTTATCTCGCATCTTGAATCTCGGGACGAGATTCTTGTTTAGTGGGGGTGAGTTGTCACAGCCCTAGACCAGCCCTGGCCTGTCTTGCTTGGTCTTCATGTGCATCATGTTTAAATTTCTCAGAAACTGGAAATGGGGATGTTCAAACCCTAGCACCAAATGTTTTCTACTAGGGTCAAGAATAAAATCATTTCCAATGACCCAAAATACCTTCATCAGTGTTGATAATTTTGGCAAGGCTTTGAGACCAAACCAAAAATAGTGAACATTTTTGTGGAATATTTTGGGCACTGAATTAAATCATATCTTAATTGCATTTGGGAATTTAAATTTTATATATTATTTTAAATGCTCAAATAATCATAAACTAAAATGTTTACTGTTGGATTTATTCTAAACAGTAGCCATGCATGGTTTCATGATTTTTGAAAAATACTCTGGCATTTTTAATAAAGCCAAAACAAATGTCAAAATTAGAAAACAGAAACAAAAATTAAAATAGAAAACAGAGAGAGAGGAAGCCCACCTGAGCCACTTACCTGGTCTCCCTGTAGCCTGGCCCAGCTTCTACCGGCCCAGCCCACCCTCCTCCCTCCTACTGTCTTCAACCTCCTGCCAGTGGGCAGGAGGGCGCGTGGCCACCGTGCGCCGGCCACCTCCACCTTGCCTGCCTGCCTCCTCGCCGCCCTGAAGCCCCTAGAGGACGCCACGACACCCTGGAACCCCCACGACCCTCCCCGTGCTTCTTCCCTCTCCTCTGTCTCTCTCCCCCGCTTCCCACGCGCGTGGCCGAATGCCACCATCGCCGCCGCTCGTCGTTACCACGGCCACAGCCTCCCCCTCGCCCCTCCGACGAGCCCCAGAGCTCCGCCTCGTCGCCCTATACCCCTCTGCTGAGCCACGCATCGCGGGAGGCCCCGCACCGTCTCCATCTCGTCTTCTTCAACCTCTGGCCGCCGACGACCTCATCGTCGAATTCGCGATGGCTGGTGCCTCCCCGAGCCTCCTGAGACCCCCGTCGACCCCGCCGTGAGCTCCTACGCCATTTCCCCTCATTTTTGAACGCGCTCCCTCGCCTAGGCCGTGGTTCCGCCAGGGGCCGTGTGCTTCTCGCCGCCGGCGATATTGCAGCCGTGGCCATCGTCACCCAGAGTGGCAACCGACCACACAGACGTGCTCAGCGCAACACTAGAGGCCCAAAAACCCCACCCGTTGCTCCTGTAGAGGTCCGTAGCGTCGTTTCCTTCATCACCCGAACGCCGGCCGCCACGTCTGAGGTCGCCGCCGTCACTTTAGGCCACCTCCGGCGAAGCTGAGGGCACCAATCGACGCGCGCGAGCCCCAGCTACTCGTAGATGGGCTCAGCCGGTGATTTCGTCGCCGGAGGGCGTTTTCCGACGCGCCCCGCCGTCTCGGCACTCGCCGGCGGCGAGCCGCCGGCCAGTTGACCCACCTGACCAGGGGTTTGACTCCCCCTGAGTCACTGACTCGTGGGGCCGAGCTCTGTTTAGTTAGTTTAGGTTTTTAATTAAGTTTTAATTGCTGTCATTAACCTAATTAGACACTGACATGTGGGCCCCGTGTCTGTTTAGTTTAGTTTTAAACTTTTAGTTAGTGCTGAGAGATTGACCAGTGGGACCCACTGGTCAGGTTTGACTGGACCAGCCCCTGTTGACTTGCTGATGTCAGCATGATCTAGTGCTGACGCAATAAATGTTTTCTGGAATTTTAAATAAATCAAAAATGATTTATTTATTTAAGAAAATATTCAAAACTTCTAAAAATCATATAAAATCAACAGTAGCTCAGATGAAAATAATTTATATATGAAAAATGATCAGAAAAATTCAGAGAATCTGGTTATGGCACTTTCATGCATGTTTGAACAAGCTAAGCCTGCTGATCAGGTGAAATCAATTAAATGGCATTTAAATAATCACATATGAAGTTTGAATTTGAACCTTTGGTTCAAACCAACTTCATTTAACACGGTTGCTAGTTGCATTAGCTCAATCAACAGCATATTGCCATATCATGATCATGCATCATATTGTCGCATTGCATTGATTGTGTTCTCTCTTGTTTGCCGGTGTTTGTTCCCTCTCAGTAGACGACGTTCTGACGATGAGTTCGATGACACCGATGAAGACCCAATGTTATCTTCAGAAGTGCCAGGCAAGCAAAACCCCATTGAGCATTCCGATACAATCCCACTCTCTCGCTCTTGCTCTCGTTTACTGCATTAGGACAACAACGCTTCAACTGTTACCTGCTACGGTAGTTGAACCCCTTTCCATTACATGACCTGTCATTGCCACAGTAAATAGTTGAAACCCACTAGTATGAGTAGGAGTTGTTTGAGACATGTTGTGCCTACTCATTCATGCTTTCTGGTTATGCCTGCTATTGCTTAGAGTTGTGTCAGGTCTGATTCATCAGGGATGAATTGGAATGGTGATGAACATGTCCTAATGTGTGTGAGCTAAGTGTGTGAACACAATTTGGTAAAGGTAGCGATGAGAGGCCATGTAGGAGTACATGGTGGGTTGTCTCATTGCAGCCATCCTCAGGAACTGAGTTCTGTGTTGGTTGGTCCATGAAACAGCTACTACCACACATTGGGATCCTTAATTGACTCTCTCGACTTATTAATCAACAAGATCTCTGTCCAGGAGTTGCAACTAGTTTCTGGTGTTTGTAGTTTACTGGAGGTCGTGCGCAGCGCTGACCCTCGGGGTGGGCTGTGATGCGGCAGGTACGTGGCACGGTGTACGGATCGCCCGTTTGGTGATGCGGGAACCCTGTACACATCATTTGGGGCCGTGAGCGACACCCCGGCCGGATCTCCCCACGGATGGAACCCAAATAGGCGATAAACCTGGACGAGAGACTTGTGTGGTTAGTCAGGTCGTGGCCGACACCCTCGCCAGGCTTCCGCTTGAAGGTTGCCGAGATACATGACGTGTACATGGCGGTAAGTGGCGAGAGCGTGTGTGAAGAAGTACACCCCTGCAGTGTTATATATAATCTATTCGAATAGCCGTGTCCGCGGAAATGGACTTCTGGGTTGCCTATAACAGTTCATAGACAAGTGGAAGTGGATACTCTAAAACACGCAAGATAAGCGTGAGTGCTATGGATGGCCTTCTCGTAGGGAGACGGGAGCGGATCCATAGTGGTGTATTGATTGGTGAATATGTGGACTCGTGTGCACCACCTCAAAAGTGTTGCTTGCAGTCGTAGATTAATATAGCCACCGGGCCAAAGCTGGCTTGCTGCAGTCAAACTCCACCACCCCTTTGTTGATACTGATGCATATGTAGCTAGTTCTGATGTAAGTCTTGCTGAGTACCTTTGTACTCATGTTTGCTTAATTTATGTTTTGCAGAGAGACTTCAGTCTCGCTAGTGGTTCCGCATGGACTTCGACGTTTAGCTTGTTACCTCAGCTACGATCTTGTACCCTTGTAGGATCTTGTAGATAGTCAGGCTTTCAGCCTTCTTCATTTGTAGTTGTCTGTACCCATACATGTTATGCTTCCGTTGCCTGTATGCTTTGTTTGTTGGGTCATGTGACCTCTGTTTGTAATAAATGCTATGATGGCTCTTCTGGGCCTTTATCTATATGAGTTGTTGAGTTATGTTGTGATGCCATGTTGTACAACCCATACTTGCATGTTATGCGTACGTGTAATGTGTATTGCTATGTGTGGGATCCGACACCTAGTTGTTTACCTTTGGTAGCCTATCTTACAGGGAAATGTCTCCTAGTGCTTCCACTCAGCCTTGGTAGCTTGCTACTGCTCCGGAACACTTAGGCTGGCCGGCATGTGTCCTTCTTCGTTCCTGTGTCTGTCCCTTAGGGGAAATGTCACGCGTTGTTCCTTTAAGTCCTTGTAGCTTGCTACGACTTGGGTTCATACGTTGATGACCGACACGTTCGTTGCTGGGTCATGTATGCCTGTCTCTGTAACTTTGTGCCACTTTTGGTTTATAACTAGTCATGTCGGCCCGGGTTCTCTATCATACGGATGCTAGCGACACTATCATATACGTGGGCCAAAATGCGCAAACGGTCCCGGGCCAGGTAAGGTGGCACCCGTGGGGATACCGTGCGTGAGGCCGCAAAGTGATATGATGTGTTACAGGCTAGACCTGTGTGACTTAGGATCGGGGTCCTGACAATAATGGAGATGAACGAGAAAGAGAAGCTCCATTAGAAAAGAGGAACAAGGAACACGAGAACCAATTAGGTTGGAAGGCATGAAACACAAGCTAAGAGGACAAGAATACATTGAAAACCACTCCGGTTAAAGGAGATAGAAAAGGAATTGAACGAAGGAATTCGGCAGCACTCCGGTTGAGACTGAAAGAAATAGCACACCGGTTGACAATAATGGAATAGAACGAGAACTTGAGAAGATTGAACGATCCCTGACAAGATGAACAAGACAATGCCTCCGGAAGAAATAAAGAATGGAATGAGAAGAAGGGGAAGAAGATGACAACTTCCATCACGAATGGATTGAAAGAACATCTTCAAGAGAAGACTTGAACGAAGTTTTTGAGAAAATCAACAACAAAAGAATAAACTTGTTGTGGACATATTAAAAACATCTCAAGACTTGAGGTGAATTATGCCGCAACCAAAAGATGGAATAATTAAGATGAAGGAAGAAATGCAAAACTCCACTTCAAAAGAATAGGAGAATTATTTGCATTCTGAGACACAAAAGAATAATGCTTGAGCGACTCCAAAGAATTTGATGAATATTTGAGGAATGAGTTAAATCGTGAAGAACCACCGTGGAGAACTCCGGTATCAAAATGATGATGATATAGAAATGACGGACGAAAATAATAAGATTAGAGCCTTGCGATGATTAGTCGGGGTTCTGACGAAATAACCGCGAAAATTTGAACTCCGGGGAAGGAAAGAATAAAACACCTGGAAATAGAATTTATTCATCAAGAATAAACTCCGAAGGAAGGAATTAATCAACTTGATGGAAAAGAATAAGAATTATGTTATGCTTCTCCTCCATCGAATAAATTGATGAAAGCAATGGATTCGCATATCACTTATTCTCGATGAAATTGATTTAAAGAAGAATATATCGCGAACTTGCGAAAAATCTTCATGAAACACCGGTAGGCTAGGAATGAACGAATGAATTGATATGAAAACGCCGGAAAAGAATTCTTGAGCGAACCACCGTAAAGAATTGAAGCCGAGTGAATAAAATGAATGAACCACCATGAAGAATTAATCGAATGATGAAAAGAAAAAACCACCGAGAAGAATTACAATCGAGTGAAGAACGAGAATGACCATCGTAAGGAATGAAATTGAACGATGCAAGAGGACAAGCCACCATGAAGAATTGAGATTGAGTGAGCACAAGAGAATGAATCTCCGGGAAGAAAAAATAACTTGAGGGAATTAGAATGACGAGAGTAACGAGATCATGAACTGATTAAAGAATACTTGAACGAAGCACCGGAAAGAATATGAGACGAACGAAAAGGCATCAATGAAGAATATTTGGAGGATGAAGTTGAAAATTGAGATCGAAGAAATCTTCTGAAATGATGGCCTCTCGGAGGAACACAACGAAAAGAATTCCTGAAATACTCCGGAAGAATGAAAAGAAGAAAGGTTGAAGCAACGATGAAAAGAATTAAAAGCGAACTTGAAGAAGGCATATAACTGATGGAATCCATACTTACGTCACATTTGAAAAGAATTTGGAACACTCCGGGAAATAAAAGAGTCAGGTAAGATCCTGGGAAAATACCTGTGGGTTAGGGCCCACCAAAGAGAAAACACCATTGAAAGGATCGAGAAGGAGATGATGCATCGGAACAATTGAAAACTTGAATGAGGTGACAACCTCGAATTAATTGGAACACAGACGAATCTGCTGAGATTTCTTCGGAACTCCGGAACAATTAAATGGCGGGAGGTAAACGAGCAAAGTGAAGCAATTGAGCCGAGGAAAAAGAATATGATGAACACCGAATACTTGAATTGAATCCACCGGAAAAGAAGAAGAGGTGAAGAATATCAAACGAGAGAAGAACTCATCGGAGAAGAAAAGAGAAGAATGATGATGATCTAGACGAGAATTCACCGGTTGAAACAATTGGTGAAAGAAAGCAAAGACTTCACACGAGTAGGATGGATACTCGATTAAGGACTCTGGTCGGAGAAGCAAAAGGGTGGGCGGGTGGGAAAAGAAAAGACCACATCGGACGGGGAAACACCGTCGGTTGAAAAGAACTGAGGGTTGCACTTGCAAAGAAGAAGAGGGTTGAATCCACTTGTCGAGAGATGCACCAGATGAAAGAACTAACAACGCAACAAACGAAAAACTAACCACGCGATCCTAAAAAAAATTGAAGGGGAAGAGGGGTAATTCAAAACTCCTATGTCAAGATTCCTCACCAGAGCGACGAAGGGGCTGGGGAGTAAAAAGAATTCCTACTCTCCAATATAACTAGACTCCGAAAAAGTTTTCTGCTAGACTCAACAACGGCCAAGCTACGATCAATCAAGGGGGCTCCTATGGTCGGTCGAAGCTCTGATACCAACTTGTCAGGCCCAAGATGTGATTCTATCCCGATCACGTGACACTTACGTGATTGGGGCACAACCGCATTTCGGGCGCTTAGCAAGATGGATATCATTACATCGTACCATTACATACATACATGGGGGATACAACAATACATACAAGGCACATGAATACAACAACATCAATACAAAGTATCCGACTACGGATACAAACATGAAAAGAACAACGACATCCAACTGCTATCCTAGGCTGCCGACCTGGAACCTAACCCAAGACTGAAGAAGAAAGAACTCCAAACAACGATCATCGCTCTCACGTCAAGTCATCGGAAACCTGCACCTGCAACTATTGTTGTAGTATCTGTGAGCCACGAGAACTCAGCAATCCCATAACCATGGGTAACAAGACTATCAAAGCTTAATAGGTAGGAGGAGGTAAAGTGGTGAGGTTGCAGCAGCGGCTAAGCAATATATGGTGGCTAACTTACGAGTACAAGAATAAGATGAGCATCTACGCAAACGGTCGCAAACTAGTAATGATCGCTAAAGATCCTGAACTACATACGAGTCAAACATAACCCCACCGTGTTCTCTTCTCAAAGTGAAAAGAGGCAGTCACGGTTACTCACACAGTTGTGTGTTTTACTTCGGATCCTCTGTCAAGTTTTCTACAACCGGACATTAACAAATTCCAATCTGCCACATAACCACGGGCACGGCTTTCGAAAGATCATAACCCTGCAGGGGTGTCCCAACTTAGCCCATCACAAGCTCTCACGATTAGCTGAAGTGATAAATATAATATCATCACCCCTTATCTTAGGGAAATCCGATCTGGCTCGGCATCCCGGTGCACAAGACATTTCGACAATGGTAAAACAAGTCCAGCAGGACCTCCCGGTGTGTCGACACCCTGATAGTAGCCGCGCGTATCTCGTCTCAGGCCACGACCGGATGGACGATGCTACAGGTAAAACCAAACCTCGAGTTTCCCCATGGTGGCCCCGCAGGCTCCCCGTTTGGGACCAACACTGTCGGTGTACTAAGATAGGGGTACCCCAGTACTCCAACTTGTGCACGGGCAGTTGCAGCTTCCCGCGGCAAGGTTTACTGCGGGCTCGCCGGAGACCTTCCTGCTCCTTATTAAACCATTCAAAAACAAAGTATAAAAGGAAGAAGACCAAGACCCCGGCAAGAGGAGCTTGCCGGGAAGGCCGTACCAGGCTCAAGACCGCCCCACTAGCACAAGGCCCTGGCAAGAGGAGCTTGTCAGGAAGACTAGGAGACAAAGCCTCGGCGCTGCATGCGCCCCGGCAAGGGGCCCGGGGAGCGGCAAGCTCCCGGGCCCGGCAAGATCGAGGCCCCCGGCAAGGTGCTTGCCGGGGAGGTTGCACTATGTACCCGCGCTCCAGCTCATCGGCCCACGCGTCGCCCTGGGGCTTATCCAGGGACGCGTGGCGGATGGCTGTGCAGCCTGGGGTACACGGTGGCACTCCACGGTGATGGATCCGTCGCCGTGGCGAACGGAGACGCTAAGGCGGGAGCTTTTGGGGTCGACGGCGACGGGCATTAAATGCCCTTGTCCCCCACTGTTAAAGTAGGTATAGACCACTGTTCTGTACTATAGCTCCACTGTTCCCGCACTGTTACAACTACCACCTCTTTTACATTTTTACCCCTTTCTCCTACGTTGACACCTGTCGGTGACCCCTTGCACTATAAAAGGAGGCCCATGCACAACGTGGAGGGGGTTCGAAACCTAGATCACTCTCGCGCCGGTGTAGCTGCTTCTTCAAGCTCCCGAGCGCCCAACTCAATACACAACCAAGCAGGAGTAGGGTTTTACGCGTCTACCGCGGCCCGAACCTGGGTAAAACTGCCCGCGTGTTTGCTTCGATCTGCTCTTTGTGCTCCCTCCGCCCTCGTACCGCACAGACAAGGGGCTCCGGTCCCATAGGTGTTCGTGGCGGACAGTTTCCCCCGACATCTTTGGCGCGCCAGGTAGGGGGCGTCGAGGTTGTGCGAACCTGATCCGGCGTTCGCGCGGGCGCATTCTTCATCAACCTCTCCAGCTTCATCAGCAACTTCATCAGCGACAACTCCATGGCCCCGAAGAAGAAGGCTTCGGAGGTCGGAGGCCCGTCTGCGTCTCACCCGCCGCCACCAGAGCCAACGGTGGGCGGGGGAGATGCCGTCGGAAGGGTGGTTGCCGGTGAGGACACTCACGGCGCCACCAGATCCAAGAACCGGGCGGACGACCGAACCTCGGTCTCCGTGGACGCGCCGCGTCCATCGCAGCACACAACGACCCAGCAGCGCCATACCACGGGAGGTGGTATCCGCTTGCTGGGACAAGGCCAGACCGGAGGCTCGCGGGACGCCCCGGACCCCCGTCCGGGCACAAGCAAAGCGAAGGCGCCGGCACGGGACCCCGCTCCTTCTAACGTTGTTAGAAGTCCGAGCGTATCCCGCTCCTCGCACCGCTCACCCGCGTTCCCCTCTACCCCAGCGGAAGCGCTCGCAAGAGCGCAGCTGCTCCTCGACTTCCCTCCAGCGGCCGACAAGGCCGAGGAATGGAGGGCCACTATCCGGAGCCTGATAGACTTCGCCAACAACGATTCTCCACAGCAGCCGTCGGCCTCACGGCCGCGGCAGGCTGAGAAGACGAAGGCTATCGGCGACAAGACTGCCGGGGGTGCGACAAGCGTGCACTCCCCGCCGCAGAAGCAGAAGACGCCGCCCCGCCGGAACAACCCCGACGACTGCTCCACAGCCTCGTCGGACCCGCGGGCCCGTCGGGACCAGCGCCAGGTCCTCGACGACCGGCGAGATGAAGACGCTCGAACCACGATCGAGCGCCGCCGAGAAGCTCGGCGACAATCCGACAAGAGAGCTGGGAACACCGTCGACGCGCACGCGCCCGGTGAACCAGGCGACTTGCCGTACGCGGCAGGTTGCCCTGCGTTCACCCGCGAGCTGCGGCGCGTCCAGTGGCCCAGCATGAAGAACTTTAAGCCCGACGTACCGGAGAAGTACGACGGCAAGACGCACCCCTCGGAGTTTCTCAGCGTCTACACTATCGCAGTGCAAGCTGCCGGGGGGCGCGACGAGAAGATCTTAGCCAACTACTTCCCGCTCGTGCTGAAGCCGAACGTCCGTTCGTGGCTCATGCACTTGCCGGAAGGCTCTATCTCTTCTTGGGCCGACCTCTGCCATCAGTTTGTTGGCGCCTTCACCGGCGGCCACAAACCCCATGGCCAGGAGAGCGATCTCCATATCTTGGCCCAGAAGGAAGGCGAACCCCTGCGCAAATATATCCAACGCTTCAGCCGGGTGCAGCACAACATCCCTGACGTTCACCCTGCTGCGGTTATCAGCGCGTTCCATCAGAACGTGCGTAACCGCCGCATGCGTGAGGAAATGGCGATGACCAAGATTAGGGACGTCAGCGAGCTCTACGCTCTTACTGACAAGTGCGCACGCGCAGAAGAGGGGAGGAAACTCCCCGGGGAGGATGCTGGCGCAGGAGGAATCGACAGCGACGACACCGCCCCGGCGAAGAAGAGCCGGCGGCGGAACAACAAAAAGAAGGGCAAGAAGGAGGTGCTTGCCGTCGAGAAGTCCGGCAAGGAGGCCCCCGCCAAGCAAGCACAGGCTGGCGGCTCCGGCAAGGAGCCTGCCCCTGCAGCGGCGGCCGACAAGCCGGGTAGCTCCGACAAGCAATACTGTAAGATACACCGCACCAAGGGTCACGATCTCTCCAACTGCAAGCGCGTCGAGTACCTCGTCGAGCAGCAAAAAGCTGAGTACGAGAGGCGCGACAAGGAGAAGGCCCAAGGTGGCGGAGAAGAGCCCAGCAAGAAGCGGCCGTTCAACGGCCGGGGAGGACGCCGCGGCAAGGCTAAGCAGCGGCAAGGAGATCGACCTCCCCGGGGCCGCGACAACGACGAAGACGACGATGAAGACATGGAGGACGACGAGAACAGCGAGCAGGAGTTCCAGAAGGCCACAAAGGTCCTGTGCGTCGACGGTGGCGCCTCCCTGCACACCTCCCACCGCCAGCTAAAACAGTGGGTGCGTGAGGTGAACGCAGCGGAGCCGCCCGTGGAGTCGCGCAGGCTCCTCAAATGGTCCAGCACGCCCATCGTTTTTGACCTTGAGGATCACCCTGACCGCACCACGGCGGTCGGGTGCCTGCCGATGCTGGTTTCTCCCACCATCCGCAACCTCAAGGTCACCAAAATGTTGGTTGACGGCGGGGCCGGGCTGAACTTGATCTCCTCCGCTGTGATCAAGAAACTCCAGATTCAAGATGGCGAGCTCGAAGAGACCGGTTCGTTCCAAGGAATCAACCCGGGAAGGAGCAAGCCTAAGGGAAAGATCACTCTGCCGGTGACCTTTGGCGGGGAGCTCAACTTTAGGACTGAGCGCATCACCTTTGACGTCGCCGATATTCCATTGCCCTACAATGGAATACTTGGCCGTCCCGCCCTCGCCAAGTTCATGGCAGCTTCCCACTATGCCTACAACGTGCTGAAGATGCCGGGGCCGATAAGCGTCATCACTGTCCACAGCGACAAGAAGGATGCGCTTATTTGCGCCGACAAGATTTACCGGGATGCGGCAGCTGCGGCCGAGAAGGATACTCTTGCCGCTGAAGCTCCCGGGGGGAAGAAGATGAAGACCAAGTCCGGCAAGTGCTCTGGGACCCACTCCGGCAACCGCACCTCTTCGGAGTGCTGCGCTGCCGTCGAGGACGTTCCATCGAGCTCCACCGGCAAGAGCAAGAAAGGAATGGCTGCTCCTCCGGCAACCAAGAAAGTGTCCGCAAAGGAGGATGGCACTGGTGGTACCTTCACCATCAGTGCAACCCTTGACAGCAAATAGGAAAGCGCGCTCGTTGCCTTCCTGTGGGCGAATGTCGATGTGTTTGCCTGGCAACCATCCGACATCCCCGGTGTTCCCAGGAAGGTAATTGAGCACAAGCTTGCTGTCTGTCCTCATGCGCGGCCTATCATGCAGAAAGTGAGGAAGCAAGCCGTGGAGCGCCAAGAGTTCATCAACGAGGAAATCAAGAAGCTAGAAGCAGCTGGCCTAGTTAGAGGTGTGATCCATCCGACGTGGTTGGCAAACCCAGTCGTCGTGCGCAAGGCCAACGGGAAGTGGAGACTGTGTATAGACTTCACCGATGTGAATAAAGCATGTCCCAAGGATCCCTTCCCTTTGCCGCGCATTGACCAGATCGTTGACTCCACTGCCGGATGTGAGCTACTCTGTTTTCTTGATGCATACTCAGGCTATCATCAGATTTTCATGGCCAAGGAAGATGAAGAGAAGACTGCATTTATCACTCCATGTGGCACTTATTGCTTTATCCGCATGCCATTTGGATTGAAGAATGCAGGCTCAACCTTTGCAAGGGTAGTGTACACTGCTTTTGAGCCACAGATCCACAGAAATGTAGAAGCTTACATGGATGACATCGTGGTGAAGAGCAAAAGCAAGGAAACCCTGATTCAAGACTTGGAAGAAACGTTTCAGAACCTGCGCAGGATACAGCTTAAGTTGAACCCCGATAAGTGCGTCTTTGGAGTCCCCTCCGGCAAGCTTCTCGGGTTCTTTGTGTCACAGAGGGGGATTGAGGCCAACCCCGACAAGATCAAAGCCATTGAGCAGATAGAGGCCCCGAAGCGCGTCAAGGATGTCAGAAGGCTTGCAGGTTGTGTTGCTGCCCTCAGTAGGTTCATTTCAAAGTCTGCAGAACGCGCCCTACCTTTCTTCAAAATCTTGAAGAAGGCAGGTCCCATGAAGTGGACTCCGGAAGCGGAGGCGGCGTTACAGGATTTGAAACGGTACCTGTCCTCCACTCCTATACTTGTCGCACCTAGACCACAGGAAAAGTTGTTGCTATACTTAGCGGCAACCAACCAGGTGGTTAGTGCTGCGTTGGTAGCGGAGAGGGAGTCCGACGAGGAGTCAGCACCACCGACAAGCGAATCCAGCGACAAACAGGGGGCTGACCCGACAAGCTCTGGCCCCGACAAGGAAGACTCTGCGCAGGAACAAGGAGAGGTGCGGAAGAAGATGGTGCAGCGCCCAGTGTATTTTGTAAGTTCCCTTCTCCAGGGGGCTAGATCAAGATACTCTGGTGTGCAAAAAATTGCTTTTCGGCCTCCTCATGGCCTCAAGAAAGCTGCGCCATTACTTCCAAGCCCATGAGATAACAGTGGTCACTCGCTTTCCGTTGAAGAGGATATTGCACAATCCAGAAGCAACAGGCAGGATCGTTGAGTGGGCACTGGAGCTGTCGAGCTTTGGACTCAAGTTTGAAAGTACTTCAACCATACAGAGCCGAGCTTTAGCAGAATTCATAGCTGAGTGGACCCCGACACCAGAAGAAGAAGTTCAAGAAACGAGTGTACCCGTACAAGAAGCGACAAGTGAATGGGTAATGTATTTTGACGGTGCCTTCTCGCTGCAAGGCGCCGGTGCTGGCGTGGTACTCATCGCGCCTACCGGAGAGCACCTCAAATATGTTATCCAGATGCACTTTCCCAGGGAGCAAGCGACGAACAACACTGCGGAATATGAAGGCTTGCTTGCCGGCCTCAGGATTGCGGCCGAACTTGGGATCAGAAAGCTGATTGTGCGGGGCTATTCTCAGTTGGTGGTCCGGCAAGTCAACAAGAGTTATCAGAGCCCTTTGATGGAAGCTTATGTTGATGAAGTGAGAAAGCTTGAAGAGCACTTTGAAGGTTTGCAGATGGAGCACGTCCCGAGAGCTCAAAATGAAATTGCAGATGGCCTTTCAAAGTGCGCCGCGATGAAGTTACCTGTGGAACCAGGGACCTTCTTACTCAAGCTGACTCAGCCATCCGTTACACCATCAATAGGGCAGTCCAAGAAGAGAAAGTTGGTCTCCGGCGACTACTTGCCGGCGGATCTTCCTGAAACCGCCGCCAAGGTCCCCAAGATCAACAACCAGAACGCTGAGGAACAGTTTGCTCCTGCAAGCCCTCGGGCTTGTACAGTTGAAGCAAGCTTTCCCGGCAAGCCTCGCCCCGGCGAGCTTGCCGGGGGACCGTCAGCTCCGGCGGAACCAGAGGCCCTTGCCGTAGAAGCTGAGGTTCCCGCAGCGGCCCTCGAGCCTTTAGTCCTTGCCGTCGAGCCTCGGGCTCCGGCATGGGCGCAACAGATCGTCCGTTTTCTGCAAACTGGAGAACTTCCCGACGAACCTCAAGAGACAGAGAAGATAACCAGGCAGTCAAGTATGTATCAGTTCGTGGACAACGAGCTGTACAGAAGAAGACTCAACGGTGTCAGGTTGAAGTGCATCTCCAGAGAAGACGGACAGAAGCTGTTGGCGGAAATACACGGAGGCATATGCGGCCACCACATTGGCGCAAGGGCACTTGCCGGGAAAGCTTTCCGGCAAGGGTTCTTTTGGCAAGAAACCCTCCAAGATGCGACTGCACTAGTAACCAAGTGTGAAGCGTGCCAGTTCCATGCCAAGCAGATCCATCAGCCAGCTCAAGCTCTCCAAACAATCCCTTTGTCATGGCCCTTCTCGGTCTGGGGGCTCGATATCCTCGGCCCTTTCCCTCGCGCTGTCGGAGGCTTTGAGTACTTGTACGTCGCAATCGACAAGTTCACAAAGTGGCCGGAAGTGGAGCCAGTGAGGAAGGTGACAGCACAGTCAGCAGTCAGGTTCTTCAAGTCAATTGTTTGCCGTTTCGGGATCCCTAACAGGATCATCACCGACAACGGTACGCAATTCACTAGTCGCACCTTCATGCAGTACGTCCAAGACCTTGGCGCCAAGGTCTGTTTTGCTTCTGTTGCTCACCCGAGGAGCAACGGTCAAGCGGAAAGGGCAAATGCTGAAGTGCTGCGCGGACTCAAGACAAGGACCTTTGACAGGCTGCGCAAGTGTGGAAGAAATTGGATAGAGGAGCTCCCGGCGGCTCTTTGGTCAATCAGAACGACACCAAGTCGAGCCACCGGACAGACGCCTTTTGCTCTAGTCTATGGAGCAGAAGCAGTTCTCCCCACGGAACTCGTATACGGATCTCCTCGAGTGCTCGCTTATGATGAGCTCGAGCAAGAGCAGCTGCGGCAAGATGACGCATTGCTCCTTGAGGAGGGACGTCTCCAGGCTGCGGTACGAGCTGCTCGATACCAGCAAGCTTTGCGCCGCTACCATAGCCGCAAAGTCAAGGCCAGGAGTCTCGAGGAAGGCGACCTTGTTCTTCGGCGTGTTCAGTCCGCCAAGAATTCCAACAAGTTGACGCCGAAGTGGGAAGGCCCTTATCGGGTGAGACAAGTTACGAGGCCCGGCGCTGTCCGCCTCGAGACCGAAGAAGGCTTACCGGTGAGCAACTCCTGGAACATAGAGCATCTTCGCAAGTTTCACCCCTAAGGCGCGGTTGCCGTGATCCGCTCCGGCAACCACCTTTTGTACAAGCTTTGCCGCTGTTGCATGTAACCCTTTGTACAAAGCCGGGCGCAGACCCCGTGCATCAGTAAAGTTTTCGTGTTTTTCGCATCGATTGCCTTTTGCATGCCTTTCCCTGCTATTTGCATGTTCTATTTGGCGTTTCGATGCAACACTCAAGTGTACGGTAAGCATTAGCGTGCCGAAAGGCCATATACTTGTTTCCCTCTCCGTTTTCTTTCCTCTTAAGCAGAAGGAACGATTCCTCGCGCACAAGTTTGCCGGGGGGGAAGGAGGTGAAGGAGGAACCAAGTGCTGTTCAAGAAAGAGAAGTCTTACCGAAAAGCAAGCAGTATAAGCAAGCAGCATATGAAAGATAAGTTGTTAGAATTTGACCAGTTCAAATTTTAAATTTTAAGTTGTCTTCCTTGAACGATCACATTTTTGTATGGAAAACCTGTGCGCGGAGGAACCTACCCGTAGCTTGCCGCACCCTTATCTTGCTTTCGAGTTCACTCAACGATTTAAGTGAGCTGCGACAAGTGTCGCGCCCTTGCTTCGTTTCCGAGTACGCTCAGCAAGCTAAGTGCGTTGCGACTAGCTGCGGCAAGGTTGCTTGCCGGCGAAGACCTTGGCCAGCAGGCTGCTCAGAGTCCAGCACTCAGCGCTCGCGGCAAGGGCCCCTTGTCGGCAAGCTCCCCGGGAGCGTAGGGCGAAAAACATACAAACTCAAAGATTGAAACAAGGAAGATAACATTGCACTGATTGATCAAAATAGAGTAAATATCTTACAGAGGATAACTTGTCGCAATGGACTAATAGGTTCATGACATAATGTGCAGCAACAAAAAGATAAAGATAAATGGAGCCCTAGTCTACGCGGTCGCCCTCTTTCCTGCCAAGCTTTGCCACCTTGGCGATGATGTGGCCGACCTGCTCCTTCAGGGCCTCCGTATCTGCATCTGCCGGCAGGGTGCGAAGAACGTTCGTGAGGTTGATTCCCGGGTTGCGGTACACGATCTTCGTCAACACCCGCTCCAGAGTTCCCGCGCAGAGCCGGCGCGACTCCTCGGCCAGCTGCGCGGGGATGCGGTTCCGGAGACCTGCAAGAGCCGGAGCGACCCCTCTGAAGAAGAGGCTGAGCTTGGCGCTGTGCGGGAGGTCCGGGTCCGGCGAGTAGATGAGGTGTTCGACCTTCAGCGCCAGCAGCTCCTGGTCAATATTGGACGCAGAAGAAACCAGCTCTTCGGTCCACACTTCAATAGTCTGCCGGAAGAGCTCGGATGCCTTGTTGACGCTCTCCACCAAGGTTCGCTCCTTGCGGAGCTCATCCTTCAACTTGGTCTCCTGGGCCCGGGCAGCATCGAGCGATTCCTTCAGAGTGGTGACCTTCAGCTCCAAGTCCTCAATGGAGTCCTTGGCGGCCTTCAGCTCGTCGCCCCTCTTTGATAAACTCACCTGAAGCTCTGAGTTTGTATGAGCATCCTTCTCGCGCTCCAAGATGAGCGCGGCAACCTTCTCGGCGCTCACCTTCATCGCCTTCTCCAACTGTTCGACCTTGGCGGCGAGCTCTTTCTTGGCGTCTTCCGCGGCAACCACGGCGGCTTTCGCCTCCTTCAGCTCCCCGCCAAGGGCAGCCTCGCGAGCGGCAAGGTCTTCTTCATGAGAGTCCAGCTCGACCTTCCGCTGCGCGAGCTCTCCCTCTCGCCGGGACATCTCCACCCCGGCGAGCCGCTGCTGTTCTTCAGCTTCAGCTTTCTCGAGCACCCACTCCTGGTACTCGCCGGCGAGACGCTCCCGCTCCTCCGCCACCTGGCGGAGGGCAGCCTGATTGGCGGCGCTGAGCTCCGCCGCACGCTTCTCCATTTCTGCCGCGGCCTTGGCGGCAAGAGCCTCCCGGGAGGCGAGCTTTGCCTGCCTGGCCCGGTAAAGGGCCAGGAGCTGATGGAGCAACCTCTCCTCCTCGGGCCCCTCACCTCCACCGGGCGCCTGGACGATCTTCAGGCCTGCGGAGGCGAGGACTTCTCCGTCGAACGCCTCGCCTTCCGCAGGAGCTCGCGACGAAGACCCCCACGGCATCTGGATGAAGACGCCATTGGGGGCCTCGAGATAGAACCTCTGCTCCTCGCCGGCGGAGGGACCGGTGGCCGGTGCAGCATCCGATGCTCCCGCCGCCTCTGGGTCGGCGGTGCGGCCACCGTCCCCCTCCCCGACCGCTGCGTCTGCAGCCGGAGCAGTCTCTTGCGCGGCCGGCTCGGCAGCCTCGGCTATCTCCTCGACGACAGGGGCGTCGCCGCCGCCGCCCTGCGCGCCCTCCTCCTCAAGGTCGATGACCTCCGTCTCCATGGGCGCGGGAGGAGGAAGATCTAAGAAGAAGAAAAAGAAGTTCAAGGCTCAAGCAAATATCCAAAAAAGACACAGGCCAAGAAAACAAGTCACAAAGCTTACCTTGGCGGACGTCCTCAGCGGTGGGCTCCCTCGCCGGGGAGCTCGGCCTTGTCGGAGTAGTCACCCTCGCCGGGGAGCTTGGCCTTGGCGGGGTGGCTGCCCTCGCCGGGCTGCTCGTCCTTGGCGGGGTACTCTGCCTTGGCGGAGTACCCGCCCTTGACGGAGCACTCTCCCTTGCCGGAGAGTTCTGCCTTGGCGGGGATGGCGGGGCCTGCGGCTCCTCAGCTGTGGTCTCCGGGCGCTCTTCCCGCTGGGGCTCCACCTCTGCACAGAACAAGACAAGAGATGTCAATGCGTGAAGACAAAATCAAATCCTCAGGCGTTCCCCAAAGCGAAAAGAGAGAACCCCAGACTTACGCTGGGGGCTGCGCTGCGGGCTGCGCTGGGGGCTGCTCATCGGAGCAGCGCTCGAGTCCGGCAGGCTCGGCTCCGGCACACCCCCTATTGCCGCTGCTGCTGAGCCTTCCGCGACCTCGACCTCGGGCGCCTTGGCCTTCTTCGCTGCGCGATGGGCCAGGGTCCTGAAATCAAAACAGTAGACAGAGTCAGCATCAACAGAAAAATCAAGACAGAAATCAAGAAGATATAAAATCTCGGATTCTTACTCCTGGTCCTCCTCGTCGTCCTCGCTCAGGGCGGAGAAGTCATACTCCACCGTGGGCGCGTCGGCGCGAGGAGCGGAAGATGAAGACTCCCTCGCGCGCTTGGTGTTCACCGGGGCTGGGGGCTGCGAAGACCCAGCCCCTGTGGCTGCCGGCGCCCGAGGAGCGGGCGGAGCCGTTGCTCCGCTCCGGGAAGACCCCTGCCGACTCGCTGCCGGCCTGCGGGGCGCCTCCGTCGTGGTCCGCGCACGGGCCGCCTCCGCTGCGGCTGGTGCGCCGGACGGCCTTGGCGCGGCTTGACTCCCCCGGGGAGCCGCCCGCCGAGGTGGCTGTTGCCGGGGCGCCTGCGCCCTCTCCCCCGTCGCCGCCTTGCGGAGGCGCTTTGCCGGGGACTGCTTCGGGCTTGCCGGGGGCGGGGAGCTCTCCGACGAGGAGAGGTCGTCGGCGTATAACTCCGTGGATCCGCCGGAGTCTTCGGCCTCCTCCTCCTCCTCCTCCTCTGCCCCGGCCGGCTCGCTGGGCCCAGCGTCCTGCGCTGCGCCCCCCTTTCCCTTGGCGCCTCTGCCCCTCGCGGCGCCTCTGCTCCCTCCGGCGGTCCCCTCCATAGCCGCGGCTTCCGCCGCGATCCCATGGATCCCGGAGTGCCTCAGTGAGGGGACCCCGGCGAGCGCGTCGGGTGGAAGGTTCAGCAACCTGCGGATCTCCGCCTCCTCCGCCTGGGTGGACGCCTCCTCGGCCTCCGCCTCCTCCGGCGAGAACCCGAAAACTCCTGCCGCCGCGGCTGCGGCGGCCTCTTCAGCCCGGGAAGCTATATAGGCGATTTCCTGGTCGGTGGTGTCCCGCGTGTGCAGCTTGAGGTCCTCCTTGTTCCTCGCCACCTCGGCGAGGTTGTCGTAGAAGTTGAGGACGTCGATGGGCTTCGGGGCGATCCACGAGCGGTCCAAGCCATGCGAGTCGCACATGGGCATCATGGCGAGGATCCGGTCCCTGGCGGCGTTGTTGCAGAGCGGCACCACTTCCCGGGGAGTCCTGAACCACTCGGGGTGCGTCGGGTCATACTTGAAGAGCTCCCGTACCATCCCCCGCAGCTCCAGAGTGGTGAAATTGAAATTGAGCCCTGGGCGCAGCCTCATGATGTCTGCCGGGCCGCCGTACTCCCAGGCCGGCCTCTTCCGGTCTTGGAGAGGGGCGATGCGCCGGCGGAGGAAATCTGCGCCCACCTCGGCAACAGATAGATTGGCCAACCGAAGACGAAGAATCCGGACAAGGGCGATGTTGAGCTTGACATCGTCCGAGTCCAGGTCACTCCAGTCCCTGCCGCGCACAATGGGCGTTGTGCGCGGCGCGGTGAAGGCTTGCGGCTGGTCTTCTACGATCCAGCACCTCTCCGCTCGCCATTCCTCCCACTTGCCGCGGAGCTCCCCCGGCAAGTACGCCCCTTTCTTATTCAGACGAAAGATCCAAGAAATTCCTCCGGAGAGGGGGGCATCGGCCTCGGCTCTAGGAGTGAAGAAGTGTCTAAAGAGGGCTACATTGGGGTGGACTCCTATGAAGTTTTCGCACATATGTGCGAAAACAGCCATGGTGAGAATGGCGTTGGGCGTGAAGTCAAGCAGATGGAAGCCATATGTGTTCATGACATCACAGAAGAAGTTCGAAAAAGGAGGACAGAGACCACAATGGAAAAAGGCAGCAAAAAAGTGGTACCCGCCGGGATAGCTGTCCTTGGCGACGGCCGGGTATGCTCGCGTGCGGGGATGCGCATCGGTTCCCTTGGACCAGAACAAGTAATACTTGTTCCAGAGTTCCTGCACGCCGAGCTTCGGCGGGAAAACGACGTGCCTCTTCCGGTAGGCGATGAGCTTGGCCGCTTGCTCCGACTTCTCCTTCTTGGCCTTCTCCGCCTTTGCCTTGTCGGCCTTTGGGGCCATGGCGGACGCGATGGAAGGAGGGGGACGAAGAGCTCGGCGGCGGCGGAGGTGTGGAGGCGGAGCACAAGAAGGAATCTTTTGCAGGTGGAAGACGACGTAATGAGAGCGCAAGGAGGGGAACCGCGCCCGCTACCTCTGCTTTTATGGGGGAGTGGGGGGCGTTTCGCCCTTTCCATTAAGAGATCGTGGGCACGTCCCATCCCACGGCGCCGCAATCGACGCGTGCCGTTACCGTGGGGTGCGGCGGATATGGAAGTGGATTCGGCGCGCCGCGGGCCGCGGGTGCCCGTGCACTGTTTTGGGCCTGGCCCAACAGCGCTCGGCACCGTGTGTGGCCCAGGCCCGGGGGCTCCTGTCGGTGTACTAAGATAGGGGTACCCCAGTACTCCAACTTGTGCACGGGCAGTTGCAGCTTCCCGCGGCAAGGTTTACTGCGGGCTCGCCGGAGACCTTCCTGCTCCTTATTAAACCATTCAAAAACAAAGTATAAAAGGAAGAAGACCAAGACCCCGGCAAGAGGAGCTTGCCGGGAAGGCCGTACCAGGCTCAAGACCGCCCCACTAGCACAAGGCCCTGGCAAGAGGAGCTTGTCAGGAAGACTAGGAGACAAAGCCTCGGCGCTGCATGCGCCCCGGCAAGGGGCCCGGGGAGCGGCAAGCTCCCGGGCCCGGCAAGATCGAGGCCCCCGGCAAGGTGCTTGCCGGGGAGGTTGCACTATGTACCCGCGCTCCAGCTCATCGGCCCACGCGTCGCCCTGGGGCTTATCCAGGGACGCGTGGCGGATGGCTGTGCAGCCTGGGGTACACGGTGGCACTCCACGGTGATGGATCCGTCGCCGTGGCGAACGGAGACGCTAAGGCGGGAGCTTTTGGGGTCGACGGCGACGGGCATTAAATGCCCTTGTCCCCCACTGTTAAAGTAGGTATAGACCACTGTTCTGTACTGTAGCTCCACTGTTCCCGCACTGTTACAACTACCACCTCTTTTACATTTTTACCCCTTTCTCCTACGTTGACACCTGTCGGTGACCCCTTGCACTATAAAAGGAGGCCCATGCACAACGTGGAGGGGGTTCGAAACCTAGATCACTCTCGCGCCGGTGTAGCTGCTTCTTCAAGCTCCCGAGCGCCCAACTCAATACACAACCAAGCAGGAGTAGGGTTTTACGCGTCTACCGCGGCCCGAACCTGGGTAAAACTGCCCGCGTGTTTGCTTCGATCTGCTCTTTGTGCTCCCTCCGCCCTCGTACCGCACAGACAAGGGGCTCCGGTCCCATAGGTGTTCGTGGCGGACAGTTTCCCCCGACAAACACCATCAGCACTGGCCCCCTGTTATGTAGAATTAAGAACCCGGGGACATGAACCCCTATGCAATTATTTAATTAATTAAGTTGTTATATGAGCAAATTAAAACCAATGTTGGGCCTTGCCGGAGGAGTTTTATTCAAAGTCGAACTGTCAAGGGGTCCCCATATACCGATCGTGTAAGGAACGCAAAATCAAGGAACATAATGCCCGTTTATCGGCGCCTAAGGTGGCATGAGTGGAACAAAACACCGAGCAAAAGGCCAAGCCTTCCACCCATGCCCAATATATAGGTGTGTTAATAATAATAATAGATATTGTGATATTCCAACAACAAGTTCCCTCCTGGAACGATCTTCATCTTCACCTGCAACTAACAACGCTATAATAGGGGCTGAGCAAGCGTGTACATAGCCAAACAATGGTTTTGCTAGGAAGGTTTCAAAGGTTAGAGGTTTCATGGCAACAAGGAGAGGATGACAATAATGATGGGTAGCGCGACATGTAATGATAGCATGGAGACACTAAGCATGGCAATGATAGTAAAGGTATCCAAGGGTATGGTCATCTTGCCTGAGATCCCGCAAGGAAGAAGAACGGTTCCGTAAAGAAGACGGAGAAGAAGCCTTGAAGAAGAACCACGGGTAGACGTTCGAATCCTCACGAACGCAACGGAACAAGCACTAACGAGAAGAAGCAAGAAATATGGTAAACAAACCACTCAAGAACATGACAATATGCACTACCAAGTAGGATACACGACAAGTCTACATATGATGCACATCAAGTATATACAGGAAGCAAATCATGGCAAGGTAGGAAGCACAGCAAAACAACACAAGTCTATATATATGATGAAATACATGGCAAGGTATGATGCATGGCAAGTCTATACAGGAAGCACAGAATGTCTATACAGGAAGCATTACATGGCAAGGTAGGAAGCACAGGAAACAACACAAGTCTATATAATGCAATACATGACAAGGTAGGATGCATGACAAGACTATACAGGAAGCACAGAAAGTCTATACAGGAAGCATAACATGGCAAGGTAGGAAGCATAGAAAACAACACAAGTTTATATGATGCAATACATGGCAAGGTATGATGCATGACAAGTCTACACAGGAAGCAATACATGGCAAGGTAGGAAGCACAGCAAAACAGCACAAGTTTATATGATGCAATACATGGCAAGGTATGATGCATGGCAATTCTATACATGAAGCATAACATGGCAAGGTAGGAAGCACAACATGACAAGGTAGGAAGCACAACATGGCAACGGTGCAAAATGCACCCAAACATCAACCAAACTCACTCCAAACATGAAAACAATAAGATATTATGATTCTACAAGCAAAATCACTCAAGTTTCATATAAGAATCACCCCAAACGGAGCAACGGGCTAAAAGATACACATGAAACAAGATATATCAACAAGCTGAAATTAACAGCCACATAGCAACTTGGAAGCAAGAAATATATATTCTACAGCACTCAAACATGGTGACAAGAAGCATGGACATGAAGTAGACATATCCTACAGCAAACAACTCCATTGGAGCATCTACATAGGAGGCATGGATCAATAGCAACAAGCTACAACATTTTGATCATGACACTAAAAACCTGACAGCATATTTTATAGCAACTTGGGAGCAAGAATTAAATAAGCTACAGCAAGACAAATGAGAAAGTAAGGGCATGAATGGATAGACAACAACATATACAACAAGGAATGATCAATGTCCACCCCAAAACTAACATGGATTTGCCTAGAACAACAAGCAAACATAGCATCAGGATATTAGAGATTCCAGACTTCGTGAAATTTCACTAAGTGTTAAAACAACAATAACAACATGGCATGTTTGCAAGCATGTTTAAGTCAACACAAGGCATATCATGGAAAGTTAAATGCACCACCTCAAAGAACACATCATGGAGATTCTAAAACACCTAGGCATGTGACATGGGGACAAACACATCGATAGCAACAAGCTCCTCAACTACGCATCTCGAAACAAGTTTCAGAACATAACAGCCAAATGCACTTTTGCAACATAGATAAACATGGCAATATGAACTCAAACAAGCATGCTATAGCAACCAACATGTAGAGCATCTCATGATGAACATTTTGACATATCATTTGCATCATTTGGATAAACATGCACCAAGTTATCATATCTCAAACATGGCATGAAAATAACAAGTAGCAGCAGTTTATAACAAGTAGCACCCTTGCAACAGATATTAGAGCATCTAGATGAACTCAAATGAGCATGGCACAATGGAACAAAGTGTAGAGCATAACACCACGATCATTTTGACATATCATACACACAAATCGGACAAACACAGTAAAAGATATTGCTATCACAAGAATGCATCAGACACTGAAAATCTAGAGGACTTAGACAAAAAAACGAGGTCAACCTCCTGTAGTCAACGCGGGCGCGGGTCTGGTCAACGGGCGACCGGGTTGTGGTGGAGCGGGTGCTGCGGGTCCGCGGGTCGGGGATCCCGCCCGTTAGGGTTTCGGGCGCCCAGATCGGACTCCCGATCGGAGCGATCGATGCAGCGGCGGCGGCGCCCTCGATCCCGTCGGGGCGAGGCCTCGCGGTGGCCGGCGGTGCCCTGGATCGAAGGGAGGCGGCGCTTGGAAGGGCGGCGGCGCCTCGGCCTCTGGCGAGGGGTGGCGGAGGATGGGGCAGGCACGGCCCCAGCGGCGGCCTGGGATCTAGGAGGACGACGGGGCGGAGAAGGTCGGCGCGGCGGCACTCCTGCCGGCGGCGGCGGCTGCGAGCTCCTGGCGGCGGGGACGAAGAGCGGGGGCGCGGGAGGCTGGCGGCGGGGCGATCTGGCCCAGATCGGCGGCGGGGGCGGGCCGGTGCTGGGCCCCGCGGGCCCGCGCGGCGGCGGTGGAAGCACTATGCGGCGGCGGTGGAAGCATTGTGCGGCGGCGGTGGAAGCATTGTGCGGCGGCGGTGGAAGCACTGTGCGATGGCGGTGGAAGCATTGTGCGGCGGCGGTGGAAGCATTAGGGTTTTGGACGCAAAATTGGAGGGGGGTGGACGTTTATATAGGCACAAGGAGCTAGGAGAGTCCAAATGAGGAGCGGTTTTCGGCCACGCGATCACAATTGAACGGCCTAGATGATGGGAAGGGTTTGAGCTGGGTTGTTGGACTGTGTAGAGTAGTTGGAATGAGGTGAGAGGAGAGGGAGAGAGGCCCGCGGGGGTTTTCGGAGACCGAAAACGTCCGATGAAATAACCGGCGACTAGTGCCGCTATATATATCCGTTGGGCTATCAAACGAGCTCCGAATGCGATGAAATTTGGCAGGCGGCCTTTCTACACTATAATAAGACCACATGACAAGTTTCATCCCATTCTGAGAACATTTTCCGGCCACTTACAAAATAAATATTCGGAGGCACCGCGGGCGCGTGCGAGTGTGTCTGGGCTCAGAACGGACAACGGAGAGGACGAAGGGACTCGGGCGGACGCAAGTTTTAAAACATGCTGATGCAACACACATGATGACATGACAAGATGCAACACGCAAGCAGATGACATCGCAACGACGACGAATAACTGGCTGACACCTGGCGCACCGGTCTCGGGGTGTCACACCTTCCCGGGGTGATACTGAACACTGAGGTCATAATCCTTGATCAGTTCCAACCATCTTCATTGCCTCATGTTCAATTCCTTTTGGGTGAAAATATACTTCAGACTTTTGTGGTCGGTGTATATCTCACACCGCTTCCCTAGGAGGTAATGCCGCCATGTCTTCAAGGCGTGAACAACTGCTGCTAACTCAAGATCGTGAGTAGCGTAGTTCTCTTCATGAGGTCGTAGCTGCCTTGAGAGGTAAGCTATGACTTGTCCTTCTTGCATCAGAACGCTTCCCAATCCGGTTCGAGAGGCATCACAATATATCACGAACTCCTTGTGAATGTCAGGTGTTGCCAGAACTGGGGCGGTGGTCAATCTCTTCTTGAGTTCTTGGAAGCTTTCTTAGCATTTTGGCGTCCATTCGAACTTCTTGTCCTTCTTCAGGAGCTGAGTCATTGGCCGGGCAATGCTGGAGAATCCTTCCACAAATTTGCGGTAATAGCCCGCAAGTCCGAGGAAGCTTCTGACTTCCTTGACGGTCGTTGGGGACTGCCATTGGGTCACAGCTTCGATCTTCGTGGGATCAACCGACAATCCTTCCTCGGTCAAGACATGACCTAAGAATCCAACTTTATGCAGCCAAAACTCACATTTGCTGAATTTCGCGTATAGTTGGTGCTCTCGAAGATTGTCTAGGACCATCCTAAAATGTTGCTCGTGCTCTTCTTCCGTCTTCGAGAAGACAAGAATGTCATCAATGAAGACAACAACAGACTTTTCCAAATATTCCATGAAGACCTTATTCATGAGATACATGAAGTAAGTTGGGGCATTGGTTAATCCAAAGGACATGACCATGCACTCATACAGGCCATATCCTATTACAAATGCCGTCTTCGGAATATCTTGGGGTCTGATCTTCAGCTGGTAGTACCCAGATCTGAGGTCGATCTTGGAGAACACCTTGGCTCCGCTAAGTTGATCAAACAGATCTTCAATCTTGGGAAGTGGATACTTGTTCTTGACTGTAACTTCATTGAGGGAGTGGTAGTCAATGCATAAGCGGATGGTACCATCCCTTTTTGCCACAACCAGAACAGGTGATCCCCAAGGGGAGGCACTAGGGCGGATAAATCCCTTCCTCAACTGCTCTTCTAGTTGCTTCTTCAACTCGGCTAATTCTTCTGTCCCCATTCTATAAGGCTTCTTATAGATGGGTCCTGCCCCGGGCATGAGCTCGATGACGAACTCAATGTCACGGTCAGGAGGCATTCCTGGTAGCTCATCCGGAAAGACATCGGGATACTCGCATACTACGGGCACTTGCTCCAGTCCAACTTCAGACAGATAGTTGACTTGAGCGGTTTGAGAAGAAGAGGAGTTGGAGGCAAACTTAACTTCGACTCTTTGGTCATTGGTCACAGTGATAGTCCGGTTGGCACAGTCTAATAAGCCTTGGTGCTTGCTGAGCCAATTCATACCTAGGATCACATCCAAGCCCTGTGATCTCAGGACGATAAGGTGTGCTAGGAAATCTACCCCGTCAATGACGATACGACTCCCTTACAGCCTATCTTGGCTCTCATCTCTGCTCCGGGGGTTTGTACCACCATGGGGTTATTGATACGTCCAAAACGTATCTATAATTTCTGCTTGCTCCATGCCACTTTTGGGTGATATTGCTATGATATTCATACACTTCCATACACTTTTGATCATATTTGGACTAACTTACTAATCCAGTGCACCCCAGTGCCAGTTTCTGTTTTTGGCTGTTTTTGTATTTCAGGTTTTCACGTTTCGAGAACTGCCTAGAAAAATCCAGAAAAATTATATAAAAAATCAGCGATCCGGAAACAACACTGCGTCCAAAGGGCAGCCTGGGGGGCCACAGGGGCTCCAGGCGCCCTGTGGGCGCGCCCCCCCTGGGCCGCGCCGGGGGGGCGCCTGGGCCCCCCGAGGCTCCCCCGGTGCCCTACTTTGGCATATATTTAAAGGACCCTCCGAAACCCTCAGAGGAGGAACTCTTTTCGCGATCCCATCTCTGTTCCGCCGCCGCCGCCGCTTCCAAGATCGGGAGCACAGGAGAACTCTTCCCGGCACCCTGCCGGAGGGGAGGATCACCACCGGGAGCTTCTCCACCACCATGGACGCCTCCCGGATGACTCGTGAGTAGTCTCCCTTGGACCATGAGTCCATGACCAGTAGCTATGTGATGTTCTCCTCCCGTTCTTGTGATTCACTAATTAGTCCTCGTGAGCTGCCCTACATGATCGAGGCACCTATGTAATCCTTATGCTGTTGCTATGTTGAGTTTGCTGGGATCCGATGGATTATGAGATTATGTTCAGATTGATCTTGAGTAATATATTTGATTCACCTCTTTTATATTTTAGTTCATAAGTAATTCTTGCATGTTCTCCGTTGTTATTTATTGCTTTGGCCGAGTAGTAGGTAGTGACTCCAAGAGGGAACGTTATGCTCGATTGTGGGTTCATGCCCCTCGATGACTAGCTTGAGTGACAGAAACATGAGTCTAGGGGATGTGCTGTTGCCACAAGGGGGAAAATAACGGTGCTTGTGCCCGCGGGTGCAAGGATTGTTTACTTTACGCAAAGTTCTTTTAATGCAGTTGTCTGTTGCATTAAGTTTACACTATGGGTGGGACTCGCAACTTAATACCAGCGAGATGTTCTGGATAGATATCTCAAGGTGGATGATTAGTAGTAGATATTGATGGATTTCGGTCTACTTACTTTGGCGTACCACCCATGCTTTGAACCTCAACCTTTCTTGCAATGTAGTCAGCATTGGTTTGCGTTCGTGGTCCTGTCAATTGCCCAGCTGTAATTCGTTTACCTCACATAGCTGTTTTATCGTCCTTTGGGAGAGAGACATCACTAGTGAACATCATGAGACTCCGGTCCATATTACCATCATTGATCACATCCACTATTTACTTTTCGCTATTTACTTACTATTGCAAAAAACTATCTATCACTACTATCATTGCTTTTAACCCTTTGTGAACTACAAGGCCGGAGGGATTGACAACCTCTCTGTACTCGTTGGGAGCAAAGTTATTTGTATCTGTGTGCAAGTCCACGTTGATTGCTAATTGCGCCGTTAGCAGTTGACACCTACTTGTTGAACCTAGGAGTCTCTAGGGATTCGATCCTTGGCATCTTTGCTAGGGGAAAACACTTCTACTTACTGCATCTTACACCTTCCACTTGGGGTAACCAACGAGGGGTTCGAGGCCCATCAAGGAGTATTTTCTAGCGCCGTTGCCGGGGACTCCACTCTTCAGGATAGGGGAGTTGCATGCTATCTTTTACCTTTGCTTTTTAGTCTTGTTAGTTTACCTTTCATTTTTGCTTTAGTTCCTTTTATCGAAAATCACAAAAATAGTTATCTTGCTTGCTTGCTACTATGGGTTCCACCGAGAACACCAAGTTGTGTGACTTTACTAGTCACAACAACGATGACTTTATCAGCACACCTATCACTACACCTGCCACTTCAGCACCTTCATATGAAATTAAACCTGCTTTACTTAACTTAGTCATGAGAGAACAATTCTCCGGTGCTGGAGATGATGCTGCTTTACACTTGAACAACTTTGTTGAACTTTGTGATATGCAAAAGTACCAAGAAATAGATGGTAATATTGTTAAGCTTAAGCTTTTTCCTTTCTCCTTGAGTGGAGGAGCTAAAATTTGGTTTCAGTCTTTGCCTAGAAATAGCATAGATTCTTGGGACAAGTGCAAAGATGCTTTTATTGGAAAATACTACCCACCTGCTAAAATTATCCAACTTAGAAGTAACATCATGGATTTTAAACAATTGGATAATGAACATGTTGCCCAAGCCTGGGAACGTATGAAGTCTCTTATCAAGAACTGCCCTACTCACGGTTTGACTACTTGGATGGTTATCCAAACTTTTTATGCAGGCTTGAACTTTACTTCGCGGAACTTGTTAGATTCGGCCGCGGGAGGAACTTTTATGTCAACTACACTTGGTGCTGCCACAAAGCTTCTCGATGAGATGATGACCAACTATTCCCAATGGCACACCGAACGCGCTCCAACAGGTAGGAAGGTAAACTCTGTCGAGGAGATTTCCTCCCTTAATGAAAAAGTTGACTTGATCATGTCTCTACTTTCGAAGCAATCTACTGTTGATCCTCGTGATGTTCCTTTAAATTCTTTGATTGCTCAAGAACAAGTAGATGTTAACTTTATCTCTAGAAACAATTTTAACAACAATGCTTATAGGAGTAACTTTGGTAACAATTCTAGACCGTTCCCCTCTAACTCTTATGGGAACAACAATGCTTATCCTAGACCAAGAACTCCAATACTGAACTAGAGACCATGCTTAGAGATTTCATCACTACCCAAAAATCCTTTAATAAGAATGTAGAAGAGAAACTACATAAACTAGATGATCTTTCTTTTAAGGTAAACCACTTAGCCAATGAGGTAAAATTGCTAAAAATTGAAACTTCTCCACTTAAGGAGAGGGAAGTTATCCCTATTAATGCTACTCAAGTGCAAATCAATGAAAAAATTAGGATGATGGCTAAGCTAAAAGAAAGATGGGCTAGAGAAAGGGAGGAAGAGGAAAGAATTAAGAGCCTTCCTACCCACCACACTGTTGCTACTATCCAAGTTATTGAGGATGCTCACACTCTTAGCACCCAATGTACTCCTGGTCCCAATGGACCTATTAATGGTGATGCTATAGAAACTACCAACCAATTGAACCTTAAGGACACCACTACCACTTTACTTGATGCTCGTGACCTTGATTTTGATAATTGCACTCTTACCGAAGTTATTGATTTCCTTAACAAGATGTCTAGAGATCCCCGCACTAGCATGCTTAACCTTACCTTCACAGAGAAAATCACTAATGCTCTCATCAAAGCTAGGGAGGAGAAACTTAGAGTAGAAGCCTCCATACCTAGAAAGCAAGAAGATGGTTGGGATCCTATGATAAAAAATTATTTGAATGACTTCTCTTGTTATGCATTATGTGATGTTGGTGCTAGTACCTCTGTTATGCCCAAAAGGATATATGATATGCTTAAATTGAAACCTTATGATTCTTGTTCTTTTGGTGTTCGTCTCGTTGATTCTTCCATAAAGAAACCTTTGGGGAGGATCGACGATGTTCTTATTGTTGTCAATGATAATTATGTGGCCGTTGATTTCACTATTATGGATATTGAATGTGATCCTTCATGTCCAATTATTTTGGGACGTCCCTTTTTGCGCACCGTTGGTGCTGTCATTGACATGCAAGAGGGTAATATAAAATTTCAGTTTCCTCTCAAGAAAGGGATGGAACACTTCCCTCGAAAGAAGGTCAAGTTACCTTTTGAGTCCGTTATACGGGCTAGCTATTCTTCTACTCTTGATAAAACTTGATCTATGCATTATGCCTAGCTTAAAGGCATAAAAGAAAGCGCTTTTGGGAGGCAGCCCACATGAATAAATTTTTTGCTTTTGTTGTGTCTTGATGTTGTTTACTGCTGTAGCATCATCATTGTATCTTTGCTTTTCATATTTGTGCCAAGTATAGCCTCTGATTGCTAGAAAGTTCAAAAGTTGTGAGGTGCTGTCCAGGAAACAGATTATGTCCTTGGTTAGAAAATTCGTATAAAATCACCAGGACATCTTCTTGGTCTGAATTTTTTCGACAGCGTTCTCTATATAATTGTCTTTCGTGCGTCAGTTCTGAGTTTTTTGATTTGAGTTGCAGAAGTATCCCGAACAGGTCAATTACTACCTGCTATTCTGCTTTTCACAGATTCTGTCCTGTTTTGCCTTACCTTCACTTTGCAAATTAAGAACTTGCTTTTTCTTTGCAAAAACCTTTTGGCAATCTTGAGTAACAGTAGAACTTCAAGAATATCCTTATTTCCAGCAAGTTATAATTATTTTATTAAGGGTACTAACCTCGCTAATCAGATTATGATGAGTTGTGTATGAAGGGAGTTTTCAAGTGTGCGAGGGAAGATGATAAAAAGATTCAGGAGTGTCAAGCGCTCAAGCTTGGGGATGCCCCCGTGCACCCCCAAGAAATATTCAAGGAGACTCAAGCGTCTAAGCTTGGGTATGCCCCCGTGCATCCCCTTCTCCATCAACACTATCAGTTCGTCTTTCGTTCCGCTATATTTTTATCACTTCATGTGTTATGTGCTATGCTTGGAGCGTCTTGCTTTTAGTTTTCTTTCTAGTTTTTCATAACGAGTCGGAACCCAGCATTCCTTTATGTGGGAGAGAAACACGCTCCACCTCTACCTAGAACATTACATAGAATTTTCATGTCTATCTATGCTGTGTGTGTTCTTTGTCTTTTAATAGCTACTATCATACTCTGCTCTTAGTATTCATGCTTATCTTTTCAAGAGCTTTTATTTAGTTGGTTGCTTGAACTCTCTTTAATTACCATGCTCACCTTATCAAGAGAGTTTGCTTCCTTTGCATTGGTTAATGTGTCTATGATAAAGATGCTACTTGCATGATGGTGCTTAGTAGTTCAGGTTTTCTTTTGGTTAATCTCAAATAGCTGGGGGGTTCCCAATGTGTTATTGGAGTACCAACTTGGTTTGTTTGCCTATGATGTGGTATGGTTTAGTAATATCTTCCTTCGAGAATTTATTTTGATTGACTTGGCGTATGCTCACGCATATTCAAGACTGTAAATAAAGTCTGTCAAGCCTTGATGATCTTTTGTTTCTAAGTAGCGATATAACTACCATGCCTGATTCAATATTGCTTTGTTGCTCTGCATGATTATGACCGTCATTGCTCTCTTAGTTGGTCGCTCCCAGTTTTTTTTGCTAACCTCCACATGCACTAAGCAAACTAACCATGCAATACATAGCTCATGTGAAGTAGCCTAAAAACTATTGTGGTAAAGAATATGTTGCTTATGTATCTTATTTCTTATAAGTTGCTTGCTGAGCGGTAACCATGTTTCTGGGGACGCCATCAACTGTCACACTTTTGTTGAAAATCATGTGAGTTGCTATGCATGTTCGTCTTGTCTGAAGTAAGGGTGATTTACCATGGGTTGAATAACTATGCATATTGTTGGAGAAGAACATTGGGCCGCCAACCAAAGCCATGCATCATGGTGGAAGTTTTAGCTTGGACCTTAATTCTCAATCTCTTATGAGAATATGCTTATGCATTAAAGAGGAGTCCATCATCTATTTTCTATGTTGTCCCGGTATGGATGTCCTCAAGTTGAGATCTATCAAAAACGAGAAATCAAATGCGATCTATCTCCTTGGACCTTTGTACAGGTGGCCTAGAGGCACCCCTTTGTGACACTTGGTTAAAACATATGTAATGCAATGATAAACCATGGGGATCCGAGCTAATTAGGACAAGGAGCGAGCACTATTGGTATTCGATGCATGAGGCTTGCAACTTATAAGATGTTTTATACATGACACATATGAAGTACTACTACCGTTGACACAATTGCTTCCATGTTTTCAAAATAAAAAGCTTTAGCACTTAACCTTTCTTTTACCTTTATGTTGAAGCACCAACTACTGAGAGCATGATTGTCATTCTGAGTGTAATGTGCATTGTCCCAAAGTAGCATTGTCTTGTGCATGATTGTGATATCGTTTATTCTGAAATGATTGTATCTAGTCATCACTTAAACCTTGAAGGTGCCCCTGCATTTATGTTTTGCATCACTAAAGGGGGCAAGCTAGATATCACTTTATCATATTTGCACATCATGTTCATTGCAAATCTTTTTGATGTTTCAGTTTCATGTTGTAAAACTTTCAGTCATTTGTGATTTTCTCATGAGGCAACTTAATTACTTTAGAATCATTGTCTCAATAAGCTTTTGTCATATGACTATGAGAAAGTACTATATGGTTAACAGCATGTCACCACAGAAATTATTCTTGTTATCATTTACCTACTCGAGGACGAGCAGGAATTAAGCTTGGGGATGTTGATACGTCCAAAACGTATCTATAATTTCTGCTTGCTCCATGCCACTTTTGGGTGATATTGCTATGATATTCATACACTTACTTACACTTTTGATCATATTTGGACTAACTTACTAATCCAGTGCACCCCAGTGCCAGTTTCTGTTTTCGGCTGTTTTTGTATTTCAGGTTTTCACGTTTCGAGAACTGCCCAGAAAAATCCAGAAAATTATATTAAAAATCAGCGATCCGGAAACAACACTGCGTCCAAAGGGCAGCCTGGGGGGCCACAGGGGCTCCAGGCGCCCTGTGGGAGCGCCCCCCTGGGCCGCGCCGGGGGGGCGCCTGGGCCCCCCGAGGCTCCCCCGGTGCCCTACTTTGGCATATATTTAAAGGACCCTCCGAAACCCTCAGAGGAGGAACTCTTTTCGCGATCCCATCTCTGTTCTGCCGCCGCCGCCGCTTCCAAGATCGGGAGCACCAGGAGAACTCTTCCCGGCACCCTGCCGGAGGGGAGGATCACCACCGGGAGCTTCTCCACCACCATGGACGCCTCCCGGATGACTCGTGAGTAGTCTCCCTTGGACCATGAGTCCATGACCAGTAGCTATGTGATGTTCTCCTCCCGTTCTTGTGCTTCACTAATTAGTCCTCGTGAGCTGCCCTACATGATCGAGGCACCTATGTAATCCTTATGCTGTTGCTATGTTGAGTTTACTGGGATCCGATGGATTATGAGATTATGTTCAGATTGATCTTGAGTAATATATTTGATTCACCTCTTTTATATTTTAGTTCATAAGTAATTCTTGCATGTTCTCCGTTGTTATTTATTGCTTTGGCCGAGTAGTAGGTAGTGACTCCAAGAGGGAACATTATGCTCGATTGTGGGTTCATGCCCCTCGATGACTAGCTTGAGTGACAGTAACATGAGTCTAGGGGATGTGTTGTTGCCACAAGGGGGAAAACAACGGTGCTTGTGCCCGCGGGTGCAAGGATTGTTTACTTTACGCAAAGTTCTTTTAATGTAGTTGTCTGTTGCATTGAGTTTACACTATGGGTGGGACTCGCAACTTAATACCAGCGAGATGTTCTGGATAGATATCTCAAGGTGGATGATTAGTAGTAGATATTGATGGATTTCTGTCTACTTACTTTGGCGTACCGCCCATGCTTTGAACCTCAACCTTTCTTGCAATGTAGTCAGCATTGGTTTGCGTTCGTGGTCCTGTCAATTGCCCCTCTGTAATTCGTTTACCTCACATAGCTGTTTTATCGTCCTTTGGGAGAGAGACATCACTAGTGAACATCATGAGACTCCGGTCCATATTACCATCATTGATCACATCCACTATTTACTTTTCGCTATTTACTTACTATTGCAAAAAACTATCTATCACTACTATCATTGCTTTTAACCCTTTGTGAACTACAAGGCCGGAGGGATTGACAACCTCTCTGTACTCGTTGGGAGCAAAGTTATTTGAATCTGTGTGCAAGTCCACGTTGATTGCTAATTGCGCCGTTAGCAGTTGACACCTACTTGTTGAACCTAGGAGTCTCTGGGGATTCGATCCTTGGCATCTTTGCTAGGGGAAAACACTTCTACTTACTGCATCTTGATGACCAACGAGGGGTTCGAGGCCCATCAGTTATTCAGGGGTGTAGGGGTCATGCCACTTTTTAATGCAAATCTTTGAGTGACAAATGAATGCATGGCTCTAGAATCAAACAAGACAGTTGCAGGTGCTGAGTTGACAAGGAACGTACCTAGCACGACGTCCGGGTCTTCCTGGGCTTCTTCTGCAGTGACGTGATTCACACGCCCCATTCCATTGTTGGGCGGGTTGCGAGGAGCTTGGTTCCTTGGCGGCATCCCGCGGCCTTGTCCTGGGTTCTGCGCATTGGGGTGCGGGGCATTGAGCTTCTTGTTGGGGCACACCTTAGAGATGTGCCCAGACTGGCCACATCCAAAGCAAGTGACTTGGTTTGGGTTGTTGATCTTGTTGCCACCACTGTTATTGGGGTTGAATGCTGGTCTTGGGTTGGCATACTGCTGAGGCTGATAGTTGGTGCGAGGTGCAGGAGCTCTTGGCTGCTGATAGGTTGGCCTGACCGGGGCTGGCTGCCATGGGCGAGGCTTCTGGTTACTGGAACTTCCCTTGCTGGTCATCTTGCGCTTGCGAGTGTCTTCCAGAGCACGCTGCTTATCTTCAAGCATGAGTGCTTTGTTCACCAGGTAAGGAAAGGTTGGGCAGTCACACACGACAAGCGAGTACTGCAGAGTCTGATTGAGGCCTTCCATGAAGTGCTCCCTTTTTGTAGCATCTGTGCTGACATCTTCAGGGGCATACCTTGACAGAATACTGAACTTCTGCATGCACTCCTTGACAGTGCTACTTCCTTGCTTCAGGGCTCGAAATTAACGCTTCTTGATAGCCATGATTCCGGAAGGAATATGGACCTTGTGGAGTTCTGCCTTGAAGTTATTCCAAGTGATGTCTTGTCGAGCGTGCATGACCTTGAATCCATCCCACCAAGCTCTAGCAGTCGCCTCGAGGCAGTGGGCGGCATAAGCCACCTTCTCGCGGTCTTTGGTGCAGCCGACTAGTTCCAGCAAGTCCTCAATGGTGCGGACCCAGTCGTCTGCATCCAGGGGTTCGGCAGTCTCGGTAAAGGTTGGCGGTGCATGCTTCTTGAACTCCGCCAACGTGGAACGTCCATTGCCATTCCCCGCTGGCTGGCGGTTGTTGGTGACGGCTTGAGCAATCATCTGGAGGGCTGCGATGTTGGCTTGGTGTTCCTCTCGGAAGGCTTGGAGAAGTTGAGCCATATCCATGATTGGGGGAGGTTGTGGTGGAGCTTGGTGGTGGGTTTGGTCTTGGCTGGCCTCTGCTTGGGCGGATGCTCCGGCTTCGGGCTGCTCGGTAGAGGTACCAGTACGAGTTACAACAGGCATCCTGTTGGAGCGGTCAAGTTCTTATGATTTGGAATGAAGAGGGAAAGCAATAAAGATGGGTGCCTAGTAAGGGGTGGGTGTGACACTAATTATTTCATGCAAGGGCCAAAAGGGCCAAACACATTCATTAAAATTCCAAATGGGTGATGTAGTCGTTTACACGTTCCCGAAGGGAGATACGACTTATATCCAAACACAACAAAAGCAAACACTAGATGGCTTCATATGAACCATACAAGGACTCGACTTCGCACAGGGGTTACACGACATATCCTACCATAGAGGTCACGAGCTGGCATATCTGAGTTGCGAATAATACCTAAGTGGCGGAATGCTCGGTCGCGTATTCTGGCTCTTCTGGGTCTTCCTCCTTGTCTTCATCTGTCTGGGCCCCCCTACCACTTGAGGGTGTGGGAGAGTGGAGGAGTTGGACACGGAGTTGTTTTGACGGTGGTGCAGGAAAGAGCTTGCGAAACTCCCTCATCGTCATACGACGTCGCCAGGGGGGGTTCTTCATTGTTGGAAGATACATCTCCTGACGGCCTTCCGCCTCGATACGTGATAGCGGGTTGCCCGGGAGGCGCACCTTCCTTCTTGATCCTATAAATCTTCTCTTGTGCTCGCTGAAGAAGTGCCTTGGTCTTGTGGAGTTCTTCTCGGAGCTTCATCGATTCCGAGGCCAACTCTTGTGCCAAGCTGTCGGCACAAAGGCTAAAGTAGGTCTGGAATCGAAGTGGAAGTCCTTCCTTCAGTGGAGGGGCTCTTGCACTGCTCTCATCTTCACCTTCCTTCCGGTAAGGCAAGAAGCGGGTAGTCATCTTGGCTGCCATCTCCGGAAGAAGTTCTCGGAGGCGGGTTAGTGCCTTAAGTGCAGCTGCCTTGACAACGAGGAGTAGTGCTGCCATCTGCGGTCCCTCGAAGAACCAACTTGTGGGAGGATCGTTTACCTTCACGATTACTTCCACATGGTATTCCACCTCGGTGTCGCTAACCCAATGCTCATGGTAGGTGAGGATGGGAGCTCGGTGAAACTGGCACTCCTGGAGGCTATCCTCGAGAAGCAAGGGGAACCTAGTGGTCAGGAGCTCTTCAGGTATAGTGGCCATCTACAAAGGTTGAATGGGAGGGGTTAATAAGCTGATTATATCTCAGGTTTGGCAAGGTTTAGAAAAGAAGAGAGGTTCAGAAGGGTTATGAAAAGGGTCTCATCCTAACTAACTCCCATTCTAACTAAGGCTTCCTACAGTCAAGATGGCTCTGATACCAGCTCTGTGGGGACCCCGACTTGTAAGTCGAGATCTTCGAATGCACGTGTATAGTGATCCTAGAGATCAATGCTCATTGAACACACAGAAGCTGAATAACAAGAGTCTTACATCCATACATACCGTCTTACAAAAATTATGACCGTTATGGTCAAGTCTTACATAGATAAAGCCTCTAGGGCTGAACAGCAAATAAACTCGAATAGCGGAAGTCTTCATAGATAAGTAGAACCCATGCCATCTGCCTTAACCCTATAGGCATTCTGACTGGGAATGCGTCCTAGTTCACATGTTCGTCCCTATAGAACTCTTCTTCAAATTCCTGCTCTTCCATGCATGGCCAATTAAATAACCAGTGGCAAGCCAATGAGTACTTTGAATGTACTCGCAAGCAACCCATGTTTTTGGAACAAGTATGACAAGGTATGATATAGCACTAAATAGGGTATGTTTGCAGAAAGCAAATTTGTGAGTGCAATGTCATGAACTACCTTTTTAGTGAAGCATGCATCATAAGAGAATAGGTTACAGATATCATCATATCCAAGTTTTGATCTCTTTCATCTTGTCAAGTCTTTTGACTTAATTCACACACACACACACACACACACACACACACACACACACACAAGGTTTCGCAAACATTGTACGTAGCCAAAGAGCGGTTATCCAACTGTCCTTAACCGTGGACACGGCTATTCGAATAGTTTTACACTCTGCAGAGGTTGCACACTTTACCCACAAGATCCGGGGAACTTCCGTGTCATCCACGACCCGCGGTACCTCAAGTACCTAGGGTAAGCACCCGATCACTATCTTTCCCTAGACGACACTAACATGGAGTCCACTTGATTGGTAGCAACCTCCATGCCTAACATTTCACATCTTAAGATTGTGGAGCCTCGCTCCCATATATACCACAAGAACGGGGTACCAACGGTGTGTCCGGTGCCCAGTAAAAACAGTCATGGCCGCCTATCCAAGCACGACCCCACCCCGAGAGTGACCTCGTGTCACTCCCATCACTAGTAATGCGGGCACCATGCTAGTATCGGCCTAGGTAATCAATAATGCCCTTTCCCATATAAGGGTAGAGTGGTTGTGCATGTAAGGTTGGAATAACGGTCGCAACTTAAACCAATCCGTTTGAAAACATCTCACACACTTGCCTCGATACACCACTTCGTCATCAAGTGGTTACCCAACTCATCATCTCCCACGGACATAAGTGACACCCGACGGGTTTTTTTGAAAAAGTCTTTCGAAAGTACCATGCTTCCACCATCATGCATATTCCCGTTCCACTTGCATAGCCACTACCATAGCAACCTATCTACTCCCACCCGCATAACCCTCATAGGAAGGTAGGGTTATGCTTGATGCAAGTTTCAATATGAAAGAAACAAGGTGACTCACACAAGTGGTCATCATCTCAACATGATTCTGGTGCATTGACAATAAGTGTTGTATGACATGCGTAGAAAAGGGGGTTTCATAGACATGGTGAAAGGGCTGCTTGCCTTGGTTGGCTTGGTATTCAAAGCCTTCAAGTCCATCTTCTTCTTCAGCAACTTCATCAAACACAGTATCTAATCGTCGCAAGAAAATAACGGGGAAATAAGATAATAATAAAAACAGAAAAGTCAAAGTGCTCAGAAAAATGTCAACTTATTTTTATAAAATACTAGAAGGAAAACTAAGAGGGCAAACATTATTAGTTTTGGATTTGGAGTGACAGAATAGGGTGAATGAATTTTTAGACAGAGATTTTATTGTTCAAATTTGAATTTAATTTGAACAGTACAGAAAAGGTTCATGAATACGTGTGAAAGTTATATCATTAAATAGGTTGGAATATTACAAGTTTTTAGGAGTTGGAATAAATTAATTTGGATAATTATTCTATCCTGTGGATTTATCTGAAAATCCACAGAAAAGAAAAAGAAAAAGGCCACTGTGCAACTAGGCCAGAACGGCCTCAGTGCACAAGCCCAGAGAGGTTTCGGCCCGGGCGAGCCGAGCGGTGCGCGCGCGCTAGGTTTAAACCTGACGGGCGGGGCCCAGCTGCCAGTGGGAGAGAGGAGAGGCGAGAGGGACGGGAGGATGACAGGCGGGGCCCGCCTGTCATCCCTAACCCGTGTCCAGGCGGTCGGCGAGCTCACCAGCGGCGATGCAGGGCACGACGGGGCGAGCGAAGGGCAGGGATGGATTCAGCACGGAGTCTCCGTTCGGGTGGTGGTGGAGATGGTCGCCGGAGTTGTCCGATTCACCGGCGGCGAGGACGCACAGCGGAGGGGCGTCGGGCGGTGGCTGTTTCGGCCGTTTTTGACTGCAACAAAGAGGGGAAAGAGAGAGGAAAGGGTCAATGAGGCCTGGTGGTTCCAGATCAAGGCTCAAGAACAGCGGGGACAGCTCGTACCGAGCAGACGACGGCGAGCCGCCGCGGCGGAGCTCAAGCTCAATCTCGAGCTCGAGAGCTTCTGGGAGAGAGCTGGGAGTGTAGAGGGTGTTTTGAGTTAGTCCAGAGGCGAGTGGTGGAGAGGAGAGGGCTCGGGAATGCCTTTTTATAGGCGGGTGGCGGTCCACCAAGGAGGTGTGCACCGACGAGCTTGTTGCGGTCGCTGCGGGCCACGGGGCTCGTCGGGGCGTGTCTGGGGTGCTCGTGGGCGTAGTCTAGGGCGGTGGGTGAAGGAAGAGAGAGAGCAGAGGGCGCCAGAGGGCCGCGCGTGTGCGCGCGCTCACTGGTGTGCTCGGGCGGTCGCCGCGCGTGCGAGCTGGGGCGAGAGGAGGGAGAAGGAGGAGGGGGACACGATCGTGGTGTGTCGCGGACGTCGAGGCTCCTCGGCTTGCGCGAGGGGAAGGCCCGAGGTGGTCGGAGGAGCCTGGCTAGGAGCGGCTACAGTGCCAGAGCGCACTGTAGCATGCTCCAGAGCGCGCGTATGGCCGGCATGGGCATTCTTTATGCCCTGTGGTCGTGGCCACCAGTGTCTATAAAATAAGGGAGGCAATAAACAACAGGAAATTGGCATTGGATGCTCAGGAGGGCTTCTAGAAGGAGAGGGGGTTGAGAGAGAAGGTTGCAAGGGGCTGTCCAGAGATGTAAAATGGGGGTTTACCCCTCTCAATCATTGATCTGCGGTGCAGCTATTGCTACTCGAGGTAGAAGAAGTCTTGGGGGTGCTGTGGTAAGAACTTGAGGCAAGGGGAAATAGTGGAAGGGGTCAAAACAGAGGTTTTGGTAAAATAGTAGAAGGTGTTTGACTGTGTTTTAGGCAAGCAAATGGGTTTCATTTGGCATGAGATTCCACAGGATGAAATGGCACATATAATTAGGCCCTTTCACCAAATTAGAGCTCATTTGGGCAAAGTTGCCAATGCAACTTTTGTAAACCCTAGAAATCAACAGAAATGGATTTTCCAAGATTTAGTTATGAAAATCATCCCTTCAAGATGCACCACTTGGTGTAGTGTCATCATTTGGGGTTGTGGGCTTGTCCACCAAATTTGGGGTCACAAGTAAAAAGTTGGTAATGTAAAGTTGTTCAAATTTGAATCTGAACAGAAATGATTTTGGGGCACTTTGATCAAGTTACCCTTCTCCAAAACTTGTGCCATTTGGTCTAGATGCATAATTAGACCATTTCAGCATGTGCACCAAGTTTGAGAGCATTTGGACAAGTTTGGCAATGCAAAGTTGCTCAAACTTCAAAATGGACAGAAATGGTTTTAAGGGGATTTGATGATGTTTTCTTCTTCTCTAAGGCATGAGGCTTGGCAGGATTATCAAATATGTCATATTTGACATGATAGAATTTCCCTGGAATTTTTAGAGAATATTTCCTTTGTAAATATTTCAAAAGCTTGAAACATCCAGAAAGGGTTTCTGAGGGATTTGCCCAATATTTTGAACATGAACATGTGTTGAAACTCTTATATATGGACAATATATGTCCTAAGAGTCTCTCCGAATTTTGACAAATATTTTTGAAACAGTTAAATAATTTTTACCTATTAAAGACCATTTCTGTCCTAAAGGAAAATCCTTTAAATTAAATAGGAAAATAACTTTTAAAATTACACTTTTGTGGTTTTGGGGAGTCCTATACCTAATAGGATTAAAACATACATTTTCAAAGATTTTTATCACCCTAAATCAAGTACTTGTAGTGCAAATCTCAATTCAGGGGTTTTTGGAAAACTAATTTTTGAAAATACCATTTGGCCAAAATATTTTTATAAGAATATACTGTGTTGTTCTATACACATGGTATGATCATTGGGCAGAAGTTTGGGGTAGGGAGATGAAGCATAGAAGGTGAGGCTATGTTGACTTTTAAAGAGCACTTGAAATCAGAGAGAGAGAGAAAAAATTCAATTCCAAATAAAAGCCAAATGATGCAAAAAGTTTTTGTTGGTCCAAATTTTCATGCTTTATTAATGAAATTGCCATGTTACAAAATGCAGGGTGTGACACCGGCACCATCGTCGCCATGGTCGCAGGCTCGCCGAGCTCCTGGCCTCTCAAACCAGCAGCGTCTGTGCATGCTGGCCGGCGCCCCATAACAGCACCCTCCTCTTAATCGTGCATGCCCGCCGCCGCCTCTAGAGCCTCGCCATCGCCGTCGTTGCTGGCCAGAGCCGTCGGCATCTTCTCTGTCGCAGAGGAGAAGAAACTCGCCCGTGTCAGTTTTACCTCACCAATCCCAGAGCCCCTTCTAAACCGACACCGGGATTTAGCCCAGCTGGTTCGCTCCCCTCTCTGTAACCCAAGCGACCCGGGTTTGATCCCACGCGGGCGTAGTCAAAGCCCCCTCTTTTTATTTTATTGTTTGCTTCGATTGGTCGAGTTCAGTTCGAGCCTGCAAGTTATGTTCAGTCGAGCCCTATGTGCATCACAAGCACTCAGCTAGCCCGAATGGTCAGCACGCTTCACACACACTAGGAGGTCTTGGGTTCGATTCCCAACCGCCCCAATTTTTGCTTGCTTGTGCGCACACCCACAATCAGCCTCTTGGGCCTGATTTCATCCCTGGCCACTGCATTGCATTGCAATCCGGCCCGCGAGTGTTTTTTTTTCAGTTCTTCCGTTCTTCCTATTTTTTCAAAGCATGCATATTTACAGATTATGCAAAATTTTGCTTTGCTCATATCTTTTTATCCATGCATCCAAATATAACATGTCATATATGCTAGATGCTCAGAATTTCATGTATAATAATAATATGTAGTTTGCTGCCATGTTAAAAACATTTGAAATGTTGTTTGCATATGTTTTGCTAATTAACATGTTGGAGTTGGTCGAGCATGTCCAGCTCCGACGAGCCCTCCGCCGCCACCGCAGCCCCTAGCTCCGACGAGCCCAAGCCAAGCGCCTATCTGAAGGCCGGCGATGACATCTTCATCCAGCTCCCGTGGGCGTCCATGTCCAGGGCGCCAGTCGAGGGAGAAGTCTTCGACGGGGAGGTCCTTGCCTCCACCGGACTGAAGTTCGTCGACGCGCAGAGCAGCAGCAGTGGGCCCGAGGAGGAGCGGTTGCTGCGCAAGCTTCTGTCTTTGTACCGCGCCCGGCAGGCCAAGCTGGAGTGCCGAGAGGCTCTGGCCGCCAAGGCGGGTGCTGACTTGGAGAAACGCGCAGAAGAGCTCCGAGCCATCAACCAAGCAGCTCTCCGATCCCTGGCGGAGGAGCGGGAGCAGCTTGCCGAGGCGCATCAGGCATTCATCTTGGAGAAGGCTGAAGCGGAGGAGCAGCAACGGCTTGCCGCCGAGGAGCTCTCCAGGCGAGAAGGTGAGCTGACGCAGCGGAAGGTCGACCTCGACAGCCACGAGGACGAGCTTGCCGCGCGCGAGCGATCGCTTGGCGGAGCTTTGCAGGAGGCAAAGGATGCCGCCGCAGCTGCCGAGACCGCCAAGAGAGAGTTGGAGACGAGGGTGGCGCAGCTGGAGGCCAACTTGAAGACGAGCGGCGAGGAGGTCGCCGCACTTAAGCTCGAGAGGGAGAAGGACGCACACATTCACTCCGAGCTGCAGGTCCGCCTCTCCGAGAAGGGCAAGGAGCTCACCGTCGCCAAGGACTCCATCGCCGATCTGGAGCTGAAGTTGTCCACTCTTACCACGACGCTGGATGGCGCCAGGGAGCGGGAGACGGCCCTGAAGGAGGAGCTCAGGGCCGAGAAGGTGTTGCTGGACAGTGCCGCCATTTCCCAGAATAACTTTAGGCGGACCGTCGAGCTATGGACGGAAGGCCTTGTCAACGTTGCCGCGGACATCGACAAGGAGTTGGCGCAGCTGGGGGCGGAGTACCTCGGGTATTCCATCGACGAGAACCTCCACGCCAGCGCCAAGCTTACTTTGTTCTTCCAGGGCGTGGCGATGGCCCTCCAGCAACTCCGGGAGAAGATCCCGAAGCAGCTGGCGGACGAATCGCGCAGGCTCTGCGCGGGGGCTCTCCAAAAGGTGTTGATGAAGGTGGCTTTCCGCAACCCAGGGCTCAACCTCACCAACGTCCTCCGGACTCTGCCGCCCGACGCCGACCTGGAGGCGCTCAAGGCCCTTGTCGCACCCATCGTGGACAAGGTGGGCGGGATCAAGAGAGTCGAGGGCGACCGCGCAGACTAGGCTGTTCACTTTCTTCTTTCCTTGTCGCCGCCAACCATGTTATGAACAATAGTCTATTAGAACTGCCGCAGGTCACTTTGTAATATAACTTTATCTTAGGTACTGAATGCAATGTTATTTCCTTTACTTGACTCCCTTGCTTTGTATGTTTTTACCCTATGCTTTCAGGGAACTTGCCGGCGTAGCTACCCTTGCCGCGAGCGCTGAGTGCGGAACTTCAGCAGCCTGCTGGCGGTGCCGCCGCCGGCAAGAAACCTTGTCGTAACTAGTCGCAGCACACTTAGGTTGTTGAGCGAACTCGAAAACGAAGCAAGGGCGCGACACTAGTCGCAACACACTTAAGTCGTTGAGCGTGCTCGAAACAAAGTAAGGGCACGGCTAGCCACGAGTTGGTTCCTTCGCGCACAGGTTTTCCATACAAAGCGCGGTCGTTCAAGGAAGATATCTCAAAAATTTAAAAATTTGATTGCTCAAACTTTGGCAACTTAGCTTTTGTGTTGTCTGCTTCCCGGCAAGGTGAGACTTTCTTGAACGGCACTTGGTCCATACGGCACTTGGTCCATACCACCATCTCCTCCTCCCCCACGGCAAACTTGTGCGCGAGGGGACTTTCTTCTGCTTGAGAAAAAAGAAAGAAGAGGAAACGCAAATATGGAACCTTGCGGCTCGTTACTGCTTACCGGGTTTGGTGCTGCACAAAGTGTCAGATAGTACATGCAAGGGAATGAAAAAGCATGAAAATGACGAGGTGTGCGAAGCACATAGACTTTACTGATGCACGGGATCTGCGCCCGGCTTTGTACAAAGGATTACATGCAACAGCGGCAAGACTTGTACAAAAGGTGGTTGCCGGAACGGATCACGGCAACCGCGCCTTATGGATAAAACTTACGAAGATGCTCGATGTTCCAGGAGTTGCTCACCGGCAAGCCATCCTCGGTCTCAAGGCAGACAGCGCCGGGCCTAGTGACTCGTTTCACCCGATAAGGGCTTTCCCACTTCGGCGTCAACTTGTTGGAATTCTTGGCGGACTAAACGCGCCGAAGAACAAGGTCGCCTTCCTCGAAACTTCTGGCTTTCACTTTGCGGCTATGATAGCGGCGGAAAGCTTGCTGGTAGCGAGCAGCTCGCATAGCAGCCTGAAGACGGTCCTCCTCAAGGAGCAGCGCGTCATCTTGCCGCAGCTGCTCTTGCTCGAGCTCATCATAAGCGAGCACTCGAGGCGACCCGTATACGAGTTCCGTGGGGAGAACTGCCTCTGCTCCATAGACTAGAGCAAAGGGTGTCTGTCCGGTGGCTCGATTTGGCGTCGTCCTGATCGACCAAAGAGCCGCTGGCAACTCCTCGATCCAGTTTCTTCCGCACTTGTGCAGCTTGTCGAAAGTTCTTGTCTTGAGGCCGCGCAGCACTTTAGCATTTGCCCTCTCCGCTTGACTGTTGCTTCTCGGGTGAGCAACAGAAGCGAAGCAGACCCTGGCGCCAAGATCTTGGACGTACTGCATGAAGGTGCGGCTGGTGAACTGTGTACCGTTGTCGGTGATGATCCTGTTAGGGATCCCGAAACGGCAAACAATCGACCTGAAGAACTTGACTGCTGACTGTGCGGTCACCTTTCTCACTGGTTCCACTTCCGGCCACTTTGTGAACTTGTCGATGGCGACGTACAAGAACTCAAAGCCCCCGGCTGCGCGGGGAAAGGGGCCGAGGATGTCGAGCCCCCAGACCGAAAATGGATAGGACAAAGGGATCGTCTGGAGAGCTTGAGCTGGCTGGTGTATCTGCTTGGAGTGGAACTGGCACGCTTCACACTTGGTTACTTGTGCAGTTGCATCCTGGAGGGCTTCTGTCCAAAAGAAACCTTGCCGGAAAGCCTTGCCGGCTAGTGCTCTTGCACCAATGTGGTGACCACATATGCCTCCATGTATCTCTGCCAACAGCTTCTGTCCATCTTCCCGGGGAATACACTTCAATTTCACACCGTTGAGTCTTCTTCTGTACAGTTTGTTGCCGACAAACTGGTACATACTTGACTGCCGGGCTACTTTTTCAGCTTCTTCTTGCTCTTCGGGAAGTTCTCCTGTCTGAAGGAAACGGACAATCTGCTGTGCCCATGCTGGAGCTTGTGGCTCGACAACAAGAACTAAAGGCACATCTGCTGCTGCGGGAACGTCCGCTTCTATGACGAGAACTTGTGTCTCAGCCGGAGCGTGACGATCCCCGGCAAGCTTGCCGGAGCAAGACTTGTCGGGAGCTTCCGCTTCAACGGAACAAGTCCTGGGACTTGCCGGAGCGGATTGCTCCTCAGCATCCTTGGCGTTGATCTTGGGAACCTTCTTCGCGGCGGCTTTGGGAAGCTCTGCCGGAAAATAGTCGCTAGAAACCAACTTCCTCTTCTTGTTCTGTCCAGTTGATGGTGTTACGGATGGTTGAGTCAGCTTGAGCACAAAGATTCCTGGTTCCACAGGCAGCTTTAGTGTGGCACACTTTGACAGGCCATCTGCGATGTCGTTCTGAGCTCTTGGAACGTGCTCCATCTGTAGGCCGTCAAAGTGCTCTTCAAGCTTTCTTACTTCGTCAACGTACGCTTCCATCAACGGACTCTGGTAATTCTTGTTCACTTGGCGGACGACCAACTGCGAGTCACCCCTGACAATCAGCTTCTTAATCCCAAGGTCTGCCGCGATCCTGAGACCGGCAAGCAAACCCTCATACTCCGCAGTATTGTTTGTCGCTTGCTCCTTGGGAAAGTGCATCTGGACCACGTACTTGAGGTGTTCTCCGGTGGGTGCGACAAGCAGCACACCGGCACCGGCGCCTTGCAGCGAGAAGGCACCATCAAAGCACATTATCCATTCCTTGCTCGCTTCTTTGACGAGGATGCTCGTCTCTGGGATTTATTCGTCTGGCGTTGGCGTCCACTCTGCTATAAACTCTGCCAATGCTCTGCTCTGGATAGTTGAAGTGCTTTCAAACTTGAGGCCAAAGCCTGACAGTTCTAGTGCCCACTCGACAATCCTGCCTGTTGCTTCTGGATTTTGCAGTATCCTCTTCAGCGGAAAGCGAGTGACCACCGTTATCTCATGTGCTTGAAAGTAATGGCGCAGCTTTCTCGAGGCCATGAGAAGGCTGAAAAGCAACTTCTGCACCCCAGAGTACCTTGACCTAGCCCCCTGCAAGAGGGAACTGACAAAATAAACTGGGCGCTGCACCATCTTCTTCCGTATCTCCTCTTGCATCTGCGCAGATCCGTCCTTGTCGGGACCAGAGCTAGTCGGGGAAGCCCCCTGCTTGTCGCTGGATGTGCTTGCCACGGCCGCTGGCTCATCATCCGCCTCCCTCTCCGCTACTAACGCAGCACTAACCACTTGATTGGTTGCCGCTAGGTACAGCCAAGGTTGTCAAAATCGTGATCTTGAATCGAATCGGAGCTTCGATGGTAGGATCGCAAATCGTAGAATCTTCACTATCAGGATCGTAGAAAAGTAGATTCTAATCACTAAAATCGTAGAATCAGAGGGGTAATCTTGGATCGTAAAGTCGTAGAATCATATAAAAGAATCGCGATTCTGACAACCTTGGGTACAGCAGCAACTTTTCTTGTGGCTTAGGTGCGACAAGTATTGGAGTGGAGGACAGGTACCTCTTCAAGTCTTGCAGCGCTGCCTCCGCTTCCGGAGTCCATTTCATTGGACCTGCCTTTTTCAAAATTTTGAAAAACGGCAGGGCGCGTTCCGCAGACTTAGAGATGAACCTGCTGAGAGCAGCCACGCAGCCGGCAAGTCTTCGCACATCCTTGACGCGCTTCGGTGCTTCGATTTGCTCGATGGCCTTGATCTTGTCGGGATTGGCTTCAATCCCCCTCTGAGACACGAAGAACCCAAGAAGCTTGCCGGAAGGGACTCCAAACACGCACTTCTCGGGATTAAGTTTGAGCTGGATCTTGCGCAGACTTGCAAAGGTTTCATCTAGATCTTGTATCAGAGTTGCCCTGTCCTTTCTCTTGACCACTATGTCATCCATGTAAGCTTCTACGTTTCTGTGTATTTGTGGTTCAAAAGCTGTGAGGACTACCCTTGCAAATGTCGAACCAGCATTCTTCAATCCGAAAGGCATGCGTATGAAGCAATAAGTGCCACATGGAGTAATGAATGTTGTCTTCTCCTCATCTTCTTCAGCCATGAAGATCTGGTGATATCCAGAATATGCATCAAGAAATGAAAGGAGGTCGCATCTAGCCGTGGAGTCAACAATCTGGTCAATGCCCGGCAAGGGAAATGGTTCTTTGGGACAAGCTTTATTCACATCAGTGAAGTCAATACAAAGCCTCCACTTCCCGTTTGCCTTGCGCACGACTATATGATTTGCTAACCACGTGGGATGGAGCACTCCTCTGACGAGGCTTGCTGCTTCCAGTTTCTTGATTTCTTCTGCTATGAACTCTTGGCGCTCCACCATTTGCTTTCTAACCTTCTGCTTGACGGGCCGCGCGTGAGGACAAACGGCACGCTTGTGCTCAATCACTTTCCTGGGCACACCGGGGATGTCAGACGGTTGCCATGCAAACACGTCGACATTCGCCCGCAGGAAAGCAACGAGCGCGCTTTCCTATTTGGGGTCAAGCGTAGCACTGATGGTGAAGGTACCACCAGTGCCGTCCTCCTTGGCGGACACCTTCTTGGTTGCTGGTGGAGCTTCCATCGTCTTCATACACTTGTCGGTGGAGCTCGATGGTGCGTCCTCGACGGCAGCGCAGCACTCCGAAGAGGTGCGTTTGCCGGAGTGGGCCCCAGAGCTCTTGCCAGACTTGGTCTTGTTCTTCCCCCCGGGAGCTTCAGCGGCAAGTGTCTTGCTATCTGTTGCGGCTGCTGCATCCCGGTAAATCTTGTCGACACAGATAAGGGCATCCTTCTTGTCGCCGGGGACAGAGATGACGCTTATCGGGCCTGGCATCTTGAGCATGTTGTAGGCGTAGTGAGAGGCTCACATGAACTTGGCGAGGGCTGGACGGCCAAGTATCCCATTGTAAGGCAATGGGAAATCGGCAACGTCAAAAGTGATCCTCTCGGTTCTGAAGTTCAACTCGCGCCAAACGTCACTGGCAGTGTGATCTTCCCCTTCGGCTTGCTCCTTCCCAGGTTGATCCCTTGGAACGTGCCGGTTTCTTCGAGCTCGCTGTCGAGGATCTGGAGTTTCCGGACCACAGCGGAGGAGATCAAGTTCAAGCCGGCCCCGCCGTCAACTAACATCTTGGTGACCTTGAGGTTGCGGATGGTTGGTGAAACCAACATCGGCAAGCACCCGACCGCAGTTGTGCGATCAGGGTGGTCCTCAATATCGAAGATGATAGGCGTGCTGGACCACTTCAGAAGTTTGCGCGACTCGACGGGTGGTTCTGCCACATTGACTTCACGCACCCATTGCTTGAGTTGGCGGTGTGAAGTATGCAGAGAAGCACCACCGTCAATGCACAAAACTTCTGTAGCTTTTTGAAACTCCTGCTCGTTGTTGTCTCCATCATCCATGTCTTCGTCTTCATCTTCGTCTTCATCCTTGTCGCGGCTGCGGGGAGGTCTGTCTCCTTGCCGCGGCGTCCTTCCCGGCCGTTGAATGGCCGCTTCTTGCCGGATCCACCATCACCTCCCTGGGCCTTCTCCTTGTCGCGTCGCTCGTACTCAGCTTTCTGCTGCTCGACGAGGTATTCGACTTTCTTGCAGTTTTGGAGATCGTGGCCCTTGGTGCGGTGGATCTTGCAATACTGCTTGTCGGTGCCGTCCTGCTTGTCGGCGGCCGCCACAGCCTGGCAGTTGGTGCACGCGGCAGTCTCCTTGCCGGAGCTACCAACTTGGGCTTTCTTGGCGCCAGCCTCCTTGCCGGACTGCTCGACGACTAGCACTTCCTTGTTCTTTTTCTTCCTGTTGTTCCGCCGCCGGTTCTTCTTTGCCGGGGCGGCATCCTCACTATCTGATCCCCTGCTCCAGTATCCTCTCCTGGGAGTTTCCTCCCCTCCTCAGCGCGTGCGCACTTGTCGGCCAGGGCGTACAGCTCGCTGACGTCCCTGATCTTGCACATCGCCATCTCCTCCCTCATCCGGCGGTTACGCATGTTCTGATGGAACGCGCTAATAACCGCGGCAGGGTGGACGTCCGGGATGTTGTGCTGGACACGGCTGAACCTCTGGATATACTTACGCAGGGGCTCGCCTTCCTTCTGGGCGAGTATGTGAAGGTCACTCTCCTGGACATGGGGCTTGTGGCCACCCGTGAAGGCGGCGACAAACTGATGGCACAGGTCGGCCCAAGAAGAAATGGAGTTCTCCATCAAGTGCATGAGCCAAGATCTGACGTTTGGCTCGAGCACCAGCGGGAAGTAATTGGCGAGTATCTTCTCGTCTCGTCCCCCGGCAGCCTGCACCATGATGGTGTAGATGCTGAGAAACTCCGACGGATGTGTTTTGCCGTCGTACTTCTCGGGTACGTCGGGCTTGAAGTTCTTCATGCTGGGCCACTGGACTTGCCGCAGCTCACGAGTGAACGCAGGGCAACCTACCGTGTACGGCAAGTCACCTGGTTCTCCGGGCGCGTGCAAGTCAACAGCGGGCCCAGCGCGCTGGTCTGATTGACGACGCGCTTCTCTCCGACGCTCGATGCGGGTTCGAGCGTCCTCTTGTTGTCGATCGTCGAGAACTTGGCGCTGATCGCGGCGAGCTCGCGGATCTGATGACGCAGTGGAGTCGTCCTCGAGGTTGATCCGACGAGTCGGCGATTTTGGCCTTCGGGGCGGGGAGTGCATGGTGGTTGCACCCCCGGCAGTCTTGTCGCCATCAGCCCGCGCCTGGCTAACTTGCCGCGGCCGCGACGTGGTCAGCTGCTGCGGAGTGTCGCCATTGGCGAAGGCGATGAGGCTTTGGATGGTGGCCCTCCAGTCATCGGCCTTGTCTGCTGCTGGAGGGAAGTCGAGGAGCAGTTGAGCTCGAGCTAGAGCTTCTGCTGGAGTGGCGGGTAGCGGTGGCGAGCGGTGCGAGGAGCGGGATATGCTCGGACTTCTAACTATGTTAGAAGGAGTAGTTTCCCGTCCCGGCGACCGCGCCTTGCTCATGCCGGCGTGTTGATGTGCATGCTGGCCTTGAGCATCCCGAGATCCGCCAGCTTGACCTTGGCCCAGCAAGCGTATGGTACCTTGTGTACCGCGACGCTGCCGGTCCCGCGCCTCCTGAGATGGGCGCGGTGCGTGTACGGACGCCGAGGCCTTGGAGTGTGCCCGGTCGTCCGTCTTGTCCTTGGATTTGGCGGCGCCGTGAGTTTCCTCGCCGACGTCCGTCCTTCCGCCGGCGCCTACCCCACCAGCTGTTGGCTCCGGCGGTGGCGGGATCGACGCGGACGGGCCTCCTGCCTCCGAAGCCTTCTTCTTCGGTGGCATGTTGATGAAGATGACGATGAAGATTTAGCTCGTGTGACGCCGGATCGGGTTCACACAACCTCGACGCATCCCCTACCTGGCGCGCCAAAGATGTCGGGGAAACTGATCGCCCACGAACACCTATGGGACCGGAGCCCCTTTTCGGTACGGCAGGGGGCAGAGGATGCACGAAGAGCGGATCGAGGCGAGCACACGAGCAGTTTTCCCAGGTTCGGGCCGCACGGATGCGTAAAACCCTACTCCTGCTTAGGTTTGTATTGCGTTCTTGCTCGGGAGTGAGGAGAGCTACAGTATGCTCTAACCGCTGGCCAGACTGAGCGTGAGAGCGATCGACGTTTGGAACTCCTTCTACGTTGCACATTGTCACACCCCAAAAATATTTATTTGGAATTTTGAAAACATTTCAAAATTTTAGCTAAGATTTAAAATTTTCTTGGAGGGTTCTGTTTGAAGGGTGGACTTATTTGATTTAATTGTTTTGGAGGTTTTCAAAACTTTTTCTCTCTAAAGAATCTTTGGTTTTTGGTTATTTATTTTCAAAGGCAAAAGTCCTTTCCACCTCTTCTAGCACCATAAAACCTCTCCAAATATTTTTCTGCCACTCCAAGATTTACCTCTCAAGTCATGCACACCTTCTGTGATATTATTCAACTCCTTCCCACTCCACAAAAATATTCTTTCTATATATTTTGAATTCCAAAAATGGAATTTGAATTAATCATAGTTTCTTGACATTTACAAAGGAACTATATTTTCTATGACTCTTCTGCCTCCACCAAATTTATCCCTACATATATATGGTACCCTTAACCCATTTCTTCAAAAACCTTTGGTCCCACAGTTCAAAGTTTTCAAATCAAATTCAATTCAAATTTGGTCCAGAAATCATGTTTCTGCCCCAAACCATTTCCAAACTTCACCAAAATTCTTGGCCTTCTGGCAAACTCATTTTTGAGTAACAACACACCACCACAGAAAACCCCATGATCAACCAAGTTGTTTAAAACCCCAAAGCATTTCATCAAACAGTTGGCAAGCATACTGTTCATCACTGAATGAAATTCAGTTAACTGAATTCTTCAGCCGACAGGGGCCGGCGATGCCGTGCACCCCTCATCTTCCTCTCCCGCACGGCGATGTCGCCCGCTTTCAATGCCGCAGCTTCCCCTGGCCCATCGCCAGCCTCTCCATTCCGGTGAGCTAGCTGCTGGCCGGTGCAGCCACCCCGGGCTCGTCCACGGCGGAGCCGAGCGGAACGCCTCGGCCATCGACCGCCATTTACTCCACTGCAACGCTCCTACCTACCTCCCCGCCCACGCGTCATCCTCCTTCGCCCCTCCGCACAACGGACACACCGACCACGCCGCCCAGGGCCCGTACGGCAGTCGCCGGAGCCGGCCACGCCGCCGCGCCCGTGCGGACAGCGCATCGCGGACGTGTCAAACGAGCGCGCGCCCGTCCAAACGGAAGCTTCGGGCGAACTCCACCAGCCTCATAAGTGCTCCGTCGCCCCAGACCACCGGCCAAAACCAACCCCGACGACCAAATTTACTCCGGCGAACACCGCCCGCTTCGGCCATCCTCGACTCGCCTATAAAAGGGGTCCCCGAGCCCCTCTAGCTTCACGGCTGGCCTCCACCACCTCCCACGCTTCCTCCTGACCACCCACCAGGCCACGAGGGGGTCATCTTCTCCCTCTCCGGCCACCGCTCCGCCGCCTCTGCCTTCGAACCAAACCACGCACTCACACCACCAGAGCCGCCCAAACTCCGTGGATCCACCCCTTTTCCACCACTGTGCCGAAACCCTAAGCCAATTCCTCTCCCCGAGCTCTCTCCGACGAGCTTCAACTTCGCCCGAACCACCGTCCGCCGGCGACGAGCTCACCGCCGTTCAGGTGACCGCCGGTGGCCACCTCCACCACCCCTGGATGCGGAAGTCCACGCTGGTCACTTTGCGACCAGCGCCGGGCCCTGAAACCCCGGCGATCGTCGCCGGCGATCGCTGCCGCTTCTCTGTACTCGCGCGCGAGCGCGTTCAAAATTCAAACCTGACGGGTGGCCCCCACCCGTCAGCTCTCTCTCTCTGTTTCCTGTGTTCGGCGAAGGCGCACTCTGCGCTTTACGTTTTCTGCACTGGAAGGCGCACTCGCGTCCGAAACGTTTTCTTTTAAAACAGCTCAGGGGCTTCTGTTTTGCAGAAAGACCCCTGGTTTTGTAAAGTTAATAACTTTTAAACTATAAATCCAAATGAGCTGATTCTTTTTGCTAAAATTTTCTTTTCCGCTCTAGTTTATTTTAAGATTTATTTAAAACTATTTTGAGAACTTTTCCTGTTCTGTGTTGGGTTTCTCATTCGAATTCAAATTTGTATTTTTTTTTCAGAAAAAGAAGAAGGAACTTTTACTGGAATTTCAGAGGGGTTTTCTCCTGATTATTTTGGACAAGGCAAGCATTATTGAACCTGAGATATGATGTTTGCATTCTTGCATGGTTACATAGTTTGGTAGTGCATCACATATGTTGCATGTTATACCACATGTGCATGCATGGTCATGTCATTTTTGTTTTACCTTGGCTTGCATGTCGCACTAGCTTGTCTGGCATGCATGTGGTTACGTGAGGGCAGAAATGTTGCTGCTGGTTGGGACATGCTGGTGGGCATGGTCCTTTGTTGACACAATGGTGTCGTGTGATACTGATAAAGAATACTGGTGATATGTTAAATATACCTCCTGAGTCTGCCTAGATCGAGTCTTGCTCTACACACCTAGCTGTATACCGTGCTGCCACGGGTCCTTCCAAAAGGAGGGTACGGCCTAGTAAGTTGATAACCCCTGTACGGGTGCACGCCACACAGATACTACGATGAAGGTTGTAGCCTGTCATCGGGTCAGGGGCATGGGTGTTTCCGGTTGTAGCCGAGAGGGGGGCACCCCTTGTAATCCGCGCGTTTAATAGTGATCCCATGCTTTTCGGAGGTTGTAGCCTCCCTGACTTAAGGTTTCTGGAGCGATGCTTAGGGTGAGTCCTGGCATCCGGTCGGGGTGTACGCGTCAGGTGTGTTCCCAACCCAAAGTCCGTATTGGGTATTAGTCAGTGTACGGTACTGACTAAGGAAATCCCATACACGTGGGTAAAGAGTACACCCTCTGCAGAGTTATATCTATTCGAATAGCCGCGTCCACGGTCAAGGATTTAGTTGGGTGGGTCAAGTATCGGTCTCGGTGTCAGTCTCTGGAGGAAAATAATATACTTGAGCATGTTCATGTTTGCATGATGTTCTTGTTACAGTCAATGTTATCCTGAACTTATGTATGATGAAAATTATGCTTATGGACTAACCCTATGATTTTATTGTTACCTTCAAGAGTGTCTCAGGGGCTGGCTAGACTACCCCGGACACTCGCCTTTATTTTAAAGTCCTCTTGTGGCGTCCCTCGAGTGTCAGGCGGTTTATCACGCCACTACTCTTGTGGACACCCAACTGGCATTTCTTTTAAAAGTCCTTTTTGTGGCGTCCCTCGAGTGTCAGGCGGTTTATCACGCCACTACTCTTGTGGACACCCAACTGGCATTTCTTTTAAAAGTCCTTTTTGTGGCGTCCCTCGAGTGTCAGGCGGTTTATCACGCCACTACTCTTGTGGACACCCAACTGGCATTTCTTTTAAAAGTCCTTTTTGTGGCGTCTCTCGAGTGTCAGGCGGTTTATCACGCCACTACTCTTGTGGACACCCGACTGGCATTTCTTTTCAAGTCCTACCGTGATGTCACTTGACATCCGACCGGCAATCCTTTTATCCTTTATATTATTGTGACTAATATTTATTTTTGTACTAACCATGTTTCACCATGCCAAGTCTTGATAATTGTTGCACGCATATAGTATATTTCCCATGGCATTCGCATTCGGTATACCTTATGTTCATAATGTTTGCGAGTACATTCAAAGTACTCACTGGCTTGTCCCTGGCTATTTACTTGGCCAGACTTGGAGGAGGACGAGCTGTTGGAGGAGAATTGCGCTAGCGAGGCCGACGCTTAGAAGGTTCCCAGTCAGCACACCTGTGTCTTGGAGTCTATCACTTGTATCATCCGTCAAGCTTCCGCCACACCAATAAAATAGTCAAGCCTCACACTGACGCTTGACTCTATGCTAGTATATCAGTGTTGAGTTCCACCATCCACTGTCATATTCCGCCACCCTAGTGCGTTGAGTTGTTGTAATAAATTGTTGAGTTACCCTGACTCAACCCTGTGTAATATTATTGTACTGGTTATCTATATCAAGGTTGTCCACTGGTTGTGCTTGGGAGCCAGTGTGACTTAAGGCTACTCTGTGATTTATTTCCCAGAAGTGAGCCTGACAGACCTTGGTATCAGAGCCAGGCTGACTGTAGGAGCCCTAGGCACGATCGATAGTCACCGAGTCAGTGCTAACATTTCCCCAGCATGCATCTCATGCATCGTAGCAAATTTTCCTTAGTCATCATACACTTATGACGTGGCTACTTGGATTTTTTGTCTACTGTTGTAGATGGCTGGTGGCAGCTGCCCATCGCAGGTTTTCGCCAACGAGCCTGCGGGATTTTCCCGCCTTCTCGCGAGCATCGCGAGGGACGCGATGGGGTCCCTCGGGCGTCCGGAGTACGTCATTTACCCGGACAAGATCTCAGAGACCCTGACTATGTACCAGGCTTCGGTATATATTCGGGGTGGTGCGTCCGTGTCTTTCCGCAACTATCGCTTCATGGGGAGAGCCATGCCCACTGAGAGGCATGCTATCCAGATGGCCGCACGTGAGGCTATCGCACGTCTCAGGGACATCCTGTCCGTTATGCAAAACCGTCCCTATTACTACCTGCCTTGCCACGTTCCATATACTAGCCACTATGCTTTTTCCTGCACCATAGGGGAAAAGGATCTGGCTATTGAGCCACTTGTCCAGTATATCATGGCCTTGGAGTCAGCTTTCACCTCCCTGGTAGATGACTACCTCACTGCGTGGATGGACTTGTCTCGTGCGAGAATTATTCGCAGGAGCGAGTACCGCTCTCCTTCGCCTCGTGCTCCACGCACTTCCACTCCACCAAATACTTCTCTGGCTAGTCCCGCGGCTCAGCGCTCGACCTCAACTGGCGATGCTAGCCGTCTGGCTGCACCCACTCCGACCAGAGCTTCTCCACTGACGAGCACGGTGCCACCTCCAGCAGGCACGGCATCAACGACCACACGACTAGAGGCGATTCTCGAGGAGGAGGAAGACGAGGGCGATATCACATCCTGGGTGCCTTGCCTGAGTCTCACTCTCAGCAGGACCTAGGATGAGCTGTGTGGACGAACGCAGTTTTCTTCGCCAGATGACTGCTTGAGAACATGGATGTAATATATTTATTTCCTGTTCTGCCTAGCCTTTGTAAAATAGCGATGTTAGGACCGCTGGTCGATGAGAGCACGGAGAGTGCGCTAGTAGAATAAATGATCTTGTATGATACAGTTTCCGCATGTATCCTGTATAATTATATCTTGTATAATTAAATCCTGCTTGTATAATTAAATCACTTGTGTAATATAACTGGCTGCCTTGTCTTACCTTGTCCTGGGGGGGAAAATTTTATTTGGGTATTTATTTTCTGCTATTTGATTATTTTCCTTGGTGTTATGCAAATACCCCAGAAAGAAAATGCATCGTCCCTGGACCCGTTCTATGCCAACTCCACCTGAGAACAACTCTGGACAGATGGGAAATAATTTTACTCAAGGACAGACAAGTCAGCAAAGCAGTGATTCAGCATTCTCGCAAGTGTGTCGCCTATACGAGCAGAGTCAGCAACAGCATCAGGAGATGATGCAGCATTTGATTAACATGGGAAATCACCATGAACAACAGCAACCCAGGTCCAAACTGTCTGAGTTACAAAAGACCCGCCCAACGGTCTTTACGCACACTGACAAGCCACTAGAGGCAGACGACTGGCTTCGAGACATGGAAAGAAAATTGGTCATTGCCCAGTGTACTGACCAGGAAAAGGTGCTGTACACACCACACTATTTTTCTGGAACGGCTGCTTCGTGGTGGGAAAACTTATGTCACACCCACCCTGACGGAGCAAATATGACATGGGCACAATTCAAGGAGAATTTCCGAGGAGCGCATATCCCAAATAGCATTATGAAATTAAAGAAGAGGGAATTTGAGGATCTCAAGCAGCGGGGCTCCACAGTATCCCAATATCTGGATCAGTTTACTCAGTTGGCCCGGTACGCCAACGACGAGTATATGACAGAGAACAAAAAGATGGAGAAATTTCTCGACGGACTTATTTCGTCGCTAAAATGCCAGCTGATGGTTCATACCTTTCCAGACTTTAAGACACTGGTGGATAAGGCTATTATCCTGGAAAATGAACACCGCAATATGGATGAGGCTCGCAAGCGTCGCATGAACCAGTCAGTACAGGTTCGCAACAACAGGCCCAGGAATGATGTTCAAAAGCCAGTAGTAACCCGACCAACAAATACAGCTCCACCACAGAACCGCAGTGCATTTCACAATAGGACCAAGGAGACAAATTTTTATCCTGGAGTCACCTGTTACTCCTGTGGAGAAGCGGGGCATTATGCTAAACAGTGCCCAAAACAAGGAAACAACCCTCCCAAAGCCAACAACAACAACAATGGCCGTGGTGCGACCAACGCTCCGCGACGCAATAACTTCAACCCCAATAACAACCACAAGCAAGGACATATCAACCACGTGACTTTTGAGGAAGCTCAGAACGCACCGGATATCGTGTTTGGTACGTTCCCCGCCAACTCAGTAGATGCTACAATTTTATTTGATTCCGGAGCTTCCCACTCTTGCATTTCTAAAAGATTTGCCTCGAAGAATCAATTTCCCTTTTTGCCGTTACAAAATTCCATGGTTATTCAGTCCCCGGGATCAAAGCAAAATACTCAATGGTACTGCAAGGATGTAAACATCGAAATTGAAGGAATGGGATTCTTAGCCAATCTCATCGTATTGGACGCAGTTGATTTGGACATTATTCTGGGAATGGATTGGTTAACCACAAACAAAGGTTTCATAGACTGCTATAACCGTACGGTAACTCTTACCAATTGCCAAGGAAAGACAATAAAAGTGGGTACAAGGAAGATTGCCACATCCCAAGGGAAATTAAATCAAGTGGATACGGTGGAATTAAGTAAGGTTCCTATAGTCTGTGAATATCCTGATGTATTCCCTGAAGAGTTACCAGGAATGCCTCCGGACCGCGAAATTGAGTTCGTTATTGAACTAGCACCCGGAACGACACCCATATACAAGAAGCCGTACCGTATGGCCCCAACGGAATTGGCAGAATTGAAGAAACAAATTAAAGAGTTGATGGAAAAAGGTTACGTTCGACCCAGCTCGTCACCATGGGGGTCGCCAGTTTTATTCGCCAAAAAGAGGGATGGTACCCTACGGCTATGTATTGATTACAGGGCACTTAATATGGTCACTATCAAGAATAAATATCCACCGCCCAGAATCAACTATTTGTTTGAGCAGCTAGCAGAAGCTAAAGTTTTCTCGAAGATAGACCTGAGATCAGGTTATCATCAGTTAAAAATTCGGACGACAGACATACCTAAGACGGCGTTTACTACCAGATACGGATTATATGAATTCACAGTGATGCCATTTGGTTTAACCAATGCCCCGGCATATTTTGTGCATCTCATGAACAAGGTTTTCATGAAATATTTGGATAAATTTGTGGTGGTATTTATCGATGACATACTTATTTACTCTAAGACGCCTGAAGAACATGAGCAGCATCTTCGGATAGTACTGGAAGAGTTAAGAAAACATCAGCTATACGCCAAATTCAGTAAATGTGAATTTTGGTTGAGAGAAGTTGGTTTCCTTGGGCACGTATTGACCCAAGACGGAATCGCTGTAGACCCGGGAAAAGTAAAGGATGTGTTGGGATGGAAGCAACCCACAAACGTAACGGAAGTCAGAAGTTTTCTTGGCCTAGCGGGCTATTATCGAAGGTTTATTGAAGGGTTCTCCACTATAGCCAGACCCATGACCCAGTTACTCAAGAAAGACAAGAAGTTTGAATGGACTGAAGCTTGTGAAAAGAGTTTTCAGGAGTTGAAAAAGAGGTTAACAACATCACCAGTTCTGGTCGTGCCCGATGTGCACAAAAATTTCGATATATATTGTGACGCATCCGGGAAAGGCCTTGGATGTGTGTTAATGCAGGAAGGAAAAGTAGTGGCTTACACCTCAAGACAGCTACGGCGACATGAAGAAAATTACCCCGTTCATGATCTGGAACTCGCTGCAGTAATACACGCACTCAAAGAGTGGCGACACTATCTTCTGGGGAACCGATGTGAAATATACACGGATCATAAAAGTCTTAAATATATTTTCACGCAGCCAGAATTAAATTTGAGACAACGACGTTGGCTTGAGCTAATTAAGGATTATGACGTAGGAATTCACTATCACCCAGGTAAAGCCAATGTTGTGGCAGATGCCCTCAGCAGGAATCCATACGCCGGAAATGGCAGTGTACAACTCTCGCAACATGTGCTCAGCCAGGAATTTGCCAAGCTCAACATGGCCCTAGTCACGGAAGGGACCATTTCCCAGTTGGAAATAAAACCAACATTAGAGGACCAGATCAGAGAAGCCCAGAAGGGACACCCAAGTATTGAAGGGATTAGGAAAAAGATGAAACTGGGCAGGGCGCCCGAATTTCTGGAAGACAGCCAAGGAGTTATTTGGTTTGGACAGAGATTATGCGTACCAAACATTGAAGATTTAAAACAGCAAATAATGGCAGAGGCGCATACCACTCCATATTCCATTCACCCCGGAGGGACCAAAATGTATAAGGATCTACAGGAGAGATTCTGGTGGCACGGGATGAAAAGGGATATAGCCATATATGTGGCATGTTGTGATACCTGCCAACGTGTGAAAGCGGAACACCAGAGACCAGCCGGGTTGTTGCAACCAATTAAGGTGCCTGAATGGAAATGGGATAGAATTGGAATGGATTTTGTTGTTGGTTTGCCAAGGTCACGCCATGGGAATGATGCTATCTGGGTAATAACAGATTCGCTAACCAAGGTAGCACATTTCATTCCGGTAAAAACCACCTACTCAACACAGAGGCTAGCCAGGCTGTATCTATCCAGGATTGTTTGCCTACACGGGGTACCCAAAATAATTGTATCTGACAGAGGCACCCAGTTTGTCTCGAGATTTTGGGAACATCTACAGCAAGCCTGGCACGCAACTGGCTTTCAGCACAGCATACCACCCGCAGACCGGAGGACAGACTGAGCGGGTGAATCAAATATTAGAAGACATGTTGAGAGCATGTGTGCTTACCTACGGAGTCAGTTGGGAGGATAGTTTGCCTTATGCAGAATTCTCCTACAACAACAGTTATCAAGCTAGCCTAAAAATGGCACCGTTCGAAGCATTATACGGACGACGATGCCGGACCCCACTAAATTGGTCTGAAACCGGAGACAGCCGAATTTTTGGACCAGAATTACTAATAGAGGCAGAAACCAAAGTAAAGCTTATTCAGGACCGACTCAGGGCCGCTCAAAGCCGACAAAAAAGTTATTATGATCAAAAACACCGCCAGGTCCACTTTGAGCCCAATGACTACGTATATCTTAGAGTATCTCCGACAAGGGGGCTACAGAGATTTAAGGTTAAGGGGAAATTAGCACCAAGATTTATCGGACCATTCAAAGTAACCGCAAGAAGGGGCAAGGTTGCCTATCAACTGGAATTACCAGCAGAGTTATCAGATGTTCACGACGTGTTCCATGTGTCTCAACTGAGGAAGTGTATTAGCAACACGGAAAAACAAGTGCAGCACCAAGAATTAGGCCTTCAACCCGATCTTACCTATCGGGAACGTCCTATAAGAATTTTGGAGGAGTCTGAACGGAGAACCCGACAGAACGTAATAAAATTTTGCAAAGTCCAATGGAGCAATCACACCGAGGAAGAGGCAACCTGGGAAAGAGAAGATCATTTAAGGACTGAGTATCCGTACCTGTTTGAGGGACAGCTGGAATCTCGGGGACGAGATTTTTCTTAAGGGGGTAGGTGCTGTCACACCCCAAAAATATTTATTTGGAATTTTGAAAACTTTTCAAAATTTTAGCTAAGATTTAAAATTTTCTTGGAGGGTTCTGTTTGAAGGGTGGACTTATTTGATTTAATTGTTTTGGAGGTTTTCAAAACTTTTTCTCTCTAAAGAATCTTTGGTTTTTGGTTATTTATTTTCAAAGGCAAAAGTCCTTTCCACCTCTTCTAGCACCATAAAACCTCTCCAAATATTTTCTGCCACTCCAAGATTTACCTCTCAAGTCATGCACACCTTCTGTGATATTATTCAACTCCTTCCCACTCCACAAAAATATTCTTTCTATATATTTTGAATTCCAAAAATGGAATTTGAATTAATCATAGTTTCTTGACATTTACAAAGGAACTATATTTTCTATGACTCTTCTGCCTCCACCAAAATTATCCCTACATATATATGTACCCTTAACCCATTTCTTCAAAAACCTTTGGTCCCACAGTTCAAAATTTTCAAATCAAATTCAATTCAAATTTGGTCCAGAAATCATGTTTCTGCCCCAAACCATTTCCAAACTTCACCAAAATTCTTGGCCTTCTGGCAAACTCATTTTTGAGTAACAACACACCACCACGGAAAACCCCATGATCAACCAAGTTGTTTAAAACCCCAAAGCATTTCATCAAACAGTTGGCAAGCATACTGTTCATCACTGAATGAAATTCAGTTAACTGAATTCTTCAGCCGACAGGGGCCGGCGATGCCGTGCACCCCTCATCTTCCTCTCCCGCACGGCGATGTCGCCCGCTTTCAATGCCGCAGCTTCCCCTGGCCCATCGCCAGCCTCTCCATTCCGGTGAGCTGGCTGCTGGCCGGTGCAGCCACCCCGGGCTCGTCCACGGCGGAGCCGAGCGGAACGCCTCGGCCATCGACCGCCATTTACTCCACTGCAACGCTCCTACCTACCTCCCCGCCCACGCGTCATCCTCCTTCGCCCCCCCGCACAACGGACACACCGACCACGCCGCCCAGGGCCCGTACGGCAGTCGCCGGAGCCGGCCACGCCGCCGCGCCCGTGCGGACAGCGCATCGCGGACGTGTCAAACGAGCGCGCGCCCGTCCAAACGGAAGCTTCGGGCGAACTCCACCAGCCTCATAAGTGCTCCGTCGCCCCAGACCACCGGCCAAAACCAACCCCGACGACCAAATTTACTCCGGCGAACACCGCCCGCTTCGGCCATCCTCGACTCGCCTATAAAAGGGGTCCCCGAGCCCCTCTAGCTTCACGGCTGGCCTCCACCACCTCCCACGCTTCCTCCTGACCACCCACCAGGCCACGAGGGGGTCATCTTCTCCCTCTCCGGCCACCGCTCCGCCGCCTCTGCCTTCGAACCAAACCACGCACTCACACCACCAGAGCCGCCCAAACTCCGCCCAAACTCCGTCGATCCACCCCTTTTCCACCACTGTGCCGAAACCCTAAGCCAATTCCTCTCCCCGAGCTCTCTCCGACGAGCTTCATCTTCGCCCGAACCACCGTCCGCCGGCGACGAGCTCACCGCCGTTCAGGTGACCGCCGGTGGCCACCTCCACCAACCCTGGATGCGGAAGTCCACGCTGGTCACTTTGCGACCAGCGCCGGGCCCTGAAACCCCGGCGATCGTCGCCGGCGATCGCCGCCGCTTCTCTGTACTCGCGCGCGAGCGCGTTCAAAATTCAAACCTGACGGGTGGCCCCCACCCGTCAGCTCTCTCTCTCTGTTTCCTGTGTTCGGCGAAGGCGCACTCTGCGCTTTACGTTTTCTGCACTGGAAGGCGCACTCGCGTCCGAAACGTTTTCTTTTAAAACAGCTCAGGGGCTTCTGTTTTGCAGAAAGACCCCTGGTTTTGTAAAGTTAATAACTTTTAAACTATAAATCCAAATGAGCTGATTCTTTTTGCTAAAATTTTCTTTTCTGCTCTAGTTTATTTTAAGATTTATTTAAAACTATTTTGAGAACTTTTCCTGTTCTGTGTTGGGTTTCTCATTCGAATTCAAATTTGTATTTTTTTTCAGAAAAAGAAGAAGGAACTTTTACTGGAATTTCAGAGGGGTTTTCTCCTGATTATTTTGGACAAGGCAAGCATTATTGAACCTGAGATATGATGTTTGCATTCTTGCATGGTTACATAGTTTGGTAGTGCATCACATATGTTGCATGTTATACCACATGTGCATGCATGGTCATGTCATTTTTGTTTTACCTTGGCTTGCATGTCGCACTAGCTTGTCTGGCATGCATGTGGTTACGTGAGGGCAGAAATGTTGCTGCTGGTTGGGACATGCTGGTGGGCATGGTCCTTTGTTGACACAATGGTGTCGTGTGATACTGATAAAGAATACTGGTGATATGTTAAATATACCTCCTGAGTCTGCCTAGATCGAGTCTTGCTCTACACACCTAGCTGTATACCGTGCTGCCACGGGTCCTTCCGAAAGAAGGGTACGGCCTAGTAAGTTGATAACCCCTGTACGGGTGCACGCCACACAGATACTACGATGAAGGTTGTAACCTGTCATCGGGTCAGGGGCATGGGTGTTTCCGGTTGTAGCCGAGAGGGGGGCACCCCTTGTAATCCGCGCGTTTAATAGTGATCCCATGCTTTTCGGAGGTTGTAGCCTCCCTGACTTAAGGTTTCTGGAGCGATGCTTAGGGTGAGTCCTGGCATCCGGTCGGGGTGTACGCGTCAGGTGTGTTCCCAACCCAAAGTCCGTATTGGGTATTAGTCAGTGTACGGTACTGACTAAGGAAATCCCATACACGTGGGTAAAGAGTACACCCTCTGCAGAGTTATATCTATTCGAATAGCCACGTCCACGGTCAAGGATTTAGTTGGGTGGGTCAAGTATCGGTCTCGGTGTCAGTCTCTGGAGGAAAATAATATACTTGAGCATGTTCATGTTTGCATGATGTTCTTGTTACAGTCAATGTTATCCTGAACTTATGTATGATGAAAATTATGCTTATGGACTAACCCTATGATTTTATTGTTACCTTCAAGAGTGTCTCAGGGGCTGGCTAGACTACCCCGGACACTCGCCTTTATTTTAAAGTCCTCTTGTGGCGTCCCTCGAGTGTCAGGCGGTTTATCACGCCACTACTCTTGTGGACACCCAACTGGCATTTCTTTTAAAAGTTCTTTTTGTGGCGTCCCTCGAGTGTCAGGCGGTTTATCACGCCACTACTCTTGTGGACACCCAACTGGCATTTCTTTTAAAAGTCCTTTTTGTGGCGTCCCTCGAGTGTCAGGCGGTTTATCACGCCACTACTCTTGTGGACACCCAACTGGCATTTCTTTTAAAAGTCCTTTTTGTGGCGTCTCTCGAGTGTCAGGCGGTTTATCACGCCACTACTCTTGTGGACACCCGACTGGCATTTCTTTTCAAGTCCTACCGTGATGTCACTTGACATCCGACCGGCAATTCTTTTATCCTTTATATTATTGTGACTAATATTTATTTTTGTACTAACCATGTTTCACCATGCCAAGTCTTGATAATTGTTGCACGCATATAGTATATTTCCCATGGCATTCGCATTCGGTATACCTTATGTTCATAATGTTTGCGAGTACATTCAAAGTACTCACTGGCTTGTCCCTGGCTATTTACTTGGCCAGACTTGGAGGAGGACGAGCTGTTGGAGGAGAATTGCGCTAGAGAGGCCGACGCTTAGAAGGTTCCCAGTCAGCACACCTGTGTCTTGGAGTCTATCACTTGTATCATCCGTCAAGCTTCCGCCACACCAATAAAATAGTCAAGCCTCACACTGACGCTTGACTCTATGCTAGTATATCAGTGTTGAGTTCCACCATCCACTGTCATATTCCGCCACCCTAGTGCATTGAGTTGTTGTAATAAATTGTTGAGTTACCCTGACTCAACCCTGTGTAATATTATTGTACTGGTTATCTATATCAAGGTTGTCCACTGGTTGTGCTTGGGAGCCAGTGTGACTCAAGGCTACTCTGTGATTTATTTCCCAGAAGTGAGCCTGACACACATGGGCCTCCTTTTATAGGTCAAAGAGGTCACCGATAGGTGGCAACGCAGATGGGGGTAAAAATGTAAAAAGAGTGGTAGTTGGAACAATGTTTGTATAGTGCTCTATACATAACTCTGACGGCAGGGGACAAGGGCATTGAATGCCCGTCGCCGTCGCCCCAAACAGTGCAAAAAGTAACCGTCAGGGCGCCACCGTCCGCCACGACGGTGGCCATGTCATCGCCGCTTGCCACCGTGTTCCCCTGGCTGCACAGCCTTCCGCCACGTGCGTCTGGAAGGGTCCCAGGGCGACACGTGGGTGGATGTGCTGGAGCGTGGGTACTGAGTGGAAGCTTGCCGCGGCAAGTGCCTTGCCGCGGTCGCTATCTTGTCGCGCCTGGGAGCTTGTCGCTCACCGGGCCTTGCCGGGACGCGTGGCGCGTCGCGGCAAGCTCTCTTGAGGTGCCTTGGTTGGCCTTTTCGGCAAGCTCCTCTTGCCGGGGTCTCGTCTCTTGAGTGATTCTGTGCCTTGAGTGGCCTTCCCGGCAAGCTCCTCTTGCCGGGGTCTTGTCTCTTTGACTCAAATACTTTGTTCTTGAATGGTCCCAAGGGGACCTCGGAGGATCTTGGCGGCCGCTTGGCGAGCCTTGCCGCGGGACGCTGCAACTGCCCGTGCACAAGTTCGGGATACTAAGGTACCCCTACTTTAGTACACCGACAGTGTCCCAACTTAGCCCATCACAAGCTCACGATCTGCGGAGTCGCAACTCCAAAGTGGGAAGACCCGAGTATCCTCGGAATCCCGTGCTCAAGATATTTCGACAAAGGTAAAACTAATCCAGCAAGACCTCCCGGCGTGCCGAAACCCTCATAGTAGCCGTGCGTATCTTTTCTCAGGCCACGACCGGAAGGGACAAGCTACGGGTGTATACCAGACCTCGGGTTTCCCCAAGGTGGCCGCGTAGGTTGCCCAGTTTGGACCAACACTCTTGAGGAGCACTGGCCCGGGTTGTTAATTAAGAACTCGGGTTTGCAACACCCTATGCATGTTTTAGTTATTAGGCAAATGTAAAACCAATGTTGGGCCTTGCTGGAAAAGCTTTAAACAGAGCGAATTATCAAGGGGGCCCATAAACCCCAACCGTGTTAGGAACCCACAATCAACGAACATAATACCGGTTTAACGGTTCCTAAGGTGGCATGAATGGAACAAAACACCAAGCAGAAGGTCGAGCCTTCCACCCATTACCAATATATAGGTGCATTAGTTTAACAGGTATATATATTGTGTTATACCGATAACAAGTCCAACATGGAGCAATCTTCAAAACTTCACCTGCAACTAACAACGCTATAAGAGGGACTGAGCAAAGCGTACTTAGCCAAACAACGGTTTGTTAGGAAGGCGGTTAGAGTGTTTCATGGCAACAATAGGAGGCTGACAAACAAGAATAGGAATCGAGGCATATCTAAAGAACGAGACAACTAGCATAGGGAAAGATAGAGGTGATATCGGGGAATGGTCATCTTGCCTATTAAGTCCACTGAGGGATCGTAACCTTGCTCCTCAAACTCAGTCTCGGTAGGAACCTCAAACTCCGAATCGTCACCGGTCTCTAACAAACACAACAATACAAACACCGGAACAACGATCAATCATCATGCAATGCTCAAACACATGATGCATGATATGATGCATATGAATATGGGTAGGATATGATACAACTCATCTGAACATGATGGGTGCACATGTGACATGGCAATAAACAAGATCACAAACATGTAGGGCACATGCAAAAGGAAACAAGGACAAACATGGTCACAAGAGGTTATGTAGTTGAATTAAACAAGCACCCAACAAGTTTTATAAGTTGCTTAACATGGCAAGGGGTGCAACTAGGATCAACAACAACATGCTGGCATTTTAAATGGGCCGAAAAGAACAAACAACAATTTCTGGAGGCTCCCATGTTCATAACAACACATATAGGACAGATATGAGAAACTCATATTTTATAGTTGTTAAACATGCAAATTAACAGCACCATCTTAATCTACACATTTTTACACCTCAAATACATATAAAGTTTGTCAAATTTGGAGCTATGGTTATTTAGTTATGAATTCAACAAGTTTGAGCATATTTTAACACAAAATAATTCGAACAACAATTTAAATGTGTTTAACATGGCAACAAACTGCATATAAATATTCTACACTAAAAACTAGGCAGTTTTCATATATAAAGCATTTTCAACAAATGCATATATTTAAAGATATGAATATGCAAAAGAAAATGCAGAAAAAGAAATTAAAATAAAAACAGAAAAAAGGAAAAAGGGCTAGACAGACCAACCCTGGACTCGCCCTAGTCACTGACTAGTGGGTCCAGGGGGGAGCTGAGGTGGCGCTGTGTGGGTGCGGGAGTGGGTACGGCGTGCAGAGGATGACAGGTGGGGTCGGCATGTCAGTGGCACAGAATTAACCAAAAAAAGGGGGCTAAACCACTGCCCCGACGGGGATTTGATCCCTGGTCTGTGCGTAGCGAGCGAAAGGCTCAGGCCACTGGGCTATGCGTGTGCGTCTGACAAAACAGGGAAACGTTGCCATAAGACTAATCTGAAGAAGCAGAACAGAGGGGAAAATAGAGCCGGTCGGAGGAGCTCGTCAGAGATGCTCCGGTGACCAAAACGGGCGGCGGAGGCGTGCGGTGTGTTCCTGGAGGGATTCCGCACCCTCGACATGCACTAGCAGAGCCTAACAACGACTACAGTGACGCCGGCGACAACAAATAGAGGCGGCAGCGACGAGCTCCAGCGCAACAACTACGGGCCCTAACGAAGCGGCGAGAGCACATAGTAGGCCCTACGTGACACGGCGAAGACGATGGACATACACGGAGGAGCAACGGTGGTCGGAGCACTCGCCGGATACAAGGCCAGACGGCGATGAGTTCAGGTGCGCGCGGCTAGCGTGGCTAGAGCATGCAAACAAGGACGAAAAGGGGTCGGGGAGGTGTGCAAGCTCACGACAAGCACGGAGGTGCGCTTGGTTAGACGAGAGGAGGCCGGAGACTATGGAATCTTGCCGGAGTTGAACGGAGACCGACGCGGGGGAACACGACGAGGAAGGAGTCGAACTTGGCATCCCTCGGGGCCGTAGAGATAGCAGGGGACGTAGTCGATGACGGTGAACTTGCCGGACATGATCTCCAGGGCGTAAGTGGCCGGAGAGCACGTCAGCGACGAGGACGAGCACTCTGATGTGCGCAGGACAGCGGTGGAGCGGCGGATTTGGTGGTCTAGGTGGCCTGGCGGCGGTCGAGGAAGGAGGAGGGAAACCCTAGAGGGTTGGTGGACACCATGGGCTTAAAAGAGGGGCCAGGGCGACGAAATGGAGCGGCGACGCGCTCGCTCGCGGTCCCCATGGCGACGGCGCGAGGAGGATGAAAAGGTGGGTGTGGCGGAGGAAGCGGTCGCTGACATGTGGGCCCGTCGTGGCCACGAGGAACGACGCATAGGGGGTACGCGGGGGCCTGGGTGAGAAAAGGCGAGAGGGACGCGCACGGGCTGCTAGCTAGGCTGCTGGCGCGCGCTAGCTGGGCCGAGGGAGAGAGGCCAAGCCCATGCGCTGCTGGGCTGCGCTGCTGCTGGCTGCTGCTGCTGTTTCTTTTCTTTTTCTATTTTCTTCAGGCAGAAAACCAAAAGAAAAGCACAGACCAAAAGAAAAGGAATTAGGAGGGAAATAAAATATTCCCTGGCTCCTGGATTTATGCCCTATTTTATAAAAATGACTTGGGGATTTTTAGAGGTAGTAAAATAAAACAAGTTTGAATATGGTTCAAACTTATGTCAAAATTTGAACCTGACCAAATCATTTTAAAAATGAGGCAAGGCTTTGCAAGGTGACTTAGGTCAAGGTAACAAAGATGTGGGGAGGAGATGAACATTTTAAAAGAAGAGGTTAGTCACTTGCAAAAATTTAAAGAATGGAAGAAGGGAAGGGAAGTGAAGTGGTGCTAGAAGAAGGAGGTATAAGAAGGGCATGATCTTGCCACCACCATCACAACAAGATCAAGAAGACCTCATCTAACAACTAGGAATGAATTATGCACAATGCCAAATGAAATGCTATGATGATCGTGATGCAAAGATGATGATGAAGTAAGCATGAATGCATAAAGAAAATACAATATGACAATGCAATGACAATGAGAAGGCATAATTGAAAATGAACCCCCAAGGAAAAGGACAAGGACCAATTGGTAAAAGCTTTATTGCCATATAAGGAAGGTATCACATATGGGGTGTTACAAACTCTCCTCCACTTTAAATAGATCTCGTCCCGAGATCTAGGACTGAAAGAAGGCGGGATACTCAGAACAGAGATGATCTTCTCGTTCCCATGTAGCTTCTCGGCCGGTATGGTGTGACCACTTCACTTTCAAGAATTTGATGGACTTGTTGCGGGTCTTGCGCTCAGTTTCTTCTAGGATATCAATGGGGTGCTCACGATAAGACAAGTCTTGCTGAAGATCAATCTCTTCGAAATGAATAGTGCGTTCAGGCGTTTTGAAGCACTGCGGAGTTATGACACGTGAAACACATCGTGCACATTTGCAAAGTTGGAGGGAAGCTCGAGTTGGTAGTACCAAGAATCTTGAAAGGGACCACGTACCTTGGAGCAAGCTTGCCCTTGATACCGAACCTCTGAGTGCCCTTCATGGGAGAAACACGGAGATAGACATGATCTCCAATGTCGAACGCCAAGTCATGATGCTTGCCGTCATAGTAGCTCTTTTGATGCGATTGTGCTGCCTTGAGATTCTCACGTATGACTTTGCACATTACTTCAGCTTCTGAGATCAAATCAGTTGACTGAAAAGAATCCCAGAACTTGGAAGTGAACAAGCTTCCACGGTTTGAGGAGATCACTTGAGGAATGCCATGCAAAGAGAAAATTCTAGAGGTGTACAGCTCTGCCAGTTGAGCTGCGTTGATGGATTCTTTGACTGGAAGAAAATGAGCCACTTTAGTTAGCTTGTCAATCACCACAAAGGTAGCATCATTTCCTATCTTGGACTTGGGAAAACCGGTGACGAAATCCATATCAATGTGATCGAATTTCCACTCGGGAATAGGTAGAGGTTGAAGGAGTTCGGCTGGACGTTGATGCTCTGCCTTCACTCTTCTGCAGACATCACACACATTCATGAATTTGGCAATCTCCCTTTTCATGCAAGTCCACCAATATGATTGCTTGAGGTCATGGTTCATCTTGGAGCTTCCTGGATGTATCGAAAGGAGTGAGTCATGTGCTTCGTTCATTATGACCTTTCTAAGATCACCTTTGGGAACCACAATTTTGTCCTCAAAGAACAAAGTGTCTCTGTCATCAATGCAAGAGCACTTGTACTTGGGAGTACCCTTAGCAATACCATGTTTCACTTTCTGCACCATAGCATCACTGAGCTGGGCCTCACGGATTTGATCTTCCAAGGTAGGAGCAACTTGAAGGTTGGCAAGAAATCCTTGTGGAACAACTTGGAGGTTGAGCTTTCGGAATGATTGACAAAGTTCGGGTTGGAAAGGTTTGAGGAAGAGACTGTTGCAATACGCCTTTCTGCTCAAGGCATCTACAATGACATTGGCCTTGCCAGGAGTATACTCAATGCTTGGATCGTACTCTTGAATCATTTTAACCCAACGAGTCTGGCGAATGTTAAGGTTTGGCTGAGTGAAGATGTACTTCAAGCTCTTGTGATCGGTTAAGATGTCCACTTTTCTGCCCAACAGAAGGTGTCTCCACGTGATCCAGGCATGAACAACTGCTGCTAACTAAGATCATGTGTGGGGTAATTCTTCTCATTTGGTTTCAGCTGATGTGAAGTGTATGCAACGATCTTCTTGTCTTGCATGAGAACACCAACAAGACCTTGCAATGAAGCTTCACAAAAGACTTCATAAGGCTTGGACTCATTCGGAGGAGTAAGAACCGGAGCAGAAATGAGCTTCTCTTTGAGTGTCTTGAATGCCACATCACAATTAGGAGTCCACGAGTAATTGACATTCTTCTGCAGCATGTTGGAAAGAGGCTTGGCAATCTTGGAGAAGTTCTCAACGAACCTTCTACAATAGCTTGCGAGACCGAGGAAACTTCGGAGTTGTTTGACATTCTGAGGAGGTTCCCAGTTGAAAATAGCTTCAACCTTATCGAGGTTAACAGAAATGCCCTCGGTAGAGATAATATGGCCAAGATAGAGGACTTTATCCACCTAGAATTCACATTTGGAGAACTTCGCATAGAACTAGTGCTCACGGAGCCTGTCAAGGACCAAACGGAGGTGCTTGGCATGGTATTCTTTATTCTTGGAGAATACCAGAATATCATCCAGATAGACGAGAATGAATTCATTGGTGTAGGGGTTGAATATGAAGTGCATCATTTGAGAGAAAGTGGGTGGAGCATTTGCAAGCCCGAAAGACATGACCGTGTATTCATATGAGCCATAACTCGTTCTGAATGCGGTCTTGGGAATATCCTCTTCACGGATATGAATCTGATGGTAACCCATCCGAAGATCGAGCTTCGAGAAAACCTTTGCTCCTTTGAGCTGCTCGAACAATTCATTGATATTGGGGAGCGGCCGAGCGGGTACTTATTCTTTATTGTCTTCTTGTTCAATGGCCGGTAATCAACGCAAAGGCGTTCCGTGCCATCCTTCTTCTAGACAAATAGAACACCACAACCCCAAGGAGAAGTACTTGGTCTGGTTAAACCCATACGTTCTTGCTCATCGAGTTGTTTCTTCAGCTCCTTCAACTCTTTAGGAGAAAGCTTGTACGGATGCCGACATGCTGGCTCCGTACCAGGTTCAAGTTCAATGACGAATTCAACTGGACGGTTGGGAGGCATGCCTGGAAGCTCTTCAGGGAATACATCCTCATATTCACAAACCTCCAGAATCTGATAAATGTCATTAATCTCGCCCTTGTCATTGAGAGGGAATAGCCTGATTGTGTTATCTCGAGATGCGAAGATAATCGCGTCTTCAGAAGGATGAGTTAGATTGACCTCCTTGTTTGCACAATCAATAAGAGCATCATGCTTCGAGAGCCAATCCATCCCAAGAATAAGATCAGTGTCCCAGTTACCAAGAATAACCGGGGAAACCAGAAAACTGTAGTCGCCCATGTGTATAGTGATATCCGGAGCCACAATACTAGAACTCAATCTCTTACCAGGAGAAACAACACTCAAAGCTCTTGGCAAAGCTTTTGTGTGAACATTATGCTTAGATGCAAATGGATATGACATGAAGGAATGTGATGCACCAAAATCAAACAAGACTTTAGTAGGTTTAAGGTTAACTGGAAGATTACCAATTATCACATCAGAAGAATTATCTGCTTGAGCTGCATTCATCAGGTTCACTCTTGCGGCCTTGGGATTGTGCTTGACAATATCAGTGCTGACAGGTGGAGGAGGCGGAAGGCACCTTGGGTTGGGACACTTGTTGGCATAGTGACCCTTCTGAGAATACTTGTTGCAATTAAATTTTGAAAGAGGCCGATGATAACCACCGCTTGGTCTTGGAGCTTGGAACTGAGGCTTGGACTGGTTGCTTGGGTTGGGTGGGTGGGATAATCCACGACCACCTAAGTGCTTGTTGTTGCTTGGAGAACGGAGCACTGGAGGAGGCGGTACCCAAAACTTCTGCTGCTTGGCAACCACTTGAGAGGAAGAGGAGTGAACATCATCTCTTATCCTCTTTTTGGGACCTTCACACTTGAGCTGACCTGCCTCTTGCTTGAGAGTGATACGTCCAAAATGCATCACTATTTTGTGTCATAATTTATCCTTATTCATTGATATATTTCACGTTATGATGATGTTCTTATGTTGTTTTGGTCTATTTTACATAGTTTGCAACTTTCCGATGCCGGAACAGCAGACGCAGGATTTAGCAGGAAAAAGTGGATGCTGAGTTAATGAAGAAGAATACCTCCAAATTACCTAAAAATTGACGGGAGGTATTTTTCAGACGAATCACGAAGACACGCAAAAGGGGAGTCAGAGGGGGGCCACAGGGTGCCCAGGCGGCCTGGGGGCGCCCCCCTGGCCGCGCCGGGGGGGCGCCTGGAGCCCCTGGCCCACCTCTGGTCGCCCCCTTTTGCATATATGTCCTCCGTGATCCAAAAACACTAGGCACGGGACTTTTTACGGACAAACGCCGCCGCTTCGAGGCGGAAACCTACAGAGAAGATAAGGGCATCTCCGGCGGGCAGATTCCGCCGGGGAGATCACCTCCCGGAAGGGGAGATCGTTGCCATCGTCATCACCATCGTCACGGGCATCATCGAGATCATCATCAACATCATCCCCAACACCAGCACCATCTCCATCTTCATCCAAATCTCATCTTACCATCGCAACTCGTGTTGTAACTCGTACCACCTATCCTCTCTACTCCATCGGTGTTGATTACTACTTTGTGGTGAATGCTATTGAGTTTTGTTGGAGAAATATTATTATGTCCAGATTGTTTATCACATATTTATCCCCACTGATCATGATCTCTTTTATTTCTTGTGAGTAGTTACCTTAGTTCTTGAGGACATGGGGAAAGTCTTGTTGTTAGTAGTCATATGCTGTTGAAGTAATATGTGTTGTTTGATACTTAAGTTGCATTGTCATTCTACTAGTGGTGTTGTGTGAGTCGAACACCCAACACTTCGCCTTATTAAGGACCTAGGAGGATACATTGTGTATAAAGAATGCTTATGGTGGGTTGCCGGAGTGACAGAAACCTGAACCCCAGTTCACACGCTTTTGCATAAGGGAATAATGGATCCTCGATCGTATTGCTATGGTTAGGCTTTTGCCTTAAATTCTATCTTGTATTTGCGGATGCTTGCAAGGTGTTTAATCATAAGAGTGCATTCATCTTAGTCTAGAGAGTGCACTAGCATAGATCCACCCACTCAACACTTATCAACACATAACATAGTATCGATACGGAATATGGCGAAAGCACATGACTACCTCTCCCGTGTGTCCTCAAGAACGCTTTAGTCTTTATAAGTTCAGTTGCTAGGCGTCTCCTTTGCTAAGAAAGGATTGGGCCACTTGTTAATTTCAGTACCTTTTACATTACTTGCCTTTACATTCATGTTGCTTATACCGAGAAAACCCCTAAAAGTTATCTTTCAGTGCTTGCAGTAATTTCTTGCTTAGAATCGCTTATCAATACCTTCTGCTCCTCGTTGGGTTCGACACTCTTACTTATCGAAAACGCTGCAATAGATCCCTTACGGTTGAGGGTCATCAAGTACCGTTTTCTGGCGCCGTTGCCGGGGAGCGTAGCGCTATTGGTAAAGTGAAACTGGTAAGAAAGTCTTTTTATAATTCTGTTTTTATTTTTGCTATAGCTGCTCTTTGTCCTTATGGACAACCCTATTATTGGATCGTTGCTTGCGGGAAGACGCCCCACACCTGTGGTGGTTGATCCTCCCCCTACTGAAATTGTGCCTTATAAAATACCAGCTGGTATTATCGATTATGTTTTGGCTAATCGTTATGCAGGAGACAGACATCCCGGTGAACACTTGCTATATTTGTCACGACTATGTTCATTATTTAAGCTTGCAGGTGTATCGAGGGAGTTTGTCACGAGGAAATTGTTTGTCGTATCACTTATAGATAAAGCTTCAGATTGGTATGGGCTTCTCGATAACTCACACTTGCTGGACTGGCAGGAGCTTATGTCTCTCTTTTATACTAAGTTTTATCCTCTTCATGAAATTCATCGAGACAGGAATTATATCTATAACTTTAGGTCTCATGACGGAGAAAGCATTGCTCAAGCTTGGGCGGGATTGAAGTCCCTAATGCTCAAACGCCCTATTCATAAGCTTCCCAAGGAAATTATACTTACAAATTTTTATGCCAGGCTTTCTCGTCGGGATAAGGAGATGCTGGATGCCTCCTCTAGTGGGGTATTTCAGAAGAAGAGTGTTGAAGAAAGGTGGGATCTCCTTGAAAGAATCCAGAGGAATACCGAAGATTGGGAAATTGATAAAGGTATTGAACCCGCTATAAATTATGAACATGATTATATTGAGAGCTATGTGGAAACTGATTACTTCAATACTTTTTGCTCTAAGATTGGTCTTGATTCCCATCTAGTGATTGATTTGTGCAAGAATTTTGCCTCTCATGTTGATTCTTTTAAAAAGAAGAGAGACCAGCACTATGAACCTCTTAAAGAACCACCTATTGATATTTATGTTGCTGACCCTATTTTTCCTGCAGTTATATATGAAAAGCCTCCTTTTCCCACGAGGATAAAGGAGCACTCTCTTGTGACATGCATAATAAATATAAGTGAGAGAAGAGTTGATGAGCCTGAGGACCAGATCAGGGTCGATCCTCAAGTTGCATTGATTAAAGACCTTGCTACTGATGATGTTTTGGATTCCAATATAAATTTTTGTGCTGTTTCCACTAACCTTGTCACAGCCAAGAATAAAGGACCAATTTCAGGTACTCCAGTGGTATCTGTTAAAATAGGAGATCACAATTATTATGGGCTATGCGATTTGGGATCGAGTGCAAGTGCTATTCCTTATTCACTTTATGAAGAAATCATCGGTGAGATTTCCCCTTGTGAACTTGAAGAAGTTGATGTTACTATTCATCTTGCAAATAGAACAACTATCTCTCCTATCGGAATTGTGAGGGACCTTGAAGTCCTATGTGGAAAGGTAAAATACCCTACCGACTTTCTAGTACTTGGTTCAGAGAGGGAAAATTTTTGTCCAATTATTTTTGGTAGACCTTTTCTTAGAACTTGTGGAGCTATAATAGATTGCAAGAAAGGTAAAGTTTCTGTTGAATTCGATGGCGAGCCATATGAATTTAATTTTTCTAAGTTCTCTAAGCAGCCTCGTGGTACTGATTTACCTAGTGATGATAAAATTATTGAAAGTATTGCCTCTATTGCTATTCCCCCTAATGATCCTTTGCAGCAATACATGGAGGACCACGAGAATGATTTGCATATGCAGGAAAGAAATGAACTATATGAAATATTCTTGAGGCAGCCTGTTATCCTGAAGCACAACCTTCCGGTTGAACCTTTGGGAATTTTATCAAAACCGAAAGAAGACCCGGTGTTCGATTTTAAACCCCTTCCCGATACGCTCAAGTATGCTTATTTAGATGAAAAGAAAGTATATCCTGTTATTATCAATTCTAACCTTTCAGGATATGAAGAGGAGCGATTATTGGGGGTACTTCGTAAACACCGAGGCGCAATTGGCTACACCCTTGATGACCTTAAGGGGATTAGTCCATCTATCTGTCAACATACTATCAACCTTGAGCTTGATGCTAAACCAGTTGTTGATCATCAACGATGGTTGAACCCGAAGATGATGGATGTTGTGAGAACTGAGATTCTCAAGCTTCTAGCCGCAGGTATTATCTACCCTATAGCTGATAGTAAGTGGGTAAGTCCGGTACATTGTGTTCCTAAAAAAGAGGTACAACTGTGGTTCCTAATGATAAAAATGAATTAATACCTCAGAGGATTATTATTGGATATAGAATGTGTATTGATTACATGAAGTTGAACAAGGCAACCAGGAAGGATCACTACCCGTTGTCGTCCATCGACCAAATGCTTGAAAGGTTATCCAAAAATACCCACTTTTGTTATCTCGATGGTTATTCTGGCTTCTCTCAAATTCATGTTAACACTGCCGATCAAGAGAAGACCACTTTTACTTGTCCCTTTGGTACTTATGCTTACAGACGTATGCCTTTTGGTTTATGTAATGCCCCTGCTACTTTTCAAAGGTGTATGTCTGCTATCTTTCATGGTTTCTGCGGGGATATTATGGAAGTCTTCATGGACGATTTCTCCGTCTATGGAACTTCTTTTGACCATTGTCTTCACAACCTTAATAAAGTTTTGCAGAGATGCGAGGAGACAAATTTGGTACTCAACTGGGAAAAGTGCCACTTTATGGTTAATGAAGGAATTGTTCTTGGTCACAAGATTTCCGAAAGGGGAATTGAAGTGGACAAGGCCAAGATTGAAGCTATTGAGAGGATGCCCTATCCAAGGGACATCAAAGGTATTCGCAGTTTTCTCGGTCATGCAGGTTTTTATAGAAGATTTATTAAAGACTTTTCTAAAACCTCGAGACCCCTCACTAATCTTCTCCAGAAGGATGTTCCTTTTGTTTTTGATGAAAATTGTAAGGAAGCTTTTGAAGTCCTTAAGAAAGCTTTAATAACTGCTCCTATAGTACAACCGCCTGAATGGAATTTACCTTTTGAGATTATGTGTGATGCAAATGATTTTGCTGTTGGAGCTGTTTTAGGACAAAGAGTTGATAAGAAATTGAATGTTATACATTATGCTAGTAAAACCCTTGATAGTGCTCAAAGAAATTATGCTACTATTGAGAAGGAATTCTTAGCTGTAGTTTTTGCTTGTGATAAGTTTAGGCAGTATATTGTTGATTCCAAAGTTATTATTCATACTGATCATGCTGCCATTAAGTATCTTATGACAAAGAAGGATGCCAAGCCAAGGCTTATCAGATGGGTACTCCTTCTTCAAGAATTTGATTTGCAGATTGTTGATAGGAAAGGGGAAGACAATCCGGTGGCGGACAATCTTTCAAGAATGGAAGATATACCGCATGACCCCATCCCAGTTAACGATAGTTTTCCAGACGAGCAACTTGCCGTTGTAAAAGTACAATCTCTTTCCGATCCTTGGTATGCAGATTATGCTAATTTTATTGTTGCAAAGTATTTGCCTCCAGGTTTAACATTTCAGCAAAGGAAGAAGTTCTTTCATGATTTGAGGCACTACTTTTGGGATGACCCACATCTTTTCAAAGAAGGTCCCGACGGGATCGTGAGAAGATGCATTCCGGAACATGAGCAGAAGGACATTCTCCGACGGTGTCATGATAGTCCCTACGGAGGACATCATGCCGGTGAGAGGACTGCACATAAGGTTCTTCAATCAGGTTTTTATTGGCCTACTCTCTTTAAAGATGCTAGAAATTATGTTTTAGCTTGTGATAAATGTCAGAGAGTTGGTAACATTAGTAGAAGGAATGAGATGCCTATGAATTACTCACTAGTGATTGAACCTTTCGATTGTTGGGGTTTTGATTTTATGGGTCCTTTTCCTTCTTCGCACAAGTACACTCACATTTTAGTAGCTGTTGATTATGTGACCAAGTGGGTTGAAGCAATCCCCACTGAAAGTGCTGATCACAAAATGTCTTTGAAAATGCTTAAAGATGTAATTTTTCCTAGGTTTGGTGTACCAAGGAACCTCATGACCGATGGAGGATCACACTTCACGCACGGAGCTTTTAGAAAAGCTTTGGCTAAATATGATGTTAATCATAGAATTGCTTCACCGTATCATCCTCAAACTAGTGGGCAAGTTGAGCTCACCAATAGAGAGATTAAGTTGATCTTGCAGAAAACAGTAAACAGAAATAGGAAGGATTGGTCAAACAAGTTAGGAGATGCTTTGTGGGCATATAGAACTGCTTACAAAAACCCCATGGGCATGTCTCCCTATAAGATGGTGTATGGCAAGGCTTGCCATCTGCCATTAGAGTTAGAACACAAAGCTTTCTGGGCTGTTAGAGAGCTTAACGCTGACCCAAAACTAGCTAGTGAGAAGCGTCTCATGAACTTGCCTTCTCTAGATGAATGGAGGAGTGAAGCTTACGAGAGCGCTAAAATGTTTAAGGAAAAGGTAAAAAAGTGGCATGATAGGAAGATTCTGAAACGTGAATTTAATGTTGGTGATAAAGTTTTGTTGTTTAGATCCCGTTTCAGGTTTTCTCCAGGTAAACTACTTTCCAGGTGGGAAGGACCATTTCATATTGAAGAAGTTTATCGGTCTGGTGCAATTAAGATTAATAATTTTGAAGGCACCAAACCACAAGTTGTGAATGGGCAAAGACTTAAACATTACATAGCAGGAGACCCTGTCGATGTTGATGTGAATATAGTATACACAACAAGCCATGAAGAACATGTTGCAGCCCTGTTTCAGACGCCAGCAGAAGCAGAATAAAGAAAAGGTATGTAGTACGGTAAGGAAACACCGCAAACCATCATAAAAGTTCCGTATTACGAGTTTTTGCAAAATTAGTAAAATTCCGAGTCGAAGTGGAGCTGGAGACGACCTCCAGGGAGTCCAGGCGCCCCCCTGGCGCCCCCCCCCCCCCCCGGGCCGCGCCGGCAGGCCGCCTGGACACCCTGGAGCCCGTCTCCGACCCCGCTTTGGTCCGTTACCTTCCTTTCTGTACATAAATTTTTCCTATATATTTGCCCGGATTGTTCCGGCAACGTATCTTGCGATTTCGCGTGTTTTCTCTTCGATCTGTTTCTGCCAGGAAATCTTTCAGCTGAATTTAGGTGCCATGGCTTCTCCAAGTTCCCCCAAGGACAAGTTCGTCGTCAACGTCATCAACCCTTACCTCGCTGAGGTGAAGAAGCACCCTCAGGTTGTTCGGATGGAGGACGGTGTCCTTCATCAAGAAGATCTGAAGGGACCTATCAGGGAGGGGAGCATCCAGGCCAGGCTGGAAGAAGTGGAGCAGGAAGTCTTCGAGTACAAGAAGATGACCGAGCGTGGTGTCGAAGCTAACTTTGACATTACCAACGAGCTGAAGAACTACTTCCTGAAGGAGATGAAGGAGATGTGGGAAAGAATCGCCGCGTCTGAAGACAGAATTATAGAACTCCAAGGGCAAATTAATGATCTACATAACCAGAACTGTGAGTATGAACTAAGGTTTCTGCGCATGGGTTTGGGTGCTGAATGCAGGATTGAGGAGACGAGCTTCTCATATGAGACTGGAGAACCCCTTCCATGGAAGCGTTTCGCCAAGGACTACTTGATCAACGCCAACAAGGATGATGAGTGAAATCTCCTGGGGTAATGGCATTCCCTTGGCTTGTTCCAAGCTTGGGGGAGTGCCCGGTATCTTTATCCTTTACCTTTTGTCTTTTAGAGTCAAGTAGAGTCGTATCATGTCTAGGGAGGTTGTTATATGAGATAGTGTGTGCATTGAGGTCTATCGCTCCTTCGGTGAGGAATTGTATCCGTGAGTGTGGAGTCGTTTATGATGGAATATTAATGAGAAGTTTATCGGTTCCTTTTGCTGCACTCGGTATTCTCTTCACGCAATCGACCTTATATGATGATTCTTATGGGGAGTATTGACCTTATGTCAGGTATGGCTATGAAACTTTATTTAATCTTGGCAAATATAGCTTTGGTCATAACAACAAGCATGATTTTCTTAAATTATCAACATAGCCAAAACCTTATGTTATTATGCTTGAAGTGTTATGCTGACAAGGAAGACAACTTGATGTGTTATGCTTATTTCAATGTTCATGCTTTATATTGCTTTGCATCTTAGTCATCATCAGTTGTCCGCTCTCTCAAAACCTTTGCTAGCCTAACTCTGTACTAAGCGGTATTCTGCTTGTGCATCCATACCCTTAAGCCAATACCTTCCATACAAGTCCACCATACCTACCTACTTCTGGAGTCCCACTACCACCTCCTAAAAGTATATAATTTATGTGTTATCCTTAAAAGTTCAAAATCTTTTATTTTGTGCCTCTGCTTTAGCTCATGAGGAAGTAGTAGCTAATTCATGATCTTTTTGAGTTGGACAAGCTTCACCCCGGGATTGCATGTATAATGTGCAAACCCATAATACGAAAAGGACCTGGCATTGAGTGCGCCCGGCTTAAAAATAATATAACAAACAAACCCTCCTTCACGCTTTGTTCATGAGAAATCAAAAAACTTTGGCAGTGATAAACAAAGGAGAATAAGAGGATGTTATCGTCCTCGTGCGGGAGCCGTTCCTCGAAACTTGTCCAGTTCAAGAAGTAATTGAGTTATCTATTAGCATTCGTTGACAAATCATGTACCCCTCAAAAACTTGTTTTCATTCTGTTTGATTTAAGGATAGCACATGAGTTTTCCCTACTACCCTAGAGCAGGGCCTATCTTTTAATTTTAAGTTGAGTCAGTTACTTCTACTTCCTTCTATTTCTCAAAGAGAGCATACGTTTGATGTTGATAAGGATTCATCCATATAAAGCTGCATTAAGATTTGTCATATCGTATCCTTGTTGACATTATCATTCGATAAGTAAGTTGTTTGTCATGCCCAGCTAAGGCAAATATCTTCCTTTGTGTTAACACTTTCACTTCTTGCCTATTAACATGTTATTTTCAAAAAAGCTTCAATTGATCTCATCAAATATAAGAGCAAAAGTTAAATCTATTGTTGTTCTTTGGCCAGAGGACATGTTTGCCATGATATAATGAGTTTCCTTAGCCCTACTTTCGAATATAAGTGTTATCACTCTTTCATAAGGGCCTTATGAGTTGAAGATAGTTGTTGAGGATATTTGAGTTGGTAAAGAAACTATGATGCTTCTTGTCCGTATTCTATTTATCGACACTTCACTCTCTAAACTTGTGGACTGGTTTACCGAGTTCATATTCGCTTGGGGACAAGCGAGGTCTAAGCTTGGGGGTGTTGATACGTCCAAAATGCATCACTATTTTGTGTCATAATTTATCCTTATTCATTGATATGTTTCACGTTATGATGATGTTCTTATGTTGTTTTGGTCTATTTTACACAGTTTGCAACTTTCCGATGCCGGAACAGCAGACGCAGGATTCAGCAGGAAAAAGTGGATGCTGAGTTGCTGAAGAAGAATACCTCCAAATTACCTGAAAATTGACGGGAGGTATTTTTCAGACGAATCACGAAGACATGCAAAAGGGGAGTCAGAGGGGGGCCACAGGGTGCCCAGGCGGCCTGGGGGCGCCCCCCCTGGCCGCGCCGGGGGGGCGCCTGGAGCCCCTGGCCCACCTCTGGTCGCCCCCTTTTGCATATATGTTCTCCGTGATCCAAAAACCCTAGGCACGGGACTTTTTACGGAGTTCCGCCGCCGCTTCGAGACGGAAACCTACAGAGAAGAAAAGGACATCTCCGGCGGGCAGATTCCGCCGGGGAGATCACCTCGCGGAAGGGGAGATCGTCGCCATCGTCATCACCATCGTCACGGGCATCATCCAGATCATCATCAACAGCATCCCCAACACTAGCACCATCTCCATCTTCATCCAAATCTCATCTTACCATCGCAACTCGTGTTGTAACTCGTACCACCTATCCTCTCTACTCCATCGGTGTTGATTACTACTTTGTGGTGAATGCTATTGAGTTTTGTTGGAGAAATATTATTATGTCCAGATTGTTTATCACATATTTATCCCCACTGATCATGATCTCTTTTATGTCTTGTGAGTAGTTACCTTAGTTCTTGAGGACATGGGGAAAGTCTTGTTGTTAGTAGCCATATGTTGTTGAAGTAATATGTGTTGTTTGATACTTAAGTTGCGTTGTCATTCTACTAGTGGTGTTGTGTGAGTCGAACACCCAACACTTCGCCTTATTAAGGACCTAGGAGAATACATTGTGTATAAAGAATGCTTATGGTGGGTTGCCGGAGTGACAGAAACCTGAACCCCAGTTCGCACGCTTTTGCATAAGGGAATAATGGATCCTCGATCGTATTGCTATGGTTAGGCTTTTGCCTTAAATTCTATCTTGTATTTGCGGATGCTTGCAAGGTGTTTAATCATAAGAGTGCATTCATCTTAGTCTAGAGAGTGCACTAGCATAGATCCACCCACTCAACACTTATCAACACATAACATAGTATCGATACGGAATATGGCGAAAGCACATGACTACCTCTCCCGTGTGTCCTCAAGAACGCTTTAGTCTTTATAAGTTCAGTTGCTAGGCCTCTCCTTTGCTAAGAATGGATTGGGCCACTTGTTACTTTCAGTACCTTTTACATTACTTGCCTTTACATTCCTGTTGCTTATACCGAGAAAACCCCTAAAAGTTATCTTTCAGTGCTTGCAGTAATTTCTTGCTCAGAATCGCTTATCAATACCTTCTGCTCCTCGTTGGGTTCGACACTCTTACTTATCGAAAATGCTGCAATAGATCCCTTACGGTTGAGGGTCATCAGAGAGCCATATTGTAGAATTGGTCAAATTCATCCGGCTCGAACAAGGTGAGAACAAGTTGGAGTTCATCTTTCATACCACCTCAGAATTGGTAGATTTTGCTCTTGGTATCGGGGATGTCTTGCTTCGCATAACGGGCAAGATTCTGGAACTTGACATTGTATTGATAGACAAACATGGTGCCTTGCTTCAGGTTGCGGAATTGCTCACGCATGCCTTCAATGACACTGGTTGGAGTGTGATGAGAACGGAAATCTCTGCAGAAATCAGTCCACGAGATCTCACGACCACCTCTGGAGTCTTTGTACCGTTGCCACCAATCAGCAGCTTGATCTTTGAGTTGGAAAGTGGCAAACTTGACATAATCCTCAGGTCTTACATTACTGCATTCAAAGTGCTTCTTGATGTCTGTGATCCAATCTTCAGCATCTAGCGGGTCCACACAGTAACTGAAAGACTTTGGTTGGTTTGCTAGGAATTGGTTCAGTGTCGCAAAGTGAGGTTGATTGAACAGATTTCCTTGGCCTTGGTTTCCTTGATAGCCTTGATTTGCTTGATTGGCTTGGAAATTCTGCATCATTTGCATGAGCATCTGAGTGTTCTGGTTGGTTGCCTGCATAATCGCTCTCCATGCCTCAGACGGAGGAGGAGGGGAAGGAGGACATTCAGGAGGACGCTCTTCTTCACCCACTTGGTTTGGGTTGGGAACCTTCTTAGGAGCCATCTTGAAGATGAGGACAACCGTTAGCCATTGATGCAAAACAGATAAGCTGAATCAACGGCTAGATATTTGCAACATATAGTCTTCACAATGAACATAAAAAAATGAACGAATGAATTCCAGAGCTTAATGGTACAACAACTTGTCGAGAAGCCACTTGGGAGAACAAAATGATAGAATAAAACAACAAGGTACAGATGGAACAAATACATAATAGAAGTTTCGTCGCACATGTTCGTGCTGAATGCCCCATGTTAAGTATTACAAAGGGTCTTGCAAGTGCCAACGGTCGCCAAGTTGATCAAGAAGTGATCCTAGCTACTCACGATCAAACATAACCCCACCGTGTTCACTTCCCGAAGCCCTTCAGAAAGAGACCATCACAGTTACTAACACAGGTAGTGCATTCTTATGGATATGGTGTCAAGTTATCTACAACCGGATATTAACAAATTCACATCTGCCACATAACCATGGGCACGGCTTTCGAAAGATCAAACCCTGCCAGGGTGTCCCAACTTAGCCCATCACAAGCTCACGATCTACGGAGTCGCAACTCCAAAGTGGGAAGACCCGAGTATCCTCGGAATCCCGTGCTCAAGATATTTCGACAAAGGTAAAACTAATCTGGCAAGACCTCCCGGCGTGCCGACACACTGATAGTAGCCACGCGTATCTCGTCTCAGGCCATGACCGGATGGGACAAGCTATGGGTGTATACTGGACCCCGGGTTTCCCCGAGGTGGCCTCGCAGGTTGCCCAGTTTGGACCAACACTCATGAGGAGCACTGGCCCAGGTTGTTAATTAAGAACTCGGGTGTGCAATGCCCTATGCAAGTTTTAGTTATTAGGTAAATGTAAAACCAATGTTGGTCCTTGCTAGAAAAGCTTTAAACAGAGCGAATTATCTAGGGGGCCCATAAACCCCAACCGCGTTAGGAACTCAAAATCAAGGAACATAACACCGGTTTATCGATTCCTAAGGTGGCATGAGTGGAACAAAACACGAAGCAGAAGGCCGAGCCTTCCACCCATTACCAATATATAGGTGCATTAGTTTAACATGTATATATATTGTGTTATCCCAATAACAAGTCCAACATTGAGCAGTCTTCAGAACTTCACCTGCAACTAACAACGCTATAAGAGGGGCTGAGCAAAGCGTACTTAGCCAAACAACAGTTTGCTAGGAAGGTGGGTAGAGTGTTTCATGGCAACAATAGGAGGCTGACAAACAGGAATAGGCATCGAGGCATATCTAAAGAACGAGACAACTAGCATAGGGAAAGATAGAGGTGATACCGAGGAATGGTCATCTTGCCTATCAAGTCCACGGAGGGATGGTAACCTTGCTCCTCAAAATCAGTCTCGGTAGGAACCTCAAACTCCGAATCATCACCGGGCTCTAACCAACACAACAATACAAACACCGGAACAACGATCAATCATCATGCAATGCTCAAACACATGATGCAAGATATGATGCATATGAATATGGGTAGGATATGATGCAACTCATCTAAACATGATGGGTGCACATGTGACATGGCAATAAACAAGATCACAAACACATGCAAAAGGAAACAAGGACAAACATGGTCACAAGAGGTTATGTAGTTGAATTAAACAAGCACCCAACAAGTTTTATAAGTTGCTTAACATGGCAAGGGGTGCAACTAGGATCAACAACAACATGCTAGCATTTTAAATGGGCCGGAAAGAACAAACAACAATTTCCGGAAGCTCCCATGTTCATAACAACACATATAGGACAGATCTGAGAAAGTCACATTTTAGAGTTGTTAAACATGCAAAGTAACATCACCATCTTAATCTACACATTTTTCCACCCAAATACATATAAAGTTTGTCAAATTTGGAGCTATGGTTATTTAGTTATGAATTGAACAAGTTTGAGCATATTTTAATACAAAATAATTCAAACAACAATTTAAATGTTTTTAACATGGCAACAAACTGAATATAATATTCTACACTAAAAACTAGGTTGTTTTCATATATAAAACATTTTCAACAGATGCATATATTTAACGATATGAATATGCAAAAGAAAATGCAGAAAAAGAAATTAAAACAAAAACAGAAAAAAGGAAAAAGGGCTAGACAGACCCAGCCTGGACTCGCCCTAGTCACTGACTAGTGGGTCCAGGGGGAGCTGAGGTGGCGCTGTGTGGGTGCGGGAGTGGGTACGGCGTGCAGAGGATGACAGGTGGGGCCGGCATGTCAGTGGCACAGAATTAACCAAAAAAAGGGGGCTAAACCACTGCCCCGGCGGGGATTCTATCCCTGGTCTGTGCGTAGCGAGGGAAAGGCTCAGGGCACTGGGCTATGCGTGTGCGTCTGACAGAAGAGGGAAACGTTGCCATAAGACTAATCTGAAGAAGCGGAATGGAGGGGAAAACAGAGCCGGTCGGAGGAGCTCGTCGGAGTTGCTCCGGCGATCAAAATGGGCGGCGGAGGCATGCAGTGTGTTCCTGGAGGGATTCCGCACCCTCGACATGCACTACGAGAGCCTAACGACGACTATAGCAATGACGGCGGCAACAAAGAGTGGCGGCGGCGACAAGCTCCAGCGTGACAACTACGGGCCCTAATGGAGCGGCGAGAGCACGTAACAGGCCCAACATGACACGACGAAGACGATGGACATACGCGGAGGAGCAACGGTGGTCGGAGCACTCACCGGAGACGAGGTCCGACGGCGCCGAGTTTGGGTGCGCGCGGCTAGCGTGGCTAGAGCATGCAAACAAGGACGAAAAGGGGTCGTGGAGGTGCGCAAGCTCACCACAAGCACGGAGGTGCGCTTGGTTAGACGAGAGGAGGTCGGAGACGGTGGAATCTTGCCAAAGATGAACGGAGACTGACGCGGGGGAACACGACGAGGAAGGAGTCGAACTTGGCGTCCCTCGGGGCCGTAGAGGTAGCAGGGGACATAGTCGACGACGGTGAACTTGTCGGACATGATCTCCAGGGCGTAGGTGGCCGGAGAGCACGTCAGCGACGAGGACGAGCACTCTGATGTGCGCGGGACGGCGGTGGAGCGGTGAATCTGGTGGTCTAGGTGGCCTGGCGGCGGTCGAGGAAGGAGGAGGGAAACCCTAGAGGGTTGGTGGACACCGCGGGGGCTTAAAAGAGGGGCCAGGGCGACGGACCGGAGTGGCAACGCGCTCGCCTGCGGTCCCCATGGCGACGGCGCGAGGAGGACGAAAAGGTGGGTGTGGCGGAGTAAGTGGTCGCTGACACGCGGGCCTGTCCTGGCCACGTGGAAGGGACGTAGAGGGGGTACACTGGGGCCTGGGTGAGAAAAGGTGAGAGGGACGCGCGCGGGCTGCTAGCTGGGCTGCTGGCACGCGCTAGCTGGGCCGAGAGAGAGAGGCCAAGCCCATGCGCTGCTAGCCTGCACTGCTGCTAGCTGCTGCTGCTGTTTCTTTTCTTTTTTCTATTTTCTTCAGGCCAAAACCAAAAGAAAAGCACATGCCAAAAGAAAAGGAATTAGGAGGGAAATAAAATATTCCCTAGCTCCTGGATTTATACCCATCTTTATAAAAATAACTTGGGCATTTTTAGAGGTAGAAAAATAAAACAAGTTTGAATATGGTTCAAACTTCTATCATTTTTAACCTGACCAAATCATTTTAGAAATGAGGCAAGGCTTTGCAAGGTGACTTAGGTCAAGGTAACAAAGATGTGGGGAGGAGTTGAACATTTTAAAAGAAGAGGTTAGTCACTTGCAAAAATTTACAGAATGGAAGAAGGGAAGGGAAGTGAAGTGGTGCTAGAAGAAGGAGGTATAAGAAGGGCATGACCTTGCCACCACCATCACAACAAGATCAAGAAGACCTCATCTAACAACTAGGAATGAATTATGCACAATGCCAAATGAAATGCCATGATGATCATGATGCAAAGATGATGATGAAGTAAGCATGAATGCATAAAGAAAATACAATATGACAATGCAATGACAATGAGAAGGCATAACTGAAAAAGAACCCCCAAGGAAAAGGACAAGAATCAATTGGTAAAAGCTTTATTGCCATATAAGGAAGGTATCACATATGGGGTGTTACATCTTGCTGGATTAGTTTTACCTTTGTCGAAATGTCTTGAGCACGGGATTCTGAGAATACTCGGGTCTTCCCAACATGGAGTTGCGACTCCATTGATCTTGAGCTTGTGATGGGCTAAGTTGGGACACCCCTGCAGGGTTATGAACTTTTGAAAGGCATGCCCGCGGTTATGTGTCAGATGGGAGTTGTTAATATTTGGTTGTAGATAACTTGACACCATGTCCTTAAGAATACACCACATGTGTGAGTAATCGTGACGGTCTCTTTTGGAAGGGGTTTTCAGAAAGTGAACATGGTGCGGTTATGCATGAAGTTGAGTAGCTAGGATCACTTATTTATCATCTTTGGCGACCGTTGGCACTTTTCACATCTCGCTCTGACTTCGTAAGTAAGTTGCTTAGTGCTTGCTGCAACCATTTGTATTACCTCTCCACACCTATAAGGCTTTGTTAGTTTTGATACGCGGGAATGGGATTGATGAGTCCTTGTGGCTCACAGATTACAACACACACTAGATGCAGGTACAACTGAGTACGACGCAGGAGATGGACAAGAACTTCACTGGGAGTTCGATGAAGAGCGTGGTCGTATGTATGTGACGTATCCCGGCGATCACTAGTGGTTCCTACTAGGAGCGATCAAGACTTGTGGTTGTGGTATCTTTTCTCGTTTGATTTCGTCCATAGTCGGACCCTGTGTTATTTGGATGAATGTATGAATGTTGAATTAATTGTGTGACATGGGGAGTGTAAGCCAACTATTTATCTCTTTCATCCCTGTTCATTACATGAGTTGTGCAAAAATACCACGCTTGCGATCATCCCAGAATGTGATTATGTCTCTAACTCGTGCCTCGACACGTAGGAGATATAGTCGCATCCTGGGCATTACATAATGGCAAGGAAGGACTGTAAAAACAGATGACATTATAAGCAAGAAGCTTTTTGGTAATGGGCTTCGTCAAAGAAGCCCCCAAGTATATTTGAGGTAGATATATTCAAAGATGTACTTATCCTGTGGTAGTTTGGGTGAGCCGAATACTTACCAATGAGAGAAAAGGTAAAAAGGGAAGGGGAGAAAAATAAAAGATAAGAAACAAGACCTAACTTAAAAGAAGGGAAAAAATGCTACCGAACTATCTATAGTATCGTCGGAGCCTGGTGACGTTCCACGGGTTCGGCACAAGGCAGTTGTCTAGCGCATTCCGAAGGCGATAGGCTCCCCCGGTGAGTACTTCATCGGTAATGAAGGGCCCGTTCCATTTTGGTTTGAGCCTTGTCCTTCTTCTTCTCCGGGAGGCGTAAAACGAGTTCGTCGACATTGTATGTCTTGGCCCGCACTTCTATGCTTTGGTATCGCCTGGCCTGTTGTTGATAAAATGCGGAACGGGCCTGCATTGTATCGCGCTCCTCTTCGAGTCCATCTAGGTCGTCCTGCCGATCTAGCTCAGCTTCTCTCTGTTCGTACATGCACACTCGGGGTGAGTCATGAATAATGTCCCAGGGCAGAACAACCTCTATGACGTACACCATAAAGAAAGGTGTGTATCCGGTCGTCCGATTAGGTGTGGTCTGCAGCCCCCAGAGTACGGAGTCAAGCTCTTTGACCCAGTGTCTATCAGACTCCCATAGGGAGAGCACTAGTCGGGGTTTAGTGTCGCTTATTATCAGACCATTGGCTCTTTCGACTTGACTGTTTGTTTGAGGATGGTACACGGAAGCATAATCAAGTTTAATACCTAACTTCACGCACCAATTTTTTACCTCGTCAGCTGTAAAGTTGGTGCCATTATCTGATAATACTGTGCGGGACACCATAATGGTGTACTACGCTGGATATGAAATCTATCACCGGCCCTGCCTCAGCTATTTTTACTGGCTTGGCTTCTATCCATTTAGTGAATTTATCTACCATCACCAGCAATTATTTATTTTTATGGCTTCCCCCTTTGAGAGGTCCAACCATATCAAGCCCCCAGACCTGTCACATCCCCAGATCAACCCCTGTGGTCCTTGCCTGTTCATCATGTCTTCATGTTTAAATTTTAAATGAATTTGAAATGGGGATGTTCAAACCCTAGCACTAAATGAATTTAACTAGGGTCAAATTAAAATTCTTTTCAATGAACCCAAAATGCCCCTTGGAAAAGTTCATCATTTTTGGATTGATTGAAAACCCCTGCCAAATGTTGCACTTAATTCTAGGACCATTCTAGATTTTTGAATTAAATCATATCTTATTTGCATTTGGGCATTTAAATTTTATATATTATTTAAAATGCTCAAATAATCATAAACTAAAATGTTTACTGTTGGATTTATTCTAAACAGTAGCCATGCTTGGTTTTATGATTTATGAATATGTTCTGGCATTTTTATTAAATCAAAACAAAAGCAGAAAATAGAAAACAGAAACTAACTTAGAAAAGAGAGAGAGAGTGGAACCTCACCTGGGCCTTACCTGGCAGAAGAGGCCCAGCCCACCACCGCCGTCGTCCTCCTGGCGCCAGTCGGCCAGGCGGGTGGCCGGCGCGCGCACGGCCGTGCCTCCACGCAGCTGCCTGCCTAGCCCTCCCCTCGCCAGCGCGACGCCGCCAAGGACACGCCGCAGACGTCTGGAACCCGCCCGACCTCTCGCACTCTCCTCCTTCGCTCTCCCTGCTTCTTCTCGCCATGGCCGAAACCACCGCAGCCGCGCCGGCGAGCACCACCGTAGCCACCGCCTCCCCCTCGTCCCCTCGACGTGTCTACGAGCTCCGCCACAGACCCGTGGATCTACATGCCCACGCACGCGAGCTCGGGAGCCCCTTAGCGTCTTCCCCGACCTCGTCTTGAAGCTCCGGCCGCCGGAGATCGTCATCATCGATTCGCGCCGTCTAGAGCCTCCCCGTACACGTCGTTTGCTCCGCTGGAATCTCTGTGAGCTCCTCTCCTTCTTCCCCTTGACCCCGTGGTCCATCTCTCGCCGTAGACGCCGTCCCCTTGAGCTCCGAAGCTCGCCGGAGCTGTGCTTCCTCGCCGCCGTGGCCACAGCTGCTGCCGCTCTCGTCCGAGTGCATAAGCACACTCAGTGCACCCCCAGGAGCACGCCACACCCATCAGCTCACCTCCCCCGTGTCCCGCAGCGCCTAACTCGACGGTGCCCGAACTCCAGCGCCGCCGCGAGCTCGTTTCCGACGAGCTCCGTCCACCCCAGCCCCTCGCGATGGCATAAATGGATGCGCGAGCTCCCCAGCTACGCGTAGCACCAAACCGCCGTCCAAATGGTCGCTGGAGCTGCGTTTCCGACGCCCTCCGCCGTCTCTGGCTTCGCCGGCGACGAGCCACGGGTCAACTTCGGCGAGTTTGACCCGGGCTGACCCAGTTGACCCCCTGGGTCACTGACGCGTGGGCCCCCTCAGCCTCCAATTAGCTACGATAATTAAGTTAACTGCTAATTAATCTAGTTAGTTTGGTTAGTCAGTGACAGGTGGGCCCAGTGCCCTGCTAATTTTAGGTTAGTCCTAATTTGTAATTAGTTAACCCTGTGACTCACTGACATGTGGGCCCCGCCCGGATAATTAAACTAGGTTAGTTTTAAATAAGTTAGTTTAGTTAGTTGTGTCACTGACCAGTGGGCTCCACTGGTCAGGTTTGACTGGACCAGCCCCTGTTGACTTGCTGATGTCAGCATGACCTAGTGCTGACGCAATAAATGTTTTCTGGAATTTTAAATAAATCATAAATGATTTATTTATTTCAGAAAATAGCCAAAACTTCTAACAATCATAGAAAATAAACTATAGCTCAGATGAAAATAATTTATATATGAAAATTGATCAGAATAATCCAAGGAATCTGTTTATGGCATTTTTATGCATGTTTGAACAAGTTAAACCTGCTGATCAGGTCAAATCAATTAAATGGCATTTAAATAATCACATATGGAGTTTGAATTTGAACCTTTGGTTCAAACCAACTTCATTTAATTGTGTTGCTAGTTGCATTACCTCAATCAACAGCATATTGCCATGTCATGATCATGCATCATATTGTCGCATTGCATTGATTGTGTTCTTTCTCTGTTGCCGGTGTTTGTCCCCTCTCAGTAGACGATGTTCCGACGATGAGATCGATGACACCAATGAAGACTAATGTTATCTTCAGAAGTGCCAGGCAAGCAAAACCCCATTGAGCATTCCGATACAATCCCACTCTCTCGCTCTTGCTCTCTTTTACTGCATTAGGACAACAACGCTTCAATTGTTACCTGCTGCGGTAGTTAAACCCCTTTCCACTGCATGACCCGTCATTGCCACAGTAAATAGTTGAAACCCACTAGTATGAGTAGGAGTTGTTTGACCCATGTTGTGCCTACTCATTGATGCTTTCTGGTTATGCCTGCTATTGCTTAGAGTTGTGTCAGGTCTGATTCATCGGGGATGAATTGGAATGGTGATGAACATGTCCTAATGTGTGTGAGATAAGTGTGTGAACACGATTTGGTAAAGGTAGCGATGAGAGGCCATGTAGGAGTACATGGTTGGTTGTCTCATTGCAGCCGTCCTCAGGAACTGAGTTCTGTGTTGGTTGATCCATGACCAGTTACTACCATGCATTGGGCCCGAAACCAATGGACCATCTCGACTTATTAACTGCCCTTGACCTTTGTCCAGGAGTTGCAACTAGTTTCTGGTGTTTGTAGTTTACTGGAGGTCGTGCGCAGCGCTGACCCTCGGGGTGGGCCGTGACGCGGCAGGTACGTGGCACAGTGTACCGATCGCCCGTTTGGTGATGCAGGAACCCTGTACACATCGTTTGGGGCCGTGAGCGACACCCCGGCCGGATCTCCCCACGGATGGAACCCAAATAGGCGATAAACCTGGACGAGAGACTTGTGTGGTTAGTCAGGTCGTGGCCGACACCCTCGCTGGGCCTCCGCTTGAAGGTTGCCGAGTACATGTCGTGTAAACGGCGGTAAGTGGTGAGAGCGTGTGTGAAGAAGTACACCCCTGCAGGGTTAAATATAATCTATTCGAATAGCCGTGTCCGCGGAAATGGACTTCTGGGTTGCCTGTAACAGTTCATAGACACGTGAAAGTGGATACTCTAAAACACGCAAGATAAGTGTGAGTGCTATGGATGGCCTTCTCATAGGGAGACGGGAGCGGATCCATAGTGGTGTATTGATTGGTGAATATGTGGACTCGTGTGCGCCTCCTCAAAAGAGTTACTTGCAGTCGTAGTTTAGGATAGCCACCGAGTCAAAGCTGGCTTGCTACAGTCAAACTCCACCATCTCTCTGTTGATACTGATGCATATGTAGCTAGTTCTGATGTAAGTCTTGCTGAGTACCTTTGTACTCACGTTTGCTTAATTTATGTTTTTGCAGAGAGACCTCAGTCTCGCTAGTGGTTCCGCGTGGACTTCAACGTTTAGCTTGTTACCTCAGCTACGATCTTGTACCCTTGTAGGATCTTGTAGATAGTCAGGCTTTCAGCCTTCTTCATTTGTAGTTGTCTGTACTTAGACATGTTATGCTTCTGTTGCCTGTATGCTCTGTATGTTGGGTCATGTGACCTCTGTTTGTAATAAATGCTATGTTGGCTCTTCTGGGCCTTTATCTATATGAGTTGTTGAGTTAAGTTGTGATGCCATGTTGTACATCACATACTTGCATGTTATGCGTACGTGTAATGTGTATTGTTATGTGTGGGATCCGACACCTAGTTGTTTACCCTTGGTAGCCTATCTTATAGGGAAATGTCTCCTAGTGCTTCCACCGAGCCTTGGTAGCTTGCTACTGCTCCGGAACACTTAGGCTGGCCGGCATGTGTCCTTCTTCGTTCCTGTGTCTGTCCCTTAGGGGAAATGTCACGCATTGTTCCTTTAAGTCCTTGTAGCTTGCTACGACTTGGGTTCATACGTTGATGACCGACACGTTCGTTGCTGGGTCATGTATGACTGTCTCTATAATTTAGTGCCACTTTTGGTTTATAACTAGTCATGTCGGCCCGGGTTCTCTGTCATATGGATGCTAGCGACACTATCATATACGTGTGCCAAAATGCGCAAACGGTCCCGGGCCAGGTAAGGTGGCACCCGTGGGGATACCGTGCGTGAGGCCGCAAAGTGATATGATGTGTTACAGGCTAGACCTGTGTGACTTAGGATCGGGGTCCTGACAAGACCGCAAAAGGCCAAGTAAGGGGGATTGTTCTCAAAGCGGTGGGAGGCATGTGACTTTGATTTGCAAAGAGCTGGAAACCAACGCAATGTTGCACTAGGGTCTGGGCATCTGCTCGGGCAATGGGCCAGAAAAAGCTAGCTTGACAAGCTTTTCCCATGAGCGCCCGGGCTGCGGCATGGTGGCCGCCCATTCCAGCGTGTATTTCAGTGAGAATTTGCCTTCCCTCCTCTTCGGAGATGCACCTTTGGAGAACACCAGTAGTGCTTTTCTTGTATAGTTCACCTTCGTGAACTTTGTAGCCTTTAGAACGCCGGACTATGCGGCGGGCCTCATTTTGGTCATCGGGGAGCTCCTGCCTATTAAGGTAAGCTAAGAAGGGATCTGCCTAGGAGGCTACTACAGCCATGATATCATGAGCCGAAGAAGTTATCTCCATGTCTGAGTCTCCGATGACTTCTGGGTTAAGTTCAACCGGGGTGTGTTCAGATATGAATCGGTATCGTTGCTCGCGTCCTGCCATGTTACTGATGGCTTAAACAGCCTTTCCACGAAGGTGTTAGGCGAGACCGGGCCGCGTTTATCGCCCTTACGAGCGAGTACATCAGCGGCCTGGTTATTTGTCGGCATTCTATGAATGTGGGTACCCAGACATGCTTGTCTGCGGCCTAGGGCGTGGCTCATCCAGCGGCCTGGTACGGCCCAACCTCGTTAGTAACCACTCAAGACCCTCGCGAGGGGTCAGGCCTCGCTAGGCAGGTGACACAAGACCTCCCCTGAGGTGGCCTCACTAGGCTGGCTCCCGAGGAGCGGAGATATCAAGGCAAGGGGTACCTCGCGAGGCCCTCGTGACGTGAGCACTAACGACCAAGGCCAGGCGGGCACCAGCGCGCGCAGGGTGCCAGATTCCTCTTTGGTGCTAAAGGGGCAGGTGCATGCGAGGAGTCCCTCGGCATCAGGCAAAGGTTTCCATATCGATGCAACAAGACCAAGACCAGCAGGATGGCAGGGCGGAGGTCACCGCGGAGCATACGACGGCGTCACCACCAGAGCCTTTGGCAGGCGAAGACCACCTTTTGTCAGGATAGCTTGCACTAGTTGCCCCCTTCAAATTTGGCCGTTGTGGGATCCCTTCCTGGTCAATATTTGGGAAGAGGACCCGGGCCACTACAAATAGGACTAGCCACCACCATACAGGAATCATCTCATCCTGAGCCGACCCAACCTAGAGGGCATCTGATCAAGATCCAATCATACACACAACAAACTCATCCGAGCACAAGAACACCTCTCCTCAGGAGGCCGTTCTTCCCTTGTACTAGTTCTTCCCCTGCCAACAAGACAAACCACCACACCACACTGGATTAGGGTATTACACCACAATGGTGGCCCGAACCAGTATAAACCTTGGTGTCCCTTGTTCTTGGGGTTTGACGAGCTAGGCCTAGGAATCGGCGAGTAGACGAGCAAGGGCGGAGGGAGGGATCTTCGTGCGCACCCCAGTGTTCGAACCATAACGGTTTTGCGGAAACCCAAGATCCAACATTTGGCGCGTCAGGTAGGGGTGCGGTGAAGTCTCGCCTCTACACCGACCCCGCTCTCCATCCGCCGGGCTCTCATGGCGGGCGCCTCTTCTTCGACCGGCTCGGTAGGCACGCGCGGCGGCATAGCGGGTCACCGAGCCTTCTCCACCGCCTTGCGACAGGTGCAGTGGCCACCCAGGTTCAGGCCAGATCGACCGCCCCGTTACGATGAGGCGGCAGATCCGATCGTCTTCCTCCATACCTATGAGGAGGCCGCCTCGGCGCCCCGCGACGGCTGCAAGGTCATGGCCAACTAGTTCCCCTTGGCGAACACTGGAGTCCCGCGTGCCTGGTTTCTCAGTTTGCCACAGTCATCTGTGGCATCCTGGGAAGAGCTACGCGACCTCTTCATCGCGCGCTTCAGGGCGCCAGCGCCCTACACCGCCGCGGCCCTCCTCGGCGGTTCTCAAGCGCCGCCCTCGGACCACCACGTCAAGCAGTTCTTCCGCCAGATCGGTGCCGCCTTCATACGCCGGGGAGCCCCCCTGGATGGGCGGCGCCCAAGACCAACCTCACCTTCAACTCAGAAGACCACCCCGCTTCCGCTGCGGGATCATGCGCTCTCCCGCTGCTCTGCACACCCACCATCTGCAACGTGGCAGTCACCAAGACCGTCATCGACGGTGGGGCTGGCCTAAACGTGCTCTCAATAGAAGCTTTTAGCTTGTTCCACGTGCCGCTCGAGTGGCTGCGCCCCACCAAGCCCTTCTCTGAAGTCGGCTGCGGTTCCGCCAGCCCTATGGGGCAGATCCGCCTCCCGGTCACCTTCGGCACTCGTGGCAACTACCGCACCGAGCTGATCGACTTCCACATCGCCCGTATCGGCCTCCTGTACAACGCCATCCTCGGGTACCCTGCACTGGCTCAGTTCATGGCCGTGACCCATCCGTCCTACAACCTCATGAAGATGCCGGGGAGCAGCGGCGTGCTCACCATAGTGGAGGACACCAAGGAAGCTCTGACGGCCCTCAAGCTCGCCTTCCGGGCCACCGCGACGCCACGTCCAGCAAACGGGGATGCCCGAGGAGGCAAGGGGGCTGCGCCAGCAAAGAAGAAGCAACTTTTCTCCCAAGACCGGGCTGAGATGAAGCAGGTGCTGGTAGATGAAGACGGGACGTGAGGCACCACCTTCACCATAGGTGCCAGCCTTCCCCCAGCTCAAGAAAAGGCACTGGTCGGATTCATGCGTGCGAACAAGGAGGTGTTCGCTTGGGAACCCAAGGACCTCGCGGGAGTCCCGAGGGGAGTGATTGAACATCACCTGAACGTATGCCCCAATGTGCGCCTTGTGATGCAGAAGGCCCGGCGCCAGCCTACGGAGAAGTAGTCTTTCATCGTACAAGAGACTCGCAAGCTAGAAGCGGCGTGAGTCATACACGAGGTCCGGTACCCGGAGTGGCTGGCAAACCCCGTCGTCGTACCCAAGAAATGCGGGAAAGAGCGCGTGTGTGTCGACTTCACCAACCTCAACAAAGCTTGCCCACAAGACCCATTTCCTCTGCCCCGCATCGACTAGATTGTCGACTCCACCGCTGAGTGCGACCTACTGTGCTTCCTGGATGCCTTCTCGGGCTACCAACAAATCAAGATGGCAGTGCAAGATGTCGAGAAGACTGCCTTCCTCACCCCGTGCGGAGTATACTGCTACACTTGTATGGCGTTCGGGTTGCGGAACGCGGGAGCAACCTTCCAGCGATCGATGCATATCGCTCTGGGAGAGCAGCTCGGGAGGAATGCTGAGGCATACATTGATGACATCGTGGTAAATTCTCTGGAGGCCACAACCCTCATCAAAGATCTCGAAGAAACCTTCGCCAGCCTATGTAAGGTAGACCTACGGCTCAACCTGGAAAAGTGCGTGTTCGGTGTCCCGTCAGGCAAGCTTTTGGGCTTCCTGGTGTCGCACCGAGGGATCGAGGTTAACCCCGAGAAGGTCAAGGACATAGAAAAGATGAGTCCGCCCAAGACCCTCAAGGAGATGCAAAAGCTGGTCGGTTGTGTAACATCGCTCGGGCGTTTCATCTCCAAGCTAGGGGAGAGAGCCCTCCCCTTCTTCAAGCTGATGAAAAGTAAGGGCTTGTTCGAGTGGACACCTGAAGCTGATGCGGCGTTCGAAGACCTCAAGAGATACCTCACTAGCCCACCAGTAATGGTGGCACCGAAACCTCAAGAGCCCCTGGTGCTTTACCTGGCCGCTACACCACATTCTGCCAACGCAGCGTTAGTGGTTGTCCGACAGGAGCATCAATACAAGACCCCACAGCCCCGGAGCGGTGCTCCCAAGGCTCCCACAGGGCCGGCAAGCGACCATGCCCTGCAAGACGACATCCCTCAGGCCACAGCTGCCCCTTCTGGCGACCAAGCTCCTGAAGCTCCTTTACCCAATTAGGCTACACAGCCACAGGCGAGCTAGGGCTTCACCCCCGTCGAGCACCCAGTGTACTTCGTCAACACGGTGCTCCGTGATGCTTGGGCACGCTATCCTATGCCACAGAAGCTTCTGCTTGCGCTCCTCGTCGCTTCGCGCAAGCTGTGTCACTACTTCCAAGGCCACCACATCAAGGCCGTCTTAGCCTATCCGCTAGAGAGAGTACTCCGGAGCCCCAACACGGTGGGAAGAGTCGCAGAATGGAATATCGAGCTGCAGGCGTTCCAGTTAGAATTCAGTACGACCAGAGTCATCAAAGGAGCCGCGCTCGCTGACTTCATGGCAGAATGGACTGACGCTCCAGATCCCGAAGCAAGCCAAAACCAACCCCTCTCGCCGGGAAGTGAGGTGCCGGACGGCTAGGTCATGTACTTCGATGGCACGCTCGCCCGTCAGGGCGCGGGGGCTGGAGATGTGCTCATCTCGCCCACTCAAGACAAGCTCTACTATGCCGTGCAGCTCTGCTTTCAGCCGGGCGATAAGGTCTCCAACAACATCGCGAAGTACGAGGGCCTCATTGCTGGTCTCAAGGCTGCGGTGGCCCTGGGAGTGGAAGGCCTCATCATCAGGGGCGACTCACAGGTCCTCATCAACTTCTCAAACAAAGTGTATGAGCCGAAGGACGAGCATATGGAGACGTATCTCGCGGAGGTACGCAAAAATGGAGAAGCAGTTCTTGGGCCTGGAACTGCAGCATGTGCCTCGTGGCACCAACAAGGAAGCCAACGACATCACTAAGAGAGCGTCCATGCGCCTGCCCCAGGAGCCAGGTATCTTCGAGGAGCGGCTCCTCAGGCCTTCGGCGTCACCCCCACGAGAGGAGCCGACAAAGCCTTATGAGGAACTCCCCCAACAACCGACCTCGGGAGTCCTCGCTTCTAGCCCGGCCTCAGGAGCCCGCCTGCTCCTAGCGCTCGAGCCTCAGGAGGGATGCTGGACCGAGGAGCTCAAGGCATACCTGGTGCAAGGAGCGCTGCCAGTGAAGGAGGAGGATGCCGAACGCGTGGCCTGACAGGCTACGGCATATTGCATCCAAGATGGTGAGCTTTACAGGAAACGACCGAATGATGTTTCTTTGCGATGCATCTCCAGGAAGCAGGGAGGCGAGCGGCTAGCTGACATCCACGCTGGGGACTGCGGGCATCACTCGTCGTCGCGCACCTTGGTCGGCAAGGCATTTTGCAGCGGTTTCTACTAGCCCACGGCGCTCAACGATGCCGCCGAGTTGGTGAAATCTTATGAGGCTTGCCAATTCCATGCCAAGCAGATCCACCAACCGGCTCAGGGCCTCCAAACCATCCTGCTCTCCTGTCCATTCGCGATCTAGGGGCTGGACATCCTGGGTCCTTTCCCTTGAGCGCCAGGGGGCTACCGTTACCTCTACGTCACTATCGACAAGTTCACAAAATGGGCGGAGGTGGAAGCCATCAGAACCATCCAGCCGGCTCCGTCGTCTAGTTCATCAAGGGTCTCGTAAACCAGTTCGGGGTCCCTAACCGCATCATCACCGACAATGGCTCACAGTTCACTAGCAACCTTTTCAAGACATATTGTGCTAACCTTGGAACACAGATTTGCTACGCTTCAGTAGCGCACCCAGAAGCAATGGCCAGGCCAAACGCGCCAACACAGATGTTTTAAGAGGCCTCAAGACCATGACCTTCAAGAAGAAGCTTGAAGCTTTCGGAAGGGGTTGACACGATGAGCTCTAGTCCGTGCTGTGGTCGATCCGCACCACCGCCACCAAGCCTACATGCGATATCCCGTTCTTCCTCGTCTACGGAGCCGAAGCGGTCCTCCCTCACGAGGTCAGGCACCGCTCCGCCTGAGTACTAGCGTTCGACGAAGTGCAGCAGGGCGCCATGCGGGGGACGGACCTCGTGCTGGGAGAGGAATGCCGGCGGGACGCTTCGTGTTGGGGAACGTTGCATGGAAAACAAAAAATTTTCTCTACGTTCACCAAGATCAATCTAGTAGATGCAACTACGAGGGGAGAGTAGGATCCACATACCCTTGTAGATCGCTAAGCGGAAGCGTTATGAACGCGGATGATGGAGTCGTACTCGCCGCGATTCAGATCGCTGAAGATCCAAGCACCGAAGCAACGGTGCCTCCGCGTTCTTCACACGTACGGCTCGGGGACGTCTCCTCCTTCTTGATCCAGCAAGGGGTGGAGGAGAGGTTGATGGAGAACCGGCAGCACGACGGCGTGGTGGTGATGGTGGAGAAGAACTCCGGCAGGGCTTCGCCTAAGCACCGCGGGAGAAGAAGATGTTATGGGAGAGGGAGGGCAGCACCGAGGCACGAACTTGTGTTTGCTGCCCTCCCTTTGCCTCACTATATATAGGGGGGTGGAGAGGTGAGGGGCGCCCTAGGGTTTCCCCTAGGGGCCGGCGGCCAGGGCAAGGGGAGGGGGCGGCGGCCAAGGCAGGGGGGGCGGCGGCCAAGGGCCAGGCCCTAGGGTTTCCCCCCGTAGGTGCCTTGCCCCCCACTCCAAAGGGGTGCGGCTGCCCTAGGGGGTCCCACCCCCTTAGCCGCATGAGGAGAGGGCCCAGGGGGGGCGCACAGCCCCCTGAGGGCTGTGGTGTTCCCCCTTGTGGCCCATTAGGCCCAGAACTACTTCCGGACCCCCCGAAACCCTTTCCGGTACTCCGCCGATTTCCCGATGCTCCCCGGAACACTTCCGGACTCCGAAACCTTTCATCCTATATATCAATCTTCGTCTCCGGACAATTCCGGAGACCCTCGTCATGTCCGGGATCTCATCCGGGACTCCGAACAACCTTCGGTAACCATACACTTTTCTCTCTAACAACCCTAGCGTCACCGAACGTTAAGTGTGTAGACCCTGCGGGTTCGGAAACCATGCAGACATGACCGAGACACTCCCAGGTCAATAACCAATAGCGGGATCTGGATACCCATATTGGTTCCCATATGTTTCTCGATGATCTCATCGGATGAACCACGATGTCAAGGATTCAGGCAATCCCGTATACAGTTCCCTTTGTCTCGTCGGTATGTTACTTGCCCGAGATTCGATCGTCGGTATCTCTATACCTAGTTCAATCTCGTTACCGGCAAGTCTCTTTACTCGTTACCGTAACACATAATCCCGTGACCAACTACTTAGTCACTTTGAGCTCATTGAGATGACGTATTACCGAGTGGGCCCAGAGATACCTCTCCGTCACACGGAGTGACAAATCCCAGTCTCGATCCATGTCAACTCAACAGACACCCTCGGAGATACCTGTAGAATACCTTTATAGTCACCCAGTTACGTTGTGACGTTTGGCACACACAAAGCACTCCTACGGTGTCAGTGAGTTACATGATCTCATGGTCATAGGAACTTATACTTGACATGCAGAAAACTATAGCGATAACTGACACGAACAAAAGCTATGTTTAACGTTTGGGTCTCGTCCATCACATCATTCTCCTAATGATGTGATCCTGTTATCAAATGACAACTCATGTCTATGACCTGGAAACCGCGGTCATCTTTGATCAACGAGCTAGTCCTGTAGAGGCTCACTAGGGACACAAAGTCTGTCTATTCGTCCACACATGTATTTGAGTTTCCAATCAATACAATTATAGCATGGATAATAAACGATTATCATGAACAAGGAAATATAATAATAACTCTTTTATTATTGCCTCTAGGGCATATTTCCAACAGTCTCCCACTTGCACTAGAGTCAATAATCTAGCATTACAAGGTAATGAATCTAACACCCATAGAGTCTTGGTGTTGATCGTGCTTAGCCCGTGGAAGAGGCTTAGTCAACGGATCTGCAACATTCAAATCCGTGTGTACTTTGCAAATGTTTATGTCCTCCTCCTTGACTGAATCGCGGATGGAATTGAAGCGTCGCTTTATGTGTCTGGTCCTCTTGTGAAACCTTGGTTCCTTGGCTAGAGCAATGGCACCAGTGTTGTCACAGAACAGAGTCATTGGGTTCAATGCACTAGGCACAACTCCAAGATCTGTCATGAACTCCTTCATCCAGACACCTTCCTTTGCCGCCTCCGAGGCAGCTATATACTCCGCTTCACATGTAGAATCAGCTACCACGCTCTGCTTGGAACTGCACCAGCTTACCGCTCCCCCGTTGAGAATATATACGTATCCGGTTTGAGACTTAGAGTCATCCGGATCAGTGTCAAAGCTTGCATCGACGTAACCCTTTACGACGAGCTCTTGATCACCTCCATAAACGAGAAACATATCCTTAGTCCTTTTCAGGTACTTTAGGATATTCTTGACCGCTGTCCAGTGATCCATACCAGGATTACTTTGAAACCTTCCGGCCATACTTATGGTAAGGCTGACATCTGGTCTTGTGCACAGCATTGCATACATGATAGAGCCTATGGCTGAAGCATAGGGGACGACACTCATCTTTTCTCTATCTTCCGCAGTCACTGGGCATTGAGTCTTACTCAACTTTGTACCTTGCAATACCGGCAAGAACCCCTTCTTGGATTGATCCATTTTGAACTTCTTCAAAACTTTATCAAGGTATGTGCTTTGTGAAAGTCCTATCAAGCGTCTTGATCTATCTCTATAGATCTTGATGCCCAATATGAAAGCAGCTTCACCGAGATCTTTCATCGAAAAACTCTTGTTCAAATACCCCTTCACGCTATCCAAAAATTCTATATTGTTTCCAATCAGCAATATGTCATCCACATATAATATTAGAAACGATATAGAGCTCCCACTCACTTTCTTGTAAATACAAGCTTCATTGTAAACTTGTATAAACCCAAACGCTTTGATCACCTCATCAAAGCGAAGATTCCAACTCCGAGATGCTTGCACCAGCCCATAAATGGAACGCTGGAGCCTGCATACTTTGTCAGCATTCTCTGGATCGACAAAACCTTCTGGTTGCATCATATACAACTCTTCCTTAAGAAAACCGTTAAGGAACGCTGTCTTGACATCCATCTGCCAAATTTCATAATCGAAATATGCAGCTATTGCTAACATGATTCGGACGGATTTAAGCATCGCTACGGGTGAGAAAGTCTCATCGTAGTCAATCCCTTGAACTTGTGAAAAACCCTTTGCCACAAGTCGAGCTTTATACACGGTGACATTACCGTCAGCGTCCGTCTTCCTCTTAAAAATCCATTTATTCTGAATGGCCTTCCGCCCTTCAGGTAATACTTCCAAAGTCCATACTTTGTTTTCATACATGGATCCCATCTCGGATTTCATGGCCTCTAACCATTTGTCGGAATCTGGGCCCACCATCGCTTCTCCATAGCTCGTAGGTTCACCGTTGTCTAACAACATGACCTCCAAGACAGGGTTACCGTACCACTCAGGTGCAGTGCGTACCCTTGTCGACCTACGAGGTTCGGTAGTAACTTGATCAGAAGCTTCTTGATCATCATCATTTGCTTCCTCTTCAACCTCTGTAGGCTCCACAAAAACATCTTTCTGCGCTGCGCTACTCTCTGGTTGAAGCAGAGGTTCAATAACCTCATCAAGTTCTACCTTCCTCCCACTCAATTCTTTCGAGAGAAACTCCTTCTCGAGAAAGGACCCGTTCTTAGCGACAAACACTTTGCTCTCGGATCTGAGATAGAAGGTGTACCCAACTGTTTCTTTTGGGTATCCTATGAAGACACATTTGTCCGCTTTGGGTTCGAGCTTTTCTGGCTGAAGCCTTTTGACATAAGCATCGCAACCCCAAACTTTGAGAAAAGACAACTTCGGTTTCTTACCAAACCATAGTTCATACGGTGTTGTCTCAACGGACTTAGATGGAGCCCTATTTAAAGTGAATGCAACTGTCTCTAACGCATATCCCCAAAACGATAGTGGCAAATCGGCAAGAGACATCATAGAACGCACCATATCTAATAGGGTTCGATTACGACGTTCGGACACACCATTACGCTGTGGTGTTCCAGGTGGTGTCAACTGTGAAACAATTCCACATTTTCTTAAGTGATCACCAAACTCATAACTCAGATATTCTCCCCCTCGATCAGATCGTAGGAACTTGATCTTCTTGTTACGATGATTTTCAACTTCACTCTGAAATTGCTTGAACTTTTCAAAAGTTTCAGACTTATGCTTCATCAAGTAAATATACCCATATCTACTTAAGTCGTCAGTGAAGGTGAGAAAATAACGATATCCACCGCGCGCCGTTACACTCATCGGACCGCACACATCAGTATGTATGATTTCCAATAAGTCACTTGCCCGTTCCATTGTCCCTGAAAACGGGGTCCTTGTCATCTTGCCCATGAGGCACGGCTCGCACGTGTCAAGTGATTCAAAATCAAGAGACTCCAAAAGTCCATCAGCATGGAGCTTCCTCATGCGTTTCACGCCGATATGACCGAGACGGCATTGCCACAAGAAAGTGGTATTATCATTATCTACTCTACATCTTTTGGCATCAATGTTATGAACATGTGTATCATCACTATCGAGATTCAATAAGAATAAACCCCTAACTTCGGGTGCATGACCATAAAAGATATTACTCATATAAATAGAACAACCATTATTCTCTGACTTAAATGAGTAACCGTCTCGCAATAAACAAGATCCAGATATAATGTTCATGCTTAACGCAGGCACTAAATAACAATTATTCAGGTTCATAACTAATCCCGATGGTAATCGAAGAGCGAGCGTGCCGACGGCGATCACATCAACCTTGGAACCATTTCCCACGCGCATCGTCACTTCGTCCTTCGCCAGCCTCCGTTTATTCCGCAGTTCCTGTTTAGAGTTGCAAATGTGAGCAACCGAACCGGTATCAAATACCCAGGCACTACAACGAGAGTTGGTAAGGTACACATCAATAACATGTATATCACATATACCTTTGTTGTTGTTGGCCCCCTTCTTGTCCGCCAGATACTTGGGGCAGTTCCGCTTCCAGTGGCCGTTCCCCTTGTAATAGAAACACTCAGTCTCTGGCTTGGGCCCAGCCTTGGGTTTCTTCACTGGATTGGCAACTGCTTTGCCACCCTTCTTAGAGTTACCCTTCTTGCCCTTGCCATTCTTCTTGAAACTGGTGGTTTTATTGACCATCAACACTTGATACTCCTTTTGGATGTCTGCCTCACCGACTTTCAGCATTGAAAACAGCTCGGCGATGGTTTTATTCATCCCTTGCATGTTGTACTGCTGCACGAAGCTCTTGTAGCTTGGAGGGAGTGACTGGAGAATTCTGTCAATGATAGCCTCATCCGGGAACACAAGTCCCAGATCAGCTATGCGGGTATAGTACCCAGACATCTTCAGCAAGTGCTCACTGACAGACGAATTCTCCTCCATCTTGCAAGCGAAGAATTTATCGGTGGTCTCATACCTCTCGATCTTAGCATTCTTCTCAAAGATGAATTTCAACTCCGTGTACATCTCATATGCACCATGACGTTCAAAACGCCTTTGGAGTCCTCCTTCCAAGCCGTACAACATGGCACACTGCACTATCGAATAGTCATCCGAACGCGTCTGCCAGACGTTCATAACGTCCGCAGAGGCTCCAGGAGCGGGGGGTTCACCTAGCGGTGCATTTAGGACATAGACCTTTTGGGCAGCTGTGAGGATGATCCTCAGATTGCGGAGCCAGTCCACAAAGTTGCTCCCATCATCTTTCAGTTTAGCTTTCTCTAGGAACGCATTAAAATTCAGGGGAGCTACTGCGCGAGCCATCTACAACCAAAAATTTGCAAAGACATTTTAGACTATTGTTCATGATAAGTGAGTTATTACCTAATCAAATTATTTATAACTCCCACTCAAATTGACATCCCTCCGGTCATTCGAGCGTGACATGATCCAAATTCACCAACCCAAGTCCGATCATCACGTGAGATGAGGTGGTGTCAATGGTGAACATCAACATGTTGATCATATCTACTATATGACTCCTGCTCGACCTTTCGGTCCTCCGTGTTCCGAGGCCATGTCTGTACATGCTAGGCTCGTCAAGTCTAACCCGAGTGTTCTGCATGTGCAAAACTGGCTTGCACCCGTTGTATGCGAACGTAGAGTCTATCACACCCGATCATCACGTGGTGCTTCGAAACGACGAACCTTCGCAACGGCGCACACTCGGGGGGAACACAATTTTATCTTGAAATTTTAGTGAAGGATCATCTTATAATGCTACCGTCGTCCTAAGCAAAATAAGATGCATAAAAGGATTAACATCACATGCAAATCATAAGTGACATGATATGGCCATCAACTCGTGCTTTTGATCTCCATCTCCAAAGCACCGGCATGATCTCCATCGTCACCGGTGCCACACCATGATCCCCATCATCATGATCTCCATCATCGTGTCGCCATCGGGGTTGTCGGCGCCCACCATGCTCTTACTACTATTGCTACCGTTTAGCGATAAAGTAAAGCATTACAAAGCGCTTAATGATTGACACGCAGGTCATACAAAAAATTAAAGACAACCCTATGGCTCCTGTCGGTTGCCGTATGCATCGACATGCAAGTCGATATTAACTATTACAACATGATCATCTCATACATCAAATATAACTCATCATGTCATTGGCCATATCATATCACATACATACCCTGCAAAAACAAGTTAGACGTCCTCTAATTTGTTGTTGCATGTTTTACGTGGCTGCTATGGGTATCTAGCAAGAACGCTTCTTACCTACGCAAAACCACAACGGTGATATTCAAGTTGCTATTTAACCTTCTACAAGGACCGCCTTGTTCTATTCCGATTCAACTAAGATAGGAGAGACAGACACCCGCCAGCCATCTTATGCAACAAAAGTCACATGTCTGTCGATGGAACCGGTCTCATGTACGTGGACATGTAAAGTTGGTCCGGGCCGCTTCATCCCATAATACCGCTGAATCAAGAAAGACTAAGGAGGGCAGCAATTTAAACATCAACGCCACAAACCCTTTTGTGTTCTACTCGAGAAAGCATCTACGCAAGATCCTAGCTCTGATACCACTGTTGGGAAACGTTGCATGGAAAACAAAAAAATTTCTCTACGTTCACCAAGATCAATCTAGTAGATGCAACTACGAGGGGAGAGTAGGATCCACATACCCTTGTAGATCGCTAAGCGGAAGCGTTATGAACGCGGATGATGGAGTCGTACTCGCCGCGATTCAGATCGCTGAAGATCCAAGCACCGAAGCAACGGTGCCTCCGCGTTCTTCACACGTACGGCTCGGGGACATCTCCTCCTTCTTGATCCAGCAAGGGGTGGAGGAGAGGTTGATGGAGAACCGGCAGCACGACGGCGTGGTGGTGATGGTGGAGAAGAACTCCGGCAGGGCTTCGCCTAAGCACCGCGGGAGAAGAAGATGTTATGGGAGAGGGAGGGCAGCACCGAGGCACGAACTTGTGTTTGCTGCCCTCCCTTTGCCTCACTATATATAGGGGGGGTGGAGAGGTGAGGTGCGCCCTAGGGTTTCCCCTAGGGGCCGGCGGCCAGGGCAAGGGGAGGGGGCGGCGGCCAAGGCAGGGGGGGCGGCGGCCAAGGGCCAGGCCCTAGGGTTTCCCCCCCTAGGTGCCTTGCCCCCCACTCCAAAGGGGTGCGGCTGCCCTAGGGGGTCCCACCCCCTTAGCCGCATGAGGAGAGGGCCCAGGGGGGGCGCACAGCCCCCTGAGGGCTGTGGTGTTCCCCCTTGTGGCCCATTAGGCCCAGAACTACTTCCGGACCCCCCGAAACCCTTTCCGGTACTCCGCCGATTTCCCGATGCTCCCCGGAACACTTCCGGACTCCGAAACCTTTCATCCTATATATCAATCTTCGTCTCCGGACAATTCCGGAGACCCTCGTCATGTCCGGGATCTCATCCGGGACTCCGAACAACCTTCGGTAACCATACACTTTTCTCTCTAACAACCCTAGCGTCACCGAACGTTAAGTGTGTAGACCCTGCGGGTTCGGAAACCATGCAGACATGACCGAGACACTCCCAGGTCAATAACCAATAGCGGGATCTGGATACCCATATTGGTTCCCATATGTTTCTCGATGATCTCATCGGATGAACCACGATGTCAAGGATTCAGGCAATCCCGTATACAGTTCCCTTTGTCTCGTCGGTATGTTACTTGCCCGAGATTCGATCGTCGGTATCTCTATACCTAGTTCAATCTCGTTACCGGCAAGTCTCTTTACTCGTTACCGTAACACATAATCCCGTGACCAACTACTTAGTCACTTTGAGCTCATTGAGATGACGTATTACCGAGTGGGCCC
>LR738709.1:524936265-525105948 GCA_902687465.1 Secale cereale | reverse complement strand
CACGGAGTGACAAATCCCAGTCTCGATCCATGTCAACTCAACAGACACCCTCGGAGATACCTGTAGAATACCTTTATAGTCACCCAGTTACGTTGTGACGTTTGGCACACACAAAGCACTCCTACGGTGTCAGTGAGTTACATGATCTCATGGTCATAGGAACTTATACTTGACATGCAGAAAACTATAGCGATAACTGACACGATCAAAAGCTATGTTTAACGTTTGGGTCTCGTCCATCACATCATTCTCCTAATGATGTGATCCCGTTATCAAATGACAACTCATGTCTATGACCTGGAAACCGCGGTCATCTTTGATCAACGAGCTAGTCCTGTAGAGGCTCACTAGGGACACAAAGTCTGTCTATTCGTCCACACATGTATTTGAGTTTCCAATCAATACAATTATAGCATGGATAATAAACGATTATCATGAACAAGGAAATATAATAATAACTCTTTTATTATTGCCTCTAGGGCATATTTCCAACACTTCGCTCCGAGCGGCAAGGTACCAACAGGCATTGCGGCTGTACCATTGTCGCAACATCCGCCCCAGGACACTCAAGGTAGGCGACCTCGTCCTAAGGCGAGTCCTCTCCAAGGAAGGGCTGCACAAGCTTTCACCCATGTGGGAGGGTCCGTTCAAGATCACCCATGTCTCCAGGCCTGGCGTCGTGCACCTGGAAACAGGGGATGGCGTCCCAGTCCAGAACGTGTGGAACATCCGGCACCTCCGGAAGTTCTACCCCATGAAGCAAGGCCTCGTGCCTGTGAAGACAAGACCCAGTGCCTGCGAAGCAAGGCCCCGTGCCTGTGAAGACAAGGCCATGTGCCCATGAAGACAAGGCCCTGCGCCTGAGAAGCCAAGGCCCATCGCCTGTGAAGCAAGGCTCATGCATGTTAAGGTCTCCGCTCATGACACTCTCACGTAATAATGAGTGGGGTTGTACACGCCCCGGAGTCTCCGGAGTGCCGCCCTCGGGCCTCGAGGGCTCCCTCCCACGTCCTAGTGGCAGCACTTAGCTCCGTGCTGGTGAGAAGGCTAGATTAGGTGCCAGAGGCAGCTATTCATTTGCTTTCTGTAGTTGGCTTGCCCCCGAATTGCTTGGTTTAATCTCTCCTTCTTTGGTCCTTCCCTCGATTCTTGGCTTCACCTCAGATGGGGCGGCAATTTCCCAACGCTCTCCCTAGCGCGCCACCCTTAGCTCCGCGAGGCATCCTTGTTTGGGCTTGTGACTGACGCGCCCATCTCCTTATGTCTGTGCCACATGGGTACCGCGATAGGGAGCATTCGACCATGCTCGGCCCACACCAAGGACCTCGACGGTGAATGATAATAACCACCTAACAAGTTTTTGCAGCCTCCCGAAGGGCCACACGTCACGAGATGAGGGCCATTCCGATTACGTCAAGATAAGTCTCCTCACCCTAGGGCGCATAATACATAGATCCCACAATACTGGCTAGGGACACTAAAAATGGCGCTAAGCATCATAAAAACCATGGTTCATTGCATGCCCTTCCAGGGCCCATATTTGTTTGCTTGGATAATGGAGGAAGAAAGGAAGAGCGAGAACGGGCGATGACGACCCCTCAGGTGCGGGTGCTCATGAGGACCTGATCCCCGAGCTCAGCCGGAGCCCTCCTCACGCTTCACCTAGGCGTGACGATGAGACGACCGAGCACCACTCTCAAAGCGGGCGCGGCGGCTGGTCATAGCCACCGCTGCTGGAGCTGTCACTAAGGGAGGAGCCGCCGTAGTTGGATGAACTGCAGCCATCGCCAAGGCCGAGCACCTAGCCACCGTCATTGTCCTCGGGGCAGCATCCGACACGGCGGATGTCTTCCCCAAACACCCTCACAAAGAGGGTCGAGTTGCCATCATACCTGAAGTGAAGGGTGCACCGCCTGCCCAAGCCGCGCACGCGGACAAACGCTTGCCAGCCACAGGCCAGGGTCACAGCACCCGCGACGGAGATCTCCACTGCAACCCACGAAGCCCTGCAGCAGCAGCCGTCCGCTTGCAGCCAAAAGCCGTCGGAGCTCGCAATCGGGACTTCTCCAGCTAGGGAGTGTGGGAGCTGGAGCCGGGTACCGGCCGGGAACTCCGACCACACGACGAACTCCAGCATCACCTCTGCCGAATGAGAGCGCGGCCGGGGAGGTCGGACGACCCCGGCGCGCCTTCCCTCATTCACAGGGCCGCCAAGGCCGCGGAGATCCCCGCCACACGAGGGACCGCCACCGCGATTGCCCAGGGCGGCTACGGGCGTTGTGGAGGTCCACCCGCGCCCGCGAGGAGCCACAACAGGAGTCACGACATACTTGCGCGGGCGGCCTCAGCCCCTCTAGGGTGGCGGTGAGTCGGGCCCCTCCTGACGGGCAGTCCCCTTCTCCCCAGACGAAAACCTCCTCATCGGCGCCATGGGTGGCTCAGCCAGGCGAGGAGCAAGGAAGAAGAGGAAGCGAGAGGAATGAGGGAGAAGATGAGCAACAAGGGCTCCGCCAGCCGCCCTATTTATAGCCAGGAGAAGGCCAACCACCGGCCTCCATAATCGCAGGTAATGATGGTCTTTTGTGCATGGAGGGACTTCTCGTGTCATGCAGTTGCCAAAGCTGCATGGGGAAGTGGAGACGCCCACATCCCATCAATCGCCACTCACTAGTCAAGGCCGCATGCCTATGGGGCCCGCGGTGCTTCGCACTTGACCCTTCGCTTCGCCGCGAAGCCAAGCCCAAGCGCGCCTTGGGCTCGGGCGCTACTGTCGGCGTTCTAGGAATGGGGGTACCCAGACTTGCATGCCTGCGGCCCAGGGCATGGCTCATCCAGCGGCCTGGTACGGCCCAACCTCGTCAATAACCACTCAAGACCCTCGTGAGGGGTCAGGCCTCGCGAGGCAGGTGACACAAGACCTCCCCTGGGGCGGCCTCACTAGGCTGGCTCCCGAGGAGCGGAGATATCAAGTCAAAGGGTACCTCACGAGGCCCTCGTGACGTGAGCAGTGACGACCAAGGCCAGGCGGGCGCCAGCGGGCGTAGGGTGCCAGTTTTCTCTTTTGTGCTAAAGGGGCAGGCACAGGCGAGGAGTCCCGAGGCATCAGGCAAAGGTTTCCATATCGGTGCAACAAGACCAAGACCAGTAGGACGGCAGGGCTGAGGTTACTGCGGAGCCCACGGCGGCGTCACCACCACAGCCTTTGGCAGGCGAAGACCACCTTTTGTCAGGATAGCTTGTACTAGCTGTCCCCCTTCAAATTTTGCCGTTGTGGGATCTCTTCCCGCTCAATATTCGGGAAGAGGACCCGGGCCACTATAAATAGGACTAGCCACCACCATACAGGGATCATTTCATCTTGAGCTGACCCAACCTAGAGGGCATCTGATCAAGAGCCAACCATACACACAGCAAGCTCATCTGAGCACGAGAACACCTCTCCTCAGGAGTCCATTCTTCCCTTGTACTAGTTCTTCCCCTGCCTACAAGGCAATCCACCACACCACACTGGATTAGGATATTACACCACAACGGTGGCCCGAACCAGTATAAACCTTTGTGTCCCTTGTTCTTCGGGTTTGACGAGCTAGGCCTAGGAATTGGCGAGTAGACGAGCTAGGGCGGAGGGAGAGATCTTCGTGCGCACCCTAGTGTTCGAACCACATGGGTTTTGCCGGAACCCAAGATCTGACATTATTATCCCGGGCTACATGATGGAATTCCAACCCCTCAAATCGAGCTGATATTTTCAATATGGCATTGTGATAAGCTACCATTTTTGAATTCTTCGCATCAAAATCACCGTTTATTTGGGAGATAGCGAAGTTTGAGTCTCCGCGTACCTCTAGGCGTTGTATGCCAATGGATACAGCTAGGCGGAGACCATGCAATAGTGCCTCATATTCGACCGCATTTTTCGAGTCCCTGTACATAATTTGTATCCCCGGTTGGAGATATCAATATTACGCCAGCCCCCAAACCAGCTAGCATTTTGGAACCGTCGAAGTACATTGTCCAGTGGGAATATGAACCGTACTCTTTAGGGAGTTCGGCTTTGGTCCATTCTACGACAAAGTCAGCCAACACCTAGGATTTAATAGTCCGGCGTGGCTTATATGATATTTTGAATGGTTAGAGGTCGATGGCCCATTTGGCTATGCGTCCAGTAGTACTTCGGATGCCACTGTGATCGAACACTCTTGAAAGTAGTGTCGAAGTTTCTGAGATGACATGAAGACCGCATAGGCAATTTTCTGATAGTGGGGGTACCATGATTTGCACGGTGTGAGAACCTCGGATACGTAGCATACGGGTTTTTGAATGGGGAACTTATGTCCCTCTTCCGCTCGTTCGACGATGAGCACGGCACTCACTACCTGGTGAGTGGCTGATATATACAACAACATTGGTTCGCCAACACCCAGGGCAACTAGGATTGGGTTACTCACTAGTAGAGTTTTCATTTCTTCCAATCGAGCTATGGCTGTGTCCATCCATTCGAAGTTGTCAGTGCATCGTAGAAATCTATAAAGTGGCAATGATTTTTCTCCTAACCTGGAGATGAAGCGGCTCAAGGCCGCCATGCAGCCTGCTAGTTTTTGCACTTGTTTGAGATCGGTAGGCGTTTTGAGTTCTGACAAGGCCCGGATTTTTGCTGGTTAGCTTCGATTCCTCTATTGGATACAATGAACCCTAATAGCTTTCAGGCTGGAACGCCAAAGACACATTTTTCCGGATTGAGCCTTATGTCATATTCTCGAAGGTTATCAAACGTAAGGCGGAGATCATCCACCAATGCCTCGACGTGTTTGGTCTTAACGACTACATCGTCAACATATGCCTCTATTGTCTTGCCAATTTGTTTTCTAAGCATGTTTGAATCATGCGTTGATATGTGGTGCCAGCGTTTTTGAGTCCAATGGGCATAGTATTAAAACAGAAAGGACCGGATGGGGTGATAAATGTCGTTGCGGCCTGATCAGATTCCTTCATCTGTATTTGATGGTATTTGGAGTAAGCATAAAGGAAGGACAATGAGCCGTTTACGACCGTTGCATCGATAATTTGATCAATGTGGGGCAAAGGAAAGGGATCCTTAGGGCAAGCCTTGTTTAGCTCTGTAAATTCGACGCAGAGGGGACACGATTTATCCTTCTTCTATACCATGACTAAGTTGGCTAGCCAGTCCAGATGTTTAATTTCTTTGATGAATCCGGCTTCCAATAGCTTGGCTAGCTCTTCTCCCATTGCTTGTCTTTTGGGTTCGGATAATCATCGCAGTGACTGCTTAACTAGTTTGAACCCTTTGATAATATTGAGGCTGTGTTCGGCCAGCCTGCGTGGGATTCCCGACATATCTGAAGGGTGCCAGGCAAATATATCGGAATTTTCCCAAAGGTAGGCGTGTAACTCGCTGTCTACAGCCGGATCTAGTTGTGCCCCAATAGACGTTGTCTTATTAGGGTCCATTGGGTGCACTTGGAATTTTATGATTTCATCTGCTGGCTTGAAGGAGGTAGATTTCGATCTTTTGGCGAGGATTACATCGTCCTTGTCCATCGCGGATCCTAAGTTAGTTAATTCTTCGGCCGCGAGGGCTTCGAATAATGCCTCTAAGGCTAAAGATGTCGTTTTATTCTCGGCACAGAGTGCTCTATCCGGATCACTTGTTAATGTGATTACTGCATTGGGCCCTGGCATTTTAAGCTTCATGTACCCATAATGGGGTATGGCTTGAAAGCGTGAAAAGGCGTCCCAGCCTAAAAGGGTGTGGTATCCGCTATTGAAGGGAACAATGTGGAAGAGCAGTTCCTCCGACCTGTAATTATCGGATGTGCCAAATACTACGTTGAACTTAATGCTTCCCGAACACCGGACTTCTCGGTTGGGAATAATTCCTCAGAAGGTTGTGTTAATATGCTCAATGCGGGATTTGTCAACCTGCATTTTGCAAGCGTTTCCTCGTATATGAGGTTCAGTCCACTTCCTCCGTCCATAAGTACTTTAGTGAGGCGAAAGACATCTACTATTGGATCTAGTACAAGAGTTGCTGTTGCTCGGATCGGCCGGACTTGAGGTGCGTCTTCCGTAGAAAAACTAATTGTCGTGTCGCTCCATGGGCTTGCAGAGCTAATTTGCTAGACCTCGACAAGTTCGCGATTCGCTCTCTTGTGGCGGTTGTTTGAGGGGAACGTCTCAATGACAGTGAAGATACCAACGTGTTTCTCCCCTGATATTGCGGTGGCGAGGATTGTTGCACCGCTCTTTGCTACCTGCCGGAGTACCCAACATGCCCTAAGGCGGTGGTTTGGGATATTGTCCGGGGCTGCATGTATTTGACAAGGTTTGTTCTTCTTGCCAATAGGCATATTATTGGATGACCTGCTGGGGTATGTCCATTTTGCCTTAATAGTGTGTTGTACGGATACAGATTGTTCAAGGGGTGTATGTTGGGCCCTCCAAGTGTTTTCCATTGCACAGTACTGTCGTACTAAGTGCAACATGTGTGTGAAACTCAAGACACAACGTCGGTTGAGGGCATTCAAAACTCCCTCATCCATACAATTGCGGTGAAATAAGGGGGCCGCATCATCGTCGCATCAGTCCTTAATCTTGTTCTTGACAAGTAGGAATATGGCCCAAAAGTGATTGACCGTCTCCTCGGGCAGCTGCTTTGTGTTCGCGAGATCATTTATGTCCGGGAGTCCAGACTTACTTGGAGAGTTTCTCGCAGGGTGGGTGGGTGTTGGTAATTTTAAATCCCGACCCAACATGGTATTTGGGATTTTGACAACCTCCGATGTGGACGATCTGGGCTCCGCAGGATATGAACATTCTGTGGGCCTGGCGTCAATTCCAGAGCTCGGAAGACACAAAGTGCCACCCAACAGGGGCATGTTCGGCTCGATGGGTTTGGAGATCCGAACTATGATGGTCTCTGTCTCAAGAGGGGGAGTATCTTTGGCTCCGTCCTCGACTGCCGCCACTAGATGAGTGATTGGGATGGGATCGATCTCATCCTAACCGGATTTACGTCCAATCTGATCTCCTGGTGATGAAAGCCCCAGGGCGGCGATGCAATCCAGTAGCTCGTTTAAAGGCGAGACATCTACCGAGGTCGCGTCATTGGAGTGGCCGGAGTCAACATCAGGGTGATGCTCAATGACCACAGGGAGTGCGGCCAGCCCGGAGGCCACGCGGGCGCATACAACGAACCCGCCGAGCTAGAGAACCTGGCCAATGGCCAAGTTGTTTCTGAGGGTGATCTCATCGTTGATGACGAGACGAGCCATCGATCGCTCATCGCGAGCGCACATAGGAGCTCTCAATGAAAGCACCATTGTCGGTGTCAAAACCGGTAGATCTCGGGTAGGGGGCCCAAGCTATGCGTTTAAGGATCGATGGTAACATGAGACTGGGGACATGATGTTTACCCAGGTTCAGGCCATCTCGATCCAGGTAATACCCTACTTCCTGCTTGATTGATCTTGGTCAATATCTTTTACAAGAGTTGATCTACCTCGAGATCGTAATGGCTATACCCTAAAGCCTAGCCTATGAGGATGTTATAATTCTGATGTTAGCCACTACAAACTGAACCCTCTGGCTCATATACACGCCAGTGGGGGCCTAGGGTTACAAGGGTGATTTGGGGAGGAAGTAATGGATACATTCGGACATTACGCTTTCCTTTATACGTACATAGGAGTCCCGACTGAATACGGGGGAGAGTCTTCTGCTTCTACTTTCGTGGCCCATCAATACGGCCCAGCTTCATCGACCCGGACGCCTGAGGACCCCTGAATATAGGACTCCCTCAATCTCCATACCTAGTTCAATCGCGTCACCATCAAGTCTCTTTACTCGTTCCGTAATACATCATCCCGCAACTAAATCCTTAGTTACTTTGCTTGCAAGCTTCTTGTGATGCTGAATTACCGAGAGGGCCCAGAGATACCTCTCCATCACACGGAGTGACAAATCCCAGTCTCGATCCATGCCAAACCAACAGACACCTTCGGAGATACCTGTAGAGCATCTTTATGATCACCCAGATATGTTGTGACGTTTTATAGCACACAAAGTATTCCTCCGATATACGGGAGTTGCATGATCCCATGGTCGAAGAAACATGTATATGACATTAAGAAATCAGTAGCAATAAACTAAATGGTCATATGGTATGCTAATAGGTGGGTCTTGTCCATCACATCATTCTCCTAATGATGTGATCTCGTTATCAAATGACAACTCATGTCTATGGTTAGGAAACCTTAACCATCTTTGATCAACGAGCTAGTCTAGTAGAGGCTCACTAGGGACACGGTATTTGTTTATGTATTCACACATGTATTTAAGTTTCCAGGCAATACAATTCTAGCATGAATAATAAACCTTTATCATGATTAAGGAAATATAATAATAACCATTTTATTATTGCCTCTAGGGCATATTTCCATCAGTATCCCACTTGCACTAGAGTCAATAATCTAGTGCACATCGCCATGTGATTAACACCCATAGTTTACATCACTATGTGACCAACACCCAAAAGAGTTTACTAGAGTCAATAATCTAGTTCACATCGCCATGTGATTAGCACACAACGAGTACTAAGGAGTGATCATGTTTTTGCTTGTGAGAGAGGGTTTTTAGTCAACATGTTGCAACATTCAGATCCGTGTGTACTTTGCAAATATCTATGTCTACAATGCTCTGCATAAGGTTACTCTAGCTAATTGCTCCCACGTTCAATGCACATCCATATTGATACTCAAAGTCATCTGGATTAGTGTCAAAGCTTGCATCGATATAACCCTTTATGACGAACTCTTTATCACCTCCATAGCCGAGAAACATTTCCTTATTCCTCTAAGGATAATTTTAACCGTTGTCCAGTGATTCACTCCTGGATCACTCTTGCACCCCCTTGCCAGACATGTGGCAAGGCACACATCAGGTCTGGTACACAACATGGCATGCTTTATAGAACCCATGGCTGAGGCATAGGGAATTACTTTCATTCTCTTTCTATCTTCTGCCGTGGTTAGGCTTTGTGTCTTACTCAACTTCACACCTTTCAACTTTGGCAAGAACTCCTTCTTTGACTGATCCGTTTTGAGCACCTTCAAAATCATGTCAAGGTATGTGCTCTATGAAAGTCTTATTAGGCATCTTGATCTATCTCTATAGATCTTGATGCCCAATACATAAGCAACTTCATCGAGGTCGTTCATTGATAAATTCTTATTCAAGTATCCTTTTTATGCTATCCAGAAATTCTATATCATTTCCAACCATCAGTATGTCATCCACATATAATACCAGAAATGCTACAGAGCTGCCACTCACTTTCTTGTAAATATAGGCTTCACCGTAAGTGTGTATAAAACCAATTGCTTTGATCCTCATCATAGGGTATATTCCAACTCCGAGATGCTTGCACTGTTGGGAAACATTGCATGGACAAACAAAAATATTCTACGCACACGCAAGATCTATCCATGTAGATGCATAGAAACGAGAGGGGAGAGTGTGCCTATGTACCCTCGTAGACCGTAAGCGGAAGCGTTTAGTAATGCGGTTGATGTAGTCGAACTTCTTCGCGATCCAACCGATCGAGTACCGAATGTATGGCACCTCCGTGTTCAGCACACGTTCAGCTTGGTGACGTCCTCGCCTTCTTAATCTAGCAAGACGGGCAAAGTAGGAGATGAGTTCCGGCAGCATGACGGCGTGGTGACGGTGATGGTGACGCAATCTCCACAGGGCTCCGCGTAAGCACTACGAAATATGACCGAGGGTGTAAACTGTGGAGGGGTGTCGCACACAGCTAAGCAATTGTCGTGGTTATGTGTGGTGCCCCTCCCACATATATATAGGTGGAGGAGGAGGACGCAGCCAGGAGGTGCCCCCAAGTAGGCCGGATCCTACTTGGGGTCCTGATACGTCCATTTTGCATCATGTTTTCCTACTGTTATTTATAATGTTTTCATGCTTAATAATGCCTTTTGGAGTAATTCTAATGCCCTTTCTCTCATAATATGCAAGGTTTATATCAAGAGGGAGAATACCGGCAGCTGGAAATCTGGACCTAAAAAGCAACGTCAGACTACCTATTGTGCACAACTCCAAATGAGCTGAAACTTCACGAGGATTTTTTATGGAATATGTAAGAATTTTTGGAGCAAATAACTACCAGAGGGGGCCCACCAGGTGGGCACAACCCACCCGGGCGCGCCAGGGAGCCCAGGCGCACCCTGGTGGGTTGTGCCCTCCTCGGCCTACCTCAGCTGCCCATCTTCTGGTATATAAGTCATTTTGACCTAAAATAATTAAGGAGAGGACTTTCAGGATGGAGCGTTATCGTCTCGAGGCAGAACTTGGGCAGAAGCACTTCTGTCCTCCGGCGGAGCGATTCCTGATACGTCTCCAACGTATCTATAATTTTTTATTGTTCCATGCTATTATTTATGAAGTCTTGGATGTTTAATGGGCTTTATCATTCACTTTTATATCATTTTTGGGACTAACCTACTAACCCAAAGCCCAGTCCAGATTGCTGTTTTTTGCCTATTTCAGGGTTTTGCAGAAAAGGAATATCAAATGGAGTCCAAACGGAATGAAACCTTCGCGAGAGATATTTTTGGAGAAAATCACGCACGCGGAGCTTGAGGACCAAGTCAGGGGACAGAGGGGTGGCACTCGAGGGTGGGGGGCGCCCCCCCTTCCCAGGGCGCGCCCCCCCTGCCTCGAGGCCCCCTCAAGTGGCCCCCGATGCCCTCCTTCTTCCTATATAAGTCCACGTACCCCAGAAACTCCGAATACAGAGAGAAAACCCTAATTCCACCGCTGTAGCTTCTGTTCCCGTGGAGATCCCATCTTGGAGCCTGCTCTGGAGCTCCACCGGAGGGGGATCCATCACGGAGGCCTTCATCATCATCATCATCGCCCTCACCATGAGTTGTGAGTAGTTTACCATAGCCCTTCGGGTCCGTAGCTAGTATCTAGATGGCTTCTTCTCTCTCTGGATCTCAATACAAAGTTCTCCTTGGTCTTCGAGGAGATCTATTCGATGTAATGTTTTTTTGCGGTGTGTTTGTCAAGATCCGATGAATTGTGAGTTTATGATCAAGGTTATCTATGAAAGATATTTGGTTCTTCTCTGAACTTTTTACGTGTGCTCATAATATCCTTGCAAGTCTCTTCGAATTATTGGTTTGGTTTGGCCTACTAGATCTATAGTTATTGCAATGGGAGAAGTGCTTGGCTTTGGGTTCAATCTTGCGGTGTCCTTTCCCAGTGACTGTAGGGGCAGCAAGGCACGTATTGTATTGTTGCCATCGAGGATAAAAAGATGGGGTTTATATCATATTGCTTGAGTTTATCCCTCTACATCATGTCATCTTGCTTAAGGCGTTACTCTGTTCGTATGAACTCAATACACTAGATGCATGTTGGATAGCGGTCGATGTGTGGAGTAATACTAGTAGATGCAGGCAGGAGTCGGCCTACTTGTCTCGGACGTGATGCCTATATACAATGATCATGCCTAGATAGTCTCATAATTATTCGCTTTTCTATCAATTGCTCGACAGTAATTTGTTTACCTGCCGTAGAATATCGCTATCATGAGAGAAGCCACTAGAGAAAACTATGCCCCCGGGTCTATTATCAACATATCAATCTACATCTACTTTACTTTTACCGCTTTTATTTGTTGTTTTATTAAACTAAAAATACCAAAAATATAAACTATCATCTCTATCAGATCTCACTTTCGTAAGTGACCGTAAAGGTATTGACAACCCCTTATCGCGTTGGCTGCGAAGTTCTTATTTGTTTTTGCAGGTGCGAGGGACTCTGGCGTGGTCTCCTACTGGATTGATACCTTGGTTCTCAAAACCTCAGGGAAATACTTACGCTACTGTGCTGCATCTCCCTTTCCTATTCAAGGGAACACAACGCAAGCTCAAGAGGTAGCAAGAAGAATTTCTAGCGCCATTGCCGAGGTGGCTTACACAAAAGTCATATACCAAGTACCTATCACAAACCCTTATCCTTCGCATTACATTTAGTTGCCTCTTGTTTTCCTCTCCCCCACTTCACCCTTGCCGTTTTATTTGCCCTTCTTCCATCGTGTGTTTTTCGCTTGCCTCTTGTTTGCTTGTGTGTGTTGGATTGCTTGCTTATCACTATGGCTCAAAACAATACCAAATTGTGTGACTTCTCCAATACCAACAATAATGATCTTATTAGCACTCCGATTTCTCGTATTACCAATGCTGAATCTTGTGAGATCAATGCTGCTTTGTTGAATCTTGTCATGAAAGATCAATTCTCCGGCCTTCCTAGTGAAGATGCCACTACCCATCTAAAGAACTTTGTTGATTTGTGTGATATGCAAAAGAAAAGGGATACGGATAAAAATATTGTTAAATTGAAGTTATTTCCGTTTTCACTTAGAGATCGTGCTAAAACTTGGTTTTCTTCTTTGCCTAGAAATAGTATTGATTCGTGGAATAAGTGCAAAGATGCTTTTATCTCTACGTATTTCCCTCCTGCTAAAATCATCTCTCTTAGAAACGATATTATGAATTTTAAGCAACTAGATCATGAGCATGTTGCACAAGCTTGGGAGAGAATGAAATTGATGATACGTAATTGCCCTGCACATGGTTTGAATCTATGGATGATTATTCAGAACTTTTATGCTAGCTTGAATTTTGCTTCTAGAAATCTTTTAGATTCGGCCGCCGGAGGCACTTTCATGGAAACTACCTTATGAGAAGCTACCAAACTCCTAGATAATATTATGGTTAATTATTCTCAGTGGCACACCGAAAGATCTACTAGTAAAAAAGTGCATGCTATCGAAGAAATTAGTGTTTTGAGTGGAAAGATGGATGAACTTATGAAATTATTTGCTGCTAAGAGTGCTTCTTCTGATCCTAATGATATGCCTTTGTCCACTTTGATTGAGAATAACAATGAATCTTTGGATGTAAATTTTGTTGGTAGGAATAATTTTGGTAACAATGCTTATAGAGGTAATTTTAATCCAAGGCTTTTTCCTAGTAATTCCTCTAATAATTTCGGTAATTCCTACAACAACTCTTATGGAAAGATGCCTTCTGAATTTGAAACTAGTGTTAACGAGTTTATGATCTCGCAAAAGAATTTCAATGCTATGCTTGAAGAGAAATTGTTTAAGGTTGATGAATTGGCTAGAAGTGTGGATAGAATTACTCTTGATGTTGATTCTTTGAAACTTAGATCTATCCCACCTAAGCATGATATCAATGAGTCTCTCAAAGCCATGAGAATTTCCATTGATGAATGCAAAGAAAGAACCGCTAGAATGCGTGCTAAAAGAGAAGATTATATTAAATCGTGTTCTTCTAGTTATCATGAAAATAAAGATGAAGATCTGAAAGTTATTGACGTGTCTCCTATTAGATCCTTGTTTTCTAGTATTAATCTTGATGAAAATAGGATTGGAGATGATTCTGCTTTAAGGTGTCCCAATGATTCGGAGTTTTTAGATCTTGATGCTAAAATTGCTAAAAGCGGGAGTGAAGAGATTAAAACTTTGCATAGTGATGAACCCACTACTTGGGATTTCAAGGGATTCAATTATGATAATTGCTCTTTGATTGATTGTATTTCCTTGTTGCAATCCATCCTAAATTCTCCGCATGCTTATAGTCAAAATAAAGCTTTCACTAAACATATAGTTGATGCTTTGATGCAATCTTATGAAGAAAAACTTGAGTTGGAAGTTTCTATACCTAGAAAGCTTTATGATGAGTGAGAACCTACTATAAAAATAAAAATAAAAGATCATGAATGCTATGCTTTGTGTGATTTGGGTGCTAGTGTCTACACTATCCCAAAAACTTTGTGTGATTTGCTAGGGTTCCATGAGCTTGATGATTGTTCTTTAAATTTGCATCTGGTGGATTCCACTATTAAGAAACCTATGGGAAGAATTAATGATGTTCTTATTATTTCCAATAGGAATTATGTCCCCGTAGATTTCACCGTTCTTGATATAGATTGCAATCCTTCATGTCCTATTATTCTTGGTAGACCTTTCCTTAGAACGATTGGTGGAATTATTGATATGAAGGAAGGAAATATTAGATTCCAATTTCCCTTAAGGAAAGGCATGGTACACTTTCCTAGAAATAAAATCAAATTACCATATGAATCTATCATGAGATCCACTTATGGATTGCCTTCAAAGGATGGCAATACCTAGATCTATCTTGTATCGTGTCGAGCTAGGGGCGTAAAACGATAGCGCTTGTTGGGAGGCAACCCAATTTTATTTTATTTTGTTTTTGTTGCTGTTAGGGAATAAATATTGCATCTAGCCTCTGATTAGATGTGGTTTCATGTTTTTTAGTGTTTGTGCCAAGAAGAACCTTTGGGGAGACTTGTGTGAAGTTTATATGATTTTGCTGTGAAAAAACAGAATCATTAGCGCTCGCTAAAGTAGTCGTGAGATTTTACTGGAGTGTGATTTTTAGTTGATTATTTTTGCAGATGATTGGTAGACAAATTTCAAAAATTTAGCAATTTAGTTTCAATTGTTTGGAGTTCCATAAGTAGGCGAACCCTGCAGATTACTACAGACTATTCTGTCTTTGACAGATTCTGTTTTTCGTGTGTTGTTTGCTTATTCCGATGCATCTATGAGTAGTATTGAAGGATATGAACCATAGAGAAGTTGGAGTACAGTAGGTTTAACACCAATATAAACAAAGAATGAATTCTTTGCTGTACCTTTGAGTAGTGGTTTGCTTTCTTACACTAACGCAGCTCACGAGAATTTTTGTCTAAGTTTTGTGTTGTCAAGTTTTCAAGTTTTGAGTATTGCTTTGATGGACAATGGAACAAGGACTAGCAAAGGCCTAAGCTTGGGGATGCCCATGGCACCACAAGTAAAATCAAGATAATCAAAAGCCTAAGCTTGGGGATGCCCCGGGAAGGCATCCCCTCTTTCGTCTTCACCCATCGGTAACTATACTTGGAGCTATACTTTTATTCGCAACATGTTATGTGTTTTGCTTGGAGCGTCTTGTATAATTTGAGTCTTTGCTTGTTAGTTTGCCACAATCATCCTTGCTGGACACACCTATTTCAGAGAGTTAAATATGGCCTAGAAATTGTTAGAACACTCGATGTGCTTCACTTATATCTTTTGAGTTGAATAGTTTTTGCTCTAGTGCTTCACTTATACCTTTTAGAGCACGGTGGTGGTAATATTTTGTAGAAATTGTTTAACTCTCATGCTTCACATATATCTATTTGAGAGTCTATGAAAACAGCATGGTAATGTGTTTAGGCTAAAGAAACTAGTCTTCACATGATAGACATCCAATGGCAATGTAGTAAAAAAATCACACTAAGTGCATTGAATAGAATGAGATGTTGGATGCTTGATAATTGTTTTGAGATATGAGGATAGTAATATTAGAGTCATGCTAGTGGAGTTATTATGAAATTGAGAAATACTTGTGTTAAGGTTAGTGATTCCCGTATCACGCACGTATGGTGAACTGCTATGTGACGAAGTTAGAGCATGAGGTATTTGTAGAGTGCCAACCTTTGTGTGGAGGTCGGGGGCGCGCGATGGTTAACTTGTCGTGGAATTAGCACGGCAGATGTCCGGTTTAACGGACTTAGTTAAGGAACCATCGCACGGGTTAGCTTGAAGGGGTTAAAAGCACACAACACAGAGGGTTTATACTAGTTCGGCCCCTTCGATGAAGGTAAAAGCCTACGTCTAGTTTGGTTTGGTATGCTTGGGCGTCGATGAACAAGGAGCTGATTGCTTGCCTGCGTCTCGACGGGTTGTTGCCTGTCCTTGAACCGTCACCGAATCGTCCCTTTATATAGAGGTGACGCCCGATCCGGTTTACAGAGTCCCGAGGCCGGCTCATATTTGTGTCTGCCTCGGTCTCTGCTCTTTCTTCCTTGTATCTCAAGTTTACATGATAGGACGGTTTACAAATCGTGAACTTTGCCCATGGGCCCTAAGCCTTTATGGGCCGTAAATTCTACTGAGCCTACAATTATACAACTATATTATCATAATCCGGTTTACCCTAGCCGGTTTACACCTGCTAGTAATATCCCTGACATTAGGCCCCAGAATGATTTGAACTTGTTCATATCAGTCTTCTCAATCTTGCATAACCTTCTTTCTTGTATCTTCTTAGTTTTTGTAAACCGGCGATGACGTCATCCCTGGAAATCATTTGATTCGATCGTGACATCACTTCCGCATTTATCGCGCGCAGCTGTTTGTTACCTTTGTTTAAAGGCTATCCCGAGAATCGAGGCGACAGGGAATCTTTATCCAATCTTTCACTTCCTCAAATCCCGCGCTTGCCATTTCGTTTCTCCCCCTTTATAAATACCGCCGCATCTCTTCTCAATCTCCTTCCTCTCGTCTTCTTCCTCCGTCGCCGCACCCGAGCTTCCGCCATCGTCCGTCGAGTTCGCCGTCGCCAGCAAGTCCGGCCGCTGCATCAACCTGAACGCGACCAGATAAATCGCCGCCTGACGTTTCCTTCTGCCTCAGGTATCTCTTTTTCCCTCGCTGTAGATCTGTAGCTTAGGGTTCTTCCATGCCTCCGCCATTAGACCTTAAAAAGCTTCGGCTGTTCATCCTATACGCCATGTTCGTAGTTTTTAGATTTATCTTCGCAACTTGCTCTTGTTCCGTAACTTTATGCTTAGATCTATATTTCTCAGTTCACCCTTAGATCCATTTCTCTGTATAAGACTCCCGCAGTTCTTCTGTAATAAACCTGCATAAATTTCCTCTTTTCCTTACCGTGTAGATCTTTCTTACCTTAGCTTTCTGTAGAAACCTGTTTCTTCATCCTTGTAGATCTGTAAGATACTCGCCGGTTTAGTCGGTCATATATTGCTTCTGCCACGCATCAACCATGAACACGACGGTTTAGCTTCTTTCTTTTTTGTTGTCATAAACCAGTAGCAGCTCGTTTCTCGCTTGCTTCCGGATTGTCAATGCCATTAGTCCCTTGTCTAAACCGTTGTTGTGATTTTGCATATGTGATCTGGTTTATGCCTCTGTACTTGAACAATTCGGATTTCATAGTTCACCTTTTCACTACTTTCCTTCTGCTACTATGTCTGCCAAGCAGTTTGTTTCTTGCGACTGGGTCCCTTCCATCATTACGGAAGAAGACTTAGTTAATGCTGCTGCAATTGGCACTCTGGGCCCTCAAGCAGTTCTAAAGTGGCGGGCCCCAGGAAATGAATGCCCCCTACTCCCAAAGAAGGAGAAGTTATTGTCTTCTTTGACCACATGGCCCGAGGCTTTAGTCCTCCCGGTTCAAAGTTCTTCCGGGACATGGTTGCCGCTTTTCAACTTCACCCTCAGGACATAGATCCAAACTCCATATCAAACATCTGCGATTTCCAAGTTTTCTCCGAGGTGTAACTTCAAGCGTAGCCATTAGTCGACTTGTTCCGGGATTTCTTCCATTTGAACCGGCGAACTGAGTTTACTGGCGGACCTCATCAAGAACTGGGTGGGGTTAGCATTCAAAAGAGAAGAGATGTTGTCTTTCCTCACGCCGCTCTCCATACACACCCCAAGGATTGGAACAAGTCTTGGTTCTATTGCCATGACACTTCACCTGAAGGAGAGAGCCCGCTGCCGGGTTATCACAAACATCGTCTTGCTGAAGATCACCCTCTGCCGCAGCGTCTTAGCTCCTCAGAACGGCCCCGGTTTGCCTCCCAACTCGCCAAACTCAAAGCCTTTATGACCAACGGATTGACTAGAGTTGATTTTATGCGTTGCTGGCTTGCCTAGAGTATCCTCCCTCTGAGCCGGCGCTCCAGTTTGATGTGTAAGTATTCCGGAAAACTGGATGATCCTCAACGGTTTACCGACATAGTACTTTCTGAAACGGAAGTTATTGAATCTGCCAAGAAAATGCTCAACATCTCTTTGGAGGAATGTAGCCAAACCGGATTGGCTCCATACTATAAGAAGAACAAACTGCCTGCGGTAAGTCTTAATCTCTTCTGTTTGTTTTTAATCCGTTCATTTAAATCATCTTCCATTTATCTCTCATCTTTTGCACAGGCCGACGATCCTTTCTGGAAAAGGAAACCTCAGGATAAGGCAGGCAAACAGCCGCGCCGAAAAACCTTCGTTGTTAAGAAGAGAAATGCGGTTGCTGGCTCCAGTTCACATGTTGAAGAAGATGATCCGGATTATGAGGTATGAGTTAATCCGGGTACGATTTGTTCACTTTTTATCCGGACTTGTCTTAACAGTGTCTTTTCACAGGATTTGGCTGAAGGGGATAAAGCGGCAGAAACTGAGGTAATCACTCTTTCTTCAGATTCAGAACCACCTCCACCAAAAATTCATCGGGTAGTCCGGAAATATCAGTTTTCTCATCCTTACGCTCAACTGGACCCCAATTTTCTTTTGAAGAAGCAGCAACATGAAGCTCGCCGGGCTACACGCCATAGTGGCCTTATAGTTGAGTCTTTCGGAATATCTCTTACTCCGGCTCGGAGGCGCCGCTCTGAGGTTTTACTTTCACCAACCCTTCTTCATCCCAAGGCTGGACTTATACGCAAACCACTTAAACCGTCTGACCCTAATTATCAGGAGACTCCATTATCCTCTTCTGGCGAATCTACTGCCACACAGGTCCCAACTCTGAAGACGGTCCCTGGGTAAGTCCTTTATTTCATCCGGTTTATCTTTGTATTTGCTTTTGTAACTCTGATTTCTTTTCCAATTCCTTTCAGTAAACCTAAGCCTAGCAAAAGGGCAAAGGCCAGTAAAACTGCTGCTGAGACTGCCACTGATGATCCGGTGGCTGATTCGGATACAGTCATCCCTCCGGAAAATGAGCCTACAGTTCAGCTGGAAGATCCCGCTCCCATGGATCATAATTATGCCACTGCTCCTGAGAATCCCAATGCTGAAGATGTCCATAAACCGGCGAGTCCTGCCCGGGCCAACCCTCCTCGGACTAGCCCGGCTCCCGCTAGTCCGGTTCATACTGCTACTCCACAACCGGCAGCTGCTCCTTCGCCGGATGTTCAAATAACCGGTACATGTTACACCGCTCCTGCTGAGCCCGTTGTTTTAGCCAAGCATACAACTAAAGCGGAGAAACTCCAGCAGGAGAAGGGAAAATGGAGTACAGACTTGTCTAGTTACGCCGAGCTGAGTGCCCAGGAGCTTTATTCCGGGTATTTGAACCGGCTTCATACTAGTCGGGATTATGAAGCGGGCTTGGTCAACATGATGAAGGACAAGTACGAGGTATCTTACTTGTCTTTTGCCTTTTGCCTTTGTTGTATTTCTGTCTATATCATGATAGCCCCCAAGTTCCGGTTTAGCTATGTTAGAAGGTGAACCGGTACTTTCAAATGTGAGCAAATAATCTTACATTAGCCCCCAAGTGCCAGGGGCATAACTCGGTTTATGTGCCTGGGACTTGTCTGAATCTTTCTTTTGATGTTTCAACTGCCCATTAGCCCCCAAGTGTCAAGTAGACAACTTGTTAGTGTGCTTGAGACTTATCTTTAATTATCACTCTTTGATACTTCAACTGCCCATTAGCCCCCAACTGTCAAGAGGATAACTTGGTTATGTGCTTGAGACTTGTCTGAATTTTGTCCCTTATTCCACTTGATTTCCCTTGCAGGCTGATTTGAACCGGAGGGCTGAAGAAATAATTGAACTCCGGAATAGACTTGCTGAAACTGAATCTGCTGCTGCCAAGGCCAAAAAAGATCTGGCGCTGAGCTTAACCACTGCTGAACAGTTGAAGAAATACTCCGAATCAGAGCGGGCAACCTGGGAAGTGCAGAAAAATGCTCTTGAAAAAGAGCAAAGGACGCTGAGGAAGCTCTTAATCCGGTGACAGAAGAGTTGACCGGTTTAAAGCGGCAAATAGAACTTATGATTTCTGCCGTCTTCGGTAAATACTTAACCTGCACATGTTTTCATTTCTCCAACCTTTAATCCGTTCCGGTTTAATTGTGACAACCATATGCAGGACGGCGCGTCACCCATCTTGGGGATGATCTCCGGAAGAAACTCAAGGCCTCTTATACTCTAGTTGAGCAGCTGTATTCCGGTGCTCAGAGGATTATAAGTGCAATGTCTTTCAATAAACCGGCTCCCACCACTATCCAAGGCACTCTGGAGAAGCTTTCTATCTTGCCAGCACGCTTGGAAGAAGTGAAGAAGTCTGCTGCCCGAGCCGGTTCTCTTGTAGCGCTCACCAGAGCCAAAGCGTGGGTTCCAGACTTTGATCCGGAAGAAGCTCTGAACGGGTATCCCAGCAACAAAGAAGATGGATCGGCCTTCACTGGTAAAGACCTTCATGCTTTGACGAAGGAGATGCGTCCTCTTGCCAGCAAACTTGTTGTTGAATCACATTTGACCAGGTATCATCCGGCGTACGATTTACAGAATGAGTGGGTGCATCGATCGGTTTATGATACCGTGAATCTAATTCCACCAGTGCGCCCCCACACTTTCGCCCCAGATGTTGATCCGTCTGATCTTATTACGGAAGAGATGTACTTCCGTGCTTTAACAAAAATTGATTGGTGTGTTCCTGACTTTCAGCCGCTTCAAGAAGACGAAGAAGCTCCGGAACAGGTCGATCCTCAGCCGTCGCAGCAGGAGGAAGCATAGGCCACACAGCATATCTTTGTAGTTGCAGTCTCATTTTGCTGGAAAAACTTTAATCCGTTCAGGCTTGCTATGCCTTGTAATAGGATAGCTCAAAACATTGCTGTTTTAATCCGGATGTCCCAACTTTGTTTTGGCGTCTGTCAATTTGAATCCTTTGTCTGATTATGTTTTATCTTGCATACTATCTGTTTCTACATAGATAACGCTTGAAAGATGTCCTAGCGGTTTACCGCCTGACCGATTAAAGCGCTCTTATAAATATATCAAACAAGTGTCTGTTTTACACCAAAAATAACTTTATACCTGTGATTAAGTATGCTTGATATCCTTAATCCGGCGAATATTGTTGTTCCTGAGGAAGCTCTTGGCTCCGTTGGGGTGTACCCAATTACTCCGGGTTTATAAGAACTGCCGGTTTAAATAATGTTGGAGCTCTGTGTCCAGACTTTTGAAGATATGTGGTCAATCTTGAAGTTGTCCCACTCCGGATTAAAGAACCATAGAAACACATGAGAACAGAAATACAAAAAACACAGGTTTGCAAATAAGACCATGTAGTCGAGGCTTTTTGCGAGCTGCCAGGCTCCAAATCGAGGCGTCTGATTCGAATACGATCAGTAAAACCAGACCAAAGGGGTTTAGCTAAGATTCGAATACGATCTTGTGGCTCCCAGTGGTTTTTAACATTTCGAGCCAATCAATGGATTCGAATATGATCCAAAGGGCTTATGGTTCGAATACGACCATGTAAACCGGACCACAAGGGGTTGAGCTAGGATTCGAATACGACCGTGTAGCCCCCTTGTGACCGTGGAGATTTGAGCCAATCAATGGATTCGAATACGATCCAAAGGGCCGATGGTTCGAATACGACCATGTAAACCGGACCACAAGGGGTTGAGCTAGGATTCAAATACGACCGTGTAGCCCCCTTGTGGATTTGGTTATGTTCTCTTTGGTTCGAATACGACCTATGTTTGAACAGGAATGGCTATGTTCTCTTTGGTTCGAATACGACCTATGTTTGAACAGGAAGCCTTTAGTGACTTTAGAAGCGGAGTACCTATATGGGAGTTGCGCTTTGCGGAAAAACCCTCGTTGGTCCCTTATAGAATTGTCCTGCATAGCCAGATATGCTGATCAAAGCATCTTATTTTCTTAATAAAAATGATATATAACAAGAGAAATAATACTGTAGATGGATATCACCATAAGATATTTATATTGGAAAAAGGGCTGATCCCCCGGTTTATCGAGGGCGCCGGTTTATTCATTAATTATAATATATACATAGGATACAGCAGTGCTCATGGCCCAAGTATAGTAGGGCCGCAGGAGAGCGATGTTCCACGGCCTCTTTGTCTCTTCTGCTGATGTCCGTGAATCCTTGTGTTCTCGAACGTCCACCAGGTAATATGAACCGTTATGTAGATTCTTGCTGACCACAAAGGGCCCTTCCCAAGGCGGGGATAGTTTGTGCATGTCTGTTTGGTCTTGGATGAGCCGGAGTACCAAATCTCCCTCCTGGAACGTCTTGGTTTTGATCCGGCGGCTGTGATATCTGCGCAAGTCTTGTTGATAGATCGCGGACTGCGCTGCTGCTATGTCACGCTCTTCATCTAGCCGGTCCAAACTGTCATGTCTTGCCTGCTCATTGGCCGCTTCAACATAAGCGGTCACCCGTGGCGAATCATGACGGATATCACTTGGAAGGACCGCTTCAGCACCATACACCATGAAGAAAGGTGTATAACCTGTGGACCGTTTGGCGTAGTATTGATGCTCCAGAGGACAGAAGGTAACTCCTCAACCCAGCACCCTGGTGTTCTTTGCAAGGGAGTCATAAGTCGGGGCTTGATACCTCGCAAAATCTCCTGATTAGCCCTTTCAGCTTGACCATTGGATTGAGGGTGAGCTACAGAAGACACATCTAGGCGAATATGCTCCCGTTGACAAAACTCTTCCATCTCTCCTTTAGATAAATTGATGTCGTTATCTGTGATGATGCTGTGTGGAAAGCCAAACCGGAAAATTACCTTTTTGAAGAATTTAACCGATGTTGCCGCATCACACTTGCTCACAGGCTCCGCCTCAATCCATTTTGTAAACTTATCCACAGCCACCAGCAGATGAGTTTTTATGATCTTGGGATCGTTTGAAGGGCCCAACCATATCAAGCCCCCAAGTCGCAAACGGCCAAGTAATCGGTATCATCCGGAGCTCCTGTGCCGGAACAAGAGCACGTCGTGAAATTTTTTGACAAGCATCGCACCTCCGGACTAGATCCGCTGCATCAGCATGGGCTGTCAGCCAATAGAACCCATGTCGAAAAGCTTTAGCCACCAAAGATTTTGAACCGGCATGATGACCACAATCCCCTTCATGGATCTCACGAAGGATATCACAACCTTCCTCAGATGACACACACCGCTGAAACACTCCAGAAACGCTGCGATGGTGAAGTTCTCCGTTTGCAATTGTCATGGACTTGGAGCGCCGGATTATCTGTCTTGCTTCGATCTCGTCGTCCGGCAACTCCCCACGGCTCAGATATGCCAAGTACGGGAGCGTCCAATCCGGAATAACATGAAGTGCTGCAACTAGCTGCGCCTCCGGATCAGGAATGACCAGATCTTCCTCCGATGCTACCTGAATTGATGGACTGTGCAGCTCATCCAAAAAGGTATTCAGTGGTACCGGTTTACGTTGAGAACCCAGTCGGCTCAGGGCATCAGCCGCTTCATTCCTTCGCCGGTCTATGTGATCCACCTGATACCCTTTGAAATATCCTGCGACTGCTTCAACTTCTCGTATGTAAGCTTCCATAAGAGGGTCCTTTGAATCCCACTTGCCAGATACTTGCTGTGCCACTAAATCTGAATCACCAAAACACTTGACCCGGCTCAAGTTCATCTCCTTAGCCATCCGTAGGCCATGAAGCAATGCCTCATATTCTGCTGCATTGTTAGTACAAGGAAACATTAGACGGAGGACATAACAGAACTTGTCACCTCGCAGGGAAGTTAACACAACTCCAGCCCCCGAGCCTTATAACTGCCTTGAACCGTCAAAATGAATCGTCCAGTATGTAAGATCCGGCTTCTCCTCTGGTGCTTGCAGTTCTGTCCAATCATTGATGAAATCCACCAATGCTTGGGATTTGATAGCGGTGCGTGGCACATACTTCAATCTGTGTGGGCTAAGCTCAATGGCCCACTTCGCCACTCTGCCAGTAGCTTCTCTGTTCTGGATTATATCCCCCAATGGAGCTGAACTGACAACAGTTATTGGGTGGCCTTGGAAATAATGCTTCAACTTCCGGTTTGCCATGAATACACCATATACCAGCTTCTGCCAATGTGGGTACCTTTGTTTGGATTCAATGAGAACTTCACTGACATAATAGACTGGACGTTGAACCGGGTATTCCTTTCCTACTTCCTTGCGCTCAACCACAATTGCCATGCTGACTGCCCGTGCATTGGCGGCGACGTATAATAGCAATGGCTCATTATCAACAGGGGCGGCAAGGACCGGCGGCTCTGCCAGTTGCCGCTTCAAATCCTCAAACGCAGCGTTTGCCTCATCACTCCATATAAACCGGTCTGTCTTTTTCAGCATCTAATAAAGCGGAATTGCCTTCTCTCCCAGACGGCTGATGAACCGGCTCAATGCTGTGATCCGGCCAGCGATACGCTGAACATCATTGATGCAAGCCGGTTTAGTCAAAGATGTGATTGCCTTGATCTTCTCCGGATTGGCTTCTATTCCTCTGTTTGACACCAAGAATCCAAGGAGCTTGCCCGCCGGAACACCGAAAGCACACTTCTCCGGATTAAGCATCATTTTATAGGCCCGAAGGTTGTCAAAGGTCTCCTTGAGGTCCTCTATCAGCGTCTCCTCCTTCCTTGATTTCACCACAATATCATCCACATAAGCATGAACATTTCTCCCTATCTGCCCCTTAAGACAATTCTGTACGCAATGCTGGTAAGTTGCTTGGGCACTCTTGAGCCCAAAAGGCATAGAAACATAGCAAAAAGCACCAAAAGGAGTTATGAAGGCTGTCTTCTCCTGGTCCTTAACTGCCATCTTGATCTGATGATATCCTGAATATGCATCCAAAAAACTTAGCCGCTCACATCCCGCCATAGCATCAATGATCTGATCAATACGAGGGAGAGCAAAAGGATCGGTTGGACAAGCTTTGTTTAGGTCTGTGTAATCCACACACATTCTCCACTTTCCATTTTTCTTTAATACCAGCACCGGATTAGCCAACCACTCCGGGTGAAAAACTTCAACTACGAACCCTGCAGCCAAAAGCCTGGCCACTTCTTCTCCTATAGCCTTGCGCCTTTCTTCGTTGAAGCGGTGCAGATATTGCTTGACCGGTTTAAAGTTCGGATCAATGTTAAGACTGTGCTCAGCGAGTTCCCTCGGTATACCTGGCATGTCAGAAGGTTTCCATGCAAAGATATCCCGGTTCTCACGGATGAACTCGATGAGCGTGCTTTCCTATTTAGGATCAAGGTTAGCGCTGATAGTGAACTGCTTGGATGAATCGCCTGGTACAAAGTCAACTTGCTTAGTCTCCTCTGCGGATTTAAACTTCAATGCCGGATCATGCTCTGTAGTTGGCTTCTTTAACGGGGACATATCTGCCGGATCAACATTGTCTTTGTAAAACTTCAACTCCTCCGTAGCACACACTGCCTCCGCATAAGCAGCGTCTCCTTCTTCACACTCCAATGCAATCTTGCGACTTCCATGAACCGTGATGGTTCCTTTGTGACTCGGCATCTTGAGCTGTAGATAAACATAGCACGGCCTAGCCATAAACTTGGCGTAAACCGGTCTTCCAAACAGAGCATGATATGGGCTTCGGATCTTGACAACTTCAAAGGTTATCATCTCTGATCGGGAATCCTGTTCATCTCCAAAGGTAACCTCTAGGTCAATTTTTTCAACTGGGTAAGCTGATTTACCTGGTACTACTCCATGAAACACCGTGTTTGATTGTCTTAGCTTCTTATCCGTCAGCCCCATGCGGCGGAAAGTCTCATAATACAAGATATTGATGCTGCTGCCGCCATCCATAAGAACCTTGGTGAATTTGTAGCCACCCACCTGTGGCGCTACCACTAAGGCTAATTGGCCCGGATTATCAACTCGCGGCGGGTGATCCTCTCTGCTCCACACAATAGGTTGCTCCGACCAACGCAGGAATTGTGGTGTTGCCGGTTCAACCGCATGGACCGCTTTAAGATTTTTTGATCTCGCTTGCACAAACTCGTAGTGAACACATGATATTGCCCACTACTCAGCTCCTTCGGATTACTCTGATATCCGGATTGCTGCTGCTGCTGACGTTGCTGATTGCCTTGGTTATTGTGATTACCCTGGCCCTGCTGTTGGTCGCCCTGGTTATTATAACCACCTTGGCCATACTGATGGTTACCTTGGTTATTATAACCACCCTGACCATACTGATGATTTCCTTGATTGTGACTGTTATTGCCGCCATGATATCCTGATCCGGAACCACTACCCTGGTGACCCGGACCATGAAACCCGGGGCCTGAACTACCGCCCGGCGGTCCATTGTTAAATTTGGCCTGGTTCACAGCCTCCATCAGTATCCGACATTCTCCCCAGGTATGCTTAGCTGGATTTCGCTTCGTTCCGTGTTTCGGGCAAGGCTCGTTCAATTGTTGCTCCCAATTAATGACCCCTCCGATGTTTTGTGGGGGGTGGTTTATCCTTGTTGCGCTGAAAATTTCCTTGAACTTGGGTATTGGCCACGAAATCAGAGCCACCCTCTGCCTTCTGTTTTCCTAAGAAGCTTGTTCCGACCGGATTAGCCTGCGCCGGTTTATCAGACTTATTTGCCTTTCCAGATTTATCTCCATCGCTTCTGGATACTTAGTGTTGTCGGAGTCCCCGTACTTCACCAGAGTGCTCATGAGAGTTCCCATGTCATTACAATCCCGTTTGAGCCGTCCCAACTTTAACTTCAGAGACTCAAACCGGCAATTGTTTTCTAGTGTCACTATTGCCGTACTGGGATTGATACCGTTCGAAGAGTGCAAGATTTCTGATACTCGTCGCACCCATGCACTTGTAGGCTCCTGCTCCCCTTGTATACATGCCGCTAAGTCCACCACAGACATTGGCTGCTTGCACGTGTCCTTGAAATTTTTGATAAACTGGTGGCGTAACGCACCCCATGATCCGATGGAGTTAGGTGGTAAGCCCTTTAACCAAGTCCGGGCTGTACCCTCAAGCATCATGGTAAAGTACTTTGCGCAAGCCGCTTCATCCACGTCCAGCATCTCCATAGCCATCTCGTAACTCTCAACCCAAGCTTCTGGAGCCAAATCTGCTGTTTAATTAGGCACTTTACGTGGACCCTTGAAATCCTTGGGTAACTTCACGCTCCGTAGAGCGGGGACAAGACACTACACCCCAAAGGAACTCGTCGTGACTCCTGTTTCTGCTGTGGTTGTGTGAACCGGCGTCGTTTGGCGGATCTCCTCGCGGACCACAGATCTAACACAGTTTGCTACCTCCTGAGCTTGTGCCTCTGCGCCCGCCGGATTATCCTGTCTGTGATGGTGTCGCCTCCGTTCACTACTGGACACCTCCAGTTCCTCCCAATGCCTAGTATAACTCCGTCTGTGGCGGGGTGTTGAATGAAGCCTCTTCCTGCTATAAGAATACGCTTGCTGCTGTGTCAACGCCGTGTTAAGCAGATCCTGGACCCTGCGTGCCTCCATAGCCACGGGGGATGTCCCCTCCATGGGTAAAGCGGCCAGGCGTGAAGCGGCAGCAACAATGTTATCTAAAGGGTTTGAGTAATGACCCGGAGGAGTGGGGATGTGAGGTGTAGACATAATCCGGCGATCTTGCTCCGCAGTGGGCTGTTGAACCGGCTCGCCCCTCGCGGGGGCAGCCCTCCGGTTTACCTCCGGATCATTGCTAGCTCCCACTCCTCGCGTCCTGAAGAGATTCAACGCCTCATAGACCGGCGGTAGACGAGACTGGTACCTTCGATTCCTTACTCCCTGCATAGAGGCCTGTTCCATCCTCAGCTGGAAAGCCTGAGAATCCAGCTCTGCCTGCCTTGTTGCTATCATAGCTTTCTCTGCCTTCAGATCCTCTCTTGCTTGCTCGATCCGGCCCCTCGGCTGAAGGAGTTCTGCATCGTGTTGCGCCTTGTCTGCTGGAGCCACCACTGCTACTGCCCGGGTTGTGAACTCCTCGACCAAAGCGGATAGAGCGTCAGAGGGCGAGAGGGCCTGGCCGCTCCCCCTACACCAGCTTCTGCTGTGATCACCCCGTTCACCGTGGACTACGGCGTAGATTGTGATCCGGCCATAAAGACAGCCACCCAGTTTGGCAGATCAAAGGGGTCCGGAATACTGTCTCCGTCGGACACACCCTCAGATCGGCCGTCCCGCAACAGATACAAGGATTCAGTCTGTCCGGATGATGACTCATCGTCTGAATAAACAACTGTCTCGCCACCCGAATCCGATCCGTCCTCGGCTTGGTCTCCATGAATTGCCCCGACGAAGACACGCTTCACGGCAGGCTGAATCTGGGCCGATCTCGGACGCTGAGCCGGCTCGACGATGTTGGGGAAGATGTCCGGCTCAGGTCCCGGTTCACCAATCTTGCCGATGAAGACGTGGATGCCGCCGAAGGGAACCCGGTACCCGTATTCGATTAAATCGGCCTCCGGTTCCCAACCTGCGTCGTCGATGTAGATCCGGCCGCGGCGACTCTTGGTCATCCGGCCGACCGCGTAGCCCTTGAGTCCTTCAAAGCTGCCCTTCAAGAACTCGAAACCATCGCGCGCAAGCCCCACGGTGGGCGCCAACTATCGTGGAATTAGCACGGCAGATGTCCGGTTTAACGGACTTAGTTGAGGAACCATCGCACGGGTTAGCTTGAAGGGGTTAAAAGCACACAAAGGACACAGAGGGTTTATACTAGTTTGGCCCCTTCGATGAAGGTAGAAGCCTACATCTAGTTTGGTTTGGTATTGCTTGGGCGTCAATGAACAGGGAGCTGATTGCTTGCCTGCGTCTCGGCGGGTTGTTGCCTGTCCTTGAACCGTCGCCGGGTCGTCCCTTTATATAGAGGTGACGCCCGATCCGGTTTACAGAGTCCCGAGGCCGGCTCATATTTGTGTCCGCCTCGGTCTCTGCTCTTTCTTCCTTGTATCTCAAGTTTACATGATAGGACGGTTTACAAACCGTGAACTTTGCCCATGGGCCCTAAGCCTTTATGGGCCGTAACTTCTACTGAGCCTACAATTATACAACTATATTATCATAATCCGGTTTACCCTAGCCGGTTTACACCTGCTAGTAATATCCCTGACATAACTCCTACCAACCTCCCCCCTAGGAGCATGCGTTGATTGCTTTGTTTTGATGACTCGTAGATTTTTGCAATAAGTATATGAGTTCTTATGACTAATGTTGAGTCCATGGATTATACGCACTCTCACCCTTCCACCATTGCTAGCCTCTCTTGTACCGCACAACTTTCGCCGATGCCATAAACCCACTATATATCCTTCCTCCAAACAGCCACCATATTGTTCCTCAAAACAGCCACCATACCTACCTATCATGGCATTTCCATAGCCATTCCGAGATATATTACCATGCAACTTTCGACCGTTCCGTTTATATGACACACATCATATTGTCATATTGCCATGCATGATCATGTAGTTGACGTCGTAGTTGTGGCAAAGCCACCATGCATAATTTATCATATATGTCACTCTTGATTCATTGCATATCCCGGTACACCACCAGAGGCATTCATGTAGAGTCATACTTATTGTAGTATCGAGTTGTAATTTCGAGTTGTAATAAAAAGTGTGATGATCATCATGATTAGAGAATTGTACCATGTGAGGAAAGTCCAATAAAAAAAGGAGATGGCCCAAAAAAATAGAGAGGGGCTAATAAAAAAAGAGAGGAGAAAGCCCCTCCAAAAAAAGAGAGAAAAGAGAGAAGGGACAATTGCTACTATCTTTTTTCCACACTTGTGCTTCAAAGTAGCACCATGTTCTTCATTGTAGAGAGTCTCATGTTTAGTCACTTTCATATAGTAGTGGGAATTTTCATTATAGAACTTGGCTTGTATATTCCAAGGATGGGCTTCCTCAAATGCCCTAGGTCTTCATGAGCAAGGAAATTGGATGCACACCCACTAGTTTCTTTTGTTGAGCTTTCATTCATATTTAGCTCTAGTGCATCCGTTGCATGGCAATCCCTACTCAATCACATTGATATCTATTGATGGGCATCTCCATAGCCCGTTGATACGCCTAGTCAATGTGAGACTATCTCCCTCTTTTTGCATTTTCCACAACCACCTCTATTCCACCCATAGTGCTATATCCATGGCTCACGCTCATGTATTGCGTGAAAGTTGAAAGGTTTGAAAAGATAGAGTATGAAAACAAGTGCTTGGCTGAAATCGGGGTTGTGCATAATATGAATATTTTGTGTGATGAAGAGGGAGCATAGCCAGACTATATGATTTTGTAGGGATAACTTTCTTTAGCCATAGTATTTTGAGAAGACATGATTGCTTTGTTAGTATTGCTTGAAGTATTGTTATTTCTTATATCAATATAGACTTTTATCTCGAATCTTTCAGATCTGAACATTCATGCCACAATTAAAAGAATTACATTGAAAAACTATATTGGTTAGCATTCCACATCAAAAATTCTTTCTTTATCATTTACCTACTCGAGGACAAGCAGGAATTAAGCTTGGGGATGCTTGATACGTCTCCAACGTATCTATAATTTTTTATTATTCCATGCTATTATTTATGAAGTCTTGGATGTTTAATGGGCTTTATCATTCACTTTTATATCATTTTTGGGACTAACTTACTAACCCAAAGGCTGACTCCAGATTGCTGTTTTTTGCCTATTTCGGGTTTTGCAGAAAAAGAATATCAAACGGAGTCCAAACGGAATGAAACCTTCGCGAGAGATATTTTTGGAGAAAATCACGCACGCGGAGCTTGAGGACCAAGTCAGGGGACGGAGAGGTGGCCCTCGAGGGTGGGGGGCGCGCCCCCTTCCCAGGGCGCGCCCCTGCCTCGAGGCCCCCTCAAGTGGCCCCCGGTGCCCTCCTTCTTCCTATATAAGTCCACGTACCCCAGAAACTCCGAATGTAGAGAGAAAACCCTAATTTTACCGCTGTAGCTTCTGTTCCCGTGGAGATCCCATCTTGGAGCCTGCTCCGGAGCTCCACCGGAGGGGGATCCATCACGAAGGCCTTCTTCATCATCATCATCGCCCTCACCATGAGTTGTGAGTAGTTTACCAGAGACCTTCGGGTCTATAGCTAGTATCTAGATGGCTTCTTCTCTATCTCTGGATCTCAATACAAAGTTCTCCTCGGTCTTCGAGGAGATCTATTCGATGTAATCTCTTTTTGCGATGTGTTTGTCGAGATCCGATGAATTGTGAGTTTATGATCAAGGTTATCTATGAAAGATATTTGGTTCTTCTCTGAACTTTTTATGTGTGCTCATAATATCCTTGCAAGTCCCTTCGAATTATTGGTTTGGTTTGGCCTACTAGATCTATAGTTCTTGCAATGGGAGAGGTGCTTGGCTTTGGGTTCAATCTTGCGGTGTCCTTTCCCAGTGACAGTAGGGGCAGCAAGGCACGTATTGTATTGTTGCCATCGAGGATAAAAAGATGGGGTTTATATCATAATGCTTGAGTTTATCCCTCTACATCATGTCATCTTGCTTAAGGCGTTACTCTGTTCGTATGAACTCAATACACTAGATGCATGCTGGATAGCGGTCGATGTGTGGAGTAATAGTAGTAGATGCAGGCAGGAGTCGGTCTACTTTTCTTGGACGTGATGCCTATATACAATGATCATGCCTAGATAGTCTCATAATTATTCGCTTTTCTATCAATTTCTCGACAGTAATTTGTTTACCCGCCGTAGAATATCGTTATCATGAGAGAAGCCACTAGAGAAAACTATGGCCCCCGGGTCTATTCTCAACATATCAATCTACATCTACTTTACTTTTACCGCTTTTATTTGCTGTTTTATTAAACTAAAAATACCAAAAATATAAACTATCATCTCTATCAGATCTCACTTTCGTAAGTGACCGTAAAGGGATTGACAACCCCTTATCGCGTTGGCTGCGAAGTTCTTATTTGTTTATGTAGGTGCGAGGGACTCTTGCGTGGTCTCCTACTGGATTGATACCTTGGTTCTCAAAAACTGATGGAAATACTTACGCTACTGTGCTGCTTCTCCCTTTCCTCTTCGAGGGAATACAACGCAAGCTCAAGAGGTAGCAATTCCGCCGGGGGAACTTCCCTCTCGGAGGGGGAAATCATCGTCATCATCATCACCAACAACTCTCCCATCTTGGAGAGGGCAATCTCCATCAACATCTTCAACAGCACCATCTCCTCTCAAACCCTATTTCATCTCTTGTGTTCAATCTTTGTACCGGAACCTTACATTGGTGCTTGTGGGTGACTAGTAGTGTTGATTACAGCTTGTAGTTGATTACTATATGGTTTATTTGGTGGAAGATTATATGTTTAGATCCATTATTCTATTCAAACTCCTCTGATCATGAAAATGTTTATCACTTGGGAGTGGTTACTTTTGTTCTTGAGGTCATGGGAGAAATCTTGTTGCAAGTAATCATGTGAATGTGATATGTGTTCGATATGTTGATGTATGCATGTTGTGATTCCCTGAGTGGTGTCATGTGAACGTTGACTACATGACACTTCACCATATCTGGGCTTAAGGGAATGCATTGTGGAGTAGTTATTAGATGTTGGGTTGCTAGAGTGATAGAAGCTTAAACCCTAGTTTATGTGTTACTTCATAGGGGGGCGATTTGGATCCAAATGTTCAATGCTATGGTTAGATTCTATCTTAATACTTTTCTCGTAGTTGCAGATGCTTGAAAGGGGGTTAATCTTAAGTAGGAGGTTTGTTCAAGTAAGAATAACACCTAAGCACTGATCCACCCACATATCAAATTATCAAAGTAGTGAACACAAATCAAGCCAAATGGTGAAAGTTACTAGATGAAATTCCCGTGTGCCCTCAAAAACACTTAGCTTATTATAAGAAACCATTTTGGCCTGTCCTTTGCCACAAGCCCAATCCTTTTGTGGCAAAGGATATGCCAAAACGGTTTCTTATATTAAGCAAAGTGTTCTTGAGGGCACACGGGAATTTCATCTTGTCACTTTCACCATATTGGCTTGATTTATGTTCACTACTTTGATAATTCGATATGTGGGTAGATCAGTGCTTAGGTGTTGTTCTTACTTGAACAAACCTCCTACTTATGATTAACCCCCTCGCAAGCATCCGCAACTGATACGTCTCCAACGTATCTAGTTTTCCCAACGCTTTTCCTCTTCTTTTGGACTCTATTTTGCATGATTTGAATGAAACTAACCCCGGACTGACGTTGTATTCAGCAGAACTACCATGGTGTTGTTTTGTGCAGAAATAAAAGTTCTCCGAATGGAAAGAAACTTCGCGAGGATTTTTATATAATAAAAGAAAAATACTGGGGCCAAGAACCACCAGACGGGGGCACCTGGGTTGGCACAACCCACTAGGGCGCGCCCCCCTCCTGGCACGCCCAGGTGGGTTGTCCTCACCTGGTAGCCCCGCAAACATCAACCCTGATACTATATATTCACATTAGCCAAGAAAAAAAATCAGGGAGAAAGAATTATTGTCATCTACGAGACGGAGCAGCCGCCACCTCCTGTTCTTCCTCGGGAGGCCATATCTGGAGTCCGTTTGGGGCTCCGGAGAGGGGGATCTTCGTCCTTCGTCATCACCAACCCTTCTCTATTGCCAATTCCATGAAGCTCCCCACCGGGAGTGAGTAATTCCTTCGTAGGCTTGCTGGTCGGTGAGGAGTTGGATGAGATTCATCATGTAATCTAGTTAGTTTTGTTAGGGCTGATCCCTAGTATCCACTATGTTCTAAGATTGATGTTGCTATGACTTTGCCATGCTTAATGCTTGTCACTTTGGGCCCGGGTGCCATGATTTCAGATCTGAACCGTTTATGATACTATCGTTATATTCATGTTTTAGATCCGATCTTGCAAGTTATAGTCACCTACTACGTCTTATGACCCGGCAACCAAGGAGTGACAGGAACTGGAACCACTCTCGGTGATGACATGACACGTCTCCAACGTATCTATAATTTTTTATTGTTCCATGCTGTTATATTTTCATTCTTGGATGTTTTACAATCATTTTACAGACATTTTATATCATTTTTTGGGACTAACCTACTGACATGGTGCCAAGTGTCAATTGTTATTTTATGCATGTTTTTTTACATCGCAGGAAATCAATATCAAACGGAGTCCGAACACCACGAAACTTTTTAGAGATTTTTTATGGGCCAGAAGACACCCAATGGGCTGAAGCTGCACCTGGGGGTGCCCCGACGGGGCACAACCCACCAGGGTACACCAGGACCCCCCGGCGCGCCCAGGTGGGTTGTGCCCACCTCAGGGGCCTCCCGCACCGCCTCTTTACCCTATAAATTCACAAATATTCTGAAACCCTTGGGGGTAGATCTAGATCAGAAGTTCCGTCGCCGCAAGGCTCTATAGTCCACGAGGTCCAATCTAGAGCCCTTTCCGGCACTCCGCCAGAGAGGGAAATCATCACCGGTGGGCATCTTCATCCCGACGTCCACCATGATGAGGAGGGAGTAGTCCACCCTCGTGGCTGAGGGTTTGTACCAGTAGCTATGTGTTTAATCTCTCTCTCTCTCTCTCTCTCTCTCTCTCTCTCTCTCTCTCTCTCTCTCTCTCTCTCTCTCGTGTTCTTGAGATGCACAATCTTGATGTATCGTGGGCTTTGTTAATATAATTGGATCATATGGTGTTTTCCCCTCTCTATCTTGTGATGAACTGAGTTTTCCCTTTAAGATTTCTTTGGATTGAATACTTGTATGGATTTGAGAACACTTGATAGATGTCTTGCAATTTAATACTCGTGATGACAATGGGGTATCGTATTGATTCACTTGATATATGTTTTGGCACTCAACTTGTAGATTTCCGCGGTGACATTGGGGTAATCTATGCATAGGGGTTGATGCATGTTCTTGTCTTTGTTTCTCCGATAGATATCTTGGGGCACTCTTTGAGTATTATGAATCTGAATTTGTGTTGGGGTTATGATTAGTACGACCTCTTGATAGATAGATCGGAAAGGATAACTTTATGTTGTTTTAGTACAAACTCTTGATAGATTGAACATAAATGATAACTTTGAGGTGGTTTCGTTCAGGGGTGGTTATGTGATCTAATTATATTAGTATTGTTGAGACATTGCACTAGAGAAAGTATGGACACTAGGCCTTGTTTCCAAGCATTTCAATACCGTTCGTGCTCCGTTTTATCACTTGCTACCTTGCTGTTTTTATTGTTCCTACTACAAAAATCAATATCTACTATCCATATTACACTTGTATCACCATCTCTTTGCCGAACTAGTGCACCTATACAATTTACCATTGTATTTGGTGTGTTGGGGACACAAGAGACTTTTTATTATTTGGTTGCAGGGTTGTTTGATAGAGACCATATTCATCCTACACCTCCTACGGATTGATAAACCTTAGGTCATCCACTTGAGGGAAAATTGCTACTGTCCTAGAAAACTCTGCGCTTGGAGGCCCAACATGTGTCTACAAGAATAAAGTTGCGTAGTAGACATCAAGCTCCTTTCTAGCGTCGTTGCTAGCGAGGGGAGTGCTTGAAGGTATATCCTTAGATCTTGCAATCGAATCTTTTAGTTTCGTGTTTTATGACTAGTTTGGTTTTGTAAAAGAAAACTAAAAAAATGGAATTCAGGTTGCATCATATTATTGATCATCTTTCTAATATCTTTCTTGAAAATGATGGATCAGAAAATTGTGCTCCATTGTTAGAAGAAGAAGGCAATACAATGTTTGGGACAAAATATTTGAATGATGAGCATGATAGCAATGTTGTTAGTATGAATTCTTTGAATATCCATGATGCTAATGATATGCAAAGCCATAAGCTTGGGGATGCTATAATTGATGAATATGATATTTTTAGTCCCCCAAGTTTTGATGAGAAAATTTATTATGATGATTGCATGCCTCCTATTTATGATGATTATATGGATGAAAGTGGATTTGGAGAGGTCGTGACTTTATTTAATGATGAATCCACTATTTTGGAGAAGGTTGCAATTGATTATGACAACGAAGTTCCTATCTATGATGATTATGGTGAGGACATGTATGCTATATTGAATAATGATAACCATGAAACTTGTCATCATGACTTTAATTTTCAATCTCATGATAGTTATTTTGTTGGGTTTGCTCCCACCACTATTCATGAGAATAAATTTTCTTATGTGGAGAGTAATAAAATTTCTATGCTTATGCATCATGAAAAGAATGATTTATGTGATGGATATCTTGTTGAATTAATTCATGATGCTACTGAAAATAACTATGAGAGAGGAACATATGCTTGTAGGTATCTCAATAATACCAAGTTTCCTCTTTTTATGTTGAAAATCTTGAAGTTTTGCTTGATTTATGTGATGTCTTGCTCCCAAAAGTTGTTTGCTCACAAAATCCCTATGCATAGTAAGTGGGTTAGACTTAAATGTGCTAGTCATATTCTTCATGATGCTCTCTTTGTGTTTCAATCTTTACGTTTTATGTGAGCATCATTGAAATCATCATGCCTAGCTAAAAGTCATTAAAGAAAAGCGCTTGTTGGGAGACAACCCAATATTTATACCTACTGTTTTTGTGTGTTCACATGATTATACTACTGTAGTAATCATGTTTTATAGCTTTTGTTTCAATAAAGTGCCAAACAAAGCCTTAGGATCATGTTGGATGATAGTAGATTTGATCTTGCTGAAAAATAAAAACTTTTGCACTCACGAGAAAAAATCTCATTTTTAAAAGAAGGGTGCTTTTGAGTTGACTCTTTTTATTAGAAGATTATTATACAAATTTTTCACATGGCCATATTTTTCTCAAGATTTTTAGAGTTTCAGACGTTTGGTGAATGTTAAGATCATTAAAGACTGTTCTGTTTTTGACAAATTCTATTTTCAATGCATAGTTTGTCTGTTTTCTAGTTTCTATGGAATATATTGATCAATATATATTTTAGAAATGATATGCTACAGTAGGCATTGTGTGAGAACAATTATGAATCTTGTCTTTGAAACTACCCAAAGTGAATGATTTGTTTTATCATACTAACCCATCTCACGAAGTTTTGTTAAGTATTGTGTGATTGAAGTTTTCAAGTTTTGGGTGAGAAGTCGATATGAGGAGAATAAGGTGTGACAAGATCATAAGCTTGGGGATGCCCAAAGGCACCCCAGGGTAATATTCAAGGAAGATCCAGGCAACTAAGCTTGGGGATGCCCCAGAAAGCATCCCCTCTTTCGTCTCCAACATTATCGGTAACCTCACTTGAAGCTATATTTTCATTCGTCACATGATATGTGTTTTGCTTGGAGTGTCAATTTATTTTGTTAGAATTTTCTTCTTAGTATTTAGAATAATGTTTTGCATCTTTTATTTCAATAAAAGTGTCAAGGATAGCCTTTACAATGCTTATTTTGCACGTCTATAATGTTTGAAAACAAAAGGTTTTCTATCATTGTCTGAATTATTCTAGATAGTCAGAACATGATAATTTCTTGAAATTTTTACAAAGTTAGCATGAATAAGTTCTCTGTAAGGTGGTAATTTTTCAGAATTTTTAGAGCTAAGTAAGTATGAGAGCAATTCCACTCTTTACAGACTGTACTGTTTTGACAGATTGCTGTTATGTTTGCATTGTTTGCATGTTTAATGATTCTATTTGAGGATAGGAGTATTAAATAGGGATTTTTACATATGTGCCCCTGGTTCGTTAGCCATGCTCATTCATCCCCACGCTCTTAACTTTTGCTCACTTTTCCCCACTCCCTTGCCCGAAACCCTCAGAACTTGTCACAAACGATGGATGACGTCGGATCAGTGCTTTGACCGTTAACTCTGCCAAGTGGGGCCGCGCTGATTGTGTCTCCCGTTGGACCTGATGAGTGGGGTCACGTCGGACGGTGCCGCTGTTCGCCCGTTGGGCCGTGGTTAGACTGTTGGGCCGTGCGCGCGCCGCGATGCCAAAAGCCTGTTATGCATGCATGACATGTCTAGCTAGCCTGTTATGCATGCACGTAGCTAGCCTACCAGCATGCACCGCTGCCTGCCGCCACGATGCGCTGACTGGCCTATTTTTCACGGGAACCGTCGCGGACACGGGGACAGTTGCTGCCGCTGGTTCGTCTCATCTCCCACGCGTGTCTCCTCGATCTAGATCAACCCGCATCTATTCAATGTGGCAATTACAACCTTGGTTTCACACTTTTCGATCCACCCGCATCTATCCAACATGGCAATTAAAACCTTGGTTTCACACTTTTCGATCCACCCGCATCTATTGAACGTGGCAATTAAAGTGGCATATGGAACGATCGACGCGGCTCGTTTGAACATAAGTGCGGCCGGTGCCACTCCCCTTTCCCTATTTAAACCACCAGCCCTCACCTTCTCCACACATCCATTTGCACCGCCCTTCTCTTCTTCCCCAAACCCAAAGCACTTTCAGAGCGAGGCGAGGATGCAGTACATTGGTCCCACCTACCGGGTCCCACCGACCGTGCCCGAGAGACGGTATCCGGACGGCGTCGTCGTGGAGAGCATGCTCCGCGTGTGGGCGTTCTCACGCTGGAGGGGTGCAAGGGGGTTTGCCGAGTGGTTCCTCCATGCGGGCTTCGCCCACCTCCCAGCGGACTCGTCGGTGATGTTCCGACTGGACGAAGTGTGTCCAAACTCCTGGTCTCCGCCGATAGGGCTCACCGTCACCTTCACCAACATATTTGATGCGTACCACCTCCTCGGCAAGGTGTTTTGGTGTGGATGCCAATTCATCGCATTCGCAACCCACAACATCTTCACCAACTTCGACTACGTCTTCCCCACCCATGACGATATGCACAGGTCCCTTACCACATCGGCGAGGATGGGATGGAGAGGAGCAGTGAAGAGGAGGCGCAGTGGAGATGGTGGTGAAGGCCCGGTCTCATGAGCTTGTCTTGCCCTAGCGTGTTAGGGCAAGCTTTTTATCTTTTATATATTTCTATCTTAATTATGTCGTTGGTTGTACCATGAACTTGTTATCTATCGGAACTATGTTATGCTTGCTACCCTTCTATTTGATATGCCGTTGGTTATCTGTGTTTTGCTTGCTATTTCTATCTTATTTGACGTGAAAACCAGCAATTTTTGGGGTGAGCCTTGTAAAAAGGGTTGGAGGGTAGCCCATTCGTCTTGTTATATTCATGGTGTGTACTCCCTCCGTCCCAAAATTCTTGTATTGGATTTATCTAGATATGAATGTATCTAACACACTAAAATGTGACTAGATACATCAATATCTAGATAAATAAGACAAGAATTTTGGGACGGAGGGAGTACTTGTGTAGGTCAAGTTTAAATTGCCCATTTAGAGTAGGGTCAAGTTTTCGCACACGCGGATAATGGACTAGTTGAAGTGTTAAAAAGGAAACTAAAGTTAGAAAAAATAGCCATGTTGATGTTGAAAAGAAGAAGCAGAAAAGCTATTTTTTGAACTAGTTTGTGGCGTATGCTATGGTTTAGGGCACCCTGTTTTATGTAAGAAGTATGCTATACGGATAGGGCCACCAACAATTCAAAAAAAAATAGTATTCTAAACGCTCTTATATAAGAGCGTTTAGATTACTAGTTTAGTATTCTAAACGCTCTTATATTAGTTTACGGAGGGAGTACTTTCTATGTTATGGATGTATGCTTGCTACGTGAGATATCGGTAGATGGATATGGTGCCGTGGCCGAGCCCTAGACTTTATTTTAGACGTGGTTTCTAATGCATATCATGATCTACATAATTAAGTCTGACATGCTCTTAATAACAAAAACAAATCATGTATACAATATTATTATTGCAACAAAAACATGTTTATAATACCCGCTGTGGTAGACTATATACAGAAGGAAAATTCCAGGATATGTACAAATAAATTTGACATCGACAGGTCCAATAATCAAGGAAAATTCCAGGATATGCACTATTTTCTAGGCCTCTTTTATGTTTGTGGGCCTTCGACACTCAACACAATGAGACGGCCCAACCAGAGCTTAGCCCTTTCAATTTGGGCCATAGAACTACGTTTTTTTTCTGCGGTCGGTGTTGTCTGACGAAACTGAAAGTGTACAAAACTGACAAAACTGACATGATCCACAAATGAAGCAACACAGATCATAGAGCACATGATCTAGAAATTTAAGCGAATCATAGAGAACATGATCCACAATTTTAACCAAATCCTAGAGCACATGACACCATACTAATAACATCTCTAACGAGTGATGACCAGCAAGTAAGCAAATCCTAGAGCAACTGCACAAAAATAAAAGGGATAAAATCCTAAAGCTACCAGATTTGCCTGCTTGTTCAATTGAATCATCTGCTTCAAGTTCTTGTTCATCTTCTTTATTTCCCCCTTCAGATCTACATCCCCAATTGTCAGAGTGGCACTTTTAGAGACCAAATGCATTGATGCTGACGGTAGATTGAGCTCCCGGGTTGGGGCCCCATTGAATTGAATCCGCCTAACGTAGTCATCCAGCCATTCACAATGTGTGCATTTATTCACGATCTGAAACGAAAACATGAACCCTAAATCATAGATCTAAAAAGAATTAAAAGCAAATAGAAAAATAAATCAGAGAAAAATCATGTGATCTAACCTGCCCCTCTGGCTTGCTCTCGCATTTCATGAAATCACACCCATAGTTGCCATTCTTGACCTCCTTCGAAGTCAACCGTATCAGTGGCGCGTTGCGTGGGCAGTCAGGACATCGCTCCATGGGAAGTGGCCCATACTGGGTCCACGAGGGGCGGGAGGCTGAAGTGGAGCTCGACATATCGCCCAAAGTCGCCGGAGAAGAAGAAGCAGAGGAGTGGCTTCTCTCGTCGCCGGAGAAGAAGAAGCAGAGGAGGAGTGGGTCCTCTCGTCGCTGCAGAGCACCAGAAGAAAGGGGAGGCACAACCAACAAGTCTCGCGGATCGCCCCACGATCCAACGATGCGGAACCGTCCATGTGATCCAATGGCGTGGAGCCTGCACGCAGCGGAATTCCTTCTAGAAGACCACATCTGAGGGTTGTCGCTTGGCGCTAGGGTATGATCGGACGGCTGACGTTCGGAGCTAGGGTTAGGCGAAACCCCGCGGGGTTTAGAGAGGTTTTGAGCTGGTCAACGGGGTTTCAGAGGCTTTGACTGAGCATAACTAATTTTTTAAAAATCGAAAAAATATGAAACCTTCGCACAATGTTGTCTTGTGTGACATGTTACCAACCAAAAATCATGAACTTTGTCTATGGACACTTTCACGAAAAAACCTTCACACATATGAGCTATCACGTACAACGTTTCATAGTGACCAAGGAGAGGAGGTAGGGTTTCCCTTCGCTTTTTGAAAATTTTAAAAAATCAAAAAAATCACCAAAGCTTGATTTCAAAGTGAATAAGAAGGATCTGAACTTATTTTTCCATTTCCATATGGTAAACGTGTTTTTTAATGTTTTATATATTAAAGATATTTTTTAAAATGTAAAAATAGAAATATTAATTCAATAAATAGTGATTCTTTGAATCTGCACTATATAGATTGAATTGGTGTTAATAAAATTTATTTGGCTTATTTGGAGTAGGTCCAAAAAAACATGATTACAAATGGGGTTGTTTACCCTAGCTTGGCAGCTCATTTGGAGCACATTTCTCATGACTACAAGTTTTACCACACTAAAGAGATCGGATAGATCACCAAACGTTTATAATAGTTCAGCAAACTGTGCAACTCACACCACATGGGAATGGACTTCAAGTGTTGGTTCAAATTCAAAGTTTGCCTAAAATTCAAATTTTGCCTCAATAGTTCATATTCAAAGTTTGCCTCAGTAGTTCAAATTCAAAGTTTACAAATAGAATTATTAAACCATACAAGTTTTCACAGTAGTTCAAATTGACGACAGAATACTTATTACAAATCCTTAAAGTTCAAAGTTTATGACTTGCATTCAAGTCAAATTCAAATCTTTGCCTTGCTCCTTGTGTTCTTGGACGGGTTAACCGTCTTGCTTCTGGTTTCCCTAGCTGGGATATTTTGTGCTTTTGAAAGCTTTGCCTTGTTGCTTCTGATGTTCACTTCTGGTGGTGTAAATTTTGTTGAGCATGTGATGACCAGTTGACGGTCATCTGTGGGCTCAATAATCTTTATAGGGACTTCAGACAAAATAACTTCGTCCTCTCTTATATCTTCAAAACCTTCATAAGCCATGGTTTCAAATTCTTGCTCGCTAGAATATGGTTCAACTGAAGTTTCTTCCTCTCTAGGTATTTTCTGTCTTGTGCCTCTTATTATCGTAGAGCTGGGTCAAACAGAAATAAGCTTAGCCATCGATAAAAAAATGAACACATGCAAAAAAGGACACATACCAAGCTACAGCTTCAGTTGCTTCATTCTCTAAACTTGCTGCATTCTCCTCTGCATTTTCTGCTGCCCATTGTTCCTCTTCTCCAAATGATGCATCAAATGAATTGCTACAACGCCTAGCAATATGCCCTAGGATACCACATCTTTTGCACTTACGCTGTTTTTTTACACGACCCTCTTCACCAGCACTTATCATGTTTTTCCTTGGTCTTCCTGGTGGTCTAGTCAGTACAGGAGAACAGAGTCTGAAACCTGGGTCTACTATGTTCCACTGGTCTTTTCCCAAGAGTGCAGTCACATTTTTAGCATAAGCAGCCCTAAATTTGGCAACAGAGAAATATTCAGAGCAATACTGATCTACTTCACCATCTTCACCTCCAATAACAGTCATGAGATGTAGGGCATGTATGCACGGCTTCCCGCAGATCTGCCATTGCCTACAGCTGCATTCATTGGTTGCAAGGTTCACTGGATGTTTCCATTCCCTATTTTTACTGTTAGTGTATGTCACCTCAGCCTCATATGTTGAAGGTCGAATGCATTTCATCCTTAGTCCTCTTTCCTTGGCATGCAATGCCTTAATTAGAGATGGGAGCATAAGATGGCTAACATATTGTGTTTCTGCAATTCTTTTATGAAGAGCCATCTTTACCATGATCATCTGCCTGATCTTATCAAATGCTTGCCACAACAAAAGCCCTTTCACTGACTTGAACTTTGCATTGAAACACTCAGCAAGGTTATTGGTCACATAGTCTACTTTGCAGATTTCATTGAATTTGCTTCTTGACCACAGCTTTCCATGATGTTCATCCATGTACTCCTTCACCAAAGGATTATGACCATAGAACACCCTCAAATGGTGCTCATGCTTCCCTAAGTTGCATGTGTATGATGCTGGCCATAGATTCTCATCATAAACTTTGCCTTTGAATTTCTTTTTAAAATTCTGCGGTAGGTGTCGCATACATTCCCTATGTTCCACGCCAGGGAATACAATTTCTACTACGGTTTCTAAACCCTTGCAGGCATCTGTGTGTATAACTAAACATGCGGGTGTACCTATAATGTTGCGCAACTGCTGCAGAAACCAGACCCAACTATCCTCACTCTCTACCTCCAACACACCAAATGCAACTGGGAATAGCCAGTTGTGTCCATCAACTGCAGAAGCTGCTGCTAGCTGGCCTCTCCATCTTCCATTCAAAGCAGTCACATCAACAGCCAAATAGGGCCTACAACCATTCAGAAACCCCTGCCAGCAAGCATTGAAACAAACAAAAGCCCTCCTGAAGCACACCTTCTCCATTGCCTTCCCTTTTAATTTGTACTTAACTGTATGCTTGTCAATCTCTACAACACTCCCTGGACTAGCCGTCTCCACTTCAGCTTTGAAGGTGTAAAGCAACTGAAAACTCTCATTCCATGGACCATTAATCCTATAAAGAACCCTTTCCTTAGCATAGAAAATCTGCATGTAACGTATAATGATCTTGTACTGCTCAAATAGCTTCCCAAGGAGTGCGGTTGGACCAATTGTTGGTGTTTCCCTCACCCAATCCAAGATTGCATCTGCCACCCACCTAGTCTTTGCAAGCTTAGATTTGTCCTTTCCCCCTCCCCCTCGAGGTGGGCAAGTGTGCCTGTGTGCGTTGCTTTTTATCTGAAACAAAATGAAAAATGATGTCAAATACAATTAAGAAACAGTAAACATGATCTGAATATAGAATAGATAAATAATCTGATAACAATATCCAGTTGTAATACCTGAATCAATTTGCTCTTTCGCATAGTGGATGCATGCAACCTCCATCTACACCTATCATAAGGACAATGAACAGTGAATCTTCCTGGCTCACTCCTGTCAACTTCATAAGAGTTTTCAGTGAGAATGTAATATGTAGTCACTGCATTACGACAGTCCACCATCGATTCGAATACGGTTCCTGGAGTAAGGTCAGGATTCTCCCTGTTCCACTCAATTTTTGGCATGTCCTCACCATCATATTCTTGTAAAACTAAGGAGTCGATGTTCTCCTCCCTCTCTTCATCATCAGTGTCATCAAATCTAGCACGGCTGCTAGGCTCCTCTGCATATTGATCTTCCACTGCCTGTTAACTGACTCTATCTACCAGTTCAGGGAATAGAATCTCATCCTCATCATCATTTCGAGGAACTTCCTCGTCAGGCTATGCATGTACTTCTACATCAGGTGCAGAAGGGAGAGGAGAAGTGGCAGAATTAGCGGCAGCCGACATGTTGTGGCTTTCAGAACCACTAGGTTTACTTGGTTTCGACCTACAAGGAGTGCGAGGACGCTCGCTATTAGCAGAGATAGTTGATGTCTGAACACCCCGTGGTTTGCGTGCCTGAAGCACACTGATATGTATTTTTCCGAAACGACTATCAGCATTCAAACTAAATAGCAATCCCATATGCTCATCACAAGTTAATGGGACAAATCTCTACTCGGTATTGTCGAAATATCTCAGTTCAACAGCATCGGCATGGCTCCACGGATACTCAGAACAGAGTGCCTTGCGGAAATCTCTGAACGAAACGCTGGTTTCTACCACTTTAGGATAGAAAAATCCAGAAATCATACACGGTTTAGTTCCACGCAGCTCGCTGGTTTCCATTCTAACCGTGAGCCTAAAAGCAAGTGCGGGATCAACCCTATTCGATTGAAATAAGATAAAGGGCGTAGTTAGGCCAAAAGTTATCTGATAAATTGCGCTGATTCATGCCAACCATGGTCAAATACAACCTAATTTACGGATCTCCTAATCAATTTGAGAGGAAAATGATGCTTACCCAGGTGGAATCCATGAATTATCAGCCTCTGATTCGACCCAATCATCTCCATGGTCGATGGGCCAGACAGGGTGCCCCCCGACATCGGTTCCTAATCCTAGATGGGGAGAGAGGGTAGATGCGGCGGAGAGTGAGGCGAAGGCGGCACGACGACGACAGAGGCGGCACGACGGTGGCGGAGGGGACGACGCGGAAGCGACTAGATCTGATTCACCACTGGTTACCACGTAACGGTCAAAATGTGGACTCCGCCCTACGCGGACCCACTAGTCAGAGTTAACCGTCAAGCCATTGACCCGACGGAAATGTCCGGTGTGACCAGTTCTGAGGGTTTCGGGCAAGGGAGTGGGGAAAAGTGAGCAAAAGTTAAGAGCGTGGGGATGAATGAATAGAACTAACGAACCAGGGGCACATAAATAAAAATCCCTATTAAATATGCAGAGGCATTTAGTATGCAATGTTGAATAATAATTTTAGTGATTTTCTACAGTATAGGATGATAAGGTTTTTCATTGATTTATACTAACTTATCTCACGAGTTCTTGTTGAGTTTGTGTGGACGAAGCTTTTGAGATTTAGGGAAACCGTGATGTGAGGTGAATTAAGGAGACACAGCTAAAGCTTGGGGATGCCCAAGGCACCCGAAGATAATATTTCAAGAAGTCTCAAGCATCTAAGCTTGGGGATTCCCCGATAGGCATCCCACCTTTCTTCATCAACAATTATCGGTTAGTATCGGTTGATCCTAAGTTTTTGCTTCTTCACATGACATGTGCTATTCTTGAAATGCCATTTTATTTTGTTTGCTTGTTGTTTTTACAAAATACTTAGATCTTAAAGTTTGAAAATAAAATAGAGCCCCCAAATAGTTGCCAGAGAGGCTAAGTAAGCGGCATTCACATCCGTTAACAAAGCTCTTTTTGGCACCATTGCTCTAGTGCTTCACTTATATCTTTTTGAGCACGGTGTGCTTTAGTATTTTTGAAGAAATTCTCTCTTGCTTCACTTAAATTATTTTGAGAGAAAGAAAAAAGTATTCTCACGATCTTCACTTGTATTTGTTTGAGATTATCAAAAGCAACACATGAAAATTAGTCCCAAACTGATAGATATCCAAGAAGGATATAATAAAAACTTTCATGAAGATCATTGGACAAAATAAACTTGATTCATTGTAATAGTTTTGAGATATGATGATGTGATATGTGAGTCATGTTGATGAGTAATTGTGCTTTAGTAAGAATATTGGTGTTAAAGGTTCGTGATTCCCTATGCAAGCACGAAAGTCAATAGTCATGCAATGAAATTACATCATACTTGTGGTGCATTATTCGGTGTTAATTATGCTTAATGCTCGCTTATGAGATTAGTCATTTCTTGGTTGGTCGCTTCTCAATCTTTTGCTATCCTTCATTTTGCACTAAGTATGATCACTACTTGTGCATCCAAAATCCTTTAAACCAGATTTGCGACATGAGTCCACTATACCTACCTATATGCAGTATTCTTTTGCCAATCTAAGCAAATTTGTATGTGCCATTGATAACCCACAAGTGTAGGGGATTGCAACAGTTTTCGAGGGTAGAGTATTCAACCCAAATTTATTGATTCGACACAAGGGGAGCCAAAGAATACTCTCAAGTATTAGCAGTTGAGTTGTCAATTCAACCACACCTGGAAGACTTAATATCTGCATCAAGGTGTTTAGTAGCAAAGTAATATGGAAGTAATGGTAACATCGGTAAAAGTAACGGTAGTATCTTTGTAGTGATTGTAACAGTAGCAGCAGTAAAGTAAATAAGCAAAGAGCAATATGTGAAAAGCTCGTAGGCATTGGATCAGTGATGGGTAATTATGTTGGATGCGAATCCTCATGTAATAGTTATAACATAGGGTGAAACAGAACTAGCTCCAGTTCATCAATGTAATGTAGGCATGTATTCCGAATATAGTCATATGTGCTTATGGAAAAGAACTTGCATGACATCTTTTGTCCTACCCTCCCGTGGCAGCGGGGTCCTATTGGAAACTAAGGGATATTAAGGCCTCCTTTTAATAGAGTACCAGACCAAAGCATTAACACTTGGTGAATACATGAACTCCTCAAACTATGGTCATCACCGGGAGTGGTCCCGATTATTGTCACTTCGGGGTTGCGGGATCATAACACATAGTTGGTGACTATTGACTTGCAAGATAGGATCAAAAACTCACATATATTCATGAAAACATAATAGGTTCAGATCTGAAATCATGGCACTTGGGCCCTAGTGACAAGCATTAAGCATGGCAAAGTCATAGCAACATCAATCTTAGAACATAATGGATACTAGGGATCAAACCCTAACAAAACTAACTCGATTACATGGTATATCTCATCCAACCCATCACCGTCCAGCAAGCCTACGATGGGATTACTCACGCACGGTGGTGAGCATCATGAAATTGGTGATGGAGGAAGCTTGATGATGACGACGGCGACGATCTCCACTCTCCGGAGCCTCGAACGGACTCCAGATCAGCCCTCCTGGGAGAGATTAGGACTTGGCGGCGGCTCCGTATCGTAAAACGCGATGAATCCTTCTCTCTAATTTTTTTCTCCCAGAACGTGAATATATGGAGTCAGAGTCCAGGTCGGTGGAGCCTCAGGGGGGCCATGAGACAGGGGGCGCACACCCACCCTCGTGGACAGGGTGTGGGCCCCTGGTCTTGATTCTTCCGTCCATATTTTTTATATATTCCAAAATAATTCTCCATCGATTTTCAGGTCATTCCGAGAACTTTTATTTCTGCACAAAAATAACACCATGGCAGTTCTGCTGAAAAAAACGCCAGTCCGGGTTAGTTCCATTCAAATCATGCAATTTAGAGTCCAAAACAAGGGCAAAAGTGTTTGGAAAAGTAGATACGTTGGAGACTTAGCAACTCCCCCAAGCTTAAACCTTTGCTTGTCCTCAAGCAATTCAGTTGATAAACTGAAAGTGATAAAGAAAAACTTTGACAAACTCTGCTTGCTCTTGTTGTTGCAAATATGTAAACCAGCATTCAAGTTTTCAGCAAAGATTATGAACTAGCCACATTCACAATAACTTTCAGGTCTCATGTTTACTCATATCAATGGCATAATCGATTAGCGAGCAATAATAATAAACCTCAGATGACAACACTTTCTCAAAACAATCATAATAAGACATAACAAGTTGGTATCTCGCTAGCCCTTTCTGAGACCGCAAAACATAAATGCAGAGCACCTCTGAAGATCAAGGACCGATTAGATATTGTAATTCATGGTAAAAGAGATCCAGTCACAATCATACTCAATGTGAATTAATATCAATGCATGCAAATGACAACGATTCTCTCCAACTGGTGCTTCTTAATAAGAGGATGATGACTCAACATAAAAGTAAATAGATAGGCCCTTCGCAGAGAGAAGCAGGGATTTGTATAGGTGCCAGAGCTCATGTTTTGAAATAGAGATAAATAATATTTTGAGCGGCATACTTTCATTTTTCAACTTAACAACCAAGAGATCTTGATATCTTCCATGCTACACACATTATAGGCGGTTCCCAAACAGAATGGTAAGTTTATACTCCCACAACCACCAACAAGCACACTCCACGGCTGGCCAGAAACAACGGGTACCGTCCAAACCAACAACAGCCCTAGAGGAGTTTTGTTTAATTATGTTGATTTGATTTGAGCATGGGACTGGGCATCCCAGTTACCGGCCATTTTCTCGTGAATGATGAGCGGAGTCCACTCATCATGAGAATAACCCACCTAGCATGGAAGATATAGACATCCCTAGTTGATACATGAGCTGTTCGAGCATACAAAATAGAATTTCATTTGAAGGTTTGGAGTTTGGCACATACAAATTTACTTGGAGCGACAGGTAGATACCGCATATAGGAAGTTATGGTGGACTCATATGGAATAACTTTGGGGTTTATAGAAGTGGATGCACAAGCAGTATTCCCGCTTAGTACAAGTGTAGGCTAGAAAGAGACTGGGAAGCGACCAGCTAGAGAGCGACAACAGTCATGAACATGCATTAAAATTAATCAACAATGAGTGCAAGCATGAGTAGGATATAAATCACCATGAACATAAATATCGTGGAGGCTATGTTGATTTTGTTTCAACCACATGCATGAACATGTGCCATGTCAAACCACTTGAATCATTCAAAGGAGGATACCAACCCATCATACCACATTACAATCGTTTTAATATCATGTTGGCACACAAGATAGACCATTATAAACTTCTAGATAATTAAGCATGGCATGGGAAACTATGATCTCTAATTATCTTTGCAAGCATGTTTCATTCATAACAGGCTGAATCAGGAATGATGAACTAATCATATTTACAAAAACAAGATAGGTCGAGTTCATACCAGCTTCTCCATCTCAATCAATTCATCATATATCGTCATTATTTCCTTTCACTCACACGACCGAACGATGTGGATAATAATAATTGTGCATGTGCATTGGACTAAGCTGGAATCTGCAAGCATTGAATACAAAGGAGAAGACAAAGTAATATGGCTCTTGGTTAAATCAACAGTGATGCATATAAGAGCCACTCAACATTTTCATCATGGTCTTCCCCTCTTGACCCTCAAAGAAAAGAAATAAAACTATTTACATGGGAAAGCTCCCAACAAGCAAAAGAAGAACGAGAAATCTTTTTGGGTTTTTCTTTTAATTACTACTACTACAGGCATGGAAAGTAAACTAGCTAAAAAGCTACAACTATAATTTTTTTGTTTTTCTTAAGGTTTTTCTGACACACAAGAAGAAAACTTTGAAAAGAAATATAAACTAGCATGGATATTACAATGAAAAAGTATGAGCACCGACTACTAGAATGAGTGTGTGAACATGAATGTAATGTCGGTGAGAAGTACGTACTCCCCCAAGCTTAGGCTTTTGGCCTAGGTTGGTCTATTGCCACAGATCAAAGCTACTCTCCGGGTGCCACTGGTTGGCAATCTCTTCCGAATCCCACTGATAAACAGACTGCCGATAAGGGTCAAGTGGAGGCTCCGGCTCAGGCTCTGGAGCTTGTGCCAGGCTCCAGTACTGATAAACGGCATCTGGCAGGACGAGGTACGTGTTGTTTGCGCTGGTCGTGGAGGAAGTCGGTGACGCCTGCATTCTCAGCCAAATAATAAAAATCTTTATAAATCCCGGCGGCTTCCAAGAACTCATTGCAAGGCCATTCACACTGCCAAACTTCTGCAGTGTGAGGAAGATTGTATTTGGGCTTTTTATTCTCGTCCTTCTGCTTATCCTTTGAGCTTTGGCTAGAAGAGCCTCTCAACAATCTCCTCATCATTCTCTTTCTTTGAAAAATTCTGAAATTTTTAGTGACTCAAAATAAAAGTGAACCAAACTCAACAAGATTGATAGCAACTACTCCCACGAGTGCCTAGAGGTTATATCATGCATTAGAACTACTTGGGACCACATAAATTTGACATGCAAGCTTAAGAACAGGGTCACCTTAGCAGCAAAAGTTTGCAATACATAAAGCACTAGAACAAAAACTAATTGGACTAATGCAGGAGTCACATACCGAAGAACAATCTCCCCCAAACAGTTTGGTGAATGGAGCTTTGAGCAAGGAGATCGAAAATGGCAGCAAGATGAGCTAGAACACGGGTTTGAGCTATGGGAGCATTTTTTCTGGAGGAAGAAGTGTGTGGGTGCTGGAGTAAGTGGAGGGGGGCCACGTGGGACCCACGAAGCAGGGGGTGCGCTCTGCACCCTCGTGGCAGGTGGTGTGGCCCCCTGATGTGTTCTTAGTGCCAAATATTCTTAAATATTCTAGAAAAAAATCATATTTCATTTTCGGGGCATTTGGAGAACTTTTATTTTTGGGGATTTTTTATTGCCAAGATAACTCAGAAAACAGACAAAACAAATACTATTTTTGCTTTATTTAGTCTAAATAACATAAAGTAAAAAGAGGGTACAAAGAGTTGTGCTTTCTAACTTCTTCCATCTCATGCTCATCAAAAGGAATCCATTAACAAGGTTGATCAAGTCTTGTTAATAAACTCTTTCCAGATAACATGATACTAGAGAATTTCCGAATAACACTAGGTTACCTCAATGGGGATATGTATGTCCTCAACAATAAGAATATCATTTTTTTTTCTTGATAGTAGGAAGAGGATATTCAAAACCTCCAATAGTAATCGTTGAAATTTTTTCAATTGAATTGATACTGTGGACTTGAGGTCGTTTCCTCGGAAAGTGTACCGTATGATCATTACCATTAACATGAAAAGTGACATTGCCTTTGTTGCAATCAATAACAGCCCCTACAGTATTCAAAAAGGGTCTACCAAGGATAATTGGCATACTATCGTCCTCGGGAATATCAAGGATAACAAAGTCCGTTAGAATAGTAACATTTGCAACCACAACAGGCACATCCTCACAAATACCGACAGGTATAGTGGTTGATTTATCGGCCATTTGCAAAGATATTTCAGTGGGTGTTAACTTATTCAAATCAAGTCTACGATATAAAGAGAGAGGCATAACACTAACACCTGCTCCAAGATCACATAAAGCAGTTTTAACATAGTTTCTTTCAATGGAGCATGGTATAGTTGGTACTCCTGGATCTCCTAGTTTCTTTGGTATTCCACCTTTAAAAGTATAATTGGCAAGCATGGTGGAAATTTCAACTTCCGGTATCTTCCTTTTATTTGTAATAATATCTTTCATATACTTAGCATAAGGATTTGTTTTAAGCACATCAGTCAAACGCATACGCAAAAAGACAGGTCTAATCATTTCAGCAAAGCGCTCAAAATCCTCATCATCCTTTTTCTTGGATGGTTTAGGAGGAAAAGGCATGGGTTTTTGAACCCATGGTTCTCTTTCTTTACCGTGCTTTCTAGCAACAAAGTCTATTTTATCATAGCATTGATTCTTTGAGTGTGGGTTATCAAGATCAACAGCAGGTTCAATCTCTACATCATTGTTATTGCTAGGTTGAGCATCATCATGAACATCATCATTAACATTATCACTAGGTTCATGTTCATTAACAGATTGTGTTTCGGCATCAGAGATAGAAATATCATTGGGATTCTCAGGTGTGTCAACAATAGGTTCACTAGAAGCATGCAAAGTCCTATCATTTTTCTTTTTTTTTCTTCATAGAAGGACTAGGTGCATCTACAGTAGTTCGCTGAGAATCTTGCTCAATTCTCTTAGGGTGTCCCTCAGGATACAGAGGTTCCTGAGTCATTCTACCCCCTCTAGTCACAACCCTAACATCATTCTTATTTTTCTTACTATTTAATTCGTTGAACAAATCATTTTGTGCTTTAAGTACTTGTTCTACTTGAGTGGTAACCATAGAAGCATGTTTACTGATGAGTTTAAGTTCACCTTTAATCGAGACATATAATCACTCAAGTGTTCAATCATATAAGCATTGTGTTGCAATTGTCTACCAACATAAGCATTAAAGTTCTCTTGTTTAACAATAAAATTATCAAACTCATCTAAGCATTGGCTAGCAGACTTATAACGAGGAATATCACCTTCATCAAATCTATAGAGATAATTTACCTTTACTAATTGTGTCGGGTTATCAAGACCATGTATTTCTTCAATAGGTGGTAAATTATTCATGTCTTCAGCTTTAATACCTTTTTCTTTCATAGATTTCTTTGCCTCTTGCATATCTTCAAGACTGAGAAATAGAATACCCCTTTTCTTCAGAGTTGGCTTAGGAGTTGGTTCAGGAAGTGTCCAATTATTTTCATTACTCAACATATTATTCAATAGTAATTCAGCTCGGTCGACAGTTCTTTCCCTGAAAACACAACCATCACAACTATCCAGGTGGTCTCTGGAAGCATCAGTTAGTCCATTATAAAAGATATCAAGTATTTCATTTTTCTTGAGAGGATGTGATGACCCACAAGTGTAGGGGATCTACCGTAGTCCTTTCGATAAGTAAGAGTGTCGAACCCAACGAGGAGCAGAAGGAAATGATAGGCAGTTTTCAGTAAGGTATTTTCTGCAAGCACTAAAATTATAGGTAACAGATAGTTTTGTGATAAGGTAATTGGTAGCAAGTGACAAAAGGTAAAAGTAAGTAAGGTGCAGCAAGGTGGCCCAATCCTTTTTGTAGCAAAGTACAAGCCCGGGCAAACTCTTATATAAAGGAAAGCGCTCCCGAGGACACATGGGAATTATCGTCAAGCTAGTTTTCATCACGATCATCTGATTCGCGTTCGGTACTTTGATAATTTGGTATGAGGGTGGACCGGTGCTTGGGTGCTGTCCTTACTTGGACAAGTCTCCCACCTATGATTAACCTCTAGTGTAAGCATTCGCAACTACAAAAGAAGTATTAAGGTAAACCTAACCATAGCCTGAAACATATGGATCCAACTCAGCCCCTTACGAAGCAACGCATAAACTAGGGTTTAAGTTTCTTGTCACATCCCTAGTCAGTGCTTGCATTAGGACTAGCTAGAGTGTGCATCATGTTTATTTTTTCCAGAAACCTGAAATGGGGATGACAGAAACCCCAGCACCCCTCTTCTTTCAACTAGGGTTTAATAAAATCTTTTCCAATGTACCCAAAATGCCCTTAAAAATGTTCATCATATTTGCCTTGGTCTTAAACCTTTGACAAAAATGGTGCAAAATTTTCTAGGACATCCTAAGGTCACTGGATTAATTCATATTGTATTTGCATTTGGGCATTTAAATGCTATAAAATATTTTAAATGCCCAAATTTTGATAAACTGAAATGTTCCATGTTGTTCATATTATATACAGTGGACATAGTCAGTTTTATGATTTATAAAAATGTTCTAGCATTTTTATTAATTCAACAAAGTGGCAGAAAAACAAAAACAGAAGCAAAATAGAAAAGAGAGGAGAGAGAGAGACTTACTGCCCCGGCCCACCTGGCGGCCCAGCACTGTGCTGGCCCGTGCCAGCCAGCTGCTTCGTCCCCGCCAGGCAGGCAGGGAGGTGACGCCGACGAGCGTGAGCTCGCCACGGCGCCACCTGCTTGCCGCTTCGCCACGGGAACGGGTTGGACGACCTCCACGTCGCGCCCCGAAGCATCTGGACACTGCACTTTCCCCTCCCGCCCTCTCCTTCGCTCTCCTCCGCCATGGCCGAAGCGCTCGCCGCCGCACCGACGAACATCACCGCAGCCGCCGTGCTCCCCTCGCCTCCCCTCCATGTCTGAGAGCTTTGTCGTCGTCCGCCACTTCGCCTCGACCGAGCCCCAAGCACTCGCACGCTCTGCACCGCCTCCACCGACCCCATCTTCGTCGACCACCGCCGGAGATCCCCTCCGCCGTCACCGTTGCAGCAGGCCATCCCCGACCTCACCGTCAACTCCGTCGCAACAACCGTGAGCCTGGCCACCTCTCCATCCTCTCGGTTCTCCCTCTCGAGCCCCGTAGCGTCTGCACGTAGCTCACCCGCACGCACCGCCGCGGAGCTCGTCACCGACGAGACTCCGGCCACTCAACAGCCGCGCCACCCTGTCCACTAGCCCTACCGCACCCCCAGCAGCCCAACGCACCACTCCGCGTGCCTCGCCGTTCCTCCTAGCGACGAGCCCGAGCTCACCTGAGCTCCGGCAGCCACCAAGGTCATCGCCGGCGCCATTTTCGGCGACCCCGAGGCCAACCACCACCACCATTGGACGCGGCTCACTCCCCGCATCACGTAGATGTGCTCCGCCGTCGTTTTGGTCGCCGGAGCACAAAACCCGCACCGCACCGCCGCGTCTGGCCTCGCCGGCGGCTAAACGCCGGCAAGTTTGACCTCTTTTGACCATGGGTGGGCCCAGTTTGACCCCCTGGGGTCAATGACAGGTGGGGCCCAGCCGGCTAATTAAGCTAGGGTTAGCACTAATTTAAATTAGTTAATCTAATGACACTGACACGCGGGACCCACTGTCAGGTTTGACCTGGACCAGGCATGTTGACCTGCTGACGTCAGCATGATGTCATGCTGACGCAGTAAAGCCTTTTCTGGAATTATTTGATTTAAAACAATTCAGAAAATTCCAGAAAATGATTTAAACTTCTAAAAATCATATAAATTCAATAGTAGCTCAGATGGAAAAGTTTTATATATGAAAATTTATCTGAAAAATCCAGTCTTTCCATTGGTACTGGTTTCATGCATGTTTAAGCAAGTTAACCTTGTTGTTCACATCAAAACATGATAATGTACTTTATTTAATAATAGTTTGGGTATAAATTTGATTCAAATGAGCTCAAACCTTTCTGTTTATAGTTGCATTAGCCCAAAACACATCCATATTGCCATGTCATGAGCATGCATCATATTATTGCATTTGGTTGTGTATTGATTGTATTACCGGTGTTCTTCGTGGTAGGTCCTGCTTCCGAGGATACATCCGCGTATCCAACTGAAGAGCAGTACTCGACTACCAATCTGTCAGGCAAGCAACCCATTGATCATTCCGATACAAACCCATCTTCTCGCTCCTGCTCTCTTTACTGCATTAAGGCAACAACGTGTGAACTTCTATTTGATGTGGTAGTTGAACCCCATTCCTTTGCATGACCCGTCATTGCCACAGTAAATAGTTGAAACCCACTAGCATGTGTAGGAGTTGATTGTGCCATGTGATGTGTTTCCTACCATGCTATTTGTTTATGTTGCCTGCTATGCTTAGAGTTGTGTCAGGTCTGGTTCATCTCGGTGATGGGTCAGAATGAAATGATCATGTCTGGTAATGAGAGTGAAGTGTGGAATATGCTTGGTAAAGGTATCGATGAAAGGCCATGTAGGAGTACATGGTGGGTTTTTTCATTAGAACCGTCCATAGGACCAGAGATCTGTATGTGTGATTTAAGATCAGCTACTACCATGCATTGGGCCCAAAACCAATGGACCCTCTCGACTTATTAACTGCCCTTGTCCTCTGTCCAGGAGTTGCAACTAGTTTTTGGTGTTTGTAGTTTACTGGTGGTCGTGCACAGCGCTGACCCTCGGGGTGGGCTGTGATGCGACAGGTACATGGCCAGGTGTACCGATCGCCCGTTTGGTGACTCGGGAACCCTATACACATCGTTTGTGGCCGTGAGCGACAACCCGGCCGGATCTCCCCACGGATGGAACCCAAATAGGCGATAAACCTGAACTAGGGACTTGTGTGGTTAGTCAGGTCGTGGCTGACACCCTCGCTGGGCTTCCGCTTGAAGGTTGTCGAGTACATGTCGAGTAAATGACGATAAGTGGTGGAAGCGTGTGTGAAGAAGTACACCCCTGTAGGGTTACCAATCTATTCGAATAGCCTTTGTTCGTGGTTAAGGACCACTTGGTTGCTAATACAGTTCATAGACAAGTTAATGGTTACTCCTAAAAGTCTCAAGACAAGTGTGAGTGCTGTGGATGGCCCTTCCGTAGGATGACGGAAGAGGATCCACGGTAGTGTATTGTTGTGGTGAGTAGTGGACTCGTGTGCGTAGTCTCATCTTGCAATCTGCTGAGAGTTGTAGTATAGGTTAGCCAAGAGTCAAAGCTGGCTTGCTGCAATAAACTCCACTACCCTTGTTGATAATGATGCATGTATAATAGGTTCTGATGTAAGTCTTGCTGAGTACCTTTGTACTCATGTTTGCTTAATAACTGTTGCAGAGGAGAACCCTGCCCCCTCTGATGGGTTCTACATAGACGTTGACATCGACGAGTAGCTTGCTACCCAGACGGAGATCCTGAGCTTGTGAAGGGCCTTGTAGATAGTCAGGCTACACGAAGCCTGTTTTCTTTCCAAGTTGTCTGTACTCAGACAAGTTAGCTTCCGCTTGTGCTTGTATGCTTGTATTACTTGAGTGTTGGGTCATGTGACCCCTATCTGTATGGATATGTTATGTATGGATCTTCGGAGCCTCTTAAATAAAGTACTTTGAGTCATAGAGTTCTATTGTGATGCAATGTTGTATTTGCACATATTGAGCATATTGTGCGTATGTTATTGAAATGCTTGATATGTGTGGGATCCGACACCTAGTTGTTTACCCTTGGTAGCCTATCTTACAGGGAAATGCCTCCTAGTGCTTCCACTGAGCCTTGGTAGCTTGCTACTAGTCCGGAACACGTAGGCTTGCCGGCATGTGTCCGTCTTCGTTCCTGTGTCTATCCCTTAGGGGAAATGCCACGCATTGTTCCTTTAAATCCATGTAGCTTGCTACGACTTGGGTTCATACGTTAATGACCGACACGTTCGTTGCCGGGTCATGGATGTCTGTCTCTGTAATTTAGTGCCACTTTTGGTTTATAACTAGCCATGTCGGCTCGGGTTCTCTATCATATGGATGCTAGCGACACTATCATATACGTGTGCCAAAATGTGCAAATGGTCCCGGGCCAGGTAAGGTGGCACCCGTGGGGATACCGTGCGTGAGGCCGCAAAGTGATATGATGTGTTACAAGCTAGATCGGTGTGACTTAGGATCGGGGTCCTGACAGCGTTGGCATCAGAGCCGGACTGCTTGTAGGTTCTTCAAGCCAAACTGGTCGATGTTGAGTCTAGAAAATTCTTAGTTATATGTATGGGAATTGATTGTGGAAGGGAACGTAAGGCTCTTTTTACTTCTTTACCTTATGCCCTTCTGATCTGAGTCAGCCTATTCTTTCTACGGGGGTTTTGTACTAGGCCTCTCATCTTTACTAGGTTCATGTGTTACTAATCCGTAGACTCTTAGGATTGTTGGTTTCAAGCCTCAGTTCAGTTTCTACCTTCCGGTATGTTGATTAGTTGGACTCGGATCCTTGATATGATGTTGTTGAGTGGCTATTCTAGCATTAGTATGATGTCTCAAAATCTTTTTTGAGCATTTACAGTTGTTATGCTACCCGATTTCTTCTAGAAATTCTAATGCCTTTGCATTATTTCGTGTTTCAGATGTCTGACCGCACACCTCATCAGGTGGTCCGTTTGACCCGGCGCATTAATGTGCCAGGTCACACGGCCATGTTGGTCCGTGTGTTGACTGAGACCGGCTACCGTTGGTATCCTGAATACACTATGGAGGAACAGTACTGGGATTTCAACCAGAGTCAGTATTTCTGCACGGTCCGGATATACCCTTCATATCCCGGAGCTACCGACCCCATCCATTGGTCGTATGGACTCGGGGTTACCATCGAGATGGCAGTGCAGGATGCCGCTTACTCGATGATGACTATCATCCGGGCTAGGCATGCCCTGCTGCTGAACACTGAGTTCCGCTACATGCCAGCCTCACTTCCTGGAGAGGAAGGCTACTACACTGGTATGTATACTGATGCCGCTCATGAGGAGCCACTACTTCAGACTACCACTCAGATGCTGGAGGATAGGATCGTGAGGTCCATGCCCTCCGGATGGAGCTTTATAACACTCGAGCCACCCACTGGACCACTCTGACACGGCTTGCACCTGCCATGCAGGCCGGATATCTTGATATGCGGGATTTGTACCCCGTGCGGACTCGTCTGCCCGATCGTATGGATTGGCGTGACGTTGGGGGTATTACACCTCTACGAGGGCGTCGGTTACCACCAGCAGCGGGACCGAGACCACATCCGTGTCCCTATGGTCCACAGCCTTCAAGTGCTCAAGAGTTTCCAGATCCACATGTTCCACTTCCAGGCTACGGGGGTAATCTTTACGAGGATTACTACCGAAATGTCTGAGTTAGACCGTGGCAGTAGTAGTATCGTAGTAGTTGTATTTCCACAGTCCTGCGTGTCTTGTGGAATATGACTTAGTGTGTACTGAGTTCCGGAGGTGTAGATAAATCATGTATAGGAGCTTGGAATGCCTCTGATGAGATGTATTGTCTTTCACCGCAGTTGTACTTTAGCCTTGGCTTGTACTAAACTATGTATGGTGTGTATGACTAATGGTGTATATATGGCAGTTTCTATAATACCATGTCATACAGATGAACATCTTTGCATTCTGTGTCATCCATTACATTCTGCACTCCTATGTCAAGTTTTGCTATCCCTGTCTAAACCGTTGTTTTGTTTTCCTAGGATAGTCAACACTCGCAGCACCCCTGCTGCCCAGGAGCAGGGTGAGGCCAGTGGGGCTAGAGATGAGAATCTGCCTCAACCACCCTCATTGGCTGAAGTTATGCTGGAGGCAGAAAGGAACAAGAGAGAGACCAACCGTCTGCTGGAACGCATAGAGCAGAATACTGCCTTTCGCCAGAGGAATGACGTGGTGTCTATTAATGACTTTATCAAGATGTGTCCACCGAAGTTCCATCATTCCACTGAACCTCTTGATGCGGATGAGTGGCTTTGCGGTATCACCCACAAGCTACACTCTGCCCGTGTGGCCGAAGCTGACAAGGTTACCTACGCCGCCTACCATCTTGAGGGCCCTGGTAGCCTTTCGTGGGAAAACTATGAGGCTATGCGTCCTGCTGGCCAAATCACTACTTGGGCAGAGTTCAGCGAGGCTTTCCATGAACATCACATTCCGGAAGGTCTCATGGATCGCAAGCGGGAGGAATTTTGCAATTTCACCCAGGGCAGGCTAACCGTGGATGCCTATAGTCGCGAGTTTGGCAACTTGGCACGCTCTACTCCCGAAGAAGTGTCCACCGACGCCAAGAAGCAGGCGAGGTTCCGCAAGGGACTCAGCCCTGAACTTCGCCGAGATCTACGTCTGCACGAGTGCACCTCCTTCCAGAAGCTAGTGAACAAAGCCATCAGTGTTGAGACAGGTCAGACTGATTTTGAAGCCACACGCAAGCATCCTCGTGATTTTGGTTCCTCATCCGGCTCTGGCTCTCACAAGCGCCGTGTGTGGGTTCCAAACGCAGCCCTGCCACCCAGGTTCACTCCGAGGCCATCCTATGAGGTGCCTCGCCCAACCCAACAGTATGCACCGCCCAAGACTTATGGAGGACCACCTGCCAATTTTGCTCCACGCACTAGCACTATGACATGCTTCAAGTGCGGAGAACCAGGGCACTACATGCGAGAGTGTCCTCAGAACCAGCCAGGAAGGTCCGTTGGTCGTGGTAAGCCAACAGACAAGGTGAACTATGTCAAGCCAGCCACCACTGCACGTGGTCATGTCAACTATGTCTCTGCTGAGGAAGCCTATGAGGATCCTAACGTTGTCCTTGGTACGCTCCTTGTTAACTGCCATCCGGCATCTGTTCTTTTCGATACTGGAGCATCTCATTCATTCATATCTGAGAGCTATGCTCGAATGCACCACATGACATTTTGTGACATGCCCACCACCATGGAAATTCAAACTCCTGGCTCCAGATGGCAAACCTCTAGGGTAAGCCATGGAAATGAAATTCTTGTCGATGGACTTGTCTTTCTCGCTTCTCTAATAGCTGTCAAGTCCTCGGACATAAACATCATCTTGGGTATGGATTGGATGACAACTCATTATGCCAAGATTGATTGCTACACTAGGACTGTTCAACTTACACACCCATCCGGCAAGACAGTCAATGTTTTGGCCCGAATGGCTGAGCGTCAGCTCTACTCTCTTAATGCCATCCCTCTACCAGAACTCGAAGATATCCCGGTAGTCCGTGACTTTCCGGATGTCTTTCCAGAAGAACTGCCAGGTGTTCCACCTGACAGAGATGTAGAGTTCGTGATAGATCTTGTTCCAGGAACTGTCCCAATCTCTAGGAGACCCTATAAGATGGCACCCTTAGAACTAGCTGAGCTTAAGAAACAACTCGATGAGTCCTTCAAAAAGGGTTTCATCCGTCCTAGTTCTTCTCCTTGGGCTTGTCCCGTCCTCTTCGTCAAGAAGAAGGATGGAACGGATCGGATGGTTGTAGATTATCGACCTGTCAGTCTGGTCACCATAAAGAACAAGTATCCACTCCCCAGGATCAACGACCTATATGATCAGCTCGCTAGATCCTCAGTCTTTTCCAAAATGGATTTGAGGTTGGGCTACCATCAAATCAAAATCAAGAACGAGGACATTCCCAAGACGGCCTTTGTTACTCGTTATGGCCAATACGAGTACACCGTCATGTCCTTCGGGTTAACCAATGCCCCAGCCACTTTCTCCCGGCTAATGAATTCTATATTCATGGAGTACTTGGATAAATTCGTCGTGGTATACCTCGATGATATACTCATTTACTCCAAGAACAAGGAAGATCATGCCGAGCATCTAAGGTTGGTATTGACGAAACTTCGAGAGCATCGCCTATAGGCCAAATTCTCCAAGTGTGAATTCTGGTTGCCAGAAGTGACCTATCTGGGTCATGTAATCTCTGGCAAGGGTATTGCTGTCAATCCCGAGCGAGTTCAAGCCGTCCTTGATTGGACTCCACCTGAATCGGTCAAGCAAGTTAGGAGTTTCCTTGGCTTAGCGAGCTATTGCCGATGCTTCATCGAGAATTTCTCCAAGGTTGCTAAACCTCTAACTGAACTCCTCGAGAAAGATAAAAAGTTCGAATGGACTCCATAGTGCGAGTCCGGCTTTCAGGAACTGAAAAGACACCTGACATCTGCTCCCATACTGGTACCACCATACTTTTCCAAGGACTTTATTATCTATTGCGACGTCTCGCGACAAGGACTAGGTTGCATACTCATGCAAGATCGTCAAGTAATTGCCTACACATCTCGACAGTTGCGTCCACATGAGGATAACTATCCTACACATGATCTAGAGCTTGCAGCTGTAGTCCACGCACTCAAAACATGGCGACATTACCTTCTTGGTAATCGCTGTGAAATCTTCACGGATCACCAAAGTCTGAAATACAACTTCACCCAACCGGATCTGAATCTCAAGCAAAGACGTTGGACTGAGTTGCTCATAGATTACGACTTAGGAATCACTTACATCGCTGGGAAGGCCAATGTCATGGCTGACGCACTAAGTCGTAAGTCTTATTGTAACAATCTGATGTTACAACAAGGGTAAGCACTTCTCCACGAGGAATTTCGTAAGCTTAACCTTCACATTGTTCCTCGAGGATACCTTTCCACCTTGGTGGCGAAACCTACCCTTACGGATCAGATCATCAAAACACAGAAGGTTGATCCGGGAATCGCTCGTATCAGGAGGAACATCAAGAAAGGAGTCGCGGTATGTTTCTCAATTGATGACCAAGGTGTCGTGTTCTTTGGGGATCGCTTGGTGGTTCCTTAGGTACGAAACCTGAGACGGCTGATCCTTAAGGAGGCTCATGAATCTCCTCTCATGATTCATCCTGGTAGTACCAAAATGTATCAGGACCTACGCCAGAGGTTCTGGTGGACTAGGATGAAGAGAGAAATCGCTCAGTTCATTGCTAACTGCGACGTTTGCCGTCGAGTTAAAGCAGAGCACCAACGGCCTGCTGGTACCCTTCAACCTTTAGCTATTCCTGAATGGAAATGGGATAAGATCGGTATGGACTTCATCATCGGGTTTCCCAGGACCAGGAAATGGAATAATGCTATCTTCGTCGTTATCGACCGCCTCTCTAAAGTAGCTCACTTCCTGCCTGTTCGATAGAGTATAACCGCTAGCCAGCTAGCAGACTTGTATATCTCTCGAATAGTATCTCTTCATGGTGTGCCATTGGAGATTAACTCAGACCGTGGAAGTCTTTTCACCTCTCGATTTTGGGAAAGTTTCCAAAATGCTATGGGGACTCGTCTCTCCTTTAGCACCGCCTTTCATCCTCGGTCAAGTGGTCAACTAGAACGAGTCAATCAAATTCTAGAGGATATGCTCTGAGCCTCTGTCATCTCATTCGGTATGGATTGGGAGAAGCGTCTTCCATTCGCCGAATTCGCTTATAACAATAGCTATCAAGCTAGTTTGGGCAAGGCTCCCTTTGAAGTTCTGTATGGACGAAGGTGTCGAACGCCTCTTAACTGGTCAGAAACCGTGAAAGACAATTCTTTGGTCCGGATATGATCCAGGAAGCATAAGAGGAAGTTCGCATCGTTCGTGAGAATTTAAAAACAGCCCAGTCTCGCTAGAAGAGTCAATATGATAGTCATCATAAGGCTGTGACTTACGAAGTCGGCGATAAGGCTTACCTTCGGGTTACTCCTCTTAAGGGAACCCATCGCTTTGGTATCAAAGCAAATTGGCTCCTCCTTACATCGGTCCTTTTCGCATTCTTGCCAAACAAGGAGAAGTTGCCTACCAATTGGAACTACCTCCGCATCTTTCCAGAGTTCATGATGTCTTCCACGTCTCTCAACTCAAGTGTTGCTTCTCGGATCCTATCCGCGGAGTGGACCACGAAACGCTTAATCTCCAGGACAATCTCACATATCAAGAATACCCCGTTCATATTCTTGATCAAACCGAGCGTACCACTCGACGTCATAATATCAAGTTTCTCAAGGTTCAATGGTCACACTATTCCGAGAACGAAGCTACTTGGGAAAGGGAGGATCGTCTTCGACTTAAGTACCCCACCCATTTTCCGGAGGAACCTGAATCTCGGGACGAGATTCTTTTGAGTGGGGGTGAGTTGTCACATCCCTAGTCAGTGCTTGCATTAGGACTAGCTAGAGTTTGCATCATGTTTATTTTTTCCAGAAACCTAAAATGGGGATGACAGAAACCCCAGCACCCCTCTTCTTTCAACTAGGGTTTAATAAAATCTTTTCCAATGTACCCAAAATGCCCTTCAAAAATGTCATCATCTTTGCCTTGGTCTTAAACCTCTGACAAAAATGGTGCACAATTTTCCAGGACATCCTAAGGTCAATGGATTAATTCATATTGTATTTGCATTTGGGCATTTAAATGCTATAAAATATTTTAAACGCCCAAATAATCATAAACAAAAATGTTCCACACTGTTCATATTATATACAGTGGACATGGTAAGTTTTATGATTTATAAAAATGTTCTAGCATTTTTATTAATTCAACAAAGTGGCAGAAAAACAAAAACTGAAGCAAAATAGAAAAGAGATAAGAGACACAGACTTACTACCCCGGCTCACCTGGCGGCCCAGCACTGTGCTGGCCCGTGCCAGCCAGCTGCTTCATCCCCGCCAGGCAGGCAGGGAGGTGACGCCGACGAGTGCGAGCTCGCCACGGCACCACCTGCTTGCTGCTTCGCCGCGGGAACGGGCTGGACGACCTCCACATCGCGCCCCGAAGCCTGTGGACACTGCACTTTTCCCTCCCGCTCTCTCCTTCGCTCTCCTCCGCCATGCCTGAAGCGCTCGCCGCCGCACCGACGAGCACTACCGCAGCCGACGTGCTCCCCTCGCCTTCCCTCCGTGTCTGAGAACTCCGCCGTCGTCCGCCACTTCGCCTCGACAGAGCCCCAAGCGCTCGCGCGCTCTGCACAGCCTCCACCGACCCCGCCTTCGTCGACCACCGCCAGAGATTCCCTCCGCCGTCACCGTCGCAGCAGGCCGTCCCCGACCTCGTCGTCAGCTCCTTCACAACCACCGTGAGCCTGGCCACCTCTCCATCCTCTCTGTTCTCCCTCTCGAGCCTCGTAGCATTTGCACGTAGCTCACCCGCACGCGCCGCCGCGGAGCTTGTCGCCGACGAGACTCCGGACACTCAACGGCCGCGCCACCCTCTCCACTAGCCCTACCGCACCCCCAGGAGCCCAACGCACCACTGCATGTGCCTCACCGTGCCTCCTAGCGACGAGCCCGAGCTCACCCGAGCTCCGGCAGCCGCCAAGGTCGTCGTCGGCGACCCCGAGGCCAACCACCACCACCATTGGACGCGGCTCACTCCCCGCATCACGTAGATGTGCTCCGCCGTCATTTTGGTCACCGGAGCACAAAACCCGCACCGCACCGCCGCGTCTGGCCTCGCCGGCGGCTAAACGCCGGCCAATTTGACCTCTTTTGACCACGCATGGGCCCAGTTTGACCCCCTGGGGTCAATGACAGGTGGGGCCCAGTCGGCTAATTAAGCTAGGGTTAGCACTAATTTAAATTAGTTAATCTAATGACACTGACACGCGGGACCCACTGTCAGGTTTGACCTGGACCAGGCCTGTTGACCTGGTGACGCAGTAAAGCCTTTTCTGGAATTATTTGATTTAAAACAATTCAGAAAATTCTAGAAAATGCTTTAAACTTCTAAAAATTATATAAATTCAACAGTAGCTCAGATGGAAAAGTTTTATATATGAAAATTTATCAGAAAAATCCAATCTTTCCATTGGTACTAGTTTCATGCATGTTTAAGCAAGTTAACCTTGTTGTTCACATCAAAACATGATAATGCACTTCATTTAATAATAGTTCGGGTATAAATTTGAATCTTTGATTCAAATGAGCTCAAACCTTTCTGTTTATAGTGTCATTAGCCCAAAACACATCCATCTTGCCATGTCATGAGCATGCATCATATTGTTGCATTTGGTTGTGTATTGATTGTATTACCGGTGTTCTCCATGGTAGGTCCTGCTCCCGAGGATACTTTTGCGTATCCAACTAAAGAGCAGTACCCGACTACCAATCTGCCAGGCAAGTAACCCATTGATCATTCCGATACAAACCCATCTTCTCGCTCCTGCTCTCTTTACTGCATTAAGGCAACAGCGTGTGAACTGCTATTTGCTGCGGTAGTTGAACCCCATTCCTTTGCATGACCTGTCATTGCCACAGTAAATAGTTGAAACTCACTAGCATGTGTAGGAGTTGATTGAGCCATGTGATGTGTTTCCTACCATGCTATTTGTTTATGTTGCCTGCTATGCTTAGAGTTATGTCAGGTCTGGTTCATCTGGGTGATGGATCCGAGTGAAATGATCATGTCTGGTAATGAGAGTGAAGTGTGGAATATGCTTGGTAAAGGTATCGATGAAAGGCCATGTAGGAGTACACGGTGGGTTTTTTCATTGCAACCATCCATAGGACCTGAGATCTGTATCTGTGATTTAAGATCAGCTACTACCATGCATTGGGCCCAAAACCAATGGACCCTCTCGACTTATTAACTGCCCTTGTCCTCTGTCCAGGAGTTGCAACTAGTTTTTGGTGTTTGTACTTTACTGGTGGTCGTGCATAGCGCTGACCCTCGGGGTGGGCTGTGATGCGACAGGTACATGGCCGGGTGTACCGATCGCCCGTTTGGTGACTCGGGAACCCTATACACATCGTTTGTGGCCGTGAGCGACACCCCAGCCGGATCTCCCCACGGATGGAACCCAAATAGGCGATAAACCTGGACTAGGGACTTGTGTGGTTAGTCAGGTCGTGGCTGACACCCTCGCTGGGTTTCTGCTTGAAGGTTGCCGAGTACATATCTAGTAAACGACGATAAGTGGTGGAAGCGTGTGTGAAGAAGTACACCCCTGCAGGGTTACCAATCAATTCGAATAGCCGTTGTTCGCGGTTAAGGACCACTTGGTTGCTTATACAGTTCATAGACAAGTTAATGGTTACTCCTAAAAGTCTCAAGACAAGTGTGAGTGCCGAGGATCGACGGTAGTGTATTGTTGTGGTGAGTAGTGGACTCGTCTGCGTAGTCTCATCTTGCAATCTGCTGAGAGTTGTAGTATAGGTTAGCCAAGAGTCAAAGCTGGCTTGCTGCAATAAACTCCACTACCCTTGTTGATAATGATGCATGTATAATAGGTTCTGATGTAAGTCTTGCTGAGTACCTTTCTACTCATGTTTGCTTAATAACTGTTGCAGAGGAGAACCCTGCCCCCTCTGATGGGTTCTAAATAGACGTTGACGTCGACGAGTAGCTTGCTACCCAGACGGAGATCCTGAGCTTGTGAAGGGCCTTGTAGATAGTCAGGCTACACGAAGCCTGTTTTCTTTCCAAGTTGTCTGTACTCAGACAAGTTAGCTTCCGCTTGTGCTTGTATGCTTGGATGACTTGAGTGTTGGGTCATGTGACCCCTATCTGTATGGATATGTTATGTATGGCTCTTCGGAGCCTCTTAAATAAAGTACTTTGAGTCAGAGAGTTATGTTGTGATGCAATGTTGTATTTGCACATATTGAGCATATTGTGTGTAGTTATTGAAATGCTTGATATGTGTGGGATCCGACACCTAGTTGTTTACCCTTGGTAGCCTATCTTACAGGGAAATGCCTCCTAGTGCTTCCACTGAGCCTTTGTAGCTTGCTTTTACTCCGGAACACGTAGGCTGGCTGGCATGTGTCCTTCTTCGTTCTAGTGTCTGTCCCTTTGGGGAAATGTCACGCGTTGTTCCTGTAAGTCCATGTAGCTTGCTATGACTTGGGTTCATACGTTGATGACCGACACGTTCGTTGATGGGTCATGGATGCATGTCTCTGTAATTTAGTGCCACTTTTGGTTTATAACTAGCCATGTCGGCCCAGTTTCTTTGTCATATGGATGATAGCGACACTATCATATACGTGTGCCAAAATGCGCAAACGGTCCCGGGCCAGGTAAGGTGGCACCCGTGGGCATACCGTGCATGAGGACGCAAAATGATATGATGTGTTACAAGCTAGATCGGTGTGACTTAGGATCAGGGTCCTGACACTTCTGTCACTCTAGAAACCCATCATCTACTTATTACTTCCCAATGCCTTCCTCTAGGCACAAATAATCGTGAAGCGTCATGTAGTCGATGTTCACATGACACCACTAGAGGAGAGACAACATACATCTCATCAAAATATCGAACGAAGACCAAATTCACATGACTACTAATAGCAAGACTTCTCCCATGTCCTCGGGAACAAAAGTAACTACTCACAAGACATAATATTGTTCATGATCAAAGGGGTATTAATATGCATAATGGATCTGAACATATGATCTTCCACCAAATAAACCAACTAGCATCAACTACAAGGAGTAATCAACACTACTAGCAACCCACAGGTACCAATTTGAGGTTTGGGTAAAAGATTGGATTCAAGAGATGAACTAGGGTTTGAGAGGAGATGGTGCTGGTGAAGATGTTGATGAAGGTATCCCTCCCCAAGATGGGAGAGTTGTTGGTGACGACGGCGGTGACGATTTCCCCCTCCCGGAGGGAAGTGTCCCCGGCAGAACAGCTCTGCCGGAGCCCTAGATTGGTTTCCGCCTTGGTTCCGCCTCGAGACGGCGGCATCTGGTCCCGAAAGCCTTCTTCTTATTTTTTTTTCTAGGTCAAAACACCTCATATAGGAGAAGATGGGCATCGGGGGACCTTCGATGGGCCCACGAGGCAGGGGGCACGCCCCCCACCCTCGTGGACAGCCGGTGGCCCCCCCTCGTGAACTTCTTTCGCCAGATATTTTTTATATTTTCTGAAATGGCGTTCTGTTGAGTTTCGGGGCTTTTGGAGTTGTGCAGAATAGGTTTCCGGAGTTTTCTCCTTTTCCAGCCCAGAATTCCAGCTGTCGGCATTCTCCCTCTTCTTGTAAACATTGTAAAATAAGAGAGAAAAGGCATAAGTATTGTGACATAACGTGTAATAACAGCCCATAATGCAATAAATATCAACATATAAGCATGATGCAAAATGGACGTATCAACTCCCCCAAGCTTAGACCTCGCTTGTCCTCAAGCGAAAGCCGATAACAAAAAATATGTCCACATGTTTAGAGATAGAGGTGTCGATAAAAAGAAAGTACGGACATGAGGGCATCATGATCATTCTCATAACAGTAACTTATATAAACATAGTCATATGATTCTTATGCTAAAGTAACAATTCATCCACAATATCAAGCATGAATCATAAACTTCATTGGAAACTAACAAACTTTGATCTCGGTCATTGAAGCAATTGCAATTTATCGTAACATCGGAAAGAGTTAATATAAGAGCTTTTCTGGAAGCCTACATACTCAACTATCATATAATCTTTCACAATTGCTCACACTCACGCAATACTTATGTTTATGGAGTTTTAATTGGACATAGAGAAAGATAGGGGCTTATGGTGTTGCCTCCCAACCTTTTACCTCAAGGGTAATGTCAACAGTAATAGACCATGAAAACTTACATCCAAGTGGGTATATATGTCAGGATCTTTCCAACACAATGTGCTTGCCAAAGGATAAAATGAAAAAAGGAAAGGTGGAATTCACCTTGACTCTTACAAGGCAAGAATAATAGATAGGTCCTTCGCAGAGGGAAGCAGAGGTTTTCATGTGTTTTTATGGTTGGATGCATTCGATAAAGGGAATATATTAATATCGCGAAGATACCAATTACACCCAGCCTCTGCACCAACAAGATATCGAAAGACATCAAGGATGCACATAGCCAAAAACCAAAATAAAAAGAGAGAAATATATATAAAAATAAAAACAAAGACCCGTCGCAGTAATGAAACACTCGCAACAGCAACACTCTAACCACCACCAAAAACAACACCTGAACTACAGAAGAGGTTCTCCAAAAGCGACGCCTTCAAGAAGGAAACAATGCATAAGCGTTGTCGTCGCCCGATCAAGGATCTTGAGTTTTCACCCTGGAGAGAGTCCGAGATTCCAAAAACAATGCCTTCACAAGACCATTGCAAGGTACAACCAATGAAGGCAAGACCTTGGGCTTTCACCCTGGAGATCGTGGCTCGGTACTCGAGAAGCGCCCCCAAAACTGTTGTCCACCTATGTTGATGTCCCCTCCTTTCAAGGCCTCCGCTGCAAGTCCTCAACACCCGACACAAAGGAAAAAACTTGTGTCTCCATTCTTCAACGCAATCAAAACTCCTCGCCGCAATTAATTCTCCGATCGCAGCAACCATGACTTTCTTCACCACCTCAACGCCATAGAAATCTATACTTAGACATGTCCCATGGCACCGACAAGACAATGAAGCTTCGCGTCACACCGTCATGAATCCTCTCTGGTCGAAGCTGAGGGCGCGCCCGACTGAATCAATTCTGATCTAAATATTCAATGGCGCCATGCGTCAAAAGCTGATATCTCTGATAGGAAGACCGGAACCCGTCGGTGTCTAGATCGAAGAGGTCGACATGCAGATTAAAATTTCGGAGCACGAAGAACAGCAGAGTCAACAAACATAGGACTCCTCTGGATTGGGACGGATTGAATCTGGGCATGAAGAACTGCCACAGCCAAGCGCAATCATGCCGGTGAGCTAGTTCCAGCCACTCCCGACCAAATAAGTGCCCGTCGGCCACTGTCGCAGCTGCAGCCTCTCCGCCATCGGACTGCCCAGCCGAGCACGGACGAGCAGATCGAAGAAGCGATGCCTATCTTCGAGATCCACCGCGCCCTTGCGCCATGGACAAACCTGACTGGGCAGCCGAAACAGCATGAAGCAGCTCCTCCAGGCCAGACCGTGGCGCTGCCCAATTAGCCGCAGGAGTCGCCAACGTCGTGAAGAGATCCGGGGCCGCCGCCCCGACGCCCAAGCTTCCGCCGGCCAGATCGATTCCAACCAAGGACCACAGTAGAGGCCCACCGCCGCCGTCAGCCCCACGGGATTCTCCCGGGGGCGTCCTTTGACGGCAGCGAGCAGAGGAGATCGGGGATGTTAAACGAGCTGGGAAGAGATGAGATCGCCATCCGTGTCGCCCGTCCGGACAACGCGGGGGCCATTGAGAAGAAGTACCACCACTGATTGTCACAAAGTCTTAGCATAGAAGAACTTCACTTTATATTGCCACTTGTGATAAGGACCTTTATTATGCAGTCCATCGCTTTTATTACTTCCATATCACAAGATCGTATAAAGCTAATTTCCTCCACACTAATAAATCATACATATTTTAGCGAGTTTGCAACATGACAACTTACTTGGAAGGATCTTTCTCAATCCATAGGTAGGTATGGTGGACTCTCATGGAAAAACTGGGTTTAAGGATGTATGGAAGCACAAGTAGTATCTCTACTTAGTGCGAGGAGTTTTGGCTAGCATGAGGGGGGAAGGCAAGCTCAGCATGTTGGATGATCCATGACAATATACTTTATTTTGGATATAAGAAGACATAACCCATTATGTTGTCTTCCTTGTCCAACATCAACTCTTTAGCATATCATACTTTAATGAGTGCTCACAATAATAAAAGATGTCCAAGATAGTATATTTGTATGTGAAGCCTCTCTTCTTTTATCACTTCCTATTAATTGCAATGATGACCAAAACTATGTTTGTCACCTCCCAACAACTTTTATTTATCATACTCTTATATGTGAAGTCATTACTTCCCACAAGATCTATATGATCTCTTTGATACTCTCTATGTTTTCTTTCTTTTTATCATGACCCAAGTGAGGAAATCAAGCCCTTGACTCAACACTAATCTTTATTATATAGCGCACGGACTCGATTACAAAGGGTAAAGATCATAAGGCAAAAGCTCACAACTAGATCATGCTAACTTATATTCTACTAGATCAAGATACTACCAAAAGGATCGAACTAAGTAAAACAATAAAGATAGGAGTGATGGTGATACGATACCGGGGTCACTCCCCCAAGCTTGGCAGTTTCCAAGGGGAGTGCTCATACCCATATGATTATGTCTCCTTCTTCGGGGGTGGTGATGATGGCTTCTTCCTTAACTTGCGCTTAAGGGCAGAATTTTGCTCCCTTAGGTCATTGATCTAGATTTAATATCTTCTTGCATAGTGTCTGCTTGTTTTTTTGCAAGAGGTTAAAAGGAATTAATTTGATCTTAGGTTTCTTTACTCTGTCTGGGAGGCTTGACTTTTTGAACTCCACGTGCATGTCTCCAGGTTGAGGTAACGGGACTTCGTCTTCATCTGAGCTAGTCCAATCCTTCCTCTTTGAATCATGGTCTTCTTATTCCGCGGTCCAACCATAATGCTCACAGTCCCCATAGGCCTTAGGGTCAGCAAGGGAATCAGCCACATAGCTTTCTCCCTCCGAATCCTGGGAGGACATGTTGCTTTATCTGCAACAGAAACAGCTCGAAACAAGAACATATGATTTTTGCGTGATACAGAGGTCAAGACCTTCGAGAGTATATATAATGAATTTTTACCGACCAAAAGGAGTAAGCCACAAGAAAATGGAGTCTGGGAGGCACACGAGCTGCCCACGAGGCAGGGAGCGCGCCCTGGGCAGGGGGCGCGCCCTCCACCCTCGTGGACGGCTCGTGTCTCTTCCGGACTGCGGCTTATTTTTCTATTTTTTTAATATTTCAAAACGGAGAAAAATTGCCTTTAGAGATGTTTTGGAGTCGGTTTACTTACCGTATCACATACCTCTTCCTTTTCGGAGGTTTAATCATTCTGGAAAGTGTCCCTTATGTATTTCTCTAGGGTTACGGTTTCAATAACATTGGTTTCAACATTTATAGGATTACCTGAGATATAATGTTTAATTCTTTGACCGTTCACCACCTTTGGGTTTGTGCTTTCGAAGTTGTTGATTTTCATGGCACCAGAACGATAGACCTCCTCGATAACGTAAGGTCCTTCCCACTTGGATAGAAGTTTTCCTGCAAAAAATCTTAAACGAGAGTTGTATAGCAAGACATAGTCACCTACGTTAAAGTCACGCTTTTGTATCCTTTTGTCATGCCATCTTTTAACTTTTTCTTTAAACAGTTTGGCATTCTCATAAGCGTGGTTTCTCCATTCATCAAGGCAACTAATGTCAAATAACCTCTTTTCACCAGCAAGTTTGAAATCATAATTGAACTCTTTAATAGCCCAATATGCCTTATGTTCTAGCTCAAGAGGTAAGTGACAAGATTTTCCGTAAATCATCTTATATGGAGACATACCCATAGGATTTTTGTATGCAGTTCTATAGGCCCATAATGCATCATCAAGTTTCTTGGACCAATTCTTCCTAGACCTATTAATTGTCTTTGGCAAGATTAGTTTCAACTCCCTATTACTTAGTTCTACTTGACCGCTAGTCTGTGGGTGATAGGGGGATGCAATTCTATGGTTGACATCAAATTTAGCAAGCTTATTACGGAAAGCACCATGAATAAAGTGTGAACCACCATAAGTCATTAGATATCTAGGGACCCCAAACCTCAGAAAAATAACTTCTTTAAGCATCTTAATAGAGGTGTTGACATTAGCACTACTAGTTGGAATAGCTTCTACCCACTTAGTAACGTAATCAACATCAACAAAAATATGTGTGTATCCATTAGAGGCAGGAAACGGTCCCATATAATCAAAGACCCAAACATCAAATGGTTCAATAACAAGTGAATAATTCATAGGCATTTCTTGACGTCTACTGATATTACCAATTCTTTGACATTCATCACAAGATAAGAAAAACTTACGGGCATCCTTGAAGAGAGTAGGCCAATAAAAACCGGATTGCAATACCTTGTGTGCAGTTCTATCTCCCGCATGGTGTCCTCCATAAGCTTCGGAGTGGCACTTGCATAGAATCTGTTCATGTTCATGCTCAGGTACACAACGTCTAATAATATCATCTGCTCCTTCTTTATAAAGATGTGGGTCATCCCAGAAGTAATGTCTCAAATCATAGAAGAACTTTTTCCTTTGCTGGTATGTAAAGCTAGGAGGTATAAACTTAGCAACAATATAATTAGCATAATCAGCATACTGATACGTCTCCAACGTATCTATAATTTTTGATTATTCCATGCTATTATTTATGAAGTCTTGGATGTTTAATGGGCTTTATCATTCACTTTTATATTATCATTTTTGGGACTAACCTACTAACCCAAGGGCCCAGTCCAGATTGTTGTTTTTTGCCTGTTTCAGGGTTTTGCAGAAAAAGAATATCAAACGGAGTCCAAATGGAATGAAACCTTTGCAAGAGATATTTTTGGAGAAAATTACGCCTGAGGAACTTGAGAACCACGTCAGGGGAGCGTCGAGGCGCCCACGAGGGTGGGGGGCTCGCCCCCCCCCCCCCTTCCCAGGACGCGCCCCCTACCTTGTGGGCCCCTCGAGCGTCCCCCTGTGCCCTCCTTCTTCCTATATAAGTCTACGCACCCCAGAAACTCCGAAAACAGAGAGAAAACCCTAATTACACCGCCGTACCTTCTGTTCCCGTGGAGATCCCATCTTGGAGCCTGTTCCGGAGCTCCACCGGAGGGGGATCCATCACGAAGGCCTTCATCATCATCATCATCGCCCTCACCATGAGTTGTGAGTAGTTTACCACAGACCTTCGAGTCCCTAGCCAGTATCTAGATGGCTTCTTCTCTCTCTCTGGATCTCAATACAAAGTTCTCCTCGGTCTTCGAGGACATCTATTCGATGTAATCTCTTTTTGCGGTGTGTTTGTCGAGATCCGATGAATTGTGAGTTCATGATCAAGGTTATCTACGAAAGATATTTGGTTCTTCTCTGAACTTTTTATGTGTGCTCATAATATCCTTGCAAGTCTCTTAGAATTATTGGTTTGGTTTGGCCTACCAGATCTATAGTTCTTGCAATGGGAGGAGTGCTTGGGTTTGGGTTCAATCTTGCGGTGTCCTTTCCCAGTGACAGTAGGGGCAGCAACGCACGTATTGTATTGTTGCCATCGAGGATAAAAAGATGGGGTTTATATCATATTGCTTGAGTTTATCCCTCTACATCATGTCATCTTGCTTAAGGCGTTACTCTGTTCTTATGAACTCAATACACTAGATGCATGCTGGATAGCGGTCGATGTGTGGAGTAATAGTAGTAGATGCAGAATCGTTTCGGTCTACTTGTCTCGGATGTGATGACTATATACAATGATCATGCCTAGATAGTCTCATAATTATTTGCTTTTCTATCAATTGCTCGACAGTAATTTGTTTGCCCGCCGTAGAATATCGCTATCATGAGAGAAGCCACTATAGAAAACTATGGCCCCGGGTCTATTCTCAACATATCAATCTACATCTACTTTACTTTTACCGTTTTTATTTGTTGTTATTATAAACTAAAAATACCAAAAATATCAACTATCATCTCTATCAGATCTCACTTTCGTAAGTGACCGTAAAGGGATTGACAACCCCTTATCGCGTTGGCTGCGAAGTTCTTATTTGTTTGTGCAGGTGCGAGGGACTCGCGCGTGGACTCCTACTGGATTGATACCTTGGTTCTCAAAAACAGGGGGAAATACTTACGCTACTGTGCTGCATCTCCTTTTCCTCTTCGAGGGAATACAACGCAATCTCAAGAGGTAGCAAGAAGAATTTCTCGCGCCGTTGCCGGGGAGGCTTACGCAAAAGTCATATACCAAGTACCTATCACAAACCCTTATCCTTCGCATTACATTTTTTTCCTCTCCCCCACTTCACCCTTGCCGTTTTATTTGCCCTTCTTCCGCCGTGTGTTTATCGTACGCTTGCTTCTTGTTTGCTTGTGTGTGTTGGATTGCTTGCTTGTCGCTATGGCTCAGAACAAGACCAAATTGTGTGACTTCTCCAATACCAACAAGAATGACTTTATTAGCACTCCGATTGCTCCTATTACTGATGCTGAATCTTGTGAGATCAATGCTGCTTTGTTGAATCTTGTCATGAAAGATCAATTCTCCGGCCTTCCTAGTGAAGATGTCGCTACCCATCTAAACAACTTTGTTGATTTGCGTGATATGCAAAAGAAAAGGGATACGGATAACGATATTGTTAAATTGAAGTTATTTCCGTTTTCACTTAGAGATCGTGGTAAAACTAGGTTTTCCTCTTTGCCTAGATATAGTATTGATTCATGGAATAAGTGCAAAGATGCTTTTATCTCTAAGTATTTCCCTCCTGCTAAGATCATCTCTCTTAGAAACGATATTATGAATTTTAAGCAACTAGATCATGAGCATGTTGCACAAGCTTGGGAGAGAATGAAATTGATGATACGTAATTGCCCTACACATGGTTTGAATCTATGGATGATTATTCAGAACTTTTATGCTGGCTTGAATTTTGCTTCTAGAAATCTTTTAGATTCGGCCGCCGGAGGCACTTTCATGGAAACCACCTTAGGAGAAGGTACCAAACTCCTAGATAATATTATGGTTAATTATTCTCAATGGCACACCGAAAGATCTACTAGTAAAAAAGTGCATGCTATCGAAGAAGTTATGTTTTGAGTGGAAAGATGGATGAACTTATGAAATTGTTTGCTGCTAGGAGTGCTTCTTCTGATCCTAATGATATGCCTTTGTCCACTTTGATTGAGAATAACAATGAATCTTTGGATGTGAATTTTGTTGGTAGGAATAATTTTGGTAACAATGCTTATAGAGGTAATTTCAATCCTAGGCCTTTTCCTAGTAATTACTCTAATAATTTTGGTAATTCCTACAACAACTCTTATGGAAAGATGCCTTCTGAATTTGAAACTAGTGTTAAGGAGTTTATGATCTCGCAAAAGAATTTCAATGCTTTGCTTGAAGAGAATTGCTTAAGGTTGATGAATTGGCTAGAAGTGTGGATAGAATTACTCTTGATGTTGATTCTTTGAAACTTAGATCTATCCCACCTAAGCATGATATCAATGAGCCTCTCAAAGCCATGAGAATTTCCATTGATGAATGCAAAGAAAGAACCGCTAGAATGCGTGCTAAACGAGAAGATTATATTAAATCGTGTTCTTCTAGTTATCATGAAAATAAAGATGAAGTTCTGAAAGTTATTCATGTGTCTCCTATTAGATCCTTGTTTTCTAGTATTAATCTTGACGAAGATAGGACTGGAGATGATTCTGCTTTAAAGTGTCCCAATGATTCGGAGTTTTTAGATCTTGATGCTAAAATTGTTAAAAGTGGGAGTGAAGAGATTAAAACTTTGCATAGTGATGAACTCACTACTTTGGATTTCAAGGGAATCAATTATGATAATTGCTCTTTGATTGATTGTATTTCCTTGTTGCAATCCGTGCTAAATTCTCGCATGCTTATAGTCAAAATAAAGCTTTCACTAAACACATAGTTGATGCTTTGATGCAATCTTATGAAGAAAAACTTGAGTTGGAAGTTTCTATACCTAGAAAGCTTTATGATGAGTGGGAACCTACTATAAAAATAAAAATAAAAGATCATGAATGCTATGCTTTGTGTGATTTGGGTGCTAGTGTCTCCACTATCCCAACAACTTTGTGTGATTTGCTAGGGTTCCATGAGCTTGATGATTGTTCTTTAAATTTACATCTTGCGGATTCCACTATTAAGAAACCTATGGGAAGAATTAATGATGTTCTTATTGTTGCCAATAGGAATTATTTGCCCATAGATTTCATTGTTCATGATATAGATTGCAATCCTTCATGTCCTATTATTCTTGGTAGACCTTTCCTTAGAACGATTGGTGCAATTATTGATATGAAGGAAGTAAATATTAGATTCCAATTTCCATTAAGGAAATGCATGGAACACTTTCCTAGAAAGAAAATCGAATTACCATATGAATCTATCATGAGATCCACTTATGGATTGCCTTCCAAAGATGGCAATACCTAGATCTATCTTGTATCGTGCCAAGCTAGGGGCGTAAAACGATAGCGCTTGTTGGGAGGCAACCCAATTTTATGTTTTTTTGTTGCTGTTAGGGAATAAATATTGCATCTAGCCTCTGATTAGATGTGGTTTCATGTTTTGTTTAGTGTTTGTGCCAAGTAGAACCTTTGGGAAGACTTGTGTGAAGTTTATATGATCTTGCTGTGAAAAACAGAATCGTTAGCGCTTGCTAAAGTAGTCGTGGGATTTTACTGGAGCATGTTTTCTAATTGATTGTTTTTGCAGATGATTGGTAGACAAATTCCGCAAATTTACCAATTTAGTTTGAATTTTTCAGATTTCCAGAAGTAGGCGAAACCTGTAGATTACTACAGACTGTTCTGTCTTTGATAGATTCTGCTTTTCGTGTGTTGTTTGCTTATTCCGATGCATCTATGAGTAGTATTGGAGGATATGAACCATAGAGAAGTTGGATTATATTAGGTTTAACACCAATATAAACAAAGAATGAATTCATTGATGTACCTTTGAGTAGTGGTTTGCTTTCTTATACTAACGGAGCTCACGAGAATTTTTGTCTTAGTTTTGTGTTGTGAAGTTTTCAAGTTTTGAGTATTGCTTTGATGGACTATGGAACAAGGAGTAGAAAAGGCCTAAGCTTGGGGATGACCATGGCACCCCAAGTAAATGCAAGATAATCAAAAGCCTAAGCTTGGGGATGCCCCGGGAAGGCATCCCCTCTTTCGTCTTCATCCATCGGTAACTATACTTGGAGCTATATTTTTATTCGCAACATGTTATGTGTTTTGCTTGGAGCGTCTTGTATAATTTGAGTCTTTGCTTGTTAGTTTGCCACAATTATCCTTGCTGGACACACCTATTTGAGCGAGTTAAATATGGCTTAGGAATTGTTAGAGCACTCTATGTGCTTCACTTACATCTTTTGAGTTGAATAGTTTTTGCTCTAGTGCTTCACTTATATCTTTTAGAGCACGGTGGTGGTAATATTTTGTAGAAATTGTTGAACTCTCATGCTTCACTTATATCTATTTGAGAGTCTATTAAAACATCATGCTAATGTGTTTAGGCTAAAAGAACTAGTCTTCACATGATAGACATCCAATGTCAATGTAGTAAAAAAATCACACTAAGTGCATTGAATAGAATGAGATGTTGGATGCTTGATAATTGTTTTGAGATATGAGGATAGTGATATTAGAGTCATGCTAGTGGAGTTATTATGAAATTGAGAAAAATTGTGTTAAGGTTAGTAATTCCCGTAGCATGCATGTATGGTGAACCGTTGTGTGACTAAGTTAGAGCATAAGGTATTTGTAGAGTGCCAACCTTTCTGTGGAGGTCGGGGGCGCGCGATGGTTAACTCCTACCAACCTCCCCCCTAGGAGCATGCGTTGATTGCTTTGTTTTGATGACTCGTAGATTTTTGCAATAAGTATATGAGTTCTTATGACTAATGTTGAGTCCATGGATTATACGCACTCTCACCCTTCCACCATTAGTCATAAAGAACTCGTATACTTACTGCAAAAATCTATGAGTCATAAAAAAAAGCAATCAACGCATGCTCCTAGGGGGGAGGTTGGTAGGAGTTAGCCATCGCGCACCCCTGACCTCCACACAAAGGTTGACACTTTACAAATACCTCATGCTCTAACTTCGTCACATAGCGGTTCACCATACGTGCATGCTATGGCAATCACTAACCTTAACACAAGTATTTCTCAATTTCATAATAACTCCACTAGCATGACTCTAATATCACTATCCTCATATCTCAAAACAATTATCAAGCATCCAACTTCTCATCATATTCAATGCACTTAGTGTGAAAGTTTTTACTACATTGATATTGGATGTCTATCATGTGAAGACTAGTTTAATAGCCTAAACACATTGCCATGCTGTTTTAATAGACTCTCAAAAGGATATAAGTGAAGCATGAGAGTTCAACAATTTCTTCAAAATATTATCACCACCGTGCTCTAAAAGATATAAGTGAAGCACTAGAGCAAAAACTATTCAACTCAAAAGATATAAGTGAAGCACATAGAGTGTTCTAGCAATTCCTAGGCCATATTTAACTCTCTAAAATAGGTGTGTCCAGCAAGGATAATTGTGGCAAACTAATAAACAAAGACTCAAATTATACAAGACGCTCCAAGCAAAACATATATCATGTGGTGAATAAAAATATAGCTCCAAGTATAGTTACCGATGGATGAAGACGAAAGAGGGGATGCCTTCCCGTGGCATCCCCAAGCTTAGGCTTTTGATTGTCCTTGAATTTTACTTGGGGTGCCATGGTCATCCCCAAGCTTAGGCCCTTTCTACTCTTTGTTCCATAGTCCATCAAAGCAATACTCAAAACTTGAAAACTTCACAACACAAAACTTAGACAAAAATCTCGTGAGCTCCGTTAGTATAAGAATGCAAACCACTACTCAAAGGTACTGCAATGAATTCATTCTTTGTTAATATTGGTGTTAAACCTACTGTATTCCAACTTCTCTATGGTTCATACCTCCAAATATTACTCATAGATGCATTGAAATAAGCATACAACACACGAAAAACAGAATCTGTCAAAAACAGAACAGTCTGTAGTAATCTGCAGGTTTCGCATACTTTTGTAACTCAAAAAAATTCAAACTATATTGATAAACGTGACGAATTTGTCTATTAAACATCTGCAAAAAGAATCAACTAAGTAGCACGCTCCAGTAAAATCTGACGAGCATTCTAGCGAGCACTAACGATTCTGTTTTTCACAACAAGATCACATAAACTTCACACAAGTTTTGCCAAAGGTTCTACTTAGCACAAACACTAAACCAAACATGAAAACACATCTAAACAGAAGCTAGATGCAATATTTATTTCCTAACAGCAGCAAAAACAAAAAATATAAAATTGGATTGCCCCCCAACAAGCGCTATCGTTTTACGCCCCTAGCTAGGCACGATACAAGATAGATCTAGGTATTACCATCTTTGGAAGGCAATCCATAAGTGGATCTCATAATAGATTCATATGGTAATTTGATTTTCTTTCTAGGAAAGTGTTCCATGCCTTTCCTTAATGGAAATTGGAATCTAATATTTCCTTCCTTCATATCAATAATTGCAACAATCGTTCTAAGGAAAGGTCTACCAAGAATAATAGGACATGAAGGATTGCAATCTATATCAAGAACAATGAAATCTACGGGCACATAATTCCTATTGGCAACAATAATAACATCATTAATCCTTCACATAGGTTTCTTAATAGTGGAATCCGCAAGATGCAAATTTAAATAACAATCATCAAGCTCATGGAACCCTAGCAATTCACACAAAGTTTTTGGGATAGTGGAGACACTTGCACCCAAATCACACAAAGCATAGCATTCATGATCTTTCATTTTAATAGTAGGTTCCCACTCATCATAAATCTTTCTAGGGATAGAAACTTCTAACTCAAGTTTTTCTTCATAAGATTGCATCAAAGCATCAACTATGTGTTTGGTGAAAGCTTTATTTTGACTATAAGCATGCGGAGAATTTAGTACGGATTGCAACAAGGAAATACAATCAATCAAAGAGAAATTATCATAATTGAATCCCTTGAAATCCAAAGTAGTGGGTTCATCACTATGCAAAGTTTAAATCTCTTCACTCCCACTTTTGACAATTTTGGCATCAAGATCTAAAAACTCTGAATCATTGGGACACCTTAAAGCTGAATCATCTCCAATCCTATCTTCATCAAGATTTATACTAGAAAACAAGGATCTAATAGGAGACACATCAATAACTTTCAGATCTTCATCTTTATTTTCATGATAACTAGAAGAACACGCTTTAATATAATTCCCCCTTTTAGCACGCATCCTAGCAGTTCTTTCCTTGCATTCATCAATGGAAATTCTCATGGCTTTGAGAGACTCATTGATATCATGCTTAGGTGGGATAGATTTAAGTTTCAAAGAATCAACGTCAAGAGTAATTCTATCCACACTTTTAGCCAATTCATCAATCTTAAGCAATTTCTCTTCGAGCATAGCATTGAAATTCTTTTGTGAGATCATAAACTCCTTAACACTAGTTTCAAATTCAGAAGGCATCTTTCCATAACAGTTGTTGTAGGAATTACCATAACTATTAGAGGAATTACTAAGAAAAGGTCTAGGATTAAAATTCCCTCTATAAGCATTGTTACAAAAATTATTCCTACAAACAAAATTCACATCCAAAGATTCATTGATATTTTCAATCAAAGTGGACAAAGGCATATCATTAGGATCAGAAGAAGCACTCTTGGCAGCAAATAATTTCATAACTTCATCCATCTTTCCACTCAGAACACTAATTTCTTCAATAGCATGCACTTTTTTACTAGTAGATCTTTCGGTGTGCCATTGAGAATAATTAACCATAATATTGTCTAGGAGTTTGGTAGCTTCTCCTAAGGTAGTTTCCATAAAAGTGCCTCCCGCAGCCGAGTCTAAAAGATTTCTAGAAGCACAATTCAAGCCAGCATAAAAGTTTTGAATAATAATCCATAGATTCAAACCATGTGTAGGGCAATTATGTATCATTAATTTAATTCTCTCCCAAGCTTGTGCAACATGCTCATGATCTAGTTGCTTAAAATTCATAATATCGTTTCTAAGAGAGATGATCTTAGCAGGAGGGAAATACTTAGAGATAAAAGCATCTTTGCACTTATTCCACGAATCAATACTATTTCTAGGCAAATAGGAAAACCAAGTTTTAGAACGATCTCTAAGTGAAAACGAAAATAACTTCAATTTAACAATATCGTTATCTGTATCCCTTTTCTTTTGCATATCACACAAATCAACAAAGTTGTTCGGATGGGTAGAGGCATCTTCACTAGGAAGGCCGGAGAATTGATCTTTCCTGAGAAGATTCAACAAAGCAACATTGATCTCACAAGATTCAGCATCAGTAATAGGAGCAATCAGAGTGCTTATAAAATCATTATTGTTTGTATTGGAGAAGTCACACAATTTGGTATTGTTCTGAGCCATAGTGACATGCAAGCAATCCAACACACAAGCAAACAAGAAGCAAGCGAACGATAAACACACGGCAGAAGAAGGGCAAATAATACGGCAAGGGTGAAGTGGGGGAGAGTAAAACGAGAGGCAAAAATGTAATGCGAAGGATAAGGGTTTGTGATAGGTACTTGGTATATGACTTTCGCGTAAGCCTCCCCGGCAACGGCACCAGAAATTTTTCTTAGTACTTCTCGAGCTTGCGTTGTATTCCCTCGAAGAGGAAAGGGAGATGCAGCACAGTAGCGTAAGCATTTCCCTAAGTTTTTGAGAACCAAGGTATCAATCCAGTAGGAGACCACGCGCGAGTCCCTCGCACCTGCACAAACAAATAAGAACTTCGCAGCCAACGCGATAAGGGGTTGTCAATCCCTTTACGGTCACTTACGAAAGTGAGATCTGATAGAGATGATAGTTTATATTTTTGGTATTTTTGTTTATAAGAACAGAAAGTAAAAGCGGAAAAAGTAAAGTAGATGTAGATTGATATGTTGAGAATAGACCCGGGGGCCATAGTGTTCTCTAGTGGCTTCTCTCATGATAGCGATATTCTACGGCGGGTAAACAAATTACTGTCGAGCAATTGATAGAAAAGCAAATAATTATGAGACTATCTAGGCATGATCATTGTATATAGGCATCACGTCCGAGACAAGTAGACCGACTCCTGCATGCATCTAGTACTATTACTCCACACATCGACCGCTATCCAGCATGCATCTAGTGTATTGAGTTCATAAGAACAGAGTAACGCCTTAAGCAAGATGACATGATGTAGAGGGATAAACTCAAGCAATATGATATAAACCCCATCTTTTTATCCTCGATGGCAACAATACAATACGTGCCTTGCTGCCCCTACTGTCACTGGGAAAGGAAATCGCAAGATTGAACCCAAAGCCAAGCACTTCTCCCATTGCGAGAACTATAGACCTAGTAGAAACCAAACCAATAATTCGAAGAGACTTGCAAGGATATTATGAGCACACATAAAGAGTTCATAGAAGAACCAAATATTTCTCATAGATAATCTTGATCATAAACTCACAATTTATCGGATCTCGACAAACATACCGCAAAAAGAGATTACATCGAATAGATCTCCTCGAAGACCGAGGAGAACTTTGTATTGAGATCCAGAGAGAGATAAGAAGCCATCTAGATACTAGCTATGGACCCGAAGGTCTGTGGTAAACTACTCACAACTCATGGTGAGGGTGATGATGATGATGTAGAAGCACTCCGTGATGGATCCCCCCTCCGGCGGAGCTCCGGAACAGGCTCCAAGATGGGATCTCACGGGAACAGAAGGTTACGGCGATGGAATTAGGGTTTTCTCTCTCTTGCTGATGGCTTCGGGGTACGTAGACATATATAGGAGGAAGGAGGACACCGGGGGACGCCCGAGGGGCCCACGAGGTAGGGGGTGCGCCTGGGAAGGGGGTGCGCCCCCCCACCCTTGTGGGCACCTCGTGGATCCCCTTCCGTGCTTCTCAAGTCTCCCGTGCGTGATTTTCTCCAAAAATATCTCTCCCGAAGGTTTCATTCTGTTTGGACTCTGTTTGATATTCCTTTTCTGCAAAACCCTGAAACAGGCAAAAAAACAGCAATCTGGACTGAGCCTTTGGGTAGGTTAGTCCCAAAAATGATATAAAAGTGTATGACAAAGCCCATTAAACATCCAAGACATCATAAATAATAGCTTGGAACAATAAAAAATTATAGATACGTTGGAGACGTATCAGATCACCCTTGGGTGGAGGAGGATCCCCTAGGATTTCAAGAGGCAAGTTGTTTTTCAGTACGGGTCCCTTTTTAAAGAATATTTCATATATTTTCCTTCTGTCATTCATATGCATATCATTTTCATGGTCTAGCAAGTATTGTTCTAAAGGGTCATTAGGAGGCACGGCAATAGAAGCAAGACCAATAATTTCATCCTTACTGGGTGGTTCCTTTTCAAGGGGTTGTCTACGGAATTTAGCAAAGTTAATATCATGAGACATATCCCCTAATCCAACAGTAACAATATCTTTCACGCAATCTATTTTGGCATTAACAGTATTCAAGAAGGGTATACCAAATATAATGGGGCAAAATTCATCTTGTGGGGAACTAAGAACAAGAAAACTAGCAGATTATTTAACCTTCCCACACAAGACTTCAATATCTCTAACAATCCCAACTCGTGAAATAGTGTCTCTATTAGCAAGCTTAATAGTAACATCAATCCCTTCTAACTCAATAGGGGCAATATCATGCATAATTTCTCGATATAAATCATGAGGGATAATACTTGCACTAGCACCTACATCACATAAACCATGATAGCAATGATCTCCTATCTTAACAGAGATAACAGGCAAGCCTACAATAGGTCTATGTTTGTTCCTAGCATTGGGTTTAGCTATTCTAGCAGACTCTTCTTGGAGGTAAATAACATGTACATCTAAATCTTCTACCAAGAGATCTTTAACCATAGCAACACTAGGTTCAACTTTAATTTGCTCAGAGGGTGTAGGTGTTCTAGTATTACTTTTACGAACTACAGTTGAAGCTTGAGCATGTTCCTTTATCCTAAGAGGGAAAGGTGGTTTCTCAATATAAGCAGTAGGAACAATGGGATCAACATTATAAGTGATAGTCTTTTCTTTAACTTTAACGGGTTCAACTACTTTTACTTCAATAGGGGGATGGTATTTAAACCACTTCTCAACATGAGTAGCAAAAGATTCACAAAAAGAAGCTACTATCTCAGAGTCAAGTCCTTATTTAGTGCTAAACTCATGGAAAACATCGGTATCCATAAAAGCTTTAACACAATCAAACTTAGGGGTCATACCTGACTCCTTACCTTCGTCAAGATCCCAATCTTTAGAGTTGTGTTTAATTCTTTCCAATAAATCCCATTTGAATTCAATAGTCTTCATCCTAAAAGAACCTGAACAAGAAGTATCAAGCATGGAGCGATTATTAAGAGAAAGTCGAGCATAAATTTTTTGAATGATCATTTCTCTTGAGAGATCATGATTGGGGCATGAATATAACATTGACTTAAGCCTCCCCCAAGCTTGAGCGATGCTTTATCCTTCGCGAGGCCAGAAATTATAAATATAATTACGATCACGATGAACCTGGTGCATAGGGTAGAACTTCTAATGAAATTCCAACTTCAGACGATTATAGTTCCATGATCCCATATCACCACATAGCCTAAACCATGTCAATGCATCTCCCTTCAAACATAAAGGGAAGACCTTCTTCTTGATAACATCCTCGGGCATACCTGCAAGCTTAAACAATCCACAAACTTCATCCACATAGATTAGATGCAAATCGGGATGCAATGTTCCTTCTCCTGTAAAAGTATTTTCAAGCAGTTTCTCAATCATACCCGAAGGAATTTCAAAGCAAACATTTTCAGTAGGTGCAGTAGGTTGAGGAGCAACTCTTTGCTCTTCTGATCGGGGTGAAGATACCCCGAACAAGCCCCTCAAAGGATTTTGAGCCATAGTAACAAGTGACAATAAAGTTCAGCACACTATATAAATTTTTCCTTACCAAAGGTGCTTCACTCCCCGGCAACGGCGCCAGAAAAGAGTCTTGATGATCCACAAGTGTAGGGGATCTGTCGTAGTCCTTTCGATAAGTAAGAGTGTCAAACCCAACGAGGAGCAGAAGGAAATGATAGGTTGTTTTCAGAAAGGTATTTTCTGCAAGCACTGAAATTATAGGTAACAAATAGTTTTGTGATAAGGTAATTGGTAGCAAGTGACAAAAGGTAAAAGTAAATAAGGTGCAGCAAGTTGGCCCAATCCTTTTTGTAGCAAAGGACAAGCCCGGACAAACTCTTATATAAAGGAAAGCGCTCCCGAGGACACATGGGAATAATCATCAAGCTAGTTTTCATCACGATTATCTGATTCGCGTTCGGTACTTTGATAATTTGGTATGTGGGTGGACCGGTGCTTGGGCGCTATCCTTACTTGGACAAGCCTCCCACTTATGATTAACCTCTAATGCAAGCATTCGCAACTACAAAAGAAGTATTAAGGTAAACCTAACCATAGCATGAAACATATGGATCCAACTCAGCCCCTTACGAAGGAGCGCATAAACTAGGGTTTAAGCTTCTGTCACTCTAGCAACCCATCATCTACTTATTACTTCCCAATTCCTTCCTCTAGGCCCAAATAATGGTGAAGTGTCATGTAGTCGACATTCACATGACACCACTAGAGGAGAGACAACATACATCTCATCAAAATATCGAACGAAGACCAAATTTACATGACTACTAATAGCAAGACTTCTCCCATGTCCTCAGGAACAATAGTAACTACTCACAAGACATAATATTGTTCATGATCAGAGGGGTATTAATATGCATAATGGATCTGAACATAAGATCTTCCACCAAATAAACCAACTAGCATCAATTACAAGGAGTAATCAACACTACTAGTAACCCACAAGTACCAATCTGAGGTTTGGGTACAAAGATTGGATACAAGAGATGAACTAGGGTTAGAGAGGAGATGGTGCTGGTGAAGATGTTGATGAAGATAGCCCTCCCCAAGATGGGAGAGTTGTTGGTGATGACGGCAGTGAAGATTTCCCCCTCCCGGAGGAAAGTGTCCCCGGCAGAACAGCTCTGCTGGAGCCCTAGATTGGTTTCCGCCTCGGTTCCGCCTCGAGACGGCGGTGTCTGGTCCCGAAATTCTTCTTCTTATTTTTTCTAGGTCAAAACACCTCATATAGGACAATCTGGGCGTTGGGGGACCTTCGGTGGGCCCACGAGGCAGGGGGTGGGCCCTGGGAAGGGGGGCGCGCCCCCACCCTCGTGGACAGCCGGTGGCCCCCCTCGTGAACTTCTTTGGCCAGATATTTTTTATATTTTCTGAAACGGTGTTTTGTTGAGTTTCGGGGCTTTTGGAGTTGTGCAGAATAGGTTTCCAGAGTTTGCTCCTTTTCCAGCCCAGAATTCTAGCTGCCGGCATTCTCCCTCTTCTTGTAAACCTTGTAAAATAAGAGAGAAAAGGAATAAGTATTGTGACATAACGTGTAATAACAGCCCATAATGCAATAAATATCAACATATAAGCATGATGCAAAATGGACGTATCAGGATGATCAGGCAAAGCATTAAGTAATTGGAGAAGCCTCCCCCAAGCTTGTGGGAGACTCTCTTTTTCAATTTGCACAAAATTATTTATTCCCGCAAGGCAGCTTGTTTCTTATGAGAGGAAAATATTTAGCAGAGAAGTAATAAATCATATCCTGGGGACTACGCACACAGCCAGGATCAAGAGAATTAAACCATGTTTTAGCATCACCCTTTAAGGAGAACGGAAAAAGCTTAAGGATATAATAGTAGCGAATTTTTTCCTCATTGGTGAATAGGGTGGCTATATCATTCAATTTAGTAAGATGTGACATAACAGTTTCAGATTCATAGCCATGGAAAGGATCAAATTCAACCAAAGTAATTAACTCAGGATCGACAGAGAAATCATAATCCTTATCAGAAATACAGATAGGTGAAGTAGCAAAAGCAGGGTCATATTTCATTCTAGCATTCAAAGACTTATCTTTCAACTTAGCTAGCAGTTTCTTAAGGTCATATCTATCATTGCAAGCAAGAAAGTCTCTAGCAGTTTCTTCATCCATAACATAACCCTCAGGCAGTCAATTTATATCTAGGGGAGAATCTTCATCATCACTTTCATCAATATTATCAGTTTCAGTAATTGCATTCTCTCTAACCCTAGCAATTTGTTCATCAAGAAATTCACCTAATGGCACAGTAATATCAAGCATAGAAGTAGTCTCATCATAAGTATCATGCATAGCAGAAGTGTCATCATCAAGAACATGCGACATATCAGATTCAATAGCAGGTGTAGGTGTCGCAAACTTACTCATAACATAGGGTGAATCAAGTGCAGAGCTAGATGGCAGTTCCTTACCTCCCCTCGTAGTTGAGGGATAAATCTTGGTTTTTTTGTCTTTCAAGTTCTTCATAGTGATCAACAGATATAAATCCCAAGTGTCGGTGTACTAAGATAGGGGTACCTTAGTACCCCAACTTGTGCACGGGAAGTAGCAGCTTCCCGCGGCAGGGTCTACCACGTGCTTGCCGGAAACCTCTCTGGTCCTTATTAAGCCATTCAAAAACAAAGTATACAAGACAGAAGATCAAGGCCCCGGCAAGTGGAGTTTGCCGGGAAGGCCGTCCCAGGCTCAAGATTACCTCATTAACTCAAGGCCCTGGCAAGAGGAGCTTGCCAGGAAGACCAGAAGATTGCCTCTTATGAGACACGCCTCGGCGCACCCTGCGCCCCGGCAAGACCCGAGGAGCGACAAGCTTCCCGGCCCGACAAGGTCAAGACCCCGGCAAGGTGCTTGCCAGGGGAAGTCTGCACTGTGTGCCCGCGCTCCAGCTCATCGGTCCACGCGTCGCCCTGGGGCCATTCCAGGGACGCGTGGCGGATGGCTGTGCAGCCTGGGGGACACGGTGGCACTCCACGGTGACGAAGCTACCACCGTGGCGGACGGAGACACAAGGGCGGGCGCTTTTGGGGTCGGCGGTGACGGGCATTTAATGCTCTTGTCCCCCACTGTCAAAGTAGGTGATGACCACTGTTCATCCACTGTTCGTCCACTGTTCCCGCACTGTTACAACTACCACCAAAGTTACTTTTTTACCCCTTTCTCCTACGTTGACACCTGTCGGTGACCCCTTGAGTTATAAAAGGAGGCCCATGCACAACGTAGAAAGGGTTCGGAACCTAGATCGCTCATTCGCTCGGTGTAGCTAGTTCTTCAAGCTCCCGAGCTCCAACACTCAATACAATCTAAGCAGGAGTAGTGTTTTACGCGTCCGTCGCGGCCCGAACCTGGGTAAACTGCCCGCGTGCTCTCTACGATCTGCTCTTTGTGCTCCCTCCGCTCCCTTACCGCACGAACAAGGGGCTCCGGTCCCATAGGTGCTCGTGGTGGACAGTTTCCCCCGACATCTTTGGCGCGCCAGGTAGGGGGCGTCGAGGTTGTGCGAACCTGATCCGACGTTCACGCGGGCGCAGTCTTCATCAACCTCTCCAGCCACATCAACTTCATCAGCAGCAGCAGCATGGCCCCGAAGAAGAAGGCTTCGGAGGTCGCAGGCCCGTCTGCGTCTGTTCCGCCGCCACCAGAACCAACGGTGGGCGGAGGAGACGCCGTCGGAAGGGTGGTCGCCGGCGAGGAAGCTCACGGCGCCGCCAAGTCTAAGGACAAGACGGACGACCGAGCCTCGGTCTCCGTAGATGCGCCACGTCCATCTCAGCAGACGACGACCCAGCAGCGCCGTGGTACAGGAGGTACCATTCGCTTGCTGGGGCAAGGTCAAACCGGAGGTTCGCGGGACGCTCCGGGCCACCGTCCTGGCACGAGCAAGGTGCGGTCACCGGGGCGGGAAGCTGCTCCTTCTAACACCGTTAGGAGTCCGAGCATATCCCGCTCCTCGCGCCGCTCGCCCCCGCTCCCCTCCTCTCCAGCAGAAGCGCTCGCAAGAGCGCAACTGCTCCTCGACTTCCCTCCAGCGGCAGATAAAGCCGAAGACTGGAGGGCAACAATCCAAAGCCTCATCGCCTTCGCCAACAACGACACGCCGCAGCAGCCGGCGACGTCGCGGCCGCGGCAAGTCGAGAAGATGAAGGCCGATGGCGACAAGACCGCCGGGGGTGCAAGCACCGTGCACTCCCCTCCGCGGAAGCAGAAGACGCCTCCCCGCCGGATCAACGTCGACGACGACTCCACGGCGTCGTCGGATCCGCGAGCTCGTCGGGACCAGCGCCAGGTCCTTGACGATCGGCGACAAGAAGACGCTCGGACGACGATCGAGCGCCGCCGAGAAGCTCGGCGACAATCAGATCAGTGAGCTGGGACCGCTGTCGATACGCACGCGCCCGGTGAACCAGGCGACTTGCCGTACGCGGAAGGTTGCCCCGCGTTTACTCATGAGCTGCGGCGCGTCCAGTGGCCCAGCATGAAGAACTTCAAGCCCGACGTACCGGAAAAGTACGACGGCAAGACGCACCCCTCGGAATTCCTCAGCATTTACACCATCGCGGTGCAGGCTGCCGGGGGGCGCGACGAGAAGATACTGGCGAACTACTTCCCGCTGGTGCTTAAGCCAAATGTTCGTTCTTAGCTTATGCACTTGCCGGAAGGCTCCATTTCTTCTTGGGCGGATCTTTGCCACCAATTTGTTGGCGCCTTCACGGGCGGCACAAACCCCACGGCCAGGAGAGCGATCTCCACATCTTGGCCCAGAAGGAAGGAGAACCTCTGCGCAAGTACATCCAGCGCTTCAGCCGCGTGCAGCACAACATCCCCGACGTCCACCCTGCTGCGGTTATCAGCGCGTTCCACCAGAACGTGCGTAACCGCCGCATGCGTGAGGAAATGGCCATGACCCAGATACGGGATGTCAGCGAGCTCTATGCTCTAGCTGATAAGTGCGCGCGCGCCGAAGAGGGGAGGAGACTCCCCGGAGAGGATGCTGGCGCAGGAGGAAGCGACAGCGAGGACGCCGCCCCGGCAAAGAAGAGCCGGCGGCGGAACAATAGAAGAAAGAAGAACAAGGAAGTGCTTGCCGTCGAGAAGTCCGGCAAGGAGGCTCCCGCCAAGCAAGCACAGGCTGGCGGCTCCGGCAAGGAGCTTGCCCCTGTAGCGGCAGCCGACAAGCAGGACGGCTCCGACAAGCAATACTGCAAGATCCACCGCACCAAGGGCCACGACCTCTCCAACTGCAAACGCGTCGAATACCTCGTCGAGCAGCAGAAAGCTGAGTACGAGCGGCGCGACAAGGAGAAGGCCAAGGTGGCGGAGGAGAGCCGAGCAAGAAGCGGCCATTCAATGGCCGGGGAGGACCGCGGCAAGGCCAAGCAGCGGCAAGGTGATAGACCTCCCCGGGGCCGCGACAAGGATGAGGAAGACGACGACGACGACATGGAGGAAGGTGATGACAGCGAGCAGGAGTTCCAGAAGGCCACGGAAGTCCTGTGCGTCGACGGCGGCGCCTCTCTGCATACTTCCCACCGCCAATTCAAGCAGTGGGTGCGGGAAGTAAATGCAGCTGAGCCGCCCGTGGAGTCGCGCAGGCTCCTCAAATGGTCCAGCACGCCCATCATTTTTGATCTTGAGGATCACCCTGACCGCACCACTGCGGTCGGGTGCTTGCCGATGTTGGTCTCACCAACCATCCGCAACCTCAAGGTCACCAAAATGTTGGTTGACGGCGGGGCCGGCCTGAACTTGATCTCCTCGGCTGTGATCAAGAAACTCCAAATCCCAGACGGAGAGCTCGAAGAGACCGGTTCGTTCCAAGGAATAAATCCGGGGAGGAGCAAGCCCAAGGGGAAGATAACTCTGCCAGTGACCTTTGGCGGGGAGCTGAACTTCAGGACGGAGAGGATAACCTTCGATGTTGCCGATATCCCATTGCCATACAATGGGATACTTGGACGTCCTGCCCTCGCCAAGTTCATGGCAGCTTCCCACTACGCCTACAACGTACTCAAGATGCCGGGGCCGATAAGCGTCATCACTGTCCATGGCGACAAGAAGGACGCGCTTATCTGCGCCGACAAGATCTACCGGGATGCAGCAGCCGCGGCGGAGAACAGTACACTTGCCGCTGAAGCTCCCGGGGGGAAGAAGACCAAGACCAAGTCCGGCAAGTGCCCTGGGACCCACTCCGGCAACCGCACCTCTTCGGAGTGCTGCGCTGCCGTCGAGGACGTTCCATCGAGCTCCACCGGCAAGTGCAAGAAGGGGATGGCCGCTCCACCAGCAACCAAGAAGGTATCCGCAAAGGAGGATGGCACTGGTAGTACCTTCACCATCAGTGCTACACTTGACAGAAAATAGGAAAGCGCGCTCGTTGCCTTCCTGTGGGTGAATGTCGATGTGTTTGCTTGGCAACCATCTGACATCCCCGGTGTTCCCAGGAAGATAATTGAGCACAAGCTTGCTGTTTGTCCTCATGCGCGGCCCGTCAAGCAGAAGGTCAGAAAGCAAGCCGTGGAGCGCCAAGAATTCATTGCCGAAGAAATCAAGAAGCTAGAAGCAGCGGGCCTAGTTAGAGGCGTGATCCATCCGACATGGTTAGCAAACCCAGTTGTCGTGCATAAGGCCAACGGGAAGTGGAGACTGTGTATAGACTTCACCGATGTGAATAAAGCATGTCCCAAGGATCCATTTCCCTTGCCGCGCATTGACCAGATTGTTGACTCCACTGCCGGATGTGAGCTGCTCTCTTTCCTTGATGCATATTCAGGCTACCACCAGATTTTCCTGGCCAAGGAAGATGAAGAGAAGACTGCATTCATTACTCCATGTGGCACATATTGCTTCATTCGCATGCCCTTCGGATTGAAGAATGCAGGATCAACATTTGCAAGGGTGGTATACACTGCTTTTGAGCCACAGATTCACAGAAATGTAGAGGCTTACATGGATGATATCGTGGTCAAGAGCAAGAGCAAGGATACACTGATCCAAGATTTGGAAGAGACATTTGAGAACCTGCGCAAGATCCAGCTTAAGTTGAACCCCGAGAAGTGCGTCTTTGGAGTCCCCTCCGGCAAGCTTCTCGGGTTCTTTGTGTCACAGAGGGGGATTGAAGCCAACCCCGACAAGATAAAAGCCATCGAGCAGATCGAAGCCCCGAGGCGCGTCAAGGACGTAAGGAGACTTGCAGGTTGTGTAGCCGCCCTCAGTAGGTTCATTTCAAAGTCTGCAGAACGCGCCCTGCATTTCTTCAAGATCTTAAAGAAGGCAGGTCCTATGAAATGGACTCCGGAAGCGGAGGCAGCGCTGCAAGACTTGAAAGGGTACCTATCCTCCACTCCAATACTTGCCGCACCTAGGCCACAAGAGAAGTTGCTGCTGTACTTAGCGGCAACCAATCAAGTGGTTAGTGCTGCGTTAGTAGCGGAGAGGGAGGCCGACGAGGAGTCTACACCACCGGCAAGCGAATCCAGCGACAAGCAGGGGGCTACTCCGGCAAGCTCTGGCCCCGACAAGGACAACTCTGCGCAGGAACAAGGAGAAGTGCGAAGAAAGATGGTGCAGCACCCGGTGTATTTTGTGAGTTCCCTCTTGCAGGGGGCTAGATCAAGATACTCTGGGGTGCAAAAGTTGCTTTTCGGCCTCCTCATGGCCTCGAGAAAGCTGCGCCATTACTTCCAAGCACACGAGATAACAGTGGTCACTCGCTTTCCGCTGAAGAGGATATTGCACAATCCGGAAGCAACAGGCAGGATCGTCGAGTGGGCACTGGAGCTGTCAAGCTTTGGTCTCAAGTTTGAAAGTACTTCAACTATCCAGAGCCGAGCTTTGGCAGAATTCATAGCTGAATGGACCCCAACGCCCGATGAAGAAGTTCCAGAGACAAGTGTTCCTGTACAAGAAGCGACAAGTGAATGGGTAATGTACTTTGACGGTGCCTTCTCGCTGCAAGGCGCCGGTGCCGGCGTGGTACTCATCGCGCCCACCGGAGAGCACCTCAAGTATGTTATCCAAATGCACTTTCCCGGGGAGCAAGCGACAAACAATACTGCTGAGTATGAAGGCTTGCTCGCCGGCCTCAAGATTGCGGCCGAACTTGGGATCAAGAAGCTGATTGTGCGGGGAGATTCTCAGTTGGTGGTCCGACAAGTCAACAAGAGTTACCAGAGCCCTTTGATGGAAGCTTATGTAGATGAAGTGAGGAAGCTTGAAGAACACTTTGAAGGTCTGCAAATGGAGCACGTCCCGAGAGCTCAGAATGACATTGCAGATGGCCTTTCAAAGTGTGCTGCGATGAAGTTACCTGTGGAACCAGGGACCTTTTTGCTCAAGTTGACTCAGCCATCCGTTACACCATCTATTGGGCAGCACAAGAAGAGAAAGTTGGTCTCCGGCGACTACTTGCCGGCGGATCTTCCCGAGGCCGCCGCCAAGGTCCCCAAGATCAACGATCAGAACGCTGAGGAACAGTTTGCTCCTGCAGATCCTAGGGTCTGTACAGTTGAAGCAAGCGTTCCCGACAAGCCTCGCCCCGGCGAGCTTGCCGGGGGACCATCAGCTCCGGCAGAACCAGAGGTTCTTGCCGTAGAAGCTCGGGTTCCCGCAGCGGCCCTCATGCCTTTAGTCCTTGCCGTTGAGCCTCAGGCTCCGGCATGGGCGCAGCAGATCATCCGTTTTCTGCAAACAGGAGAACTTCCCGACGACCCAGCAGAGATAGAGAACATAACAAGGCAGTCAAGTATGTACCAGTTCGTGGACAACGAGTTGTACAGAAGAAGGCTCAATGGTGTCAGGTTGAAGTGCATTTCCAGAGAAGATGGACAAAAGCTGTTGGCAGAAATACATGGAGGCATATGTGGCCACCACATTGGCGCAAGGGCACTTGCCGGGAAGGCGTTCCGGCAAGGGTTCTTCTGGCCAGAAGCCCTCCAAGATGCAACTGCACAAGTAACCAAGTGTGAAGCGTGCCAGTTCCATGCTAAGCAAATTCATCAGCCAGCTCAAGCTCTCCAGACGATCCCTTTGTCCTGGCCCTTCTCGGTCTGGGGGCTCGATATCCTTGGCCCTTTCCCCCGAGCTGTCGGGGGCTTTGAGTACTTGTACGTTGCAATCGACAAGTTCACAAAGTGGCCAGAAATAGAGCCGGTGAGAAAGGTGACAGCACAGTCAGCGGTCAGGTTCTTCAGGTCGATTGTTTGCCGTTTCGGGATCCCTAACAGGATCATCACCGACAACGGCACACAATTCACAAGTCGCACCTTCATGCAGTACGTCCAAGACCTTGGCGCCAAGGTCTGCTTCGCTTCTGTTGCTCACCCGAGGAGCAACGGTCAAGCGGAGAGGGCAAATGCTGAAGTGCTGCGCGGACTCAAGACAAGGACCTTTGACAGGCTGCGCAAGTGCGGAAGAAACTGGATAGAGGAGTTGCCGGCGGCTCTTTGGTCAATCAGAACGACACCAAGTCGAGCCACCGGACAGACACCCTTTGCCCTAGTCTATGGGGCAGAGGCAGTTCTCCCCACGGAACTCGCATACGGATCTCCTCGAGTGCTCGCTTATGATGAGCTCGAGCAAGAGCAACTGCGACAAGATGACGCATTGCTCCTCGAGGAGGAACGTCTCCAGGCTGCTGTACGAGCTGCTCGATACCAGCAAGCCTTGCGTCGCTATCATAGCCGCAAGGTTAAGGCCAGGAGTCTCGAGGAAGGCGATCTTGTTCTTCGGCGTGTTCAGTCCGCCAAGAATTCCAACAAGTTGACGCCGAAGTGGGAAGGCCCTTATCGGGTGAGACAAGTAACAAGGCCCGGCGCTGTCCGCCTTGAGACCGAAGAAGGCATACCGGTGAGCAACTCCTGGAACATAGAGCATCTTCGCAAGTTTCACCCATAAGGCGCGGTTGCCGTGATCCGCTCCGGCAACCACCTTTTGTACAAGCCTTGCCGCTGTTGCATGTAACCCTTTGTACAAAGCCGGGCGCAGATCCCGTGCATCAGTAAAGCTTTTTGTGTTTTGCAATATTTGCCTTTTCCATGCTTTTCTTCGCTATTTGCATGCATTGATTGGCATCATGTGCAACACACGTACCCGGTAAGCATTAGCATGCCGAAAGGCCATATACTTGTTTTCCCTCCTTTTTTTCTTTCCCTCTTAAGCAGAAGGAATGTTCCTCGCGCACAAGTTTGCCGGGGGGAAGGAGATGGAGGATGAACCAAGTGCTGTTCAAGAAAGAGAAGCCTTGTCGGGGAAGCAAGCAATATATGAAAGCTAAGTTACCAGAATTTGAGCAGTTCAAATTTTTAATTTTTAGTTATCTTCCTTGAACAACCACACTTTGTATGGAAAACCTGTGCGCGGAGGAACCTACCCGTGGCTAGCCGCACCCTTGTCTTGTTTTCGAGTACGCTCAACGACTTAAGTGAGCTGCGACAAGTGTCGCGCCCTTGCTTCGTTTTCGAGTTCGCTCAGCAAGCTAAGTGCGTTGCGACTAGCTGCGGCAAGGTTGCTTGCCGGTAAGGCCTTGGCCAGCAGGCTGCTCAGAGTCCAGCACTCAGCGCTCGCGGCAAGGGCCCCTTGCCGGCGAGTTCCCTAGAAGCGTAGGGTTAAAAGCATACAAAGTAAAGGACCAAAGCAAGGGAGATAACACTGCGTCGATTAATTGAAATAAGATAATATATTACAAGGGATAACTTGTCGCAATCACTAATAGGTTCATGTTCATGACACACTTTGCAGCAGCAAAAGAAATAAAAGGGAAAAGGCCTAGTCTACGCGATCGCCTTCACGTCTGGAGATTTTGTTCACCTTGGCGATGATGTGGGCGACCTGCGCCTTCAAGGCCTCCTGATCTGCGTCGGCCGGCAGGCTGCGGAGAACGTTGACAAGATTTATACCAGGGTTGCGGTAGACAATCTTGGTCAAGACACGCTCCAGAGTCCCCGCGCAGAGTTGGCGCGACTCCTCGGCCAGCTGCGCGGGGAGCTTCTGCTGCAGACGTGCGAGCGCCGGTGCGATCCCCCTGAAGAAAAGGCTGAGCTTGGCGCTGTGGGGGAGATTTGGATCCGGAGAGTATATGAGATGCTCAACCCTCAGCGCCATCAGCTCCTTGTCGATGTTGCCAGCAGAAGCCACCAGATCTTCAGTCCATACCTCGACGGTCCGGCGGAAGTTGTCAGCTGAGGCGGCGGCGCTCTCCACCAGGCCTCGCTCCTTGCGGAGCTTGTCCTTCAGCTTGGTTTCGCGGTCCCGGACGGCGTCGAGTGAATCCTTCAGCGTAGAGACTTTCAGCTCCAGATCTGCAATCGAGTCCTTGGCGGCCTTGAGCTCGTCGCCCTGCTTGGAGAGGCGTACCTGGAGTTCTGAGTTGGTATGGGCATCCTTCTCGCGCTCTATGTTGAGCGCGGTGACCCTCTCCGTGCTCGCCTTCAGGTACTCCTCCAGCTGCACCACCTTAGCCTCGAGGTCCTTCTTGGCGGCCTCCGCGGTGGCTGCGGCGGCCTTTGCTTCCTTCAGCTCTCCGCCAAGGGCCTGCTCCCGGGCGGCAAGGTCGTCCTCGTGAGAGTCGAGGTCGACCTTCCGCTGGTTGAGCGCTCCTTCTCGCTGGGACAGCGCTTCCCCGGCGAGTCGCTGCTGCTCCTCGGCCTCAGCCTTCTCCAGGAGCCACTCTTGGTACTCTCCAGCAAGCCTCTCGCGCTCCTCCGCCAAGTCGCGGAGGGCCGCCTGGTTGGCGGCGCGGAGCTCCGCAGCGCGTTTCTCCATATCTGCAGCGGCCTTGGCGGTGAGGGCTTCCCGAGACTCAAGTTTTGCCTGCCTGGCCCGGTAAAGGGCCAGGAGCCGGTGAAGCAGTTTCTCCTCCTCGGGCTCGTCGCTCCCGCCCGGTGCCTCGACGATCTTCAACCCCGCGGAGGCGAGGACCTCTCCATCGAAGGTCTCTCCCTCCTCGGGGGCTCGCGACGAGGATCCCCACGGCACCTGTATGAAGACGCCGTTGGGAGCCTCAAGATAGAAGGTGGACTGCTCCTTCTCGGTGGAGGGGTCGGCGGCCGGCGCAGCGCTTGACGCTCCTGCCGCCTCCGGGCCGGCAGTGTGGCCGCCGTCCCCCTCCCCGGCCGCGGCGTCTGCGGTCGAGGCAGTCTCCTCCGCGGCAGGCTCGTCGGCTCCTGCCATGTCTTCGACGACAGTGGCGTCGACGGCGTCGCCTTGCGCGCCCTCCTCCTCGACGACGACCTCCGTCTCCATCTGCTCTGGGGGAGGAGGATCTAGAAGAGGAAGAAAAAGAAAAAGTTCAAGCAAATATCCAAAAAGAGACAAGTCCAAGAAGACGAGGTTGCAAGACTTACCTTCGCGGGCTTCGTCGACGATAGGCTCCCTCGCCGGGGAGCTCGCCCTTGGCGGGGTGGCCGCCCTCGCCGGGCTGCTCGCCCTTGGCGGGGTACTCGCCCTTGGTGGAGTACCCGCCCTTGGCGGAGCGCTCTCCCTCGCCGGGGAGTTCGCCCTTGGCGGGGATGGCGGGGCCTGCGGCTCCTCGGGAGTAGTCTCCGGGCGCTCCTGTGGCTGCGGCTCCACCTCTACACAAGACAGTCAAGACAAAACAGAGCAACAAGATGTTAGTATCAAGCAAAGACCTCAAGCGCGCCCAACGAGCGGAAAGGTCAAGCCCAGACTTACGCTGGGGGCTGCTCCTCGGAGCAGCGCTTGGGTCCGGCAAGCTCGATGCCGGCGCGTCCTCTGTCGCCGCGACGGGCGAGTCGTCCTCGACCACCACCACGGGAACCTTGGCCTTCTTCGCCGCTCGCTGGGCCAGGGTCCTGAAGGCAAATCAAGAAACAAGATCAGAATCATCAACGAGAGAATCAAGACAGAATTGAAGAAGCTACAAATACAAATGCTTACTCCTGTTCCTCGTCGTCGTCGTCGCTCAGGGCGGAGAAGTCGAACTCCACCTGAGGCGCTTCCACGCGAGGAGCGGGAGGAGAAGGCTCCCGCGGGCGCTTGGCGGTCCCCGGGGCTGGGGGCTGCGAAGACCCAGCCTCTGTTGGCGCCGAGGCCCGGGGAGCAGGCGGAGCAGCCGCTCCACTCTGGGAGGCTCCTCCTCCGCTTGGCGCTGGCACGCGGGGCGCCTCCGCCGCAGCTGCTGCGCGGGGCGCCTCCGTCGCGGCGGATGTGCGGGGCGCCTCTGTCGCAGCTTGGCTCCCCTCGGTGGCTCGCGTCGCCCGGCGAGCAGGTTGTTGTCGGGGCGCCTGCGTCCTTGTCCCTATAGGCGCCTTGCGGAGGCGCTTCAACGGAGATCGCCTGGGACTTACCCGGGGCGGAGAGCTCTCCGAGGACGAGGAGACGTCGTCCAACCCCATAGATCCGCCAGTATCCTCGTCGGCTCCGGCGTCCTCCTCCTCCTCCTCCTCCTCCTCGGTGGGCTCGCTGGGCCCAGCACCCTGCCCCGCGGCCTTGCCCCTTCCGGTGGCTCCGCTCCCTCCGGCGCCTCTGCTTCCTCCGGCAACCTCGCCTCTTGCCGCGGCCTCGCTCACCACTCCGGGGATCCCGGCATGCCTCAGAGAAGGGACCCCGACGAGCTCGTTGGGCGGAAGTTTGAGAAGCCTCCGGATCTCTGCTTCCTCGGCCTGGCACGACGCGTCCTCGGCCTCTGCCTCGTCGACGGTGAACCCAAATTCTCCTACCGCTGCGGCTGCGGCGGCCTCTTCTACCCGGGTAGCGATATATGCTATCTCCCGATCCGTGGTGGCCCGGGTGAGACCCTTGATCTCATCGGTGTTCTTCGGCACCTCGACCAAGTTATCGAAGAAGCTCATAATGGCGTCCGGCGTGGGTACTATCCATGTTGGGTCGACGCCATGTGAGTCACACGCGGGCATCATCGCCCGCAAGGCGTCCCGGGCGGTGCTGTTGCATAGAGGTACTACTCCCCGGGGAGATCTAAACCACTCTGGGTGAGCCGGGTCGTGCTTAAAAAGCTCCCGGAGCATCCCCTTCAGCTCCAGCGCCGTGAAGTTGTAATTCAGCCCCGGGCGCAACCTCATTACGTCCGCCGCATTGCCAAACTCCCACGCTGGCCTTTTCCTTTCCTGTAAAGGAGCAATGCGGCGGCGGAGGAAATCAGCTCCTACCTCTCCGATGGTCAACTTGGCTACCCGGAGACGAAGAATCCTGACAAGGGCAGCATTGAGCTTGATGTCGTCGGCGGCCAAGTCACTCCAGTCCCTGCTGCGCACTATAGCAGTTGTGCGCGGCGCGGTGAAAGGCTGCGGCTCGTCCTCTACTATCCAGCACCAATCCGCGCGCCACTCCTCCCACTTGCCGCGAAGCTCCCCTTTCAGATAAGATTCCTTTTTGTTCAAGCGGAAGACCCAAGAGATGCCCCCGGAGAGGGGGGCGCCGGCCTCTACTCTAGGCGTAAAGAAATGCCTAAAGAGTGCTACGTTTGGATAGATCCCTATGTAGTTTTCGCACAGATGTGCGAAAACCGCCATCGTGAGGATGGCGTTGGGGGTGAAGTCTAAGAGATGGAGGTTGTAGGTGTTCATAATGTCACAGAAGAATTCAGAGAATGGAGGACACAAGCCGCAGTGGAAGAAGGCAGCAAAGAAGAAATACCCGCTGGGGTACAGATCTCTGGCGGCGGCCGGGTAGACTCGGGTGCGGGGATGCGCCTTGGTCTTCTTGGCCCAGAACAGATAGTACTTGTTCCAGAGTTCCCGCGCGCTGAGCCTTGGCGCGAAGACGACATTCCTCTTCCGCAGGAGAGAAAGCTTCGCCGCCTGCTCGGATTTCTCTTTCTTGGCCTTCTCCGCCTTCGCCTTCTCGGTCTTCGGGGCCATGGCGGAGGCGGCGAGGGAAGGAGACGAGAAGTCCGGCGGCGCCGCAGATGCGAGAGATGGCGGAGGAGGCGTGGAGGCGGAGCGCAGAGGGGAATTTCTGGAGGTGGAAGAAGCAATGAAGACGAAGTAAGGTAACGGCCCCTGCTTCCTCTGCTTTTAAGGGGGAAGTGGGGGACGCTCCGCATTTCCCATTAAAGAACGTGGCCACGATCTCTCCCACGACGCCGCAATCGACGCGTGCCGTTAGGGAGGGATGCGGCGGATGCGGAAGAGGAATTACGGCTCGCCGTGGGCCGCGCGGGCCCAAGCACTGTCTTGGGCCTGGCCCAACAGCGCTCGGCTCCGTGTGTGGCCCAGGCCCGGGGGCTCCTGTCGGTGTACTAAGATAGGGGTACCTTAGTACCCCAACTTGTGCACGGGCAGTAGCAGCTTCCCGCGGCAGGGTCTACCACGTGCTTGCCGGAAACCTCTCTGGTCCTTATTAAGTCATTAGAAACAAAGTATACAAGACAGAAGATCAAGGCCCCGGCAAGTGGAGTTTGCCGGGAAGGCCGTCCCAGGCTCAAGATTACCTCATTAACTCAAGGCCCTGGCAAGAGGAGCTTGCCAGGAAGACCAGAAGATTGCCTCTTATGAGACACGCCTCGGCGCACCCTGCGCCCCGGCAAGACCCGGGGAGTGACAAGCTTCCCGGCCCGACAAGGTCAAGACCCCGGCAAGGTGCTTGCCGGGGGAAGTCTGCACTGTGTGCCCGCGCTCCAGCTCATCGGTCCACGCGTCGCCCTGGGGCCATTCCAGGGACACGTGGCGGATGGCTGTGCAGCCTGGGGGACACGGTGGCACTCCACGGTGACGAAGCTACCACCGTGGCGGACGGAGACGCAAGGGCGGGCGCTTTTGGGGTCGACGGTGACGGGCATTTAATGCTCTTGTCCCCCACTGTCAAAGTAGGTGATGACCACTGTTCATCCACTGTTCGTCCACTGTTCCCGCACTGTTACAACTACCACCAAAGTTACTTTTTTACCCCTTTCTCCTACGTTGACACCTGTCGGTGACCCCTTGAGTTATAAAAGGAGGCCCATGCACAACGTAGAAAGGGTTCGGAACCTAGATCGATCATTCGCTCGGTGTAGCTAGTTCTTCAAGCTCCCGAGCTCCAACACTCAATACAATCTAAGCAGGAGTAGGGTTTTACGCGTCCGTCGCGGCCCGAACCTGGGTAAACTGCCCGCGTGCTCTCTACGATCTGCTCTTTGTGCTCCCTCCGCTCCCTTACCGCACGAACAAGGGGCTCCGGTCCCATAGGTGCTCGTGGTGGACAGTTTCCCCCGACACCAAGTGACTCAAAGAATATAGCTATGCTCCCCGGCAATGGTGCCAGAAAATAGTCTTGATAACCCACAAGTATAGGGGATCGCAACAGTTTTCGAGGGTAGAGTATTCAACCCAAATTTATTGATTCGACACAAGGGGAGCCAAAGAATATTCCCAAGTATTAGCAGTTGAGTTTTCAATTCAACCACACCTGGAAGACTTAATATCTGCAGCAAGGTATTTAGTAGCAAAGTAATATGGAAGTAACGGTAACAATGGTAAAAGTAACGGTAGTATTTTTGTAGTGATTGTAACAGTAGCAGCGTTAAGTACATAAGCAAAGAGCAATATGTGAAAAGCTCGTAGGCATTGGATCAGTGATGGGTAATTATGTTGGATGCGATTCCTCATGTAATAGTTATAACATAGGGTGACACGGAACTAGCTCCAGTTTGTCGATGTAATGTAGGCATGTATTCCGAATATAGTCATACGTGCTTATGGAAAAGAACTTGCATGACATCATTTGTCCTACCCTCCCATGGCAGCGGGGTCCTATTGGAAACTAAGGGATATTAAGGCCTCCTTTTAATAGATTACCGGACCACAGCATTAACACTTAGTGAATATATGAACTCCTCAAACTACGGTCATCACCGGGAGTGGTCCCGATTATTTTCACTTCGAGGTTGCCGGATCCTAACACATAGTAGGTGACTATTGACTTGCAAGATAGGATCAAGAACTCACATATATTCATGAAAACATAATAGGTTCATATCTGAAATCATGGCACTCGGGCCCTAGTGACAAGCATTAAGCATGGCAAAGTCATAGCAACATCAATCTTAGAACATAATGGATACTAGGGATCAAACCCTAACAAAACTAACTCGATTGCATGGTAAATCTCATCCAACCCATCACCGTCCAGCAAGCCTATGATGGGATTACTCACGCACGGCGGTGAGCATCATGAAATTGGTGATGGAGGAAGGTTGATGATGACGACGACGACGATCTCTACTCTCCGGAGCCCTGAACGGACTCCGGATCAACCTTCCCGAGAGAGATTAGGGCTTGGCGGCGGCTCCGTATCGTAAAACGCGATGAATCCTTCTCTCTAATTTTTTTCTCCCCGAACGTGAATATATGGAGTCAAAGTCCAGGTCGGTGGAGCCTCAGGGGGGCCACGAGACAGGGGGAAGAGGTGCTTTGTAGTGGGTTCCAAAATAATTCCAAAATAATTCCAAAATAACACCATGGCAGTTCTCCGTTGATTTTCAGGTCATTCCGAGAACTTTTATTTTTGCACAAAAATAACACCATGGCAGTTCTGCCGAAAACAGTGTCAGCCCGGGTTAGTTCCATTCAAATCATGCAAGTTAGAGTCCAAAACAAGGGCAAAAGTGTTTGGAAAAGTAGATACGTTGGAGACGTATCAGCCATCTCCAATTTTCAAAATAAATTTCTCTTTTGTGTGCTTGTACTGCTCGCGAGGTGGTGAGGGGTGGCCAATATTTTCCATGCTAGATGTGTTATTCTCACGATGAGTGTTTATGAACTTGTCATTGCACGAGAGTAAGGCAAAGGTATTAGGGATGCCCAGTCCCAAAATGAAAAAATGGATTTACTTTATGTTTTCAAATAATAAATTCCTTGGAAAGTGTTGGTATGGAAGGCACCCGTGCATACGGTTAGCCATGGCTTGTGAAAGTTTGGTGGGAAAAGGAATAAACTTTATTTTATGATTGGGAACCGCCTATGATATATCTAGCATGGAAAGTGTTGGGAGCTCTAAGTCGTTTTCGTTGGTGGGAAAAGTATGCCACCGAAAATAATTTTATCTCTCAATTTAAGCTTTGAGCTCTAGCACGTCTACAAGTCCCTACTTCCCTCTGCGAAGGGCCTTTCTTTTACTTCATGCAATTTTTATTTTTGAATTTGAGTCTCCATATTCTCTTATAAAGCACCAACTAGGAGGCACTATGATCGTACTTGAGTATTGGGTGTAGTTAATATGCGAGTGTGTTTCATGAATGGATCAATTGTTGAGCATGATGGGCTAGGGATAACTTATTTTAGCATTGATATTTTGAAAGACATAGTTGCTTGTTGATATGCTTGAGTATTTAAATCTCATGTCAAAACTAGACTATTGCTTTGAACCATATAGAAGTCCAAATGTCCATGCCATAAAGAAAAGAATATGATATGACATGTTAGGCAGCCTTCCACATCAAAAATTCTGTTTTTATCATTTACCTACTCAAGGACGAGCAGGAATTAAGCTTGGGTATGTTGATACGTCTCCAATATATCTATAATTTTTTATTGTTCCATGTTGTTATATTATCATTCGTGGATGTTTTATAATCACTTTGTAGTCATTTTATATCATTTTATGGTACTAACCTATTGACATAGTGCCAAGTGCCAGTTGTTGTTTTATGCATGTTTTTTACATCGCAGGAAATTGCTACTTCTCGAGCGTGTGTTGTATTCCCTCGAAGAGAAAAGGGTGATGCAACACAGTAGCGTAAGTATTTCCCTCAGTTTTTGATAACCAAGGTATCAATCGAGTAGGAGACCACGTGCGAGTCCCTCACACCTGCACAAACAAACAAGAACTTCGCAGCTAATGCGATAAGGGGTTGTCAATCCCTTCACGATCACTTACGAAAGTGAGATCTGATAGATAGGATAGTATAATATTTTTGGTATTTTTGGTATAAGAACAGAAAGTAAATAAAGCAAAGTAAAGTGGATGGAAGATTAATATGTTGAGAATAGACCCGGGGGCCATAGGTTTCACTAGTGGCTTCTCTCATTATAGCAGAATTCTACGGTGGGTGAATAAATTACTGTCGAGCAATTGATAGAAAAGCGCATAGTTATGAGAATATCTAGGCATGATCATTATATATAGGCATCACATCTGTGACAAGTAGACCGAAACGATTTTGTATCTACTACTATTACTCCACACATCGATCGCTATCCAGCATGCATCTAGAGTATTAAGTTCATAAGAACAGAGTAATGCTTTAAGCAAGATGACATGATGTAGAGGGATAAACTCAAGCAATATGATATAAACCCCATATTTTTATCCTCGATGGCAACAATACAATACGTTCCTTGCTGCCCCTGCTGTCACAGGGAAAGGACACCGCAAGATTGAACCCAAAGCCAAGCACTTCTCCATTGCAAGAACTATAGATCTAGTAGGCCAAACCAAACCAATAATTCGAAGAGACTTGCAAGGATATTATAATCATACATAAAAGATTTCAGAAAAGAATCAAATATTGTTCATAGATAATCTTGATCATAAACCCACAATTCATCGGATCTCGACAAACACACCACAAAAAGATTACATCGAATAGATCTCCTCGAAGATCGAGGAAAACTTTGTATTGAGATCCAAAAAGAGAGAAGCACCATCTAGCTTATAACTATGGACCCAAAGGTCTGTGGTAAACTACTCACAACTAATTGGTGAGGCTATGGTGTTGATGTAGAAGCACTCTGTGATGGATCCCCCCTCCAGCGGAGCTCCGAAACAGGCCCCAAGATGGGATCTCACGGGAACAGAAGGTTGCGGTGGTGGAATTAGGGTTTTTTCTGTTGCCTCGATATTTTCAGGGTACGTAGATATATATAGGAGGAAGGAGGGCATTGGGGGAGCCAGAGGGGGTCCACGAGGGTGGGGGTGTGTCTGCCCCCCTGGGTGCGCCCTGGACCCTCGTGGCCGCCTCTCTCGTTCCCTCGTGTGTACTCCAAGTCTTCTGTGAAGATACGGTTCCAAAAATAACTCTCCCGAAGGTTTCATTCCGTTTGGACTCCGTTCGATATCCCTTTTTGTGAAACACTAAAGTAGGCAAAAAAACAGCAATTTGCACTGGGCCTTGGGTTAGTAGGTTAGTCCCAAATATAATATAAGAGTGTATAATAAAGCCCATTAAACATCCAAAACAGAATATATAATAGCATGGAACAATCAAAAATTATAGATATATTGGAGACGTATCAAGCATCCCCAAGCTTAATTCCTCCTTGTCCTCGAGTAGGTAAATGATAAAAACAGAATTTTTCATGTGGAATGCTTACTAACATAATTCTCAATGTAATTTCTTTATTGTGGCATGAATGTTCAGATCCTAAAGATTCAAGATAAAAGTTCATATTGACATAAGAATAATAATACTTCAAGTATACTAACAAAGCAATCATGTCTTCTCAAAATAACATGGCCAAAGAAAGTTCATCCCTACAAAATCATATAGTTAGGCTATTCTCCATCTTCGTCACACAAAATATTCCAATCATGCACAACCCCGGTTTCAGCCAAGCACTTGTTTCATACTTAAATTTTTTCAAACTTTTTCAACTTTCACGCAATATATGAGCGTGAGCCATGGACATAGCATTATAGGGAATAGAGTGGTGGTTGTGGAGAAGACAAAAAAGGAAGATGGTCTCACCTCAACTAGGCGTATCAATGGGCTATGGAGATGCCCATCAATAGATATCAATGTGCGTGAGTAAGGATTGCCATGCAACGGATGCCCTAGAGCTATAAATGTATGAAAGCTCAACAAAAGAAACTAAGTGGGTGTGCATCCAACTTGCTTGCTCACGAAGACCTAGGGCATTTGAGGAAGCCCATCGTTGGAATATACAAGCCAAGTTATATAATGAAAATTCCCACTAGTATATGAAAGTGACTAAACAAGAGACTTTCTATCATGAAGATAATGGTGCTACTTTGAAGCACAAGTGTGGAAAAAGATAGTAGCATTGTCCCTTTTTATCTTTATCTTTTTTTTGGGGCCTTTCCTTTTTTCTTTGGCATTTCCTTCTTTTTTTTCTTTGGGACAATGCTCTAATAATGATGATCATCACACTTATATTGATTTACAACTCGATATTACAACTCGATACTAGAACAAAGTATCACTCTATATGAATGCCTCCGGCGGTGTACCGGGATGTGCAATGAATCAAGAGTGACATGTATGAAAAATTATGCATGGTGGCATAGCCACAAATACGATGCCAACTACATGATCATGCATGGCAATATGACAATGATGAAGCGTGTCATAATAAACGGAACGGTGGAAAGTTGCATGGCAATATATCTCGGAATGGCTATGGAAATGCCATGATAGGTAGGTATGGTGGCTGTTTTGAGGAAGGTATATGGTGGGTGTATGGTACCAGCGAAAGTTGTGCGGTACAAGAGAGGCTAGCAATGGTGGAAGGGTGAGAGTGCGTATAATCCATGGAATCAACATTAGTCATAAAGAACTCACATACTTATTGCAAAAATCTACAAGTCATCAAAACAAAGTACTACACGCATGCTCCTAGGGGAAGGGTTGGTGGGAGTTAACCATCGTGAGATCCCGACCTCCACACAAAGGATGACACTCAATGAAATACCTCATGCTTGAAATTTGCCACACAACGGTTACCATACGCGCATGCTACGGGACTTGCAAACCTTAACACAAGTATTACTCAAATTCACAACTACTCACCTAGCATGACTCTAATATTACCATCCTCATATCTCAAAACAATCATCAAGTATCAAACTTCTCCTATCATTCTTTGCACTTGTATGAAGGTTTTTACTATACTCATCATGGATGCCTATCATATTAGGACTAGTTTAATAACCCAAGCACATTACCATGATGTTCTAAAAGAATCTCAAATAGATATAAGTGAAGCATGAGAGATCAACAATTTCTACAAAATAAAACCACCACCGTGCTCTAAAAGATATAAGTGAAGCACTAGAGCAAAACTATCTAGCTGAAAAGATATAAGTGAAGCACATAGAGTATTCTAATAAATTCCAAATCATATTTATCTCTCTCAAAAGGTGTTTCCATCAAGGAAGATTGTGGCAAACTAAAAATCAAAGACTCAAATCATACACGACGCTCCAAGCAAAACACATATCATGTGGTGAATAAAAATATAGTCTCAAGTAAAGTTACCGATAGACGAGGACGAAAGAGGGGATGCCTTCCCGGGGCATCCCCAAGCTTAGGCTTTTGGTTGTACTCGAATTTTACCTTGGGGTGCCTTGGGCATCCCCAAGATTAGTCTCTTGCCACTCTTTGTTTCATAGTCCATCAAAGCCATACTCAAAACTTGAAAACATCACAACACAAAACTTAGCCAAAAATCTTGTGAGCTCTGTTAGTATAAGAAAACAAACCACCACTCAAAGGTACTGTAATGAACTCATTCTTTGTTTATATTGGTGTTAATACTACTGTATTCCAACTCCTCCATGATTCATACCCCCCGATACTACTCATAGATTCAACAAAATAAGCAAACAACACACGAAAAACAGAATCTGTCAAATACAGAACAGTCTGTAGTAATCTGTAACTTTCGAGTACTTCTGTAACTCCAAAAACATTGAAATAAATTGTTAAATGTGAGGAATCTGTCTATTAACCATCTTCGAAAAGAATCAACTAAAAATCACTCTCCAGTAGAAAATGGTAGCTAATCTCGTGAGCGCTAAAGTTTCTGTTTTTTACAGCATGATCACATAAACTTCACACAAGTCTTCCCAAGGGTTCTACTTGGCACAAACACTAATTAAAACACAAAACCACATCTAAACAGAAGCTATATGCAATATTTATTCCTAAACAGAAGCAAAAACAAAGAAAATAAAATTGGGTTGCCTCCCAACAAGCACTATCATTTAACGCCCTTAGCTAGGCATTGATAATTTCGATGATGCTCACATGAAGGATAGAAATTGGAACACAAAGAGAGCATCACATAGCATGTGAAAAACACATCTAAGTCTAACATAATTCCTATGCATATGCATCTTATAAGCAAACAAATTATCAAGGCAAGCAAAAACTAGCATATGCAAGGAAGCAGAAAGGAACGATAGCAATCTCAACATAACGAGAGGTAATTTAGTAACATAAAAATTTCTACTAGCATATTTTCCTCTCTCGTAATAATTGCATGTAGGATCATAAGAAAATTCAACAATATAGCTATCACATAACATATTCTCAACACGACCCACATGCATGCGAAGTTGACACTCTTCCAAAATAGTGGGATTAACATTAACTAAAGTCATGACCTCTCCAAACCCACTTTTATCAAAAAAATCATAAGATTGAACATTCTCCAAATATGTGGGATCTAAAGTTGACACTCTTCCAAACATACTTTCAATATTAATGCAAACATCATGATCATTGCAACAAGTAGTGGACATAGCAATACTAGCATCCCCAAGCTTAGGGTTTTGCATATCATTAGCACAATTGACATCAATAGAATTTATAATAACATCATTGCAATCAGGCTTTTTACTCAAGGAGCTATCGTGAATCACTTTATAATTTTCTTTCAATACTTCATCACAATTTTCAGATGCAAAAATTTCAAGCAAAACCTCATAAAGATAATCTAGTGCACTAAACTCACTAGCAATTGGTTCATCATAGTTGGATCTCTTAAAGAGATTAGCAAGTGGATGAGGATCCATAATTTAGCAAGCGAAGATGCAAGCTAATAGAGGGCACATGGCAGCACAAGCAAACAGAAAGGCGAATGGAAAAAGGCAAATAAAACGGCAAAGGTGAAGTGGGGGAGAGGAAAACGAGAGGCAAATAATGTAACGCGAAGGATAAGGGTTTGTGATAGATACTTGGTATATGAATTTTGTATAGATCTCCCCGGCAACGGCGCCAGAAATTCTTATTGCTACTTCTCGAGCTTGCATTGTATTCCCTCGAAGAGGAAGGGTGATGCAGCACAGTAGCGTAAGTATTTCCCTCGGTTTTTGAGAACCAAGGTATCAATCCAGTAGGAGACCAAGCGCGAGTCCCTCGCACCTACACAAACAAATAAGAACTTCGCAGCCAACGCAATAAGGGGTTGTCAATCCCTTCACGGTCACTTACGAAAGTGAGATCTGATAGATAGGATAGTATAATATTTTTGGTATTTTTGGTATAAGAACAGAAAGTAAATAAAGCAAAGTAAAGTATATGGAAGATTAATATGTTGAGAATAGACCCGGGGGGCATAGGTTTCACTAGTGGCTTCTCTCATGATAGCAGAATTCTACGGTGGGTGAACAAATTACTATCGAGCAATTGATAGAAAAGCGCATAGTTATGAGAATATCTAGGCATGATCATTATATATATGCATCACATCGGTGACAAGTAGACCGAAACGATTCTGCATCTACTACTATTACTCCACACATCGACCGCTATCCATCATGCATCTAGAGTATTAAGTTCATAAGAACAGAGTAATGCTTTAAGAAATATGACATGATGTAGAGGGATAAACTCAAGCAATATGATATAAACCCCATCTTTTTTATCCTCGATGGCAACAATACAATATGTGCCTTGCTACCCCTATTGTCACTAGGAAAGGACACCGCAAGATTGAACCCAAAACCAAGCACTTCTCCCATTGTAAGAACTATAGATCTAGTAGGCCAAACCAAACAAATAATTCGAAGAGACTTGCAAGGATATTATAATCATACATAAAAGATTTCAGAAAAGAATCAAATATTGCTCATAGATAATCTTGATCATAAACCCACAATTCATCGGATCTCGACAAACACACCGCAAAAAGATTACATCGAATAGATCTTCTCAAAGATCGAGGAGAACTTTGTATTGAGATCCAAAAAGAGAGAAGAAGCCATCTAGCTAATAACTATGGACCCGAAGGTCTGTGGTAAACTACTCACAACTCATTGGTGAGGCTATGGTGTTGATGTAGAAGCACTCCGTGATGGATCCCCCCACCGATGGAGCTCCGGAACAGGCCCCAAGATGGGTTCTCTCGGGAATATAAGGTTGCGGCGATGGAATTAGGGTTTTCTCTGTTGCCTCGATGTTTTGAGGGTACGTGGATATATATAGGAGGAACGAGGGCATCGGGGGAGCCAGAGGGGCCCCACGAGGGTGGGGGTGCGCCTGCCCCCCTGGGCGCGCCCTAGACCCTCGTGGACGCCTCTCTCATTCCCTCACGTGTACTCCAAGTCTTCTGTGAAGATACGGTTCCAAAAATAACTCACCCAAAGGTTTCATTCCGTTTGGACTCCGTTTGATATCCCTTTTTTGTGAAACACTGAAATAGGCAAAAAAAACAGCAATTTGCACTGTGCCATGGGTTAGTAGGTTAGTCCCAAAAATAATATAAATGTGTATAATAAAGCCCATTAAACATCCAAAACAGAATATATAATAGCATGGAACAATCAAAAATTATAGATACGTTGGAGACGTATCAGAAATCAATATCAAACAGAGTCCACATGCAGCGAAAATTTGTGGATTTTTTTGGACCAGAAGACATCCAGTGGGCCGAAGAAGCGCCTGGGGGTTCTCCGAGGGGAGCACAACCCACCAGGGCGCGCCGGGTGGCCCAGGTGCGCCCTGGTGGGTTGTGCCCACCTCAGGTGCCCCCCGGACCGCCTCTTTGCTCTTTAAATACCCAAATATTCTAGAAACCCTAGGGAAGTCGACGCAAATCAATTCCAGACGCCGTGGAGTCCAGAACCATCAGATCCAATCTAGACACCATCACAGAGGGGTTCACCACTTCCATTGGTGCCTCTCCCATGATGCGTGAGTAGTTCTTTGTAGACCTACGGGTCTGTAGTTATTAGCTAGATGGCTTCCTCTCTCTCTCTTTTGATTAGCAATACAATGTTCTCTTGGAGATCCATATGATGTAACTCTTTTTGCGGTGTGTTTGTTGGGATTCGATGAACTTTGAGTTTATGATCAAATCTATCTTTTTATATCCATGAAAGTTATTTGAGTCTTCTTTGATCTCTTATATGCATTATTGCTTATAGCCTCGTATTTCTTCTCTGATATTTTGATTTTTTTTGGCCAACTTGATGTACTTATCTTGCAAGGGGAAGAGGTGCTTTGTAGTGGGTTCGATCTTACGGTGCTAGATCCCAGTGATAGAAGGGGAACCGGCACGTATGTATCTTTGCTACTAAGGATAAAATGATAGGGTCTATTTCTACATAAATAGATCTTGTCTACATCATGTCATCGTTCTTATTGCATTACACGGTTTCTCCATGAACTTAATACACTAGATGCATGCTGGATACCATCGATGTGTGGAGTAATAGTAGTAGATGCAGACATGAGTCGGTCTACTAATCTTGGACGTGATGCCTATATAATGATCATTGCCTAGATATCGTCATGATTATTTGAAGTTCTATCAATTTCCCAACAATAATTTGGTCACCCACTGTTTGCTATTTTCTCGAGAGAAGCCACTAGTGAAACCTACGACCCCCGGGTCTCTTTCTCATATTATTTTCCTCTGCAATCTACTTTTCCTTTGCTTTTATTTTCAGATCTATTAAACCAAAAATACAAAAATACCTTGCTGCAATTTATCTTATTTGGCATTCGATCTATCAATATTTACAACTCTCTCACGTTCGTTTGCCTATCTCTAGGCACCGTTACCCGAAAGGGATTGACAACCCATTTTACACGTCACGTTGCGAGTATTTGTTATTTGTGTGCAGGTGTCGTTTACGTTGTGTTTATTGGTTCTACTACTGGTTTGATAACCTTGGTCTCATCACTGAGGGAAATACCTACCGTTGTTGATCTGCATCATCCCTTCCTCTATGAGGAAATGTATATCATATCACGTATTAACCATATCACATCACAACATGCCCTGTAAAAACAAGTTAGACGTCTTCTACTTTGTTGTTGCAAGTTTTACGTGGCTACTACGGGCTTCCAGCAAGAACCGTTCTTACCTACAGAAAAAACCACAACGGTGATTTATCAAGTTTGCTGTTTTAACCTTCCTCAAGGACCGGTCGTAGTCAAATTCGATTCAACTAAAGTAGGAGAAACAGACAACCGCCAACCACCTTTATGCAAAACAAGTTGCATGTCTGTCGGTGGAACTGGTCTCATGTATGTGGACATGTATGGTTGGTCTGGGCCGCTTCATCTTACAATACCGCCAAATCAAAATAAGACATTGGTGGTAAGCAGTATGACCATCACCGCCCACAACTCTTTATGTTCTATTTGTGCATATCATCTACGCATAGACCTGGCTCATGATGCCACTATTGGGGAATGTTGCACGGAAAATTAAAAAAATTATACGCACACGCAAGATCTATCCATGTATTTGCATAGCAACGAGAGGGGAGAGTGTGTCTACGTACCCTCGTAGACCATAAGCGGAAGCGTTGATTAACATGGTTCATGTAGTCGAATTTATTCGCGATCCAACCAATCAAGTACCGAACGTACGGCACCTCCACGTTCAGCACACGTTCAGCTCGGTGACGTCCTCACCTTCTTGATCTAACTAGATGGGTGAAGTAGTGTATGAGTTCCGGCAGCACGACGACGTGATGACGGTGGTGGTGATGCTATCTACGCAAGGCTTCGCCTAAGCACTACAAAAATTTGACCGAGGGATGAAACTGTGGAGAGGGACGCCGCACATGGCTAAGAGATTGTTGTGGGGTTGTGTGGCGCCCCTCCCTCATATATACCAAATATATAGGAGGGGGAGGAGAGGCAGCCCCTAGGGCATCCTAAGGGGCCGGCGACTGCCCTAGGGCACCTGCCTAGTTGCGCCCCCTTTCCTTACTTGAACATGGGGAAAAGGAAAGGGGGTTGGCTGCCTTTGGGCGCCTCCTGCTTCCTTTTCCCCTTTTCCTTGGCGTGTGGGCTGGGGTGGAGGGGCATGTGCTACTTCTTGAGCTTGCGTTGATTTTTCCCTTAAGACGAAAGGGTGATGCAGCAAAGTACAGATAAGTATTTTCCTCAGTTGAGAACGAAGGTATCAATCCAGTAGGAGGCACAAGCAAGTCTCGAATCTATGCACCTGCACAAACTAACAAATGCTTGCACACAACGCGGAAAAGGGATTGTCAATCCCTTCACGGTCACGAACAAGAGTGAGATCTGATAGAGATAGATTTAAAACTGGAGTAAAAAGCTAAATAAAGTAAACACAAAATAATTGCAGCAAGACATTTTTTGGGTTCTTGGTTTTATAGATCTAAAAATATAAGATGGAAAATAGACCCGGGGCCATAGTTTTCACTAGAGGCTTCTCTCTCGAAGAAAGCATACAGTGGGTGAACAAATTACCGTCGAGCAATTCATAGAAAAGCACAAAGTTATGACGATATCTAAGGCAATGATCATGAATATAGGCATCACGTCCGTGACAAGTGAAACGGCTCCTGCCTGGATCTACTACTATTACTCCATTCATCGACCGCTCTCCAGCATGCATCTAGAGTATTAAGTTAAAAACAGAGTAACGCGTTAAGCAAAATGACATGATGTAGAGGGATAAACTCATGCAATATGATATAAACCGCATTTTTTTATCCTTAATGGCAACAACAAAATACTTGCCTCGCTACCCTTTCTGTCACTGGGTGAGGACGCCGCAAGATTGAACCTATCACAAAGCACCTCTCCCATTGCAAGATAAACCAATTTAGTTGGCCAAACCAAATCAATAGACCAAAGAGAAATAAAAGCTATCTTAATCACGCATAAAAGAGTTCAGAGAAGACTCAAATAATATTCATAGATAATCTGATCATAAATCCACAATTTATCGGATCTTGACAAACACACCGCAAAAGAAGATTACATCCAATAGATCTCCAAGAACATCAAGGAGAACATTGTATTGAAGAACTAAGAGAGAGAAGACGCCATCTATCTACTAGCTATATATGGACCCATAGGTGTGTGGTACACTACTCACACATCATCGGAAGGGCAGCAAGGTTGATGTAGACGCCCTCCGTGATCGAATCCCCCTCCAGCGGAGTACCGGAAAAGGCCCCAAGATGGGATCTCACGGGAACAGAGACATGCGGCGAAGGAAAAGTATGTTTGTCGATTGCTCTAGGGTTACTGGGATTTCAGAGAATATATAGGGCAAAGTGGCGGTGCAGGGGAGTCACAGGGGCCCCACAAGACGCGCCCCCCTAGGGCGCTCCCCTATGGCTTGTGGCCACCCTATGGCTTTTCTGGCCCCTACTCCAAGTCACGTAGGTGTGTTTTTGTCCAGAAAAAATCATCGCGAAAGTTTTATTCCGTTTGGACTCCGTTTGATATTCCTTTTCTGCGAAACCCAAAAACAAGGAAAAAAACAGAAACTGGCACTAAGCACTAGGTTAATAAGTTAGTCCCAAAAGTAATATAAAGGGATAATTAACTTGGTGCCCTTAGTTATGTCCCACTCGGCAGGTTTACCCCTAGTTTCCGAAAACACGCGTTCCCGCCCAAACAACTTCGCTCCTCTTATGTTTTTGCCCTTTGACCTATTAACCGTCATTTTGGAAACTTCATAAAAAATCATACTAACTCAAAAAAAAAATAAGATATCAAAATGTTCGGAAAAACATCACGTATATGTGTATGTTATTTGCATTTGTGAAAAAAATTGTTGGCGAATCTCCATCTCAGTTTTAGCTCAAATGATCTTAGCACGACCAGTACAATCTAAAAAAATCTAAAAAAAATTGGTGGCAAACTTTGACCAATGTTTTGAGTGCTTGCCAAGTTTCATAAGGGAATGACAGAATGAATTCCCTTATGAAACTTGGCAAGCACTCAAAACATTGGTCAAAGTTTGCCACCAAAATTTATTAGAAATTTTTGAATATTTTTAGATTTTACTGTTCATACTAAGATCATATGAGCTAAAACTGAGATGGGGATTGGCCAACAATTTTTTCATGAATGGAAAAATAACATGCACATGTAGGTGATGTTTTTCTAAACATTTTGATATCTTATTTATTTTTTTCTGAGTTAGTATGAATTTTTTATGAAGATTTCAAAGTGATGGTCAAACGGTCAAAGGGCAAATGCATAAGAGGATTAAAGTGGTTTGGGCAGCACCGAGTGTTTTTGGAAACTAGGGGTAAACCTGCCGAGTGTGACCCAACTAGGGGCATAAAATCAATTGTCCCTAATATAAAATAGCATATTCATGCACATAAAACATCCAAAGTTGATAATATAATAGCATGGAACAATGAAAAATTATTGATACGTTGGAGACGTATCAGCGCGCCAGCCGCCTTGTGGGTTGGTGTGCTTCCCCTTTGGCCCATAAGGCCCACCGCTCATTACTAGCTTCCCGGAACCCCTTCCAGCACTCCGATAAAATACCCGGTACTTCCGGAACCTTTTCGGTGACCAAAAAGTGTCGTCCTATATATCAATCTTTACATCCGGACCATTCCGGAGCTCCTCGTCATGTCCATGATCTCATCCGGGACTCCAGACAACATTCGGTGAACAAAACATATAACTCATATAACACTAAACCGTCAATGAACATTAAGCGTGCGGACCCTACGGGTTCGAGAACTATGTAGACATGACCGAGACACTTATCCAGTCAATAACCAATAGCGAAACCTGGATGCCCATATTGGTTCCTACATATTCTAAGAATATTTTTATTGGTCGAACCATTATGACAACATACATAATTCCCTTTGTCTGTCGGTATGTTACTTGCCCGAGATTCGATCGTCGGTATCTCCATACCTAGTTCAATCTCGTCACCGTCAAGTCTCTTTACTCGTTCCATTATACATCATTCTGCAACTAACTCCTTAGTTACTTTGCTTGCAAGCTTCTTGTGATGTTGTATTACCGAGAGGGCCCAAAGATACCTCTTCATCACACAAAGTGACAAATCCCAGTCTCGATCCATGCCAACCCAACAGACATGTTTGGAGATAACTATATAGAATCTTTATGATCACCAAGTTAGGTTGTGACATTTGATAGCACACAAGGTATTCCTCCAGTATCCGAGAGTTGCATGATCTCATGGTCGAAGTAACATGTATATGACATTAAGAAAGCAGTGGCAATAAACTAAACGATCATATGCTATGCAAATGGGTGGGTCTTGTCCATCACATCATTCTCCTAATAATGTGATCCCATTATCAAATGAAAACTCATGTCTATGGTTAGGAAACCAACCTTAACCATCTTTGATCAACGAGCTAGTCTAGTAGAGGCTCACTAGGGACACTGTATTTATTTATGTATTCACACATGTATTTAAGTTTCTAGTCAATACAATTCTAGTATGATTGCATGAATAATAAACCTTAATCACAATTAAGGATATATGAGAATAACCATTTTATTAGTGCATCTAGGGCATATTTCCATCACTCTCTTATTTTCGTAGCGAATTGAGTCTTGCTCTTCGAGGTTTCTTTATGTTGGATTGAATATTTTGGACTTGAGATCACGTGATGCATGTCTCACTCGCGGATACTCGTGGTGACATTGGAGTATCTAGGTGACATTAGAGTTCATTGATGCATATTGCTACTTGTGATCCGCGTTGGTAAATTCCCCGAAGAGGAGAGGATGATGCAGCACGGCAGCGATAAGTATTTCCCTCAGTTATGAAACCAAGGTTATCAATCCAGTATGATAACTAAGCAACACTATGTAAATAACACCTACACACAAACAATAAAACCTCGCAACCCAACGCTAGAGGGGTTGTCAATCCCTCCAAGGTAAGATAAACAGATAGATTGATAGATGCAAATAAAATAAAGGCAAATAAAACACTTCAAAAATGTTTTTGGATTTTTGGCAAAACCGATCTGATAATATATGATAGGAAAATAGACCCGAGGGCCATGGATTTCACTAGTGACTTCTCTCAACAAAATAGCATACGACGGGTAAACAAATTACTATTGGGCAATTGATAGAAGAACAAATAATTATGATGATATCCAAGACAGTGATCATGTATATAGGCATCACGTCCAAGATTAGTAGACCGACTCCTGCCTTCATCTACTACTATAATTCCACACATCGACCGCTATCTAGCATGCATCTAGTGTATTAAGTTCATGGAGAAACGGAGTAATGCTCTAAGAACAATGACATGATGTAGACAAGATCTATTCCTGTGGGAATAGACCCCATCTTTTTATCCTTAATAGCAACGATACATGTGTGCCATGTCTCCTTCTGTCACTGAGATTGAGCACTGCAAGATCAAACCCATTACAAAGCACCTCTTCCCATTGGAAGATAAATCAATCAAGTTGGCCAAACAAAATCGAAATATCGAAGAAGAAATACGAGGCTATAATAATCATGTATGTATATGAATAGATCTGATCATAAATTCACAATTCGTCGGAACCCAACAAACACACCGCAAAAAGAATTACATCAAATAGATCTCCGAAGAGAACATTGTATTGAAGATAAAAAAGAGAGCATAAGTCATCTAGCTACTAACAGCAGACCCGTAGGTCTATTGTAAACTACTCACACATCATCGGAGGAGCACCAATGAGGATGATAAACCCCATCTGTGATCGTGTTCCTCTCCGATAGAGTGCCAGAAAGGGCATCTAGATTGGACATAGTGGTTCTGGAACTTGTGGCAGCTGAAATAATTTTTCCATTGGCTTCCCTAAGGTTTCTAGAATATTTTGGTATTTATATAGCTGGAAGTCGGTGGAGGAGACTCTCGTGGGTCCCATAAGGCATCAGGGCGTGTCTAGGCCTCCTGGCACACCCTGGTGTCTTGTGGGCCCCACGGGGCTCCTCTAGTGCACCTCATGGGCTCCTTGGGTCTCTTCTAGGCAGAAAAAAATCTCCAAAAAGTTTCGTTGCATTTGGACTCCATTTGGTATTGATATTCTGTAAAGTAAAAACAAGCAAAAACAACAACTAGCACTGGGCACTATGTCACTATGTTAGTCCCAAAAATGATATAAAGTTGCTAGAAAATGTATGTAAAACATCCAAGATTGATAATATAACAACATGGAACAATACAAAAATTATAGATACGTTGGAGACGTATCAGCATCCCCAAGCCGCTAGTCCTCGAGTAGGTAAATGGTAAAAACAGAATTTTTTATATGGAATGCTACCTAACATATTCATCGTATTCTTTTCTTTGTAGCAAGGACATTTGGACTTGTAGATGATTCAAAGCAATAGACTATAATTTGACATGAAGACTTTAATAGTCAAGCATATCAACAAGCAACCATGTCTTTCAAAATATCAACACTAAAGAAAGCAATCCCTAGCCCATTATGCTCAATCATTGATAAATTCATGAAACACATCCAAATATTAGCTACATCAAATGCTCAAGTATGACAATAGTGCTTCCTAGTTGGTAATTTATAAGAGAAGATGGAGACTCAAGAAAAATGAAAATTGCATAAAAGTAAATAGATAGGCCCTTCATAGAGGGAGGCAGAGATTTGTAGAGGTGTCAAAGCTCTTTGCTTAAATGAAAGATAAATTTATTTTGGGTGGCATGCTTTTCCTGTCAACGAAAATGACTAAGAGTTCCCAATATCTTTCATGCTAGATAAATCATAGGTGGTTCCCAAACATAAAATAAAGTTTATTTCCTTTCCACCATTCTTTCACAATCCATGGCTAGCCGTATCCATGGGTGCCTTTCATACCAAGGAATTCATTAGAGTGTTTTTTTTTGCATTTTGGACCGGGCATCCCTATTACCCCCACACTCTTGTGCAATGACAAGTGAATAAACATGCATCTTGATAATAACATACCTAGCATGGAAAATATCAACCACCCCTTGCCGCTTCATGAGTGGTACGGGCACACAAAAAGAGAAATTCATTTTGAAATTTAGAGTTGGCACATACACATTTACTTGGAACGGCATGAAAATACTGCATATAGGTAGGTATGGTTGAATCATTTGGCACAACTAGGGTTTTGGCATTTGGATGCACAAGCAGTATTCCCGCTTAGTACAAGTGAAGGCTAGCAAATAGATTGAGAAGCGAGCAACCATGAAATGAAAACCATCATTAAAAACATTAAACATAACTAACACCGAATAATGCACCACAAGTAGGATATAACTTCATTGCATAACTATTGACTTAACATGTATACATATGGAATCATAAACCATAACACCAATATTCTTACTAGAGAATAGTTACTCAAAAACATAGCACACATATCACTATCTTCATATCGCAAAACTATTGCAAGGAATCAAGTTTAATATCCAATGATCTTCACGCAAGTTTTTATTATATCCCTCTTGAATATCTACCACTTTGGAACCAAATTCTTTTAAAGCATATTGCCATTGCTAATAATAAGCTCTCGGACAAATTTAAGTGAAGTGGGAGAGCGCATATTTCTTCAAAATTTCAACTCTCAAAATAATCTAACTGAAGCATGAGAGGATTTCTTAAAAATTCTGCTAACTCTCAAAATAATATAAGTGAAGCATGAGAGCATATTTCTTCAAAATAATAGCACCACCGTGCTCAAAAAGATATAAGTGAAGCACTAGAGCAATTCCATCGCTCAAAACAATTAAGTGAAGCACATAGAGCAATTCTAACAAATCATAGCATAATTATGGCTATCTAAAATAGGTGTGTCCAACAAGGATGATTGTGACAAATAAAAAGCAAAGACACATATAAAACAATACGCCCCAAGCAAAACTCATGATACGTGACGAATAAAATATAGCTCCAAGTAAAATAACCGATGGTCGTTAGAAGAAAGAGGGGATGCCTGGAAGGCATCCCCAAGCTTAGTTTCTTGGTTCTCCTAGAATATTACCTTAGGGTGCCATGGGGCATCCCCAAGCTTAGGCTCTTTTCACTCCTTATTCCTTCATCCATCGCGATCTCACCCGAAACTTGAATACTTCAATCACACAAAACTTAACAAAACCTCGTGAGATCTATTAGTATAATGAAACTCATGTTTACTATAAGTATTGTTGCAAACCCAGTCATATTTTGTTATTATGTTATATCTACTGTGTTCTAACTTTACCATGGCTCGTACCCCCCGATACAAACCATAAATTCATCAAAATAAGCACATAATGCAACGAAAACAGAATGTCAAAAACAGAACAATATATAAATACTTAATTTTTAGTCATACTTATGTAAATCTGAAAATCTTGAAAAATTAGGATCACGTGGGAAAATTGTATATATATTCTATGTAAAAATTAAAGAAATTGTTCATGCTCCAGCAACTGAAAACAATTCTTCTACTGGACGCAAAAGTTTCTGCTAATGCACCGAATCAAATCAACTCTCACCCAAATCAATCCCAAAGGCTTTTCTTGGCACAAACACTAATAAAAACACCAAAACACAATTATAACAGAAGTTTAATTGTGGATTTTTATTTAAAACAGAAAATAAAAATATTGGGTTGTCTCCCAATAAGCGCTTTTCTTTAAAGCCTTTTAGCTAGGCATTGCTAGTTTTAATGATGCTCACATGAAAGACAATGATCGATTAGGTTTTAAACCTTTGCAGAGGTTTGTACACTTTACCTGCAAGATTCGATCCCTCCCTTTTCATCCTCGCACTTCAGATTGTTTAAGAACAGGACGATCGAAACATGGTCTTCCAAAGAGTTCCTCTGACCACTGTCCGGTGCCCATCCAATCCTACCGTAGTTCTACATTTGTTGGCATTGTCCCAGCCAGAGTAACCACTAAGGTCAACCAAGCCAGAGCCCATAGTGACTTGCGGTTGGATAGGTAAGCTTCCGAGATGAAGTATTCTTTCGTCTCTTTGATCCTGGTGGAGCTTTCTGCATGATATCACGACGCTTCCCCGGAATCACCAAGTACTGGACGCACCATATGCACCCTTCTTAACCATTCTCCACCCAGAGGTATATTGAATTATTGTCTCGCGTCTGTAAGTCTTGAGGTCTCGTAGATTTAGGCTTTGAAGATGCCATCTTGAAGTTGTCATCATTGACGTAGAGTCCTCCTTCTCACACCACTCACGAACTCTCATACAAATCCCCGTCTACTAAAGCATAGCATTAAAATAATCGAAGCTCCCGGGCTTGGTAACAGGGGTGTGGGTTCCTACCTCATGCATTCTACTCAACTACAAGAAGTCAATATCACTACTGGAGGGATTATGAATGGTGACACTGTTGGGAAACGTAGCACGCAATTTCAAAAAAAAAATCCTACGCTCACGCAAGATCTATCTAGGAGATGCATAGCAACGAGAGGGGAGAGTGTGTCCACGTATCCTCGTAGACCGAAAGCAGAAGAGTTTGACAACACGGTTGATGTAGTCGAACTTCTTCTCGTTCTGACCGATCAAGCACCAAACGCACTGCACCTCCAAGTTCTGCACACGTTCAGATCAATGACGTCCCTCGAACTCTTGATCCAGCAAAGTGTCGAGGTAGAGTTTCATTAGCACGACGGCGTTGTGATGGTGATGGTGAAGTAATCCACGTAGGGCTTCGCCTAATCTCTACGTGAATATGACCATAGGCGTAAACAATGGAGGGGGGCGTCGCACATGGCTAACAGATGTTCGTATCTTCTATAGTGGTGCCCCCCTCATATATATATATATATATATATATATATATATATATATATATATATATATATATATATATATATATATATATATATATATATATATATATATATATATATATATATAGGTTGTAGGGGAGGAGAGGCAGCCAAGGGGGGCACCCCAAGTAGGAGGAACCCTACTTGGGCGCCTCCCAATTCGGCCTCCCCTTTCCATATTCATCCGAAGAGGAAGGAAGGAGGAGGGAGGAGAGAAGGAAGGGGGAGGCCGAATTGTTCCCCTTCCTTTATCTCTTCCCCTCTTTCCTTCCACCTTATTTTGGCCAACATGGGGCGCACCAGCACCTTAGGGGCTGGTCTGTCCCACTCTTGGCCCAATAAGGCACATATCTTTGTCGGGGGTGCTCGAAACTCCTCTCCGGTGACCCAATATGTACTCGGTACCCACGGAACACTTTCGGTGTCCGAATATCACCATCCTATATATGAATCTTTACCTCTCGACCATTTCAAGACTCCCCGTCATGTCTGTCATCTCATCCGGGACTCCAAATGTAACATCCCAAAATTCTAAATTTTGGAATGTTATAATAAATAGATAGAATTCATTTCTTGCTGATGTGCTGAGTGAAATTGAGTGGAATTTGAGACTTTTGAAAGTTAAATGAGAGGGAATAAAATGACTTTCCCAAAACTTTCACTTTGCTTTTTTGATCTCCAAGGGAATTCAAATTCTTTTCAACACAAAACCCTAGAGTGAAGATAATATGACTTCTTCCATTTATTAAATGATAAAGGGCTTTGAAAGGATTTTGAATTTCATCCTCGAAATATTCTCAATTCAGAAACTTTAAGCAACTCAATGATTTTCCCGAGAGAAGATAAAATAACTTCTTCAAAATATAGGAAATATGAGTTGGAAGTTCTCTGGAACTCAATTTGAAATATTGAGTTATTTGGGTTTTATTCAAATTATTTTTTCCAAAAATAAACTACATGGAAAATAGGGTAACATGATTCCCTACAGCAGAAAATTGGAGAGAAATGAATTTGAATTCTTTTAGTATTTTAAAGTGATTTATTATTGGATTTTATTGCAACAGTAGGACCTTTTGATTTATTAGATTTTGTGGGCATTTTATTTGACAGTAGTAAAATGTTCATGTTGTAGGGCTGATTTTTCTGCAAATTTTGATATATTATATGCCCATAGGATATTTTTATTTATTTTGCTTTTATTCGTTTTCTTGGCTCTTAAAAAAATGTTTTAAAAAAATGCTCCTCCGCCGAAACTGGGCCGGCCCAGCTTCCGCCAGGCCGCGACCCAGCACCCCGTCGTCTTCGTCCTCGGGACGGACTCCCGCCGCCGCCGCCATGGACGACGTGTCCTCACCGGACTCTCCTCCTGCCCCTTCCCCACGCAAACTCCCTCCCCCTCCGCTTATAAAAACGGGAGCCCCCGGCCCCGCTGCCCGCATAGCCCATCGCCGCACTCGCCAAGACGCGCCGCTGCTGCTGCCCCGCCCGCCGCCGCCGTGATCTGCCACCTCCGCCGCCGTGTTCTGCGCCGCCCCGCCGCTGCTACCTCTACGCCCTCGCCTAGCTCACCGCTCTGCCCCGCAGCTCCTCCGCCGCCCCGCGCAACGCCCGCCGTCGCCAGCCTCGCCGGCCGGAGCTCACCGCCGGCCAGAGTTTCGACGCCCGACCCGATCCACTGCCGGTTTTTCGGCGAAAACCGTCGAGACGGTAAAACCCGCCGAACTGCCCCGGTTTTTTTTCGGTAGATTGGTTTTCCCTTTTGATCGGTTTATTTTTTTAGGTCTTATCTATTCAGTGAACGTTCTTTAGTTAGAGTTAGAAAACGAGTGTTCGCTCGATAGTTTTTTTTCTTTTTCTTTTAGATTTCTGGCCAGGGACCTGTCTGTAATTACTATTTTTACAGATTAGCCCCTAAACTTCAAACGGCCATATCTTTTTATCTGTTGGTCCAAATCCAACGAAACCAATGCTCACGTCTTCGTTTCGAAGCCCTCTTTCCAGTAATACAACTTCAACATGTTTTTGAAAATTCTAAAATTTGAATTCAACTAGATTTAGATTCAAACTTCGTTTGTTCATAACTTGAATTTCGTAACTCCGTTTCAGTTGATTCTTTTTGCAAATCGAAGCTCTTGACCTAAACTTTCTGATAAGGCCAAATTCACATAATTTTGGTACTGTTGGAAATTGTTTTATGTTTCAAGAGTCATTCGTGTGTTTTCGAAGTTTTCGGAAGTGTTTATTCGTCCTGTCCGATCTTTCTGAGTGATTGCTTATGTGTGGTTACTATTGCTTGCTTACGATAGATTGACCGGAGTGTGACGAGTAGAGATATCAAGAGTTTGAGTGCGAATCATCTTCATCAACATTGCAGGCAAGTTCACACTTTGATCATACTTTCCAATACCCAGATTTCATTGCATTAGTTATATCCTCAAACACATTGCATCAGTAGGATCTTTTAACTTGTGGGACTGGGAAGTAGATTGAGGTAGAACCTATTACCTGCATTATTTTCAAACCCCTGGGAGTTACTTCTACGCTATACTTAGGTTGCTATGCTATGCTCGTAGACGTTGTTTGGGTCTGAGTGAAATCCATGACAGATGTGAGTTGTTAATTAAGGATTCAACTTAAGGTGGCTACTTGAATACACATCTGGGTGGATTGGTTTGGGGCACCCTGGGAGTGAACCCGTGGATTGCCCGGACACCTGGTGATGCCAGTGTTGTCCTAGGAAATCCCGGGGTTTCCGTGTGATTGTCCTATTGGAATGTCACCCAGGCTCAAAGGGATCATATAATATTTTCATGCCTAGAAACTTCCATGTGCAGTCACATGCCAATATGGGCTCTGGCATAGTTGAGTAAGTTGTGGGAAACCTTTCCATGATGGGCTAGCAGATGTAGGGGGATTGTAGGTGTACCGGCCTATCTATCTGGTTAAGGGGACCTCTTCGAAAAGACTGTGTCTCGGTCATTTGTTCCTCAAACATCATGCAGTGCGAGAAATCCAACGGAGGCGATCGAGTCTTGTGGGAAAAGTGTACAAACTATTCATGAGTAGCCGTGTCCCCGGTTATGGACATCTTTGAGTATCTAGAAGTGGATTATTTGTTGATCTCATCACTCTATTGTTTAATTTGTGGGGTTAATGATGACTTTAATTTGGGATTGAGATGGGGGTACCATTCTCAACTGTTCATGATTTGATTTTAACAAAATAGTTAATTAAAATCTATTCCTTTGTTGTAGGGAAAAAATTGGCTTTACACAAAAACTTTAACCTTATAGCCTCCACCAGCCAAATATGCATGTAGTTGTAGGCTTTGTTCATCATTATCATTACAGTGTGAATTTGCCAGTACATTCAATGTACTGACCCTCTGTGGCTGCAATGTCTCATGTTGCAGGATTATCTTACGACGAGTAAGTGATACGTTAGGGTTACGATTTCTACACTCAACTTTGCCGTTGGGGTTGATGGGAATCCACAACCTTTGTTGCTTCCGCTATGATCGATTGAGGTAATAGTATTTACGTTACTTTATACATGTGATTTACCTCTGTTATAAATCCTCGAGTAATGTGTGTGTCAGCATACCGATCCAGGGATGACACAGAACACAGAGACTTCGGTCCATTCGGATCGTGGTCGCTACAAGATGGTATCAGAGCACATGTTGACTGTAGGATGTGACCCTAGAAACTGGCCAGACCATAGGAAAGGATTTCTCTAAAACTATCTTTTTCAAAGGATTCTTACCTCTCTTTTTTTCTGAGCTTTGTCAAATCTTCCCTTTGACCTTAAATAGTTAGACAATACCCTTTACCATTGGACCACTTCGGAGTGAAGAGGATTTTACCATACAATGGAAGTGTTGAAGCTACAACAATGGATACTCCGAAGGTTTGGAGAGTTGACAACTTTGAGGAGATGATGACCTTTAGAAGACCAAACCCCTGTTATGTACTTACGTTGGATACGACGATTGTGAGCCGTCATTTGTTTGATGTTTTCCGACGGCCACGAACTAAAACCAGTCTTTTCAAAACTTTTGTTTGTGTTGAGTGTATCTCTCTCCATCTCCCAACTCTCATCCCAAAACCCTTGGACCCAATAGAGGATGACAGAAGATAGACTTGAAGTCTCTGGACCAATGACCCAACCGGAGGCAGAACTATGGATACAAAGCATGGAGGACCACTTCAGGGAAAATTCGGTTGCAAGGAAGTATGAAGTACAATACACTCTTCAGTACTTTACAAAAAGTGCTGCAACATGGTGGAAGATGCATCAAGCCCTACAAGGATGTAATGGAGCAGAAAGTTGGGAGGAATTCAAGAAGACCCTGTTAAGATCCCGTCTCTTCCGCAAGCCTGCTGACAACCCGAAGAAGAAACATTGTGCCTGCAAGATTTGTGGAGAAATAGGACACACCCAAAAGGAGCACAAGGATGAATGCCCTAATTGTGAAGGAAGTCACCTAGCTAAAGAATGCCCAACTAGGCAGATTACTTGTTTCTTGTGTGAAGGGACTACCCATTACCCTGCTCAGTGCCACATTTACCCCATGGTGCAATGAACAATCCAACAGAAGAAAGAAGAAATGGAAGAAGTCCTCGAGGAAACCTTAAAGGAATCCACAATGGAGGAAGATATTGACGACACCGATGGAGAAGGACTAGATAGATCTTACTCCCGTGCTTGCTACTCATGTGGAGAGAAAGGACATCTTTCACAGCAATGCACGAGGGAAAGTCAAGAGTATTTGGGAGATTTCCCGACATAAGAAGTGGAGTTTGATCCACAAAAGATAGAAGAATTGATAGGAACAAAGAAGACAAGTAAGAGGAAGAACATGTGTCCCTAGAACAACCCAATTTCTGCGGAAAAGGACCTAAGACACATCACATGTTATCGGTGCAAGGATTTAGGTCATTATGCTAGCAATTGCCCAACCAGGAAGCGAAGAACCCAATAGTCACCATGAAGCCCCTAGATCTGTCTTATGACATTAGTTTACACTACAAGGAAGTAGAGCATTTTGCCAAGAGAAGTTTCAGACCACAGGAAAGATGAATCAGCATAGTGGAGATCTGGATATTGGAATGAAGCATGTAGCTAAATGTGGAATACACCTTTATTACAATGTTGAGTTGAGTTATGGAAATAACATTGTAATAATTTGTGAAGCAATAGAAATTGATATTTTTGGAATCTAAGAAGGAGATGCTATGAGTTGTTGGATGATTGTGAGTGTCTCTCTTGCTATCTCACCCAGACCAAAACCTAGAACCCATGGAGAAACTGACCCCCAAAACTTTCTCGGACAACCAACCACATTTTCCCAAGGAAATCAATACATTGTCCTGAGAACCCCTTCTGTCTTATGCCTACAGATGACAACCCTTTACGAGTCTTTTCTCAAAGGCCCGGAAACCATCATGACCCTGACTAGCGATCATGATTATCCAAAGATCCTGAAGGACATGATGAAGCATATTCACCTGGAAGGAGATGCAGTTTACAAGGGTTATCCCTTCATGGAGAATGGAGTTGAACTTTGGTACGTGGAGGTACACCTCCACCGTGTGAAAGGAGTTTGCCCAAAGACTATGGGTCAATACTTTTTCATCTCCCGAGTACCGCGAACAGCATTTTTTGACTCTGTTCGTGAAGCTGCTATGGAGGCCATACGTCAAATTGGAGAAATACTCGAAGCAAGACTTCGTTATACCCAGGGATGCCTGAGTATGATGCATGCAGAGATGGTGGAGATGAAGCACACAGCCAATAGTATGAAGCAAAAGATTGATGATTTCAAGAATCACATTGCACAATTCCAGTGGGACTGAAGCATCCTTAGCTAGGACAAAGGAATAAAGATGGAGATATGGTTGACCATACCAGACTATGTGGATAATAGCATTTATAGTGATGCACCCTTGGAAATTGAGATTTTGAATATTGGTTCAAGTAGTAATATAAGATTTGATATGAGGAGAATATGGATTTTGGATGAACCAGTGCATTTTGTTTAGTTGAACCTTACTGAGTGAACCCTGGACCAATAGAAAGGAAAGTGTTGCTCCAAGGAGTATAGTTTGCACAAAATAAGTTGGAGTTTATTTTGATATGAAGTTTACCCCAAGGATGAGAAGAAAAGAAGTACAATTGGATTTTAAGAGGGTGTAAGACTGGAGTATGGAACTATAGTGACTCCAAGGATGAGTTAAGGATATACAAGTTCTGAAATGGACCCACAAGCCGAGGACCTAAATGAGGCTACGTAATTATAAGGGAACCACGAGACTTGTCCGAAGTGTTATGTTTCTGTTGTAGTAAAGCAGTGCATTTTGCTATGGATTGTACCAAGAAGAATGAGTCTTGTGCTAAGTATTGGAGTTGAAGCAAGAAAGTGGAAATGCAGTAGATCGGAGTGAGTTGAGAATCAATACAGTTGGTGTCATGGTATTGATTTTGGATATCATAAGTTGGCACTATAAAGGTGATGAGTGAAGACATGATGCATGGAATAAGATTTTGAGGAAACTAGTGTTATTCATTTTTAAGTGTGGTAGAACCCAACACCGTTACCCGAATACACTAGCTAGTGGTTAGTTATGTCAGACTTGGAATGGATTGCCCAAGGATGAGTGTGAGTAATCACACTCAGTTTTAAACCTAGATAAGTAAGTGATACTTGGATGGATTTAAGAAAACCAAGGAAGTTGGATGCCGGAAGAATGATCAGTTGCAACCCGATGATGATACCAAGTGTTACTAGTGGTGAGATGAGCCATAACCCACAGGCCCCAGGACCTTTCAGGAAAGCAAGCACACTCTTGTTGAAGGAAAACCCCTGGTAGAAGTTACGACCTTTGTCAACAGACGATCTTATAGGTTTTGCGCTAAACCCGAGGGTTGTGAACACGATAGATGGTTGTTTGGCTTGCAGAATCAATGGAATTATCCGAACTCAGTTCGTTGACAAGAGAAATTCTGCAATGCTTGTGAGGATGACCGAGTGTTAGAATACGAGATTCACTAAACCATATACAAGGTAATGATTTGGGTGCGGGATGGATTGATCACCATACCGACTTACTCTTATTATTCGCCTCTGTTATACGGGATGGTAAATCTGAGCGACTTACCTATAGTAGAGAGACGACGATGTCAAAACCTTGTTTAAAACCTTAGAATGGTATAGAAATTTTTCCCTGGTACATGGCATGATGTTGCCAACCGTAGGATATACGGTGAGGATGAAGCCCAGACCCGTTTTCTGCAGGGACCCAATAAATTGTCCGATGACCACCATGAGATATCGATATTTGCTTAGCATTGGCGCCAGACCTATCAGCTAAGAGAACCAGTCCCGAAAGAGCCTTACCAAGATGAAAGGATACAAGGACTGAGGACAAAGATTTTGCCACTACCGAAAGAGCCAGAGAAGGAAATACCCTGAAGATTTGAGAAGACCGACGCCGTCAACCCAAAGGATGGAGTACCTGAGTTTTGGTGGAACCGTATCCCTGTTCCTAAGTGTGGTAGCACACTAGGCCACACCAATCTTGGATTTGTTAGGAGACCCCCAAACCCTAACCTATTTCTTGCTAGCCTCTCCGAATCTCGAGGACGAGATTCATTTTAAGTGTGGTAGGTTTGTAACATCACAAAATTCTAAATTTTGGAATGTTATAATAAATAGATAGAATTGATTGCTTGATGATGTGCTGAGTGAAATTGAGTGGAATTTGAAACTTTTGAAAGTTAAATGAGAGGGAATAAAATGACTTTCCCAAAACTTTCACTTTTGCTTTTTTGATATCCGAGGGAATTCAAATTCTTTTCAACACAAAACCCTAGAGTGAAGATAATATGACTTCTTCCATTTATTAAATGATAAAGGGCTTTGAAAGGATTTTGAATTTCATCCTCGAAATATTCTCAATTCAGAAACTTTAAGCAACTCAATGATTTTCCCGAGAGAAGATAAAATGACTTCTTCAAAATATAGGAAATATGAGTTGGAAGTTCTCTGGAACTCAATTTGAAATATTGAGTTATTTGGGTTTTATTCAAATTATTTTTCTCCAAAAATTAACTACATGGAAAATAGGGTAACATGATTCCCTACAGCAGAAAATTGGAGAGAAATGAATTTGAATTATTTTAGTATTTTAAAGTGATTTATTATTGGATTTTATTGCAGCAGTAGGACCTTTTGATTTATTAGATTTTATGGACATTTTATTTGACAGTAGAAAAATGTTCATGTTGTAGGGCTGATTTTTCTGTAAATTTTGATATATTATATGCCCATAGGATATTTTTATTTATTTTTCTTTTATTCGTTTTCTTGGCTGTTAAAAAAATGTTTTAAAAAAATGCTCCTCCGCCGAAACTGGGCCGGCCCGGCTTCCGCCAGGCCGCGGCCCAGCACCCCGTTGCCTTCGTCCTCGGGACGGACTCCCGCCGCCGCCGCCATGGACGACGTGTCCTCACCGGACTCTCCTCCTGCCCCTTCCCCACGCAAACTCCCTCCCCCTCCGCTTATAAAAACGGGAGCCCCCGGCCACGCTGCCCGCATAGCCCGCCGCCGCACTCGCCAAGACGCGCCGCCGCCGCGATCTGCCACCTCCGCCGCCGCGTTCTCCGCCGCCCCGCCGCTGCTGCCTCTGCTCCCTCGCTTAGCTCGCCGCTCTGCCCCGCAGCTCCTCCGCCGCCCCGCGCAGCGCCCGCCGTCGCCAGCCTCGCCGGCCGGAGCTCACCGCCGGCCGGAGTTTCGACGCCCGACCCGATCCACTGCCGGTTTTTCGGCGAAAACCGTCGAGACGGTAAAACCCGCCGAACCGCCCCGGTTTTTTCGGTAGATTGGTTTTCCCGTTTGATCGGTTTATTTTTTTAGGTCTTATCTATTCAGTGAACGTTCTTTAGTTAGAGTTAGAAAACGAGCGTTCGCTCGATAGTTTTTTTTCTTTTCCTTTTAGATTTCTGGCCAGGGACCTGTCTGTAATTACTATTTTTACAAATTAGCCCCTAAACTTCAAATGGCCATATCTTTTTATCTGTTGGTCCAAATCCAACGAAACCAATGCCCACGTCTTCGTTACGAAGCCCTCGTTCCAGTAATACAACTTCAACATGTTTTTGAAAATTCTAAAATTTGAATTCAACTAGTTTTAGATTCAAACTTCGTTTGTTCATAACTTGAGTTTCGTAACTCCGTTTCAGTTGATTCTTTTTGCAAATCGAAGCTCCTAAACTTTCTGATTAGTCCAAATTCACATAATTTTGGTACTGTTGGAAATTGTTTTATGTTTCAAGACTCATTCGTGTGTTTTCGAAGTTTTCGGAAGTGTTTATTCGTCCTGTCCGATCTTTCTGAGTGATTGCTTATGTGTGGTTACTATTGCTAGCTTACGATAGATTGACCGAAGTGTGACAAGTAGAGATATCGAGAGTTTGAGTGCGAATCATCTTCATCAACATTGCAGGCAAGTTCACACTTTGATCATACTTTCCAATACCCAGTTTTCATTGCATTAGTTATATCCTCAAACACATTGCATTAGTAGAATCTTGTAACTTGTGGGACTGGGAAGTAGATTGAGGTAGAACCTATTACCTGCATTATTTTCAAACCCCTGGGAGTTACTTCTACGCTATACTTAGGTTGCTATGCTATGCTCGTAGACGTGGTTTGGGCTGAGTGAAATCCATGACAGATGTGAGTTGTTAATTAAGGATTCAACTTAAGGTGGCTACTTGAATACACATCTGGGTGGATTGGTTTGGGGCACCCTGGGAGTGAACCAGTGGATTGCCCGGACACCTGGTGATGCCAGTGTTGTCCTAGGAAATCCCGGGGTTTCCGTGTGATTGTCCTATTGGAATGCCACCCAGTCTCAAAGGGATCATATAATATTTTCATGCCTAGAAACTTCCATGTGCAGCCACATGCCAATATGGGCTCTGGCATAGTTGAGTAAGTTGTGGGAAACCTTTCCATGATGGGCTAGCAGATGTAGGGGGATTGTAGGTGTACCGGCCTATCTATCTGGTTAAGGGAACCTCTTCGGAAAGACTGTGTCTCGGTCATCCGTTTCTCAAACATCATGCAGTGTGAGAAATCCAACGGAGGCGATCGAGTCTTGTGGGAAAAGTGCACAAACCTTTGCAGAGTGTACAAACTATTCATGAGTAGCCGTGTCCCCGGTTATGGACATCTTTGAGTATCTAGAAGTGGATTATTTGTTGATCTCATCACTCTATAATTTAATTTGTGGGGTTAATGATGACTTTAATTTGGGATTGAGATGGGGGTACCATTCTCAATTGTTCATGATTTGATTTTAACAAAATAGTTAATTAAAATCTATTCCTTTGTTGTAGGGAAAAATTGGCTTTACGCAAAAACTTTAACCTTACAGCCTCCACCAGCCAAATATGCATGTAGTTGTAGGCTTTGTTCATCATTATCATTACAGTGTGAATTTGCCAGTACATTCAATGTACTGACCCTCTGTGGCTGCAACGTCTCATGTTACAGGATTATCTTACGACGAGTAAGTGATACGTTAGGGTTACGATTTCTACACTCAACTTTGTCGTTGAGGTTGATGGGAATCCACAACCTTTGTAGCTTCCGTTATGATCGATTGAGGTAATAGTATTTACGTTACTTTATACATGTGATTTACCTCTGTTATAAATCCTCGAGTACTATGTGTGTCAGCATACCGATCCAGGGATGACACAGAAAACAGAGACTTCGGTCCATTTAGATCGTGGTCGCTACACCAAACAACATTCGATCACCAAATCACATAACTCATAAAATATAAAATCATCATCGAATGTTAAGCGTGCGGACCCTACGGGTTCGAGAACTATGTAGACATGACCGAGACACATCTCCGGTCAATAACCAATAGCGGAACATGGATGCTCATATTGGTTCCCACATATTCTACAAAGATCTTTATCGGTCGTACCGTAATGACAACATACGTTATTTCCTTTGTCATCGGTATGTTACTTGCCCGAGATTCGATCATCGGTATCTGAATACCTAGTTCAATCTCATTGCCGACAAGTCTCTTTACTTGTTCTATAATGCATCATCCTGCAGCTAACTCATACTCACATTGCTTGCAAGGCTTCTTATGATGCGCATTACCGAGAGGGCCCAGAGATACCTCTCTGATACTCGGAGTGACAAATCCTAATCTCAATCTATGCCAACCCAACAAACACCTTCGAAGATACCTATCGAGCATCTTTATAATCACCCAGTTACGTTGTGACATTTGATAGCACACAACACTTGGAGTTGCATATCTCATTGTCGGAGGAATATGTATTTGACATGAAGAAAGCAATAGCAGAAAAACTGAACGATCATTATGCTAAGCTAATGGGTGGGTCTTGTCCATCACATCATTCTCCTAATGATGTGATCATGTTCATCAAATAACAACACATGCCTATGGTTAGGAAACTTATCCATATTTGATTAAGGAGCTAGTCTAGTAGAGGCATACTAGGGACACGGTGTTTTGTCTATGTATCCACACATGTATCAAGTTTCTGGTTAATACAATTCTAGCATGAATAATAAACATTTGTCATGATATAAGGAAATGTAAAATAACAACTTTATTATTGCCTCTAGGGCATATTTCCTTCAGTCTCCCACTTGCACTAGAGTCAATAATCTAGTTCACATCGTCATGTGATTAACACCAATAGTTCACATCGCCATGTGATTAACACCCAAAGTTCACATCGCCATGTGACCAACACCCAAAGGGTTACTAGAGTCAATAATCTAGTTCACATCGCCATGTGATTAACACCCAAAGAGTACTAAGGTGTGATCATGTTTTGCTTGTGAGAGAAGCTTAGTAAATGGGTCTGTCACATTCAGATCTGTATGTATTTTACAATTTTTATGTTTACAATGCTCTACACAGAGCTACTCTAGCTAATTGCTCCCACTGTCGATATGTATCCAGATTGAGACTCTGAGTCATCTGGATCAGTGTTAAAGCTAGCATCAATGTAACCCTTTACAACAAACTCTTTATCACCTACATAACCGAGAAACATTTCCTTAGTCCTCTTAACTAAGGATAATTTTGACCGTTGTCCAGTGATCCACTCCTGGATCACTATCATACCCCCTTGCCAAACTCATGGCAAGGTACACAATAGGTCTAGTACACAGCATGGCATACTTTATAGAACCTATGGCTGAGGCATAGGGAATGACTTTCATTCTCTCTCTATCTTCTTCCGTAATCGGGTTTTGAGTCTTACTCAACTTTATACCTTACAACTCAGGCAAGCACTCCTTCTTTGGTTGATCCATTTTGAACTCCTTCAAAATCTTATCAAGGTATGTACTTATCGATAGTCTTATCAAGCGTCTTGAGCTATCTCTATAGATCTTGATCCCAAATATGTAAGCAGCTTCACCGAGGTCTTTCTTTGAAAAACTCCTTTATGCTTTCCAGAAAATTCTACATCATCTTCGGTCAACAATATGTCATTCACATATACTTATCATAAAGGCTGTAGTGCTCCCACTCACTTTCTTGTAAATACAAGCTTCACCGCAAGTCTGTATAAAACTATATTCTTTGATCAACTCATCAAAGCGTATATTCCAACTCCGAGATGCTTGCACCAGTCGATAGATAGATCGCTAAAGCTTGCACATTTTGTTAACACCTTTAGGATTGACAAAATCTTCTGGTTGTATCATATACAACTCTTCTTTAACAAATCCATTAAGGAATGCAGTTTTGTTATCCATTTGCCAGATTTCATAAAATTTGGCAATTGCTAACATGATTCGGACAGACTTAAGCATCAATACGAGTGAGAAAATCTCATCGTAGTCAACACCTTGAAGTTGTCGAAAACCTTTTGCGACAATTCGAGCTTTGTAGATAGTAACACTACCATCAATGTCCGTCTTCCTCTTGAAGATCCATTTATTCTCAATGGCTTGTTGATCATCGGGCAAGTCCACACTTCGTTCTTTATATGGATCCTATCTCAGATTTCATGGCCTCAAGCCATTTATCGAAATATGGGCTCATCATAGCTTCTTCATAGTTTGTAGGTTCGTCATGGTCTAGTAACATGACTTCCAGTACAGGATTACCATACCACTCTGGTGCAGAACGTGCTCTGGTTGACCTACGAGGATCGGTAGTAACTTGATCCAAAGTTTCATGATCATTATCGTTAGCTTCCTCTCTCGTTGGTGTAGGCATCATAGGAACGGTTTTCTGTGATGAGCTATTTTCCAATTCGAGAGAAGGTACAATTACCTCATCAAGTTCCACTTTCCTCCCACTCACTTCTTTCAAGAGAAACTCTTTCTCTAGAAAGGATCCATTCTTAGCAACAAAGATCTTGCCTTCGGATCTGTGGTCGAAGGTGTACCCAACAATTTCTTTTGGGTATCCTATGAAGACGCACTAATCCGATTTGGGTTCGAGCTTATCAGGCTGAAGCTTTTTCACATAACACTACTGCAGGATGCTGTTAACGCGACACTGCGATCAGAGACCCATTGACGAAACTATGTGCGATGCATTAATCACAAACGGGGATGTAAAAAATCCATCAAAAAGGTGCAAAACGTTTGCGATGAATGATACATCAAACACGGTTCAGATTGTAGTTGTGTGTGCGATCCAGGGCAAACGTTTGACCCGTTCGAACTGTTTGTGATGAGGCAGAACAATAGAAACGGGCAGCCAGATCAATGTGTGTGCGATATACGGCATACAGTTCATTTTGATGAACTGTTTGCTATTAGGGAGTGCAATAGGAACAGTTAGCCAGATCAAGGTGTGTGTGATATAGGGCATACGGTTCACTCGGACGAACTGTTTTCGATTAGCGAACACAACAGATCGGTTCAACTTAACAAGATGTGTGTGATACGTGGCAAACAGCCGACTCAACGGTGAGCAATCACGTGGTCAACATTCTGCCATCAATAAATTTTGACCTTGTTTCTCGTCACATTGCAGATTACAACGCAATAAATAATTGCAAATCTGTTCACATCTATCAAACTAATATGTGTTCACACTTAGCACCGGGCTATAAAAACTACCCACTCGAAAATTACTTCACAGTTATTCTCCTCATCACCCATAAAACTGGTCTTTCCTGTCAAGTCATTCCGCCATGACCAATAGGAGGAGTTTAGGGTGGACATATAACCAGGCAGCAAAGACCAAGGCCGCGGAAGCACTAGAGAGGTCCCGCCACGAAGCCGCAGCCGCAGCAGAGATGTCCCGGCGCGCCGCGGAGCCCTCGAACAAGCTCTCACGGGCACGCGAGGGCTCTCACAAGCACTTATGCGGCATCGGCCATCGCGACGTGTCGGTGCTCCTGAAGTCCTTTTGTTGGCGATGATGACATTCTCGCTAGCGTCACTACACAGCAGGAGCTGGTCGACGGCTTGCTGAAGATGCTCAAGATCAGCGATGCCTCGGTTGACAAGGTGACCGGCCTCATCGAGCAACTCATGGGTGACAATGCGAAGCTCCTCAAGGCACTCACCGAGAAGGAGGAGGAGGCCGCCGGCTAGAAGATGATGCATGAGCAGAGCAGTGCCTCGGGGATGACGCTGACAGCGGTTGTCGAGGAACTGATGGGTGACTTGAGGAAGCTCCGGATTGAGTGCAAGCAGGAGGTGGAGGAATTTGTGGCTGCTTTCAAGCAAAGTCGTGAGGAATTGAACAAGGAGCTGGAGGATGTCGTCGCCCGGCGATCCATCGACAAGTAGAGATAGTAGCGACCCAGATCGTTGTCCGCAATTTCCTTCTTCTCTTGCCCCCGTGTCTTTCGGGCTATGTCGGTGTACTAAGATAGGGGTACCTTAGTACCCCAACTTGTGCACGGGCAGTAGCAGCTTCCCGCGGCAGGGCTTACCACGTGCTTGCCGGAAACCTTTCTGGTCCCTATAAAGCCATTCAAAAACAAAGTATACAAGATAGAAGATCAAGGCCCCGGCAAGAGGAGCTTGCCGGGAAGGCCGCACCAGGCTCAAGGTTATCACTTTACCACAAGACCCTGGCAAGAGGAGCTTGCCAGGAAGGCCAAGGAACACATACCTCAAGAGATGCCTCGGCGCATCTTGCGCCCCGGCAGGACCCGGAGAGCGACAAGCTTCCGAGCCCGGCAAGATCACTACCCCGGCAAGGTGCTTGCCGGGGAAACCTATAATGTGCCCCCGCGCTCCAGCTCATCGGCCCACGCGTCGCCCTGGGGCCCTTCCACGGGCACGTGGCAGATGGCTGTGCAGCCTGGGGCACGCGGTGGCAAGCTGCGGTGACGAGGCTACCACCGTGGCAAACGGAGAGGCATGGGCGGACACTTTTGCGGTCGACGGCGACGGGCATTTAATGCCCTTGTCCCCCACTGTCAAGGTTAGGTGAAGATCACTGTTTATCCACTGTTCATGCACTATTCCCGCACTGTTACAACTACCACCAAAATTACACTTTTACCCTCCTCTACGTTGACACCTGTCGGTGACCCCTTGAGCTATAAAAGGAGGCCCATGCACAACGTAGAGGGGGTTCGAAACCTAGACAACTCTCTTGCTCGGTGTAGCTAGTACTGTAGCTCTTCAAGCTCCCGAGCTCAAGAACTCAATACAACCTAAGGCAGGAGTAGGGTTTTACGCGTCCGTGCGGCCCGAACCTGGGTAAACTGCCCGCGTGCGTTCCTCGATCTGCTCTCCGTGCTCCCTCCGCTCCCTTACCGCAACGTAAAAGGGGCTCTGGTCCCATAGGTGCTCGTGGGAGGACAGTTTCCCCCGACATCTTTGGCGCGCCAGGTAGGGGGCGTCGAGGTTGTGCGAACCTGATCCGGCGCTCACGCGGGCGCATTCTTCATCAACCTCTCCAGCTTCGTCAACTTCATCAGCTACAACGACATGCCTCCGAAGAAGAAGGCTTCGGAGGTCGGAGGCCCGTCTGCGTCGATTCTACCGCCACCAGAACCAACGGTTGGTGGAGGAGACGCCGGCGGAAGGGTGGTCGCCGGCGAGGAAACTCACGGCGCCACCAAGTCCAAAGACAAGACGGACGACCGGGCGAATTCCAAGGCCTCGGTGTCCGTGGACGCGCCACGTCTCTCTCGGGAGGTGCAAGACCCGCAGCGGCGTGGTACTGGAGGTACCATACGCTTGCTGGGGCGTAGCCAAGCCGGAGGATCGCGGGATGCTCAAGGCCAGCGTGCTGGCACGAGCAAGGCGCGGTCGCCGGGGCGGAAACATGCTCCTTCTAACGCGGTTAGAAGTCCGAGCATGTCCCGCTCCTCGCACCGCTCGCCGCCGTTCCCCTCTTCTCCAGCAGAAGCTCTAGCCAGAGCACAGCTGCTCCTCGATTTCCCTCCAGCGGCAGACAAGGCCGAAGACTGGAGGGCGACGATTCAGAGCCTCATCGCCTTCGCCAACAACGACGCACCGCAGCAGCCGGCAACCTCACGGCCACGGCAAGTCGATCAAGCGAAGGCCGATGGCGACAAGACCGTCGGGGGTGCAACTACCATGCACTCCCCGCCGCGGAAGCAGAAATCGCCGCCTCACCGGATCAACGTCGACGACGACTCCACGGCGTCGTCGGATCCGCGGGCTCGCCGCGATCAGCGCCAAGTCCTAGACGACAGGCGGCAAGAAGACGCTCGGACTCGCATCGAGCGTCGACGAGAAGCCCGACGACAGTCAGATCAGCGCGCTGGGACCGCTGTCGACGCGCACGCGCCCGGTGGACCAGGGGACTTGCCGTACGCGGCAGGTTGCCCTGCGTTCACCCGTGAGCTGCGGCAAGTCCAGTGGCCCAGCATGAAAATTTTCAAGCCCGACGTACCCGAGAAGTACGACGGCAAGACACACCCCTCGGAGTTCCTCAGCATCTACACCATCGCGGTGCAGGCTGCCGGGGGACGCGACGAGAAGATACTAACCAACTACTTCCCACTAGTGCTTAAGCCAAACGTCCGGTCTTGGCTTATGCACTTGCCGGAGAACTCCATTTCTTCGTGGGCAGATCTGTGCCACCAGTTTGTTGGCGCCTTCACAGGCGGCCACAAACCCCACGGCCAGGAAAGTGATCTCCACATCTTGGCCCAGAAGGAGGGAGAGTCCCTGCGCAAGTACATCCAGAGATTCAGCCGCGTGCAACACAACATTCCCGACGTTCACCCTGCCGCGGTTATCAGCGCGTTCCACCAGAACGTGCGTAACCGCCGGATGAGGGAGGAGATGGCCATGATCAAAATCCGGGATGTTAGCGAGCTCTATGCTCTGGCCGACAAGTGCGCGCGCGCCGAAGAGGGGAGGAGACTCCCCGGAGAGGATACTGGCGCAGGAGGAAGCGACAGCGAGGATGCCGCCCCGGCAAAGAAGAGCCGGCGGCGGAACAACAGAAAGAAGAAGAACAAGGAGGTGCTGGTTGTCGAGTAGTCCGGCAAGGAGGCTCCCGCCAAGAAGGCACAGGCTGGCGGTTCCGGCAAGGAACCTGCCCCTATAGCGGCAGCCGACAAGCAGGACGGCTCCGACAAGCAGTACTGCAAGATCCACCGCACCAAGGGCCACGATCTTCAGAACTGCAAACGAGTCGAGTACCTCGTAGAACAGCAGAAGGCTGAATACGAGCGTCGCGACAAGGAGAAGGCCCAAGGAGGCGGAGGAGAGCCCAGCAAAAAGCGGCCGTTCAATGGCCGGGGAGGACGCCGCGGCAAGGCCAAGCAGCGGCAAGGTGATAGACCTCCCCGGGGCCGCGACAAGGATGAGGACGAAGACGACGATGATGACATGGAAGAAGGAGATAACAGCGAGTAGGAGTTCCAGAAGGCCACAGAAGTTTTGTGTGTCGATGGAGGTGCCTCTCTGCACACTTCCCACCGCCAGCTCAAGCAGTGGATACGAGAAGTGAACGCAGCAGAGCCGCCCGTCGAGTCACGCAGGCTTCTGAAGTGGTCCAGCACGCCCATCATCTTTGACCTTGAGGACCACCCTGACCGCACCACGGCGGTCGGGTGCTTGCCGATGTTGGTCTCACCAACTATCCGCAGCCTCAAGGTCACCAAGATGTTGGTTGACGGCGGGGCTGGCCTGAACTTGATCTCCTCAGCTGTGATCAAGAAGCTACAGATCCCAGACGGCGAGCTCGAAGAAACCGGGTCATTCCAAGGGATCAACCCGGGAAGGAGCAAGCCGAAGGGGAAGATTACGCTGCCAGTGACCTTTGGCGGGGAGCTCAACTTCGGGACGGAGAGGATCACGTTTGATGTTGCCGATATCCCATTACCATACAATGGGATACTTGGACGTCCTGCCCTCGCCAAGTTCATGGCAGCTTCCCACTATGCCTACAACATACTCAAGATGCCGGGGCCGGTAAGCGTCATTTCTGTCCCTGGCGACAAGAAGGACGCGCTTATCTGCGCCGACAAGATCTACCGGGATGCAGCAGCCGCAGCAGAAAGCAACACACTTGCCGCTGAAGCTCCCAAGGGGAAGACCAAGACCAAGTCCGGCAAGAGCTCTGGGGCCCACTCCGGCAAACGCACCTCTTCGGAGTGCTGCGCTGCCGTCGAGGACGCACCATCGAGCTCCACCGGCAAGTGCAAGAAAGGAATGGCAGCTCCACCGGCAACCAAGAAGGTGTCCGCCGAGGAGGACGGCACTGGTGGTACCTTCACCATCAGTGCTACGCTCGACAACAAATAGGAAAGCGCGCTCGTTGCCTTCCTGCGGGCGAATGTCGATGTGTTTGCATGGCAACCATCTGACATCCCCGGCGTTCCCAGGAAGGTAATTGAGAACAAGCTTGCTGTTTGTCCTCATGCGCGGCCCGTCAAGCAGAAGGTCAGGAAGCAAGCCGTGGAGCGCCAAGAATTCGTCGCCGAAGAGATAAATAAGTTGGAAGCAGCAGGCCTGGTTAGAGGCGTGATCCATCCCACGTGGTTAGCAAATCCAGTTGTCGTACGCAAGGCCAATGGGAAGTGGAGACTTTGTATAGACTTCACTGATGTGAATAAAGCATGTCCCAAGGGTCCATTTCCCTTGCCGCGTATTGACCAGATTGTTGACTCCACAGCCGGATGTGAGCTGCTTTCCTTCCTTGATGCATACTCAGGTTACCACCAGATATTCATGGCCAAGGAAGATGAAGAGAAGACTGCATTCATTACTCCATGCGGCACATATTGCTTCATACGCATGCCCTTTGGATTGAAGAATGCAGGCTCGACATTTGCAAGGGTGGTGCATACTGCTTTTGAGCCACAGATACACAGAAACGTACAAGCTTACATGGATGATATAGTGGTCAAGAGCAAGAGCAAAGATACACTGATCCAAGACCTAGAAGAAACTGTTGAGTATCTGCGCAAGATACAGCTCAAGTTGAACCCCGAGAAGTGCGTCTTCGGAGTCCCCTCTGACAAGCTTCTCGGGTTCTTTGTGTCCCAGAGGGGGATTGAAGCCAATCCCGACAAGATAAAAGCCATCGAGCAGATTGAAGCCCCGAAGCGCGTCAAGGACGTAAGGAGACTTGCTGGTTGTGTGGCTGCCCTCAGCAGGTTCATTTCGAAGTCTGCAGAACGCGCCCTGCCTTTTTTCAAAATCTTGAAAAAGGCAGGTCCTATGAAATGGACTCCGGAAGCGGAGGCAGCACTGCAAGACTTGAAAGGATACCTGTCCTCTACTCCAATACTTGTCGCACCTAGACCACGAGAGAAGTTGTTGCTGTACCTAGCGGCAACCAATCAAGTGGTTAGTGCTGCGTTAGTAGCGGAGAGGGAGGCAGATGAGGAACCCACATCCCCGGCAAGCGAATCCAGCGACAAGCAGGGGGCTTCACCGACAAGCTCTGGCCCCGACAAGGACAAGTCTGCGCAGGAACAAGGAGAAGTGCGAAAGAAGATGGTGCAGCGCCCAGTGTATTTTGTAAGCTCCCTCTTGCAGGGGGCTAGATCAAGATACTCTGGGGTGCAGAAGTTGCTTTTCGGTCTCCTCATGGCCTCAAGGAAGCTGCGCCATTACTTCCAAGCACACGAGATAACGGTGGTCACTCGCTTTCCGTTGAAGAGGATATTGCAAAATCCAGAAGCAACAGGCAGGATTGTCGAGTGGGCACTGGAGCTGTCAAGCTTTGGTCTCAAGTTTGAAAGTACTTCAACCATACAGAGCAGAGCTTTGGCAGAATTCATAGCAGAATGGACCCCAACGCCCGATGAGGAAGTTCCAGAGACAAGCGTCCCCGTCCAAGAAACGAGCAGCGAATGGATGATGTACTTCGATGGTGCTTTCTCGCTGCAAGGCGCCGGTGCCGGCGTGGTACTCATAGCGCCCACCGGAGAGCACCTCAAGTATGTTATCCAGATGCACTTTCCCAAAGAACAAGCGACAAACAATACTGCTGAGTATGAAGGTTTGCTTGCCGGCCTCAGAATTGCGGCCGAGCTTGGGATCAAGAAGTTGATTGTGCGGGGAGATTCACAGTTGGTGGTCCGACAAGTGAATAAGAATTACCAGAGCCCTTTGATGGAAGCTTATGTTGATGAAGTGAGGAAGCTTGAAGAGCACTTTGAAGGTCTGCAAATGGAGCACGTCCCAAGGGCTCAGAATGATATTGCAGATGGCCTCTCAAAGTGTGCTGCAATGAAGTTACCTGTGGAACCAGGGACCTTCCTGCTCAAGTTAACTCAGCCATCCGTTACACCATCAGTTGGGCAAAACAAGAAAAGAAAGTTGGTCTCCGGCGACTACTTGCCGGCGGATCTTCCCGAAGCCGCCGCCAAGGTCCCCAAGATCAACATCCAAGATGCTGAGGAACAGTTTGCTCCTGCAGATCCAAGGGTCTGTACAGTTGAAGCAAGCTTTCCCGACAAGCCTTGCCCCGGCAGGCTTGCCGGGGGACCATCAGCTCCGGCAGAGCCGCAGGTTCTTGCCGTAGAAGCTGAGGTCCCCGCAGCAGCCCTCATGCCTTTAGTCCTTGCCGTCGAGCCTCGGGCTCCAGCATGGGCACAGCAGATCGTCCGCTTTCTACAAGCTGGAGAACTTCCCGACGAGCCAGAAGAAATAGAGAAAATAACCAGGCAGTCAAGTATGTACCAGTTCGTTGACAATGAACTGTACAGAAGAAGACTCAATGGTGTCAGGTTGAAGTGCATTTCCAGAGAAGATGGACAGAAGCTGTTGGCAGAGATACATGGAGGCATATGTGGCCACCACATTGGCGCAAGGGCGCTTGCCGGGAAGGTGTTCCGGCAAGGGTTCTTCTGGCCAGAAGCCCTCCAGGATGCAACTGCACAAGTAACCAAGTGTGAAGCGTGCCAGTTCCATGCCAAGCAAATTCACCAGCCAGCTCAAGCTCTCCAGACGATCCCTTTGTCCTGGCCCTTCTCGGTCTGGGGGCTCGATATCCTCGGCCCCTTTCCCCGCGCCGTCGGGGGCTTTGAGTACTTGTACGTAGCAATCGACAAGTTCACAAACTGGCCAGAAGTGGAACCAGTGAGAAAGGTGACAGCACAGTCAGCAGTCAGGTTCTTTAGAGCGATTGTTTGCCGTTTCGGAATCCCTAACAGGATCATCACCGACAACGGCACACAGTTTACCAGTCGCACCTTCATGCAGTACGTCCAAGACCTTGGCGCCAAGGTCAGCTTCGCTTCTGTTGCTCACCCGAGGAGCAATGGCCAAGCGGAGAGGGCCAATGCTGAAGTGCTGCGCGGACTCAAGACAAGGACCTTCGACAGGCTGCGCAAGTGCGGAAGAAACTGGATAGAGGAGTTACCGGCGGCTCTTTGGTCAATGAGAACGACACCAAATCGAGCCACCGGACAGACACCCTTTGCTCTTGTCTATGGAGCAGAGGCAGTTCTCCCCACGAAACTCGTATACGGATCTCCTCGAGTGCTCGCTTATGATGAGCTCGAGCAAGAGCAACTGCGGCAAGATGATGCATTGCTCCTCGAGGAGGAACGTCTCCAGGCTGCTGTACGAGCTGCTCGATACCAGCAAGCCTTGCGTCGCTACCATAGCCGCAGGGTCAAGGCCAGGAGTCTCGAGGAAGGCGACCTTGTTCTTCGGCGTGTTCAGTCCGCCAAGAATTCCAACAAGTTGACGCCGAAGTGGGAAGGCCCTTATCGGGTGAGACAAGTCACAAGGCCCGGCGCTGTCCGCCTTGAGACCGAAGAAGGCTTACCGGTGAGCAACTCCTGGAACATAGAGCATCTTCGCAAGTTTCACCCATAAGGCGTGATTGCCGTGATCCGCTCCGTCAACCACCTTTTGTACAAGTTTTGCCGCTGTCGCATGTAAACCTCTGTACAAAGCCGGGCGTAGACCCCGTGCATCAGTAAAGCTTTTGTGCTTCGCACTATTTGCCATTTCCATGTTTTTCTTTATTAATTGCATGCATTGTTTGGCACCTTGTGCAAAGCACAACCCCGGTAAGCATTAGCAAGCCATGAGGCCCTATACTTGTTTTCCCTCCTCTTTTTCTTTCCCTCTTAAGCAGAAGGAATATTCCTCGCGCACAAGTTTGCCGGGGGGGAGGTGGAGGATGAACCAAGTGTTGTTCAAGAAAGAGGAGCCTTGTCGGGGAACAAGCAATTTATGAAAGCTAAGTTACCAAAGCTTGAGTAATTCAAATTTTTAAATTTTAGTTGTCTTCCTTGAACAACCACACTTTGTATGGAAAACCTGTGCGCGGAGGAACCTACCCGCGGCTAGCCGCGCCCTTACTCTGTTTCGAGCACGCTCAACGGCTTAAGTGAGCTGCGACAAGTGTCGCGCCCTTACTTTGTTTTTGAGTTCGCTCAGCAGTCTAAGTATGCTCCGTCTAGCTGCGGCAAGGTTACTTGCCGACAAGGTCTTTGCCAGCAGGCTGCTAAGAGTCCAGCACTCAGCGCTCCCGGCAAGGGCCCCATGCCGGCAAGTCCCCTAAAAGCGTAGGGAAGAAAGCATACAAAGTGGAGGACCAAAAGCAAGGGAGATAACACTGCATTGATTGTTCGAAATAAGACTGTATATTACAAAGATAGCTTGCCGCTGTTCTAATCAACTACTGCCTATGACTTAATTGGCAGCGGCAAAGGAAGAAGAAGCAAAGGAATCTAGTCCACACGGTCGCCTTCACGCCTCGTGATCTTGCCCACCTTGGCAACGATGTGGGCAACCTGCGCCTTCAACGCCTCATGATCAGCTTCAGACGGCAAGGTGCGGAGGACGTTGACGAGGTTGATGTCGGGGTTGCGGTAGACGATCTTCGACAAGACGCGCTCCAGAGTGCCCATGCAGAGCCGACGCGACTCGTCGGCCAGCTGCACGGGGATCTTCTCCCGCAGCCGCGCAAGCGCCGGTGCAATTCCCCTGAAGAAGAGACTCAACTTGGCGCTGTGGGGGAGGTTCTCGTCCGGAGAGTACACGAGCTGCTCCGCCCTCAGCGCCATCATCTCCTTGTCAATATTGGCAGCGGAGGTGACCAGCTCATCAGTCCACTGCTCCACCGCCCGGCTGAACTGGTTCGCCGAGACGGCTGCGCTCTCCACCAGGCCCCGTTCCTTGCGGAGTTCGTCCTTCAGCTTCGTCTCGCGGTCCCGGGCAGCGTCGAGCGAATCAGTAAGAGTGGAGACCTTCAACTCTAAGTCAGCAATGGAATCCTTGGCGGCAGTGAGCTCGTCGCCTTTCTTGGAGACACGTACCTGCAACTCAGAGTTGGTGTGGGCATCTTTCTCCCGCTCCACATTGAGCGCAGTGACTCTGTCCTCGCTCGCCTTCAGGTACAACTCCAGCTGCTCCACCTTGGCTTCCAGATCCTTCTTGGCGGTCTCTGCGGCGCCTGCAGCGCTCCTCGCCTCCTTCAGAGCCCCGTCAATGGCTTGCTCCCGGGCGGTGAGGTCGTCCTCGTGGGCGTCGAGGTCGACCTTCTGCTGGTTGAGTGCTCCTTCTCGCCGGGACAGCTCCTCGCCGACCAACCGCTGCTGCTCCTCGGCCTCAGCTTTCTCAAGGAGGAAGGCTTGCTGCGCCCCGGCAAGCTCTTCGCGCTCCTTCGCCAAGTTGCGGAGGGCCGCCTGGTTGTCGGCGCGAAGCTCCGCGGCGCGCTTCTCCAGATCAGCTCCAGCCTTGGCGGCAAGAGCCTCCCGAGACTCCAACTTCGCCTGCCTGGCCCGGTACAAGGCCAGGAGCCGACGAAGGAGCTTCTCCTCTTTGGGCTCGTCGCTGCCGCCGGGCGCTTCAACAACCTTCAACCCAGCGGAGGCGAGGACCTCTCCGTCAAAGGTCTCTCCCTCCACGGGTGCTCGAGACGAGGATGCCCACGGGACTTGAATAAAGACCCCGTTGGCGGCCTCCAAGTAGACGCCAGACCGCTCCGTGGAGGCGGAGGGGTCGGCGGCCGGTGCAGCATCCGACGCTCCTGCGGCCTCCGGGCCAGAAGTGTGGCCGCCGGCCTCTTCCCTGGCCGCGGCGTCGGCGGTCGGGGCGGTCTCTTCGGCGGCTGGCTCGTCAGTGGCAGTGGCGTTGCCGCCGTCGCCGTGCACGCCCTCCTCACCGGTGGTCTCCGTCTCCATCCGCTCCGGTGCAGGAGGATCTAGCAGAAGAAAAAGAAAAGAAAGAGTCAAGCAAATATCCAAAAAGATAAGTTCAAGAAGAAGAAATTACAAGACTCACCTTCGCGGACTTCTTCAACGACAGGCTCCCTCGCCGGGGAGTTCTCCCTTGGCGGCGGAGTGGTGGCCCCTGCAGGCGGAGGGCCGCCCGCGCCCTCCCTTGGCGGGGTGCTCGCCCTTGTCGGGCTGCTCACCCTTGACGGGGTACTCGCCCTTGGCGGAGTACCCGTCCTTGGCGGAGCGTTCTCCCTCGCCGGGGAGCTCCTCCTTGGCGGGGAGGGTGGAGCAAGTAGCTCTTCGGGGGCGACCTCCGGGCGCTCCTGCGGCTGCGGCTCCACTTCTGCACAAGACAAACAAGACATCAAAACGTCAACCAAGATGATAACCTCAAGCGCGCCCGTCAAGCAGAAAGATAAAAACCAGACTTACGCTGGGGGCTGCGCTGGGGGCTGCTCCTCGGAGCAGCAGGTTGATCCGGCAAGTTTGCCGCTGGCATGTCTCCGGTCGCCGCGGCGGGCGAGTCGTCTTCAATCTCGACCACAGGGATCTTGGCCCTCTTCGCCATCCGCTGGGTCAGGGTCCTGAAAGCAAAACAAAAACAAGATCAGAATCAACAAGGAAAATCAAGACAAAATCGAAGAAACTAAAGAATTGCAAGTACTTACTCCTCTTCCTCTTCATCGGAGCTGAGGGCGGAGAAGTCAAATTCCGCCTGAGGTGCTCCTGCGTGAGGAGCTGGAGGAGAAGGCTCCCTCGGGCGCTTGGCGGTCTCCGGGGCTGTGGGCTGCGAAGACCCAGCCCCCGTCATCACCGAAGACCGAGGAACAGAAGGAGCACCCGTTCCGCTCCGGGAAGATCCCCCTCCGTTTGGCGCTTGAGCACGGGGCGCTTCCTTGATGACTTCGCTCGTCCTGGTGGCGCGCGTCGCACGGCGCGCTGGCTGCTGTCGAGGCGCCTGCGGCCTCGCCGTCTCAGCTGCCTTGCGGAGGCGCTTCTTCGGTTGCTGCTTGGGACTTGCCGGAGGCGGGGAGTTCTCTGAGGATGAGGATGCATCGTCATCGAGATTCAGAGATCCACCAGAATCTTCATCAGCCTCGGCGCCCTCCTCCTCCTCGGCAGGCCCGCTGGACTCAGCGCCGTGCCCGGCGGCCTCGCTCCCCCCGGCAACCTCGCTCCCTCCGGCAACCTCGCTCGTCCCGGCAAACTTCACGGAAGGCTCCCCGGCAAACTCCTCGGGCGCAATCTTCAGCAGCTTGAGGATTTCTGCCTCCTCTGCTTGGCTCACCGCGTCCGCGGCCTCTGCATCGTCCACGGAGTATCCAAACTCGCCCGCCGCCGCAGCTGCGGCGGCCTCCTCCATCCTGGTGGCGATGTAAGCTATATCTCGTTCCGTAGTGGCCCGGGTGAGGCCCCTGTTCTCCTCGGCGTTGCGGGGCGTCTCGACCAAGTTGTCAAAGAAGGTCAGCACAGTATCCGGCGGAGGCTCTATCCAAGTGGGGGCGACGCCATGGGAGTCGCACGCAGGCATCATCGCGCGCAAGGAATCACGGGCAGTGCTGTTGCACAGCGGCACCACTCCCCGGGAAGGTTTGAACCACTCCGGGTGGGCCGGGTCATGCTTGAAGAGCTCTCGGACCATCCCCTTCAACTCCAAGGCGGTGAAGTTATAGTTTAATCCAGGGCGCAGCCTCATGATATCTGTCGCATTGCCGAATTCCCAGGCGGGCCTTTTCCTTTCTTGTAAAGGGGCGATGCGGCGGCGGAGGAAATCTGGCCCAACCTCTCCGATAGTCAGATTGGCGACCCGGAGACGAATAATCCTGATGAGGCCGATACTAAGCTTGTTGTCCTCCGGAGCCAATTCGCTCCAATCCCTGCTGCGCACTATGGCAGTTGTGCGCGGCGCGGTGAAGGGCTCCGGCTTATCCTCCACCACCCAGCACCAATCGGCTCTCCATTCCTCCCACTTGCCGCGGAGCTCTCCCTTCAGGTACGAGTCCTTCTTGTTCAGCCTGAAGATCCAGGAGATGCCGCAGGAGAGGGGAGCGCCAGCCTCTACTCTAGGCATGAAGAAGTGGCGGAAAAGGGCTACGTTTGGATGAATCCCGACATAGTTTTCGCACAGATGTACGAAAACGGCCATCGTAAGGATGGCGTTGGGGTGAAATCTAGGAGGTGGAGGCCATATGTGTTCATGATATCACAAAAGAACTCCGAGAACGGAGGGCACAGACCACAGTGGAAAAATGCAGCGAAGAAGAAGTACCTGCCGGGGAACATATCTTTGGCGACGGCGGGGAAGGCTCTGGTGCAGGGATGAGCTTTGGTCTCCCTCGCCCAGAACAAATAATATTTGTTCCGCAGCTCCCTCGCGCCAAGCCTCGGCGCGAAGACCACGCACCTCTTCCGCAGGGCGGCCAGCTTCGCCGCCTGCTCGGACTTCTCCTTCTTGGCCTTGTCGTTCTTAGCCTTGTCGCTTTTCGCCTTGTCGCTCTTCGGAGCCATGGCGGAGGCGGCGAGGGAAGAGGCGAGGAGCCCGACGGTGCCGTGGATGCGGAAGACGGCGGAGGAGGGGCGGAGGCAAGAAGCAGCAGAGGTTTCTGGAGAATCAAGGCGCAATGAAGATGGTGGAGGGGAACTGCCCCTGCTTCCTCTGCTTTTAAGGGGGGAGTGGGGGACGTTCCGCATTTCCCATTAAAGAAACAGGCCACGATCTCTCCCACGACGCCGCAATCGACGCGTGCCATTAGGGAGGAATGCGGCGGATACGGAAGGGGATACGGCTTGCCGTGGGCCGCGTGTGCCCGTGCACTGTTTTGGGCCTGGCCCAACAGCGCTCGGCACCGTGTGTGGCCCAGGCCCGGGGGCTCCTGTCGGTGTACTAAGATAGGGGTACCTTAGTACCCCAACTTGTGCACGGGCAGTAGCAGCTTCCCGCGGCAGGGCTTACCACGTGCTTGCCGGAAACCTTTATGGTCCCTATAAAGCCATTCAAAAACAAAGTATACAAGATAGAAGATCAAGACCCCGGCAAGAGGAGCTTGCCGGGAAGGCCGCACCAGGCTCAAGGTTATCACTTTAGCACAAGACCCTGGCAAGAGGAGCTTGCCAGGAAGGCCAAGGAACACATACCTCAAGAGATGCCTCGGCGCATCTTGCGCCCCGGCAGGACCCGGAGAGGGACAAGCTTCCGGGCCCGGCAAGATCACTACCCCGGCAAGGTGCTTGCCGGGGAAACCTATACTGTGTGCCCGCGCTCCAGCTCATCGGCCCACGCGTCGCCCTGGGGCCCTTCCAGGGGCACGTGGCAGATGGCTGTGCAGCCTGGGGCACGCGGTGGCAAGCTGCGGTGACGAGGCTACCACCGTGGCAAACGGAGAGGCATGGGCGGACACTTTTGGGGTCGACGGCGACGGGCATTTAATGCCCTTATCCCCCACTATCAAGGTTAGGTGAAGATCATTGTTTATCCACTGTTCATGCACTATTCCCGCACTGTTACAACTACCACCAAAATTACACTTTTACCCTCCTCTACGTTGACACCTGTCGGTGACCCCTTGAGCTATAAAAGGAGGCCCATGCACAACATAGAGGGGGTTCGAAACCTAGACAACTCTCTCGCTCGGTGTAGCTAGTACTGTAGCTCTTCAAGCTCCCGAGCTCAAGAACTCAATACAACCTAAGGCAGGAGTAGGGTTTTATGCGTCCGCGCGGCCCGAACCTGGGTAAACTGCCCGCGTGCGTTCCTCGATCTGCTCTCCGTGCTCCCTCCGCTCCCTTGCCGCAACGTAGAAGGGGCTCCGGTCCCATAGGTGCTCGTGGGAGGACAGTTTTCCCCGACAGGCTTTGCCGCATGTGGCATTTTAAATTATCCGGAATATGTAAGACAATCATTATCTGCGCCATTGTAAATTTGTCATCGTATTATCCGTTGCCATTTTATTTGTGGTCGAATTATCCATTGCCCTATGTGGCAATTTAAATTAGGGCGGAATACGAGTTGAAAACACAAACAAAACAAATGCTGCCATGGGATCACAAGCAAACACCCTCCGTCCAGGTGCTTTAATTAACCCATTAATGGAGAAGTTGTGAGCGAGGGGGCGGCGGCTGGTTCATGGAGGTCAAAGAGCTCGCTTCCTGGTGAGCATGGGCGGCCTTGCTGCTCGCAGGTGTCCCGTCGAGCCTACGACTGCGAGGTGGACAGGATGCACGCGTCCCGTCAAGCCTGCGCGGCGGACTGCTCGCACGCGTCCCATCGAGCCTGCACGGCGGACTTCTCGTGCTCGTCCCGCCTAATAAAACAGTTGCACACACGCCACCAAGTATGGTTAAATTTTGACACGGTTAATGTAATACAACCGTTTGTGATATTAACGTGTCAGCTTTTTGTTTCAAAAAGGACTTCGTTGACTACTAATGTGTGCGCCTCTTCTCAAACTGGACATTTTTTTACCATGGCATATATGTGCCATGTCATGAAATCATGCCAAGTTTCATGTTTTTTGGGTGAGTATTTAATTTACTGGGATTTAAAAACCGAGATTCTCAATGTTTCAAGACGACGACAAATTTGTAATGACACATGTACGATTTCCCACCCATTTTGCTTCACTAGAGCATGTGCTTGTAGTTCAAATTTGAATTATGGACTACATTAAATGCGTGGAAAACTTAGTAATTAGTAATATATATACAATGGCCAAACGAACCATGAACAGTTTCAAATTTCAGCCCGACACTCCTGTTATTCTATGTTGCCTATAGAAAACAAAGCTCAAGGCGAGAAGAGGCAGCGATTATCGTTTCGCCCACAAGAGGGGCATGTTTCCCTACCGGAACCACGAGGGTTGCGACAGGCTCCGGTTTGTAAGAGGCTTGTAATATAGCTTCGCCCAAATTGGACAATTATATGTACCATGTAGTGACACCACCATGCCAAGTTTCATGATTTCCTGGTGAGTTTTGGATTTACACAGATTTAAAAACCGAGATTCGCAATGTTTGTGGCCAAGCCAGGACGGCGAGACGGTTGAATTTGTTCCCATTCGTTCCATGGGACCTAAATATGCACCCCAAGGAAGCATGTACGTTTTTCTAGCCATTTTGGTGCAGTGGAGCATGTATTTGTAGTTCGGATTTGAATTATGGACATTAAATACCTAGAAAACTTAATTAATGAATAAAAAAGGTCAAGCGAACCCTGAATAATTTCGAAGTTCAGCGCGAATCTCCCATTGTTCTGTGTCGCGCGTAGAAGAAAATACAAGGCTAGAAGAGGGAGTGATTATCGTTTGGCCCACAAGGGGACACGTTTCCCTATCGAAACCACGAGGGTTCTTGAGACAGGCTCCGGTTTGTAAGAGGTTTGCAATAAAGCTTGGCCCAAATTGGCAATGTTTTTACCACGACATATATGTGCCATGACGTGACACCATGCCACCTTTGATGACTTTCTGGTGAGTTTTCGATTTATGGGGACTTCAAAACCGATATTGGAAATGTTTGAGGACGAGCCAGGACACCGGTACAGTTGTAATTCGTTCCCATTCCTGGCATGGGACCTAAACATGCACCCAATGACACATGTATAATTTTTCTAGCCATTTTGGTGAACTGGAGCATGTATTTGTAGTTCAGATTTGAATTATGGACATTAAATGCCTAGGAAACTCAATTAGTGTATAAAAAGGGCAAACGAACCCTGAATAAGTTTAAATTTTAGCATGGATATCATGTCGTTCCATGTTGCCCATGGAAGAAAATACAAGGCGAAAAGAGGCAGTGATTACGTTTCTCCCACAAGGGGAACACGTTTCCCTATCGAAACCACGAGGCTTCTTTGTGAGAAGCTCCGATTTTTGTAAGAGGTTTGTAATAAAGCTTGGCCCAAATTGGATAGTGTTTTTACCATGACATATATGTGCCATGATGTGACACCGTGCCACCTTTGATGACTTTCTGGTGAGTTTTGGATTTATGGGGACTTAAAAACCAAGATTCCAAATGTTTGAGGACGAGCCAGGACACCAGTACAGTTGTAATTCGTTCCCATTCCTGGCATGTGACCTAAACATGCACCCAATGACACATGTATAATTTTTCTAGCCATTTTGGTGAACTGGAGCATGTATTTGAAGTTCAGATTTGAATTACGGACATTAAATGCCTAGGAAACTCAATTATTGTCTAAAAAGGCCAAACGAACCCTGAATAAGTTTAAATTTCAGCACGGATATCTTGTCGTTCCATGTTGTCCGTAGAAGAAAATACAAGGCGAAAAGAGGCGGTGATTGCATTTCGCCCACAAGGGGGACATGTTTCCCTATCGGAACCACGAGGCTTCTTTGAGAGAAGCTCCGGATTGTAAGAGGCATGTAATAAAACTTGCGCCACAATGGACAAAAAAATTCCTTGACATATAAGTGCCATGTTGTGACACCAAGCCAGGTTTCACAATTCTTGGCTTAGTTTTAGATTTACGGGGATTTAAAAGCCGAGATTCTTCTCACGAAATGTTTCCAATAGCACACGGTTCACTCACGAAAGCCAATATTTAATGAAAACTTCGCGGAAACCATATTTTAAAGTTTCATAAAAATCTAAAAAAAACTGTGGGATGATGTTTTATTGCGACACAAAATTTCAAGTTGAAAAATATTACGAGATGTGAGCTATGAAAAAGACAAATTCATCCCTGAATAGTGACATTACTATTAGGCACTATTCAACGCTGATTTTGTCTTTTTCATAGCTCACATCTCGTAATGTGTTTCAACTTGAAATTTTGTGTGGCAATAAAACATCATCCTCTTAAGATCCCGCATTTTTCAAGTTTTTTGAAACTTCAAAACATCCTTTTCTCGTGGCATTCACCGGTTTCCACCGAATGTTGGTTTTCGTATGATATTCTTCCCCCCTGCTGCGCGCGTGATCTGAGTCGTGCGTTCTGATTGGCCAGAACCCAAACCCCACGGATCGTACGTGTGCACCGTTGGATGCTCCCAGATCGAACGGCAACCCTGAGCCCTTTCGACAACACCTGCAATACATGGGTAAGCATTGTGTGCATGCGTTGTGCTAGCTCACGCTTCCTTCTCTACTAGGTTTCCAAAACAGGCTACCGTTTCTCGCCACCCCTCTCATCGGTTTCCCGCCTCTTCTCTCATCGTTTTCCCGCTACCAGTGTCAGTGCTCAATTAAGGCTAGCGGCGACACACCGGCCATGTAAAATATAACACACAGTTTCTAAAAGCACAAATGTGTGTGATAGGAGGGAGTAGGTCCCATAGGGTGACTAGCGTGAAACACCTTAATGGCAAGGAGGCAATTCTTATCAGTAAGGGTCGGGTTCCCATCCGCTAGCCTAGTCGAATAGAACGCAGAAGTTAAGCGTGCTCGGGCTAGAGTAGTCCAAGGATGGGTGACCGAGTGGGAAGTTCCATATCTCAAGCATCATTTAAATGCCTTGACATAATCATTATAGAGATATATTCTATCTCGATAGTGACCTATCATGGCAATTATATAAACCTTGGAATCCTTGTTTTGCTAATTTGTATACTATGTTTTATGGGTTATTTTTTGCTCTAAAAAATTAAAGAATGATTGACTTGACCTGTCATGACGATTATATAAACCCTTTTCAGGTTGCATGCAGGGTATATGGGGCAGGGTGTTCTTCTCGAGCATGTCTCCCTTGTGCGGCTTATAGACGCGGCACATATCTATGCGCTCCACGAGGTATATATACTATCCTTTACCGACAATTAGGGGGGCCACACAATCTATCCCTTTGACCCAACAACGAGAAGGGTTTGACCATGATGATTTCATGTTGATACTAGTAAGGTACACGTGCATTGCACGCATGAGATTTGGTAACCAAATTATGAATAAATACCACACTATTGCATGTAAGCTTTGAGTCATATATGCATGATGTAGATGTTCGTTTAATTCTTATAGTTCATCTCATCCAAAATCAATTAGTTTTATAAAAAAACTATATTAAGATTCATGGAATTGTGCATTGTATAGCATAAAGTAAAAACAAAAAGTGACAATTCATTTAGAAAAAAAGTTTGGGCAATTAAGATATGGAAGATTCAAGAGAACAAAAGAGAAGTGCTTGTGTTTTGAGGTTTGTGCATTATTCTTAAGTTCAACCATGGAGTCTTCTAGATTGTACATGTGGCAGAATCTGGTGGAATGTAGATAATATCCAACGGCTAGTAGTGCTCGGATTTTGCATCTCTGTACCGTCGGATTGGCTTCATCCAACGACCAACTTTCAAAGTTATTCGCACACTATACAGGTGTATAGATGTATATATATATAACATGATCCAACGGAAAGATTAAAAAAATAAGATTGGATGTGTCCTGGACAAAAAGAACAAATGTTTCAGTATATATTGATCCTGCAGTTAGCTGAAATACTTGTTTTTTCACCGAGGAAACATAAATGCAGATTTAACAATCACACTGTTGGATCATCTTATTATATTAGAGTGAGGCTCCCCTATTTATTTCATATTTTTTAATAACTTTTAAACCGTTAAATGTTTAGCAAGACTTAACTAGTTCTGTGGCAAGCTATGATAGACACAGTTTTACCTAATGAGTATATATATATAGGTTGTAGGGGAGGAGAGGCAGCCTCCCATTCGGCCTCCCCCCTTTCCATATTCATCTGAAGAGGGAAGGAAGGAGGAGGGAGGAGAGAAGGAAGGGGAGGCCGAATAGTTCCCCTTCCTTTATCTCTTCCCCTCTTTCCTTCCACCTTATTTTGGCCAACATGGGGTGCACCAGCACCTTAGGGTCTGGTCTGTCCCACTCTTGGCCCAATAAGGCACATATCTTTGTCGGGGGTGCCCGAAACTCCTTTCCGGTGACCCGATATGTACCCGGTACCCTTGGAACACTTCCGGTATTCGAATATCATCGTCCTATATATGAATCTTTACCTCTCGACCATATCGAGACTCCTCGTCATGTACGTGATCTCATCCGGGACTCCGAACAACATTCGGTCACCAAATCACATAGCTCATAAAATACAAAAATCGTCATCGAACGTTAAGCGTGCGGGCCCTACGGGTTCGAGAACTATGTAGACATGACCGAGACACCTCTCCGGTCAATAACCAATAGCATAACCTGGATGCTCATATTGGTTCCCACATATTCTATGAAGATCTTTATCGGTCATACCATAATGACAACATACATTATTTCCTTTGTCATCGGTATGTTAATTTCTCGAGATTCAATCATCGTATCTTCATACCTAGTTCAATCTTGTTACCGCCTTACCGGCAAGTCTCTTTACTCATTATGTAATGCATCATCCCGCAACTAACTCATTAGTCACATTTCTTGCAAGGCTTCTTATGATGTGCATTACCGAGAGGGCCCAGAGATACCTCTGTGATACTCGGAGTGACAAATCCTAATCTCGATCTATGCCAACCCAACAAACACCTTCGAAGATAGCTGTAGAGCATCTTTATAATCACCCAGTTACGTTGTGACGTTTGATAGCACAGAAGGCAGTCCTCCGGTATCCGGGAGTTGCATAATCTCATAGTCGGAGGAATATGTATTTGACAAAGAAAGCAATAGCAGAAAAACTGAACGGTCATTATGCTAAACTAACGGGTGGGTCTTATCCATCACATCATTCTCCTAATGATGTGATCTCGTTAATCAAATGATAACACATGTCTATGGTTAGGAAACTTAACCATCTTTGATTAACGAGCTAGTCTAGTAGAGGCTTACAAGGGACACGGTGTTTTGTCTATGTATCCACACATGTATCAAGTTTCCGGTTAATACAATTCTAGCATGAATAATAAACATTTATCATGATATAAGAAAATATAAAATAACAACTTTATTATTGCCTCTAGGGCATATTTCCTTCAGACACTAAATGCAATAAAAACATAGGTATGGATAACATGGTCAAAGTGAACTTGCCTAGTAAGTTGTGAAGATTTTAACGCTCTCGGAAATAACTTGGTACTATTCGTCACTCTGGTGGAAATCTATATAGTCAAACATGACATTCATATAAGCAATCGTCCTAGCAAACAATACTATCAATCAAAATAACAATCAAAAAGCAATAAGGAAAACAATAATGAAGTCAATGAAAACCAAATAAAATTCCAAAGAAAACGAGAGAAACCAAATCACACAATATCAATCAATACTCTCATACAAAAACAAAAATATTCTAAACAACCTTTCTACAGCAAAGAAAATCAAATTATAATAAAACACCAGAAAATAGTTTACTAAATTATTAGCTAGAAAAAAGAATTAATTTAAAAGCCAATATAACTATCTAGCTAACACTAAAACGGCTATATCATCCAGGAAAACACCAAGGCAAAGTAAACAATATTAAATAATTACAAACACTAATTTAGTGCTACTTCAAGAGCAACAACCTATTATAATAAAGGGGCAAGAGAATTTACTTTAGAAATTAATAAAACTATTTCTATTAACTACCACTATGAGCTAAGCAAACAACATACAAAAACAGTAGCTAAGAACTAATAAATAATTATAAAAAATTCATCTAATGTAGCCCAACATAAACATATAACAACATGTAAAAAGCTACAAAAAGAATTAACTAAGAATAATTAAAAACAAAGTTTTAATGACTAAAACAACTATATAAGCAAAACATTACTGTTTCTAATAATACCCTAATTTAAAATACTCTAAAATTACCCAAATAAAACTCACTTCTAAACAATACCAGGAGTGACCAGGAGAAAAAAGAATCAAGTCAAACACTATTTTCAAACTCAAGTTATGGCTAAAATACTAATTTGAACATATTTTATCAAATTCAAATTTAAACTACTCAAATTTGAAATCCAATTGCACTAACAGAAACTTCAAGAAATTTTGAATCGCATGCAAGAGGAATCACTCAATTTGGATTGAAAATCTAAAAGGTATAAGGAATCTAAGATTGAAATTATTTCTGTCTTTAAAATGGAAACGAAAATAAAACGAAAACAGTAGCGATTGGGCGATGCTACGCGGCGAGCTTTCATTGGGCTTGGGGTGCATCCGACAGTAACTAAACGGCGCTTGGTCGAGATATAACCAAAACACACGCGTATGTTTAGTTAACAGAAAATCGGTGAACCGGTTCGATATAAACCGAACTAATACCGTAATGTTGCCAAAAAAAAGAATAAATTGAACTGCTCTAAAAAAACTAATGTTTCCCGATCTAATCTATGCAGTTCATAACAGATCAAGCAAACGAGGCGGTGGCGGCTTACAATGGTCGGCGAACAGCCCAGGAGTCGATAGAGACGGCGGTAGGGCGGCTCTGCGCGATCCAGGCAACGTCCCTCGGGGTCTTTGGGTCGAGGACGAACACGGCGAGGTCCGTCGCATCTTGGCGGAGGCGTTGGTGGCATTGATGTTTTGAGAAGAGTCCTTCGGTGACGGCAGACCGCGGCTGAAGCGGTGGGCGGCTCCGGCGAGATCTGTTAGGCGTCGGAGAATTTACTCCGATGCATGACTGTGCGAGAAAAACGTTCAGCGAGCTGCGGAATTGAGAGGGGGGACAAAAATGGAAACATGTGCGATCAAGCACCTCCGACGGCAGCGGAATTGGGCAGTGTGTGAGGAGCTTCTCTCGACAGAACTCCGGTGAGTTCGTGGCAGAGCTCTAGGGCACGAGGGATCGAGATTTTTGTAAAAATCAGACGAGGAAGATCAGGGGAGTATTTATAGGGGGGCAATTCTTGCGAGAGGGCCTGCAAAGGTAGAATACCGTGAAGATTGGGCACGGTGGCATCGGCGTGCTTGGGCAGGGCTCTACCTGATTCTTGAGGGAGGAGGAAGAAGGGTGCGGGGTCGTCAGTCAGTGTGGGAAATATGAGGAGGAATGAGAGCGAGAGGAGAGGTCGGGTGACCGGACCGAAAATGCTTCGCGCGCGGGGAGAAGGCCTTGGGCCATTTAGGCCACATGGGCCGGTGACTGTTTTTTTAAGAAACACATACATAATGAAAAAGAAAGAAACAAAGTAAAATAAAAAATATATGATACGGGCATATAATATATCAAAATTTCCAGAATAACATTTCCTAAAACATGGACAATTTTCCCAGTCCAAATAAAATCCACAAAATTCAAATAATGCAAATTGTGTTACTATTGCATTCAAAACAACGAAGGGAAATATTTTAAAATACCAAAATGATTTCAAATTTATTTTTCTCCATTTTTCTGTTGAAGGGAATGATTTTGCCCTATTTTCATATATTTTTTAGAGACAAATAATGAATAAAAACAAATAACTCCAAATTGAAAGTGGGTTTCAAAATGCCTTCAGAGGGACTTTCAATTTGATTCATTTAAACTTCCAACTCAGATTTCTTATAATTTAAAGAAGTCATTTTATCTTCTCTCATAAAAATCATCGAATTGCATAAAGTTTCTGAATTTGAAATGATTTTAGATGGAATACAGTTCTTTTCAAAATCACTTTCATTTATAATGTAAGAAGTCATATTATCTTCACTCCAGGGTTTTGTGAAGAGATGAATTTGAATTACTTGATATCAAAAGGTAAAGTAAAAGTCTGGAAAAGTCATTTCATCCCCTATCATTCAACTTTCAAAAAGTTTCAAATTACACTCAATTTCAGTCAGCCATTCACACAACAATCAAACAAACAATCAAAACTATTTATTTAATATAACATTCCAAAATTTAGAATTTTGGGATGTTACACTTATTTTGAAATATTTCTTTGTGTGCTGGAAGCATATCATGTAGATCCTTTGAATAGAGTCCCTAAATTAGCAACAAAAACATGACATAATAAAGCTTACTACTAAGCATCATGTAGAAGAGATTGATGCCCTCAAATGCAATTGATATTTAAATGGGGGTATTTTCCATCAATTTTATTGAACTCGTGTGAAAAGAGGGGAGCGGTTTCACCTAGACGCAACAAGGTATCAATATTTATAAATCATACTTATAATAATAGTTTGAAACATAAATAATAAATTATTTGAATACTCACATAACCATCATGGCTGAGATCACAATACGCGGAATATGAGAGCAAACACGTGGGTATGTCCTAGCCGGCGTTGCACTCAGAAATGCGCGGGTGCATTGTAGTGTGTACAAGATGCGCTGCCGATTAGTTTTTCTAAAATCCAGATTTAGCGGGTTTTTGGAGAAAAAATTTCAGAAATCCTAAAAAATCATGAACTTATATCTACTTAAGAAATTTAAAACAACGAACTTGGAAAATGTTAACAAATATTTTTTTAAGTGCCCATGTAATTTTAAATAAATGTTGATAACTTTAGAAAACATTGTTCATGATAATAAAAATTATTCCCGCATTTAAAAAATATGTACATGGGTTTTTAAATATGTATACAATGTAAAGTAATGTTTCAATATATTTTTGCGCCATTAATAAATGTACATGACAATTTTGGTAATATTCCCACGTTTAAAAAACCTGTTTTTTACATTAAAAATGTTACATACAATTTCAAAATTATTTGCTTTGGTAAAAGGGCTTATTTACAATTCGCATAAATAATCATGTGATTCCAAAAAATGTCCGTGAAATTTTCAAAAAAGTACTCCGTCCGTCCTAGCTTGCAAAAACGTCCGTCAATTTTTTTATAAAAAAAGTACTTCACCTATCCTAGCTTGAAAAAATGCTTATGTTATGGCACGAATGGAGTATATACAATGTAAAAAATATATTCATCTTGTTAAAAAATGTACTGCCATTAAAACATTGTTCAGTGTGTATTCAAATAATGTTATAGTGTATTGGAAAACGTGAACAAAAGATGTATTTAAAAGAATATACATCATATACTTTTCCAACAGATATCGGGAAAATGTTTCATGTGTGCACTGAAATAAATTAGACATGTTGAAAAAACGAAATGAATAAAACCGGCAAAGAAAAAAAAAGCGAAAAAACCATAGAAAATGAGGAAAACCAAGAGGAGACATAGAAAAATAAAGTATAACAAAGAATACCAAAGTAAATTAAGGAAAACATAAAACTGAAGAAAACTGGTGAAAAACAAATAAAATCAAAGGAAAAACAAAAAGCAAAAAGAGAAAGAATAAAATGAATAAAACAAGAGCACAGCGAACAAGCCACACTAATGAACATAAAAGAAATGCCAGCACTTATTCGCCGCTTCTGTCGCCACGAAACGACCGGGCGGGTACCCTGCACTCCCCTGCCGCGTATAAGTGGGCCGGCACAAGTACTCTTGTCGGGTTTTGGAAGGTTCTATAACCTTCCGAAACCACATTTATTTTTTCTCCTGCGCCATTTCTATTTTTTATTAACGTTTCATTTGTTTTTCAATTTTTCCTTTCCTTTTTTCTTCTTCTTAGTATTTCCTTTTCATGTACCTTTTTGTTTATCGAATAAAATTATATTCATGAACTTCAAAATTTGTTCACCACATTCAAAAATTTGTTCACCTCATTTTTTTTCATAAAATTGAAACAATTTCATCTGGTTTCACAAAATGTTCTTGAATTGACAATTTGTTCATCTAGTCCAAGAAAATGATATTAAATTCAATTTTTGTTCATCTGATTAAAAATGGTTCATCAACAATGTAAAATTTGATAATGAAAAATATAGAAAATATTCTTCACAATTCAAAAATCTTTTACATTTTAACATTATGAACATTTTTTTTGAATTCTAAATTTTTTATTTTTTGGAAATTTTATGAATTGGTGAACTTTTATCGACCGCTGATATTTTGTGAAACAATGAACACTTTTAGAATTTATGTACATTATTTAAGTTCATGATTATATTTATTCGCAAACATGTTTTGAATCGTGAACACGTTTTGAATAATATATTTTAATTCATGAAAAATTATTTGAAATCACGAATATTTTCTGAATTCGTGGTCATTATTTGAATTCAAAAAAAAATTGGCTCAAGTTTTTCAAAATTTTATTTTATAAATTTGAAGCCTTTTAGAAATCTTGCATTATCTAAAGAGGAAAATACAAAAAATGGAGGAATAATAAAACTAAACAAAAATATAGTGCCATTGTCAAATAACGTACGTGGGAGGATTTGTCAATCGATTTCATAGTCTTCTTATAGGTTGGAGTTAAGTTATGTAAACATTTTGCACAACAGCTTCTGTCCAGAAGAATTTTTTGTTGTGCTGGCTTGTTGTCCCATTTATCCCATGAATCAATACTATTTTTTGTTGTGCTGGCTTGTTGTCAATCGATTTTTGTCCCGGAAGAATTGCTAGTATGTTCTAATTGTTCTTTCATTGTTCCAATTCTCCTTTTGCCAGGATGGAATTTCATGTAATTTTTACTAGCAATATCATGAATGAGAGTTCGTGGTTGGCAATGGTGGTGCTGTCACATGTTCTCGTTTAAAAAGTCGATACCGTAATCATATAGAATCAAGGATCGTATCAAAGTTATTTGCAGTTATTTTCTTCCAGTGTTGAAAGTATCTTTGAAGACAAATATTCCTTGGGATTTAGATCCATACAAATTAAACTGAGTAATGGGAAGAAAGCGAGGAGGTTATGATGCCTTAACTTCTTGTGTCATAGGGCCGCAGAGATATGTCGTTTAAAAGAATAGTTTGGTGCCATAAAATCAAGGGTAAATACTTATTCTATGTTCTAGAATAAAATGATTATCATTTATTTGTTTATTATGTAGCACGTAGCGGTGGATGTGGAGAAAAGTTCGACAATAACAATTGATGTGTAGATTCACAAGGACACAACGCGTGTTGAACCACTATTTATGCCCCTGCAGCAACACACGGGCAATTAACTAGTCTGAAATAAAAGTTCATCATGTTTTTTGAAGTTCATCAATCTGGAAAAAGGTTTGTAGATTTTTAAAAAGGTTCATAATTTTGGAAAAAATAATCATCAATTTTGGAAAAACACACCAAATTTATAAGATGTTCATTGATTTGAAAAAAGTTCAAAAACAAAAAAAGATCATCAATTTGAAAACTTCATTATATTTTAAAAAGTTCGTGCAAAATAAAAAAAGGGAAAATATGGAAAGGAGAAAATTTAAACATTGAAAATTAAAGTGAAAACGCAAAAAAAAAAAAAATCGAACACAAAAGAAAACAGGCCGGCCAGCTACTAGACCTAGGCCCCACTTGGAAGCCCCGTAACAAATTTACAACAGTGTATTACTAGTGTCCAATGATCTTCATCGGTTCACACGTGCATGCAACCATCGGAACTTCAGTTCAATGATCTTCATATCTGGGCAAGGGTTCCTAACCTGCCGTTCAATCTGCGTAATGAGAAAAGGGGTCAGGCAGTGGCCAGGCAGATTGATCCTAATGCCAAACACGTGCAGTTTGATCCCATGGGCGGCTTTCTGAGGGCGCGAGTAACAATCGATGTCAGGAAACCTCTGCGGAATGGATCCTTATTGATTCTGCGGCTCGTGGTAGCCGCGATTGGTATGACATCCAATATGATCAAGTCCCAATTTTTTTTTTCGTGTGGCCGCCTCGGCCACCCGGATTTGGTTTGCCCGACGCCTGGCACTAGAGATGAGAAGGGTGATCTCCCCTTCTCAACCAGCCTCCGTGCACCGGAGGAGAAGAAGAAGGCTACCTCTGGTGAGAACTCGGGGACGAACCCGAGCCGCGCAAAAACAGCCAAAAGTGCAGCCCCAGAGACTAGTTCAACCAGAGATGGCGATCTTGAGGTCAACTCTCCCAGGAAGAAGAACACGATTGGAAATAAGAGGAAAGTTGGGTCTTCGAAGAAGGTATACAAACCTTTAGCATTGCCTGCGCCGGCATTAACTGAGCATGAGCAGGAATCCAACATGATCATCGTTCCATCTAGTTCAGCACAGCCAGCAGGGGCGGGCACCTCAGTGGAGTCGGAAGAAGAACGTGCACCAAAGAAGAAAAGAGACACACCCACCACATCAGACAACTCGGTAGGAGCTGCTAGTCAGCCCTGCCAGTCACAATGATTTGCCTAAGCTGGAACTGCCGGGGGCTTGGGAACCCCGAGGCAGTTCGAGAGCTTCGCAACATTGCGAGGCAAGAAGGGCCCGCTCTGGTTTTCGTCATGGAGACAAAGATCATAGGCAAGAGAGTTGAGGATCTGCGGCATACTCTAGGGTTTGCAGGCAGCTTTGGTGTGGACAGCGACGGTCTGAGCGGAGGCATAGGACTGTTCTGGACCAATGATGTCAAAGTGGAATTGAAGAACTACAGCAAGAATCATATTGATGTGCTAGTGCGGGAAGATGCAGCTAGCACGGCCGGTTGGCGTTTTACGGGTGTCGGGGGAAACTGTCCTCCCACGAGCACCTATGGGACCGGAGCCCCTTCTACGTTGCGGTAAGGGAGCGGAGGGAGCACGGAGAGCAGATCGAGGAGCACACGCGGGCAGTTTTACCCAGGTTCGGGCCGCGCGGACGCGTAAAACCCTACTCCTGCCTTAGGTTGTATTGAGTTCTTGAGCTCGGGAGCTTGAAGAGCTACAGTGTTAGCTACACCGAGCGAGAGAGTTGTCTAGGTTTCGGAATCGAACCCCCTCTACGTTGTGCATGGGCCTCCTTTTATAGCTCAAAGGGGTCACCGACAGGTGTCACCGTAGAGGAGGGTAAAAGAGTAATTTTGGTGGTAGTTGCAACAGTGCGTGAATAGTGCATGAACAGTGGACGAACAGTGGTCTTCACCTAACCTTGATAGTGGGGGACAAGGTCATTAAATGCCCGTCGCCGTCGACCCCAAAAGCGTCCGCCCGTGCTTCTCCTTTCGCCACGGCGGTAGCCTCGTCACCGTGGCTTGCCACCGTGTGCCCCAGGCTGCACAGCCATCTGCCACGTGCCCCTGGAGGGGCCCCAGGGCGACGCGTGGGCCGATGAGCTGGAGCGCGGGCACACAGCGTAGGTTTCCCCGGCAAGCACCTTGCCGGGGTAGTGATCTTGCCGGGCCCGGGAGCTTGTCGCTCTCCGGGCCCTGCCGGAGCGCAAGATGCGCCGAGGCATCTCTTGAGGTATGTGTTCCTTGGCCTTCCTGGCAAGTTCCTCTTGCCAGGGTCTTGCGCTAAAGTGATAACCTTGAGCCCGGTGCGGCCTTCCCGGCAAGCTCCTCTTGCCGAGGCCTTGATCTTCTGTCTTGTATACTTTGTTTTTGAATGTCTTCATAGGGACCTGAAAGGTTCTTGGCGAGCACGTGGTAAGCCCCGCCGCGGGAAGCTGCTATTGCCCGTGCACAAGTTGGGGTACTAAGGTACCCCTATCTTAGTACACCGACAATGGGGTTCTATGGAGCGCCGAAAGCAGCAGACCGCCACCATAGTTGGCGCTTTCTGCGAGCCCTACATGCTATGCCCCATGATGCATGGCTCTGTGTCGGCGATTTCAATGAAACCCTCTATCCCCATGAACACTTAAGCCTCTCAGCTCGTCCTGAGTGGCAAATGAGGAACTTTCGTGAAGTAACCGATGAGTGTGCTCTCCAAGACCTAGGTTGGTCAGGTGCCCCGCACACATGGGATAACCATCAATCTGGAGATGCAAATGTCAAGGCGAGGCTTAACAGGGCCTTTGCCAATGAAGCGTTCAGACTTAAGTTTGAACACACACGAGTACGGCATGTGTGTGCAGTGGAGTCAGATCACTGTTTCGTTGTCACAGAAATAAGACACCACGCACAGCTACATCGTTCGTCGAAGAAGAAACAGTTCCGGTACGAGAATGTCTAGCGGTCACACCAGGATTATGATCAACTTATCGCAACATCATGGCGCAACCATGATCGCAACCCTGGCATGCAAGGAATCATGGACTCCCTAGGGGAGCTCCAGCACCAGCTCGAGCCCTGGGGAGCCCGAGAGTTTGGTAGCTTGTCGAAATCGATACGCACCCTGCAACAACGATTAGACCGGCTACGTCGCCACTCAGTCGGCCAAGGCCCAACAGACGAAGAGAGAAGGATTATGCTCCAACTCAGAGATGCTCTCCGCCTTCAGGAGATCTGGCTCCGGCAACGGTCTCGTGTTCCGTGGCTGCGGGATGGAGATCGCAACACGGCATATTTCCAGGCACAAGCAAGACAGCGGCAGCGCACCAACAGGATAGATTCTCTTACGAGAGCAGATGGATCTGCTTGTGCTACGGACACAGAAGTGAAAGAGGAAATTTTAGCCTTTTATCAGGCTCTATACTCGTCGCAGGGCATCCATGACGCTAGTGCGCTGTTATCACATGTCCCCCCCCCCCGGGTTACACCGGAGATGAATGACCTCCTTTGTAAACCGTTCGAATCGCCCGAGGTCCGCTGTGCTCTTTTCCAAATGGCCCCATCCAAGGCGCCCGGAGTCGACGGTTTCATGGCGGGTTTCTTCCAGCGCCACTGGGAGCTTCTGGGAGAAGATGTTACCAATGCAGTGTTGGACTTTCTCAATGGTGGTGAACTACCCACGGGCATAAACGACACATCCATCACCTTGATCCCGAAGGTACGCCATCCTCAAAATATTTCACAATTTCGCCCTATTGCACTCTGCCCCGTTCTATACAAAGTGGCCGTCAAGGTGATAGCCAACCGTTTGCGTTAGTGAATGGACGATATAATCAGTGAAGAACAAAGTGCTTTCGTCCCTAGCCGTTTGATCACCGACAACGTTCTAGTTGCATTTGAAAGTGTTCACACGATGAAGAGACGAAAGAAAGGGAAAAATTTCACCTGTGCAGTCAAGCTTGACATGATGAAAGCCTACGACAGGGTGGAATGGCATTTCTTGGAGCTAATCCTTTTGAAACTCGGTTTTGCGGCCAATCTAGTGAGATTGATCATGAAATGTGTCACTTCAGTTCGCTTCGCCGTCCGGGTGAATGGAGAGCTGCTACCTTATTTTTCCCCATCCAGGGGACTCCGGCAAGGGTGCCCAATATCTCCCTACTTGTTCCTCCTCTGTGCCGAGGGGTTCTCATCCCTCCTGAAGAACTATGGGAGCTATGTTGACAGAGGTATACGAGTAAATTTTAGAGGCCCATGGGTGAGTCATCTATTGTTCGCTGATGATAGTCTCATCTTCATCAAGGCGAATAGGGAAAGCGCTATAAGGCTTAATCAGATTCTTGAGATCTATGGCGATGCTTCCGGACAGAGTGTAAAGAGAAGTAAAAGCGCGATCTATTTCAGTCCGAACACCCCCACAGATCTTAGGCAAACTTTGAAGCAACTGTTGGGCGTCCAAGTAGAAGCGTTCTCAGAGCGATATCTTGGTCTGCCTACTACCGTTGGCAAAATTACTAGTGGAACGTTTGAGCACTTGGGTGATCGAACAAGAGGAAAAATGCAAGGATGGTCCGAACGTCTTTTTGCGTGCGCCGGCCGGGAAGCACTCATCAAGTCGATTGTCCAGGCTATTCCTACTTACAGCATGAGCTGTTTTCTTTTGACAAAGAAGGTGTGCAAAGGACTAACTTCCAGCATGGCGAAGTACTGGTGGGGGAGCTCCATAGACAAGAGATCCCTTCACTGGATCGCCTGGGACGCGCTGGCTACACCCAAATGTAAGGGCGGAATGGGATTACGCGATCTTCGAACGTTTAACCTGGCATTACTAAGAAAGCACGGTGGCGCTTTATGACGAACCTTGACTCTCTATGTGCCAAGGTGATGAAAGGGCGATATTTCCCGGACACAGATTTCCTACACGCTTCAGTTCCCAAATCCTCTTCTGCCACTTGGAGAGCAATCGTGGCGGGTCGTGAAGCATTGCAGGCTGGTCTGGTGAAGCGAGTGGGCGACGGTTCGTCCATATCAATATGGGATGACAATTGGATTCCTTCTACCATCAAGATGTCTCCTATACTACGTCCAGCTAATACCATGGTGCAAACTGTGGACCAATTGATTGACCCATCGAACTGGACATGGAGAATGGATCTAGTTCGAGAGATCTTCATCGCGCCGGATGCTGAAGCCATTCTGAACATCCCATTGCGGCACGGCGGGGGCGAAGACATCTATGCATGGGCCTTTGAGAAATCGGGTATCTACTCTGTTAAATCGGCGTATCCCGCTCTCGTGAATCAAAAAGAGCGTCAGGCTCTAGAGGAAGGGCAAGGTACCGGTACTTCAGTGGATCAACAACATTTGTGGAATGCCATTTGGAAACTCAAAGTAGTCCCCAAAGTAAAGGTGTTTTGGTGGCGGGTGATGAGAGGGATCTTACCGGACGAGTGTACCCTCAAGCATCGCCATCTGAACCAGGTTAGCATTTGCAAGGTTTGTCTGGCAAAGGAAGAAGATCTGGAGCATGCACTTATGCACTGCTCACACGCCCGACGTTTTTGAGAGGAAACTCGGCTGCTCTTCGACATCAACTTGCCAAGGCTTCATCCCCTCACGTGGACTAAGGACATTTTATGTGATCCACGATTTTCGGATAAGGAAAGAGCGATCCTTGTTACGGTGATGTGGGCAATATGGACATCCCGAAACCGAATTACACATGACAGGGAGGGCATAGACCCTGCCTTTTCAGTGAGGCGGGTCCGCGAGGATCTAGCTCTACTGGAGTTACCAAAGCAGCAAGTCTCCATGCTGCCTGGTTTTGGTTGGCGACCTCCTGATGATGGATACATGAAAATCAATACTGATGCAGCCACTCATTCTGATGACGGCAACGCAGGGGCGGGTGGCATCGCTCGTTCGTCATCAGGCTTCAAGGATGCATGGTGCAAGCCGATCCCGGGGGTGACAGATCCTCTAATTGCAGAGGCTCTAGCGCTCAAGGAGGGAGTGCTACTGGCGACACTTCGAGGCTACACACATGTGATCATGGAGACCGACTATCTAGAGGCAGTAAACCTCTGGAACTCTCGCTACACTGATCGTTCGGTGATAGCACCTATCCTAGATGAAATAGGAGAGCTAGCTCTTAGTTTTACTTGTTTTACAATTCAACATGTAATGAGATCAGCAAACGGTCCAGCACATCTCTGTGCGAAACGTGCTTCTACGCTTTCTGTGACCGAGAGCTGGTT